>CM038142.1:246608111-247235554 GCA_021437245.1 Aegilops speltoides | reverse complement strand
GAATAGGAATATGACGGAGGGTCTTGGCGGGCGCGACGCGAAGCCTTGCCCGCGAGTGCTGCGACTGCCCGTGCACAAGTTCAGGGTACTAATGTACCCCTACTTTAGTATACACCGACACTCCGCACTTTCGGGCGAAGTGCTGCGTGGACAGCTCCTTGACGGCAGCGAGACTCCCCCTCAGGCGAGGTGGCGGAGGAGGAGGCGACAGCAGCCGAGGTGAGTGGGGCGGCGGATGGCGGGCCCGACTAGGTGTCGGACTTTGCCTTATCTTGTCACTGACCCCCATCATTGTCGCCGGGCTCCTTGAACTCCCGGTCGTCTCCTTGGGCGGTGGCGTAGGGAGGCTGCGGAAGGGAAGAGGAGCTGGCGACAAAGGCCGTCAGAGTCGTCTGAGGGCATAGTGCCCTCGACAGCGTCTTGGCGCCCTCTTGGCCCCGTCTTGAGCTCTGCTTCGGCGCCGCCATCACCGTCCAGCCCTCGGGGCGGCCCCGGATGTTCTCTTGGTGTCTTCTGGCTTTTTGTGGCTCGCCTAGGCGCCTTTTGCCCTTCTCGCCTCCTTGACCTACCTCCTTGAAGAGAGGTGCAGAAAGGGATTCACGGGCATCTTATCTTTTTAATTTGTAAGCCTTTGGACCTTAGCAGCATCAAAACTTTTAATCCTCTCTTTCATGTTTTTCATCCTCTATGGGTATGTCTGTGTGGGATGTTTTTAATGAAAGGGGATGCTTAGGTCATATCCTCCACTTGATTCCATCCTCTGTATGTTTTTACCCTCATCTTAGGGAACTTGCCGGTGGGAACACGCTTGCCTTGGCGCTGAGTCTGGAACATCAGCAGCCCGGCGGCGGTGTTGCTTCCGCAAGAAACCTTCAATCGGGGCTAGTTGCAGCGCACTTTCACTGTTGATGACGGGACTCGAAACAAAGTAAGGGTGCAACTTAGCCACTGAGCAGGTTCCTCGCGCATAGGTTTTCCATACGAGACGCGATTAAATGGAGGCATGGCGGCCGCATTCCCAGATCCATAGAGGATACATGATGAGGGACGAAAGACTTATCTGACATCGCAGCCCCCGGAAACTCTGGCTTGCCGCGAACGAATCTTAGTACTCGCAGCCCCCAGCAACACTGGCTTGCCGGGACCCAGGTGCCGGCGCACCCTTCTTCTCCATTCCCTGTCGCTGTTATCTCAGTTATGAGAATAATTTAGTCAATGCTGCAATAAGTTACTCTGATAATATAACTTTATTCTGGGCAATGCTGGCTATGTTATCTCCTTTACCCAGTTCCATCCCTTGTATGTCTTTACCCTATGCTTTAAGGGAACTTGCCGGCGCTAACACACTTGCTGAGTGCGAAACATCAGCAGCCTGCTGTCGGTGTTGCCTCCGGCAAGAAACCTCGTCGGGGCTAGTTGCAGCACACTTTTATTGTTGAGCGAACTCGAAACAAAGCAAGGGCGCAACTTAGCTCGAGTTGATTCCTCAGCTTACGGGGTTTTCCATACAAGGCACGGTCATTCAGGGTATAACTTGAAAATTTAAAACGGCGTGCTCAAACTTTGGCAACTTAGCTTTTACGTCTTCTGCGTTCGGCAAAGCTATGCTTCTTTGAACGGCACCTAGTCCACATCGTTATCAAGCTCCGAACAGCGAGGACTAAAGGCGCAAATGCTGCTCTCTTGAACATCCGCTTCTACGGCAAGAATCTAGGATCCTGCGGGCGTGATGCTCCCGGCAGCGTGTGCAGACCTGACTTGTCGGGAGCGTCTTCAACCAGAAACAAACCCTAAGCCTTGTCGGAGCAGAATGCTCCTCGGCACTTCTGTGTTGATCACAGGGACCTTCTTGGCGGCGGCCGGGAGCTCTGCCGGAAAGTTGTCGCCGATAACCAACTTTCTCTTCTTGTGGCTGCACTGATTTATCCTTGCGGAATGTCGGAGAACTTGTCGGGGAAGCCCCCCTTGTCGCTGGATTAAACTTGCGGTTGTTGGCTCATCATCCGCCTCCTCTCTCGCAACTAACGCAGCACTAACCACTTGGTTGGTTGCCGCCGAGATATAACACCACTTCTCTTGTGGCTTAGGTGCGACAAGTGTTGGAGTGGAGGATAGGTATCTCTGCAAGTCTGCCAGCGCAGCCTCGGCTTCGAGGTCCATTTCATTGGACCTGCCTTTTCAAAATTTCGAAAAATGGCGCAGCGCCTCGGCAGACTTGAAATGAACCTCTTGAGGCGAGAAACACAGCGGCAAGCCTCCGCACATCCTTGGCCGCTTGGGGCTTCAATCTGCTCGATGGCTTTGATCTTGTCGGGGTTGGCTTCAATCCCCTGGGACACAAAAGAACCCGAAGCTTGCGGAAGGAACTCCAAACACGCACTTCTCGGGGTTCAACTTGAGATTGATCTTGCGCAGATTTGCAAAAGTCTCATCAAATCTTGGATCAAAGTTTCTCATCCTTGCTCTTGACCACTATGTCATCCATGTAGCTTCTACATTTACGTGCATTTGTGGCTCAAAAGCATATTGACTACTCTTGCAAATGTTGAACCAGCATTCTTTAGTCGAAAGGCATTACGTACAAAGCGTGCGTGCCACATGGAGTAATGAATGCGGTTTCTCTTCATCCTCTTCTGCCATGAAGATCATGATATCTTGAGTATGCATCAAGGAATGAAAGCAGATCACATCCTGCGTGGAGTCGACAATCTGGTCGATGTGGCGAAATGGATCTTTGGGACAAGCTTTATTAACATCCGTGAAGTCAATACAAAGCCTCCACTTCCCATTTGCTGCGCACGACTACTGGATTGGCTAACCACGTCGAATGGAGTACTCCTCGGACCAAGCTTCTTTGCTTCCAATTTCTTGATCTCTTCGCAATGAACTCTTGTCGCTCCTTTGCTTGCTTCGACTCTCTACTTGGCGGCGCGCGTGAGGCGGACAAGGTGGTGCTCAATTAATTTCACTGGAACACGGGGATGTCGAGATGGTTGCCATGCAAACACATCGACATTCGCCCTTGAGAAAAACAACAGCGGCGCTTTCCTATTTAGGATCAGCGTGCTAGCGATGGTGAAGGTACCACCGTGCCGTCCTCCTTGGCAGCCACTTTCTTGGTCTCTGGTGAAGCTATCTTTGCCTTTTTGTAATTGCCGGTGGAGCTCGATGGTGCGTCCTCGATGGTAGCGCAGCACTCCGAAGAGGTGCGCTTGCCGAGTGGGCATCGAGCTACTCTTGCGGACTTGATCTTCTTCTTCTTCCCAGGGACTTCATGGCAAGTGGTTTGCGTTCTGCTGCGGCTGCTGCTTCGGTAGATCTTGTCGGTGAGAGAAGTGCATCCTTCTTGTCGCCACCTGAAATGACACTTGCTCGGACCGGGCATCTTGAAGCACATTGTAGGCGTAGTGAGAGGCTGCCATGAACTTGGCGGCTTTGGGCGACCAAGTATCCCATTGTATGGCAATGGAAATCAGCAACATCAAATGTGACTCTCTTTGTTCTGAAATTCAGCTCGGCGCCAAAGCGTCACGGCGGTGTGATCTTCCCTTCGACTGCTCCTTCCGGGTTGATTCATGAAAGGTACCGGTCTCTTGAGCTCGGTGTCGGGGATCTGGAGCTTCTTGAGCACCACGGAGAGATCAGATTTAGGCGGCCCGCCAACCAACATCTTTGTGACCTTGAGGTTGCGGATGGTTGGCGAAACCAATATCGGCAAGCACCCGACAGCGGTGATGAAGTCGGGGTGATCCTCAACATCAAAGATGATGGGCGTCTTTGGACCACTTCGGGCTTCTGAGCGATTCGACCGATGGTTACTGCTGCATTTACCTCCGCACCTTTGCTTGAGTTGGCGGTGCGAGGTTTCTTGACTTACGCCGTCAACGCACAAAACCTCCGCTGCCTACGAAACTCTAGGTCGTCGGTTTCATCTTCCTCCATGTCATCATCTTCATCTTCGTCCTCGTCCTTGTCACGGCCCTGAAGTGCATCTCCTTCTTGCTGCTTGGCCTTGCCAGCAGTGCCCTCCCAGGCGGGGCGCTTCTTGCGGATCCTCCACCACCTCCTGGGCCTTCTCCTTGTCGCGGCAGCTCATATTCAGCTTTACTCGTAGCTCTGCCATCTGCTCAGCCTTCTTGCATGCTTGGAGGTCATGGCCCTTGGTGCGATGGATCTTGCGATCTTGCTTGCGAACCCGTCTTGCTTGTCGGCCACCACCACAGCCTCGCCGGAGTCACCAGCTTTGGCCTTGCCGGGGTCACCTCCGTTGCCGGACTGCTCGACGACTAGCACATCCTTAGCCTTTCTTTTTCTGTTGTTGCGCCTCCGGTTCCTCTTTGCCGGAGGGGCATCCTCACTGTCAGATCCTTCTGCTCCTGCATTCTCTCCGGGGATTTTCCTCCCCTCCTCAGCCCATGCGCACTTGTCGGCCAGAGCGTATAGCTCGCTGACATCTTTGATCTTGCACATCGCCATCTCCTCCCTCATCCTGCGGTTACGCACGTTCTGATGGAACGCGCTGATAACCGCGGCAGGGTGGACGTCTGGGATGTTGCGCTAAACCTGGCTGAATCTTTGTATGTACTTGCGCAGGGGCTCTCCCTCCTTCTGGGCAAGCAAATGAAGACCGCTCTCCTGGCCATGGGGTTTGTGGCCGCCTGTGAAGGCGCCTACAAACTGATGGCACAAGTCATACTGAAAGATGGAGTTGTCCGGCAAGTGCATGAGCCAAGATCTGACGTTGGGCTTGTGCACCAGCAGGAAGTAGTTGGCGAGGATCTTCTCGTCGTCCCGGCAGCTTTGCACGCGATGGTGTAGGCGCTCGGGAACTCCAGCGGATGTATCCTGCCGTCGTACTTCTCGAACGCGTCGGCAAGTTCTTAGTCGCGGGCCTTTGGACCTGCCGCAGCTCACGGGTGAGCGCGAAACCTACGCGTCGGCAAGTCGCTGGTTCCCTGGCGGCGTGCGCATATCGACAGTGGGCCCAGCGCTGTCAGATTGGCGCGCGCTTCTCTTCGCGCTCGTCTTGATCTGGCGTCTTCGTGTCGTTGTTCTTGGAGAAGCGTGGCGTTGATCATGGCGAGCTCGCGGGTCAGAAGCGCGGTGGAGTGATGTCGAGGTTGGCGGCGAGTTGGCGATCTTGGCCTTGGGCGGGAGTGCATGGTGGTGGCACCCCCAACGGTCTTGTCACCACCGGCTTCCGCTTTGAGCGTCTTGCCAGCAACGGCGTGCTTTCGTTGCCGGGCTTGTCGGCGTTAGCGAAGCAATGAGGCTATCATCTCGGCCCTCGATCGTCGATCTTGTCCGTGGCTGGAGGGTAATCTAAAACAGCCTGGGCTCAGACCGCGCTTCCTCTGAGTCTTAGGTGGCGGTGGTGAGCAGCGAGGTGCGGGACATGCTCAAACTCTAACGATGTAGAAGGGCAACATCGTCGGCGACGCCTTTGCGCTTCGTGCCAGCGTGTTGGCGTGTCGTTGGCCTTGGCGTCCGCGACCCACCAGCAGCCTTGTTGACGCGAGCATGGTGCTAGGGCACCGTGGCGTTGTCGATCTTGCACCTCTGAGAGGAGTGCGGTGGATATCGAGCGGCCCGAAGCTTGCGGGGCCTTGTCCTTGGACCTAGTGGCGGCGTGAGTCCCACCGTTGGCGCCCGCTCTCGCCCAAGTCCACCCCACCGCTGTTTGCTCCGGTGGCGGCGGGATGGTCGCAGACGGAGTGGCCACCTCGAAGCCTTCTTCTTCGGTGGCATGTCGATGAAGATGTTGATGTAAGCGCGCGCGAGGACCGGATCAGGTTACGCCTGCGTCGGCGCCCCCTACAGCGCGCCCGGAGATGTAAATGTAGTTGGGGGCACGAGCACCTATGGGGCAGGGGCCCTTCGTCCGGCGGCGGAGGCGGAGGGTGTGAAAAAGCGGTCGAGGTCGAGCACGCTGGGATTTTACCCAACCGGAGCTCTCGAGAGATAAAACTCCTCTGCTGCTTTGTGTTTGTATTTTGTTCTTGCTTTCGAGGCGTGGGTATCTGTGGTGTCGAATGAGTGAACCCCCAACCCCTCTCGTCGCATGGGCCTCCTTTTATAGTCTAAAGGGGTCGCAAGCGGTGGCAGCGTGAGAAAGATGGGTAAAAGGTAAAAAGCGGGTTGGTACAACCACTACCTCTGATGCCCTACCTAACTCTCGACGGCGGGGGACAAGGGCATTTAATGCCCGTCCGGTCGCTCAATAGTGCGAGGAAGCGACCGTTAGGGGCGCCACCGATCGCCACGATGGCCTCCTAGTCACCTTCAACGCCACCTCACACCGCTAGGCTGCACAGCCACCCGCCCGTGCACGAGGTGATCTGCGGTGACACGTCGTTAGGTGAGTGGGCCAGATGGTAACCGCCGCGACGATGCCTTGCCGCGGTCTCGTCTTATTGCACCCATAAAGCTTGCAGCTTAGCGGGTCTTGCCGGGACGCGCGGTGCATCGCGGCAAGTCTTCTGAAGTGCCTTGGTTGGCCTTCCCGGCAAGCTCCTCTTGCCGGGGTCTTGTCCTTCCCGGCAAGCTTCTCTTGCCGGGGCTTTGTCTTCTCAGCTAACACTTTGTTCTTGAATGGCAGTAAAATAAGAATGACGGAGGGTCTTGGCGGACGCCCGACAAGCCTTGCCGCAGGACGCTGCGACTGCCCGTGCACAAGTTCGGGGTACTAAGGTACCCCTACTTTAGTACACCAACACGGAATCCCCGAACAACACCTTCTACCCCTTCTTCTTGCACAGCGTCTATGCTAGGCTGATTCCTCCCTTCTCACGCTTCTTCTACGCCGTCCTCCACCATTATGGGATACATGCCCTCCATCTTCATCCCAATTCCGTCCTCCTCCTATCTATCTTCGCCTTCTACTACAAGGCATTTGTGGGGGTGATGCCCTCCGTCGCGCTGCTTCCCCACTTCTTCTTCTTCCTTCGGGTGAATAACCACGAGCTCACAGGGTGTGCTTGCTTCGTTGCAGTCAATGGCAGTAATGCGATCTCTGGCGCCGGGAAGAAGGTAGAGGACTTCTGGAACAAGTGGGTCCTCATGGATGCCAAGCGCTCCAATGTCCTGATGGAGAGGCTTCTGACTTCCGAGAAGGGGTGGTCTCACGAGAAGGTCACCGACCCCATGGCGAGGCTGCTGATGAAGAATGGCTTGAAGGCGGAGAAGCTAACGGGGGCCATGATCGTCAAGGAGTTCCTGACGCAGTGCCTTGCACCACTCCAGGAACGCTCCCGCCCCTTGTGGAAGCTTGAGGGCGCGGAGGACAAGATTCGGCGGCGCTCGGAGAGCCTACCCGACGAGGAGTTGAGCAAGATTATGCACTCGTTGCTTGGAAAGGATCCGGGCAGCCCTCCGGACGATCACTTCCCGCTGTACCACCGAGAGGACAGGAGAAGATAGCCGCCGCCATGCCTGTCTTCAACGAGCATGGGCTCGTGTCGACAGAGCCTCCTCCACCAGCCGCCTCCCTGGTGAACGTGTCCTCCGGCGACCGCTCCTTTGAGGCCACCAAGAAGGGGGAGGGGAGACCTCTTCTCCGAGGCAGAGTGACCTCCTATGCGACTTCCACGATGACGATGATTCAGGTGCCTACCCGGTAAGGGAGTTGGCTCGCCCTGCCGGGGTCACCACAAGATCCGGGGGGGCCTGCGAATATGCAGAGGCAAGCAGTTCTAAAGAGGGGCAGGTCGGCGTTGATTCCCCTGGGCAGCGCTCCTGCTTCACCGCCACCACCCAGCATGGCACCAACCGCGTGCTCACCCACACCCAAGAAGATGGCGCCGCCCGCGTCTGTGAAGCCCATGCTTATGGGCCTGAAGAGGAACTACGTCGCCATGGACCAATAAGTGCTACTTCTTGCCCTTGGTCTTTGATTTTGTTGTAGTGCTAAGTATCTTCATTCGGTGTTAGATCGCATACGGTGGTGAAGAAGAAGGAGGGGGATGCCGGGCCTACCGAGGCCAAGCGTGCTGCCGTAGTCGCCGCAGGTCCGGCGCAGAGGGGCGCGGTAGCTCCTGGTGCTCCTGCTGCGGCACTGCCCTCCCGAAGCTTTAGGGCCTAGCCTCAAGAGGAAATGGCTCCTGCAGCAGAGCTAGCCCCGGGGGGTGCCTATCCCCGACTCGCTTGCTGAGGTCCCAAGGCCTCCGGAGCCCCCGGTGCTTCCTGCTGCTACAGCTCTGCCAGTCTTGGTGCTAGGAGCGCCTCTTCTTCCGCCCACCTTGTCGTTGGGCCATGGTGCTTCCACCGCGCTCGGAGCCCTAGAGGAGGCCCGCTCCACGCTGAACCAGCTCCAAGGGGATCTTCGAGGTTCGGACCGACACAGGGCGTCGGGGCACCTAGAGCTGGTTTCGGGGTGGCTCCTATCTGATGCGTCTGTCCGCGCGGCCTGGGATCAAGCCGCGGCATCCTCGGAGGAGGCCCACAGGGTGGCCGGCTTAGCCGCGGCCGAGCTTGACGTTGTGCTGAAGGAGGCCAAGGACGCACAGGAGTAGTGTCGTGCGGTGGAGGTTGAACTGAAGACCCTCCACGATCAGCAGGCCACCCAGGCCGGTCAGCTCTAGGTGCAGGAGGAGGAGCTAAAGGCCCAGGAAGCTACCATTGCCGTCTGCGACGCTAAGCTGGTGCAGGCAGCCGAGGAGCAAGCCATGGAGCGTGTCCGTCTAGACAAGTTGAAGGAGGAGGTGGTTTTGACACCGACATTGGTGCTTTCATTGAGAGTTCCTCTGTGATGTCGCCACAAGGCTTGATGGCTCCTTCAATCATCATCAACAACGCTGTCCAAGGTGAGGCTTTCCTCCCCGGACAGATCTTCGTGTTCGGTGGCTTCACACTACGGACCGATCCGCTTGGTCATCTGGAGCAGATCGTGTCAGGATCGCCGGATAATTATGATGAGCATGGCTTGGACCTGCCTTCAGACGATGCTCGGGATATTACCTCGGCAGAAGCCTCGGATCTAAATCCGGGGCAGGTTGCGTTGCCTAAGGACAGAGGGCTGGACCCTGTCCCGCAGGCCATACCCTCGTTGGCGATGGAGCCGAACACATGTCTCACCTTTGAGGGAACCTGTGACTCCGGACGCCCGGATACATATCCGGATGTAGGTTCCGGTCCGCGTGTCCCCGAGCCCGCTGATCCTGGTTGGGCTCCGGTGATGGAGTTCATCGCGGCGCACATCTTTCAACATTCACCCTTTGGCGACATACTAAACTCATTTAAAACTCTCTCTTTGACAGAGAATTCCGGGCCGAACTATGTCTGGCTCGAGTGGGAAGCAGGAGACGAAGAAATTCGTTACCCACCCACCACCCACTTGATAGCCACGGTTGATGATTTAACTGACGTGCTGGACTTCGACTCCAAAGGCATCGACGGTATGGACGACGATGCAGGAGAAGACTCAGAATCTATGGGGTACCAGATTCCCGCCTCGTCACACGACATATACATGGTGGATACACCCAAGGAAGGGGACGGTGACAATCCGGAAGATAACACCCCTGGGAAAAAACCAAAGCGACGGCGCAGACGCCTTTCCAAATCCGGCAACAGTAACAATATCAGCAAGAGCGCCAGAAGAATGGATACTTCGGTCAACCCTGAAGGCAATAACGACCAAACGGAACCAGCGATGAAGCAGGACGAACCAGGTCACGCCGAGCATAGTTCGGAGCAAACGCCCGAAGACAACGATCCAGAGGGACGAGTTCATCAAACCGGCCGAGGACAAGAAGACAGTCTAGATGACGACGCATTCATCATTCCGGAAGAACGTGTGGAACGAGAGAACCTCCACAGGAAGCTTATGGCCACAACGAGAAGTCTGAAGAGGCAGAAGCAACGGCTTAAAGCCGCACAGGAAACGCTCAACCGCAGTGTAATAGCCTGGCTTATTAGGGATGATAGACTACTCATATCGATAAGGAATTCCTTCTTTTCGGGGAGCCCATTCGGAAAGAACTCCAAAGTTAAGCGTGCTCAGCTTGGAGTAGTTTCAGGATGGGTGACCGACCAGGAAGTTGCTCCAAGGTGCGCACGAGTGAGGACAAAGTGCGCAAAAAAGACTAGTATTGATCTGTGGGGCCAGTCTAGATCCAGCCAGGAGTAACGACCACCGGCGGGTGTGTCCAGGGTTTTACAAGTTGGTATCAGAGCCGACCCTCGCGGTTACACGGATGTTTGCTAACAGGTGCGCGGTCATGTTGTTCATGATGTTTGTGACCCGTCGTGGCACACGGCATGGCACATGTACCGGACTGGATGCACAGACGTATGTGCCAAGAGGGAACGTTCCTGTGGCCCGACGAGGACGTCGGTTCCTCTGACTGTGGGTGTATGTAATAGCCCGGCTTATTAGGGATGATAGACTACTCATATCAATAAGGAATTCCTTCTTTTCCTGGAGCCCATTCGGAAAGAACTCCAAAGTTAAGCGTGCTCAGCTTGGAGTAGTTTCAGGATGGGTGACCGACCGGGAAGTTGCTCCCAGGTGCGCACGAGTGAGGACAAAGTGCACAGAAAAGACTAGTATTGATCTATGGGGCCAGTCTAGATCCCGCCAGGAGTAACGACCACCGGCGGGTGTGTCTGGGGCTTTACACGCAGATGGAATAAAGTTCTAGACACTGAAGAAAGATATGGCGACGATCGCCACACAAAGAGCTACCCAAAACGTAAGCTACTGCCAGAATTCGACGACGAGGCCATCCCACCAAAAAGTAACACGACCAGGAGACCAGAAGTACCACTTCATAACCTCAATAAATCAACACTGAAGACGCCCACGATCTACGTGAACACCTGGATAAGAAAGCTGGCGCAGCTAGGTCCATCTACGGACACACCCCGGCGGGGGTCTGTGGTCGTCAAAAAAATTATGACAACCAGACACCAGTTCGGAATAAACACCGAACACAACAATAGCCGACGGCATGCCACAGTGGCGTCCAGATCTGAGAGGGCTGCTCACCCCACATGCTTCACCGATGAAATCTTGGACCAGGAATTCCCGCAGGGCTTTAAACCTGTGAATATAGAGGCATCTGACGGAACTACAGACCTGAGTGCGGATTGAGGACTTTATCCTGCACATACACATGGCTCGTGGGGATGACCTCCACGCCATCAAATACCTTCCCCTCAAACTGAAGGGACCAGCTCGGCACTGGCTGAAAAGCCTCCCCGAAAATTCAATTGGGAGCTGGGAGGAACTAGAGGACGCTTTCAGGGCCAATTTCCAAGGGACTTATGTCCGGCCTCCGGATGCTGATGATTTAAGTCACATAATCCAACAACCTGGAGAGTCCGCCCGCAAGCTTTGGAACAGATTCCACACTAAGAAGAATCAAATTGTTGATTGTCCGGATGCCGAAGCCCTAGCGGCATTCAAACATAGCATCCATGACGAGTGGCTCGCCAGACACCTCGGCCAAGAAAAGCCTAGGACAATGGCAGCCCTAACAAGCCTTATGACCCGCTTTTGCACGGGTGAACATAGCTGGCTAGCCCGTAAAGGCACCAGCGACCCCAGCACATCCGAAATAAGGGATGGCAACGGAAGCCGCGGCGTAATAAAAACAAACGCCAAAACAAGGAAGAGAGCCCGGACAACACAACGGTTAATGTCGGATTCAGGGGCTCTCGACCTAACCAGCAAAATAAGCAATCTAAAGGCAGTAAAGAAGGACCTTCCGGTCTGAACAAATTTCTGGACAGACTATGCCAAATTCATGGCACCCCCGACAAACTTGCGAACCACACGCATAGAGAGTTCTCGGTCTTCAAGCAGGTCGGCAAACTAAATGCCGAACACAAGGAAAGGGAAACACCAAGTGAAGACAAGGATGAACCTCACCAGCCGAACACTGGGGGACAGAAAAAATTCCCGCCAGAGGTTAAAACAGTGAACATGATCCACACGACTCGCACATCCTTGGGAAGGCACGAACGCGCCCATAAAGACGCACGCGATATAGATCACATCGTACCCACACCTAACTACTGGATGTCTTGTTCGATCACTTTCGATCGCCTGGATGGCCGAACTAGTATTTGGCGTGAAGGATCAAACGCCTTGGTGCTTGACCCAATAATCGACGGATACCATCTCACTCATGTCCTCATGGACGGCGGTAGCAGCCTCAATTTAATATATGAGGACACTGTCTGCAGGATGGGGATAGACTCGTCCAGAATCAGCAAGATCAACACCACCTTTAAAGGGGTGATACCAGGCGTTGAAGCCTACAGCAGGGGCTCCGTCATACTGGAGGTAACATTCGGCTCTCCAGGAAACTCCAGAAGCGAAGAACTAGTCTTCATCATAGCACCCTTCCAAAGCAGATATCAAGCATTGCTTGGAAGAACAGCCTTCGCCCGCTTCAACGCATTGCCGCACTATGGCTACCTTACACTTAAGATGCCCGGTCCACGTGGCGTCATCACCGTTAGCGGAATAACAGAGCGCCCTTCGCGCGCAGAGGAATACGTGACAGCCCTAGTGGTCGGACTATAAGCGGCCTCTAAGAAAAATATGCCGGGTCGTTAAGACCACGGACACGGTTAGACGAGTCCGGCAGCCCATATTGAACCAGGGCACTGTATATGTAATCCTATAGTGGACACCAGGGGCTAAAAATAAAGCCCCACACTTGGCTCAACCTTATTGACAGGCTAGCATCTTACATTTTTTACTATCCATTGTATACTTACGTTGCACTCTCCTATGATTTTCCCTTTTCCACTGACAACGTCCGCGCGATAACCTTCCAAGATGCGGCACAACGGAGAAAAAGGCGCAGACGTTCAGCAGGGCCCTGTTCAACAGGTTTCTTTTTAGATTAAGCCCCTATGTAAACCTTTTCTATTGCCTCTTGTTGTTTAATCATCCCATGGGTTCCATACCGACAGAGGATACTGCCGTTTTTGGCATTTCGCCACGACGTATTAACGCACGTACCTGGAAATACAGGGTTTATAATGAATGGGCATTCTTGAGCCCATCATCTTTTATAAAGTCCGAATACCTTCGAGAGTGTTCGGCGTCACGAGTTTGGCCTTATATGCATCAGCTTTGAATCATGTCTTTGGTCAAATGTTGGGTTTGCCCGGCTCCTGGGTTTGCCGCCTTACATTCCGTTATAATCGGCTAAGGTAGCCAGAGGATAACTACTGCAATTGTGGCCTGGTTATTCCGGATGAGCACCTCAGTAGAGAAACACGAAAATTGACTGTCATGATACATCGATAGACTGGTCAACCACTCGATGACTCACCGGAATCTCTAGGATTCCTCCGCATTAATGAAGGGCCATTTCCCGGCCAGGTACATACGCGCCCGTATTCGGATGCACATGAAGGTACCAGGGGCTGCATAGTAGCCCCAACGTTAGAATCCTGCGGCTAAGCAAAAGTGTTACAGCTATATAGTCCGGTTGCCTAGTTCGACGTGCGATCACCTCCTTGCCGGACCAAGACGTTGGATAAAGAGTGATTAAGCACATTTTTTCACGAACACCCCCTCATTGTATGCATGGGGGCTGAAGCCAACGACTGCTATCTTTCGGATTACATATACATATATATATATATAGAGAGAGAGTAACACTATTCTGATCCTGGGATCAGAATAGTTATTATGATCACAATCGGTCCTATATAGGCCCGTTCCCGAACTCCCGAAACCACCGAAACTGCAGCCCAAAAACAAACCAACCCACGTTCCCGAACTCCCACCCGATCCACCCCCACGTTACCCACCGGCCCACTCCACGCACCGCCTCCCTCCCGCAGCTACCCAGCACGGCGTTGGTGCCCCCACCCACCCTCGCCAGCGCTGGTGATGCACGCCCCCACCCGGCGCCCGTGACGCGCGCCGCCCCTGACCAGGATCTCGCGCCACCCCACCAGGATCCAATCGCCGCGGCCCCCTCCCCCCGCTTCAACCATGGAAGCCGCCTCCCCCATCTTCAACCGCGGCGGCGGCCCTACCTCCAAGCGCGTCGCTGGAGACCACCGGCACCAACCACTGTCGCCTGGCTACTCCGCTGGACGTCAACTCCACGCGCGCCGCGGGCAACCACTGTCTTGCCTTCCGTTGCGGCGCCCCGCCCACCCTCCAGATGCGGCTAGCGCCAGTGGACCTTTCCTGGATCCTGGCGACCACTGACATCCACCGCCCATCGCGACCCAGCATCTCCCCAGTAGAGCGCCGCCACAGAGGACCTAAGCTCAATCCCTCCTCCGCAACTGTGTTCGAACTTCAGCATGGGGCGCTTTGAGTCACGTCGGCCGTCGAGGTCAAAAGGATTTTTTTTTGGCCTATACTTCGTTTCCCGTCTCTCTTCTCCAAATTGCTTGCTCCTCCATTGACTGATCCATTGCTTCTGCCGTGCAGGTGTTCGTCTAAAGGCAAAGAGGAGAAAATGAAAATGATGCGCAATTCTTCTGCTGCCAATAGGGAAGAACGGCAGTGGATTTTTCTCTGAACTTCCATCTGCTGTTGTTGAGGCTAATGCAGGCTATGGCTGTTTGTTCTGAACAATTTCTTCTGTGTATAGCGTTCGTTGGTTCTCCGTGTGTGTGTGTGTTTGGTGTGCGTGTGTTCTGTGTGTGTGCTCAATGTGTGAGAGGCGTGCGTGCAAAGCACATGGAGTTCAATGATAAAAAATTTGGAAGTTCTAAAAATGGAAACAAAAAACATAGTTTGTGAAATGAAAAAAGTTTGCCTACTTGATTAATGCTAGTGCAAACTCATCTTCCACTGTAATGGCGAGCTGTCATGCGTGCGCACACATCTTACACAAATCTTACTTTCTGATTGATGTGGTGCCACTACATAATAAGTTGAGATTAGATGTCACATCATTTGTGGAAAATGGCAATGGATGGATAGGCTCGTTGTGTGTGTCTGTGGATGTATCATTGGAAGTGTAAAAATAGAAGGTAATGCTTATGAATTTGTAAAGTGAAAAAAAAGTAGGTCAGTAAGTTAGTAGGGTGTAGTGTTTGCTACAAACATGGCTAGCTGGGTACTATAGGGGTAAACTGTTCTGTAATTACCCGCCAATTGTTTTGTAAATTGTTGTGTATATAAGAGAAAGAGAGAAGTTCAAATATAAGAAATGAAAAAGTTCAAAACATGTAACATGATAAAACTTAAATTGGAGCAGTTCAAATATTTATCAGAAAAACTGAAGTTTAAATAATAAACCTAGAAGTTCAATTTCAAAAAATGGAGCAGTTCAATATTTATCACAAAAACTTAAATTTTCCCATTGCTAACGAATAAACCAAGAAGTTCAATTCGAAATAACGAAGAAGTTGTATAATGTTTATTACAAAACTATGATTTTTTCCGTATAAAAATCAAATACAATTCTTTACTCAAAATATAAAAATGTGAAGTTCAAACTGAAAAAACAGAGAAGTTCGGAGTTTATTAAAACCTAGGATTTACCTGTTGAAAAAACAAAAAACACAATGCCATTTTTTGCACTTTTAAAAACAACTCATAAACGAAAAAAATGGTTGCTAGAAGTTCAAGTGCTCGGCGAGGAAAAGTTCAAAAAAAAATTGTGAGAGAGGTTCACCGTGTATTTAGATGTCCAAAATACATAAAAAATATGTTTTTTTGTGTTTAAAATAATTCTCTCAAACCAGAGAGAAGTTCACAAGTGATAACAACCGGAAGTTCACGTACTACATGGTGTGTATTTCATATATATATAAGAAAAATACAATATAGTGAAACAGAGTGAAGTTCAAATAGACATGCCCTAGAAGTTCAACTACTTCACGCATTGCAAAAAACATCACATCAAAAATTAGAGTGAATTTAAAACAGACATCCCGAGAAGTTCAACTACTTCACGCAATGCATTTCCATTCACGATGAAGGCAGAAATCATGATCTCGTCGTTTTCTAATTTACTTCAAAACGGCAGGAATATCATTTGTGTAAGTTCAAGTCCTCGGTCGGAGAAAGTTAAAAAAATATTGTGAGAGAGGTTTGTGCAAAAAGAATATCATTTGTGTAACACTGACGAAAATGGATGGGAAAATTATAAACAAAAATATGTCACAGAAGTCCAACGTGAAAACAGCAGGAAGTTCAACTACTACACTGAATGAATTTCACAAGAAAAACTTTTAAAACCGTCGCGAGAATGAAAAATGATCAACACGGAAAAGTTACGTGTTTATAGCAGCTTTCCATCGGTATATCACTTTCTTAATTTCAATGAGTGAATGAAGAGCTACGAGCAAAAAAGAGCACGTGAAAAACAGAGTGAAGTTCAGGTAGAAATGCCACATAAGTTCAACTACTTCACGCAATGCATTTTCGACGAATCTGTTTCGCGATAAAGGCAGAACGAGTGATCTCTCCGTTTCTTAAATTACTTGAAAATGGCTGGGATTCAGAGAAAACCATCAACATGAAAAAGTGTCGCATTTTTCGTAGCTTTTCAACAGTATATTATTTTCCCCGTTCCGATGAAATCTGTAGAAATTAAGGCGAAAATACGTTTTTAGCCATTTTCAAAATCAACGTAATACAGTAATCAATTTGGAGAAACAATATATACCAAAAAATCGCATTTGTTCAGGCTTTCCAACGCCATATAATTTTCTACATACGGACGTATGATCAAAAAAATAGATCAAAAATGTAAACTTGGTAGAACTTGTACCGTTTCTAAATTACTCTTAAACCATTCAAAATTAGAAAAAACTTTCAACATGAGAAAAAGGGCATTTTCACAAGCTTTCCAGCGCCATATCATTTGTCTCAATTGGATTAGGCGTTTAGAAATGGCAATGAAAATACGAACTCGGTTGTTCGGTTTGCGAAATTTTACGATTTTCCACATTACTCTTTAACCATAGGGAATTAGAAAAAACTTTCAGCATGTGAAAGGAGCGGTTTTAGAGCAGCTTCCCAACGCCATATTATTTGCCTCATTCCGATAAATGGTTTAGAAATGCGATCAAAAATACGATTCACATTTTTTGTATGAAGAAAAATGGTTTTCAAAACTGCTCTTTAACCACTTACATTTTTGCCAAAATTTTATGTTGGGTCATGATACTGGTGTCCATAGCTTTCCAATGGTATATCGCAAGCCCCATTTGGGCAAAGTTGACAGAAGTTCAACCTAGCACTAGGGGAAGTTCAGGTCGAACAACTCAGACTGTAAAATTGCAAAAAACGCAATTTCATCACGACCCGAGAGCAAAATCCGCTAGTGAGCTAGATTTCTATTTAAAACCAGTATTTAGTCGCTAAAACACGTTTCTAGATTACACTAACATCATATAGAACACTACTAACCAGAATAATTCGCGGGGGAAGCCACGGTTGCAAAGATAGCCCGAAGGTTGGGTTCGTACAGAGGGAAGTTCAGGCACGCGTACAAACAAAAATACGTCACAGAAGTTCAACGTGAAAACAACATGAAGTTCAACTACTACACTGAATGAATTTCAGATGAACAACTTTTAAAATCATTGCGAGTATGAAAAAATGATCAACACGGGAAACTTGTGTGTTTACAATAGCTTTCCATCGGTATATCACTTGCTCAATTCCGGTGAGTGGATGGAGAGCTAGGAGAAGTGGATGAAGAGCTACGAGCAAAAAAATCATGTGAAAAACAGAGTGAAGTTCAGGTACATGCAATGAGAAGTTCAGGTTCTTCACGCGGTGCATTTTCGAAGAATCTGTTACGCGGTAGAGGCAGAACGAATGATCCTGCCGTTTTCGGTATTACATGAAAACAACTAGGAATCAGAGAAAACCATCAACATGAAAAAGTTTCGCATTTTCCGTAGCTTTTCAACGGTATATTAATTGCCCAACTCCGATAAAGTTTGTAGAAACTATGGCGAAAATACGTCTCATTTTCGAAACTGACTTAAAACTGTAAGGAATTGGGAGAAACAATACAAACCAGAAAATTTCGCACTTCTTCGAGCTTTCCAACGCCATATTATTTGCTTCATTCGGACGCACGGTTAAAAAATTACCTCGAAAATACGAACTGGGTAGGACTTGGACCATTTTCTAAATTACTCTTAAACCATTCAGAATTAGAAAAAAACTTTCAAGATGAAAAAGTAGCGCATTTTCATAAACTTTCCAATGCCATATCATATGCCTCCATTAGATTAGCCGTTTAGAAATGACATCGAAAAAACGAACTCAGTTGTTCGGTTTACAAAATTTTACGTTTTTTCAAATTACTCTTTAACCATAGCGAATTAGAAAAAACTTTCAACATGTGGAAGGAGCGGTTTTGCAGCAGTTTTCCATGCCATATTATATGCCTCATTCCGACAAACGGTTTAGAAATGCGATCGAAAATACGATTCACGTTTTTGTGTGAAGAAAAAACGGTTTTCAAAACTGCTCTTAAACCGCTTACATTTTGCGAAAAATTTAACTTGGGTCATGATACTCGTGTCCATAGCTTTCCAACGGTATATAGCAAGCCCTATTTGGGCAATGTTGCGGGAAGTTCAACCTAGCCCAGGGGGAAGTTCAGGTCGAACAACTCGAGCAAGAAATCGCAAAAACGCGAGTTCTTCACGACCCGAGTGCAAAATCCACCTATGAGCGAGATTCCTATCTTAAACGAGTATTTAGTTGCTAAAAATTGTTTGAAGATTACACTTACATCACATGGAACTAGACTAATCAGAAAAACTCGCTGTAGAAGGCACGGTTATAAGATAGCCCAAGGTCGGGTTAAATCAGAGAGAAGTTCAGCGTTACTCGAGCAATTCAGGTTGTGATCGAATATTATTCTTATTCCGTGATCAGAATAGTGTTTATGTATATATATATATATATATATATATATATATATATATATATGGCCGCATAGGAGACACAATCATATTTTCAGGCAAGCATTATAAATATAGCCTTATAATCAAAATAAACATTGTTTTTACAATGATTTGAATCATCACTCGAATAGGAGATTCTTCAGGCACTGCTCCTCTATCAGGCGGACGCCCTCTGTGACCTGCGCCAAGTAGTGCCCGGCCGGATATTGGCCCCCACCGGATCATGAGACGCTATCATAGTGGCAACCATATCCATCCAATACGCCTTAACGCGGGCAAGAGCCATCCGCGCACCCTCCATGCATGCCGACTGCCTCATGGCATCTATCCAAGGCACGGCCCCAAGGAACTATTGCACCAAACCAAAGTAGCTGTCCGGCTTAGGCCCCTTCGGACAAAGATGGTCTATTACAGACCGCATCGCAAGCCCGGACAGCCTGTGAAGCTTCGCCACAGCAGCCATCTTATCACTTAACGGCAGCGGGCGAGTGGGAGCATTGAATCTGCGACTCGAAAAGCTTCTCCACCTCCTTCTCACCCTTATCTTCAAGAACTCCACAAAGATCACCCGTACTCTTCGCCAGTCACGTGGCGTCCGCGAACTCCAGGCGTCCATTTAGGGAGGGTACTTGGATCGAAGAACCGTCCGAAAAATAGGAGCCTCCAGCCGCGATTTTACCAGCCTGTTGAAGCTCCTCCCGCGCACCTCTGAGCTCGGTCCGTATTTCCTTGGTGGCATTAAGTGCCTTGCTCAGGTCAGCCGATTTATCCTCATGCTCCTTTTTCAGGAGCTCATACCGGTTAGTGGCATTTTTTAACTCGATAGCCATTTCAGCTATCTTTTTCTCGCTTCGGTGATGAGCAGCCTGTTCGGCTCTCAATTCCTCGACTGCCTTTAGGGCAGCCTCATTGCTCACTCGAGCCTGTTCCTTGGCTAGAGCAAGTTCCGCCCTGAGGGCCTCCACGGCAGCAGCACCATCTGCAATCCGAACATATTACATTACTATGTGCCACCTTAAATATTTTCCTATGCAATGGAAGGACAGGACACATACCTTGTGATTTATCCAGCCGCTCATTAATCAGAGTGATATCGGCATCAATTGACCCAATTTGCCTCATCAGTTCGGCAACTTCAACTGACGGGCCGGCGGCTGGACTCACAGGTAATTGCACATATTTACAACATAAATCATTGGTTTATGATCCTCCGTTCGCTGCCTAGGGCAGACAACCAGAGTCTCAGGGGCTACTATCCATATGGAGCACACCTACCGCGTGCCTCGCAACTAAAGAAATAGTGGATTCTCCATTACATACCTCAAAGCCTGTGAGCAGGCTCGTGAATGCTTCATTCAAACTGCTTGTAGCGGATGAAATCTTCTTAAGCATCACGCTCATTAATGGGCGGCGATCCTCCGAGAGCGTAGCTCGCTCCAGCAAGCCCGTCAGCATGTCCGGCCGGACATCGAACTGCGTCGGACTCTTCCCATCGCCCCCCATTGTAGCCAAGTGCTCCGGGTGAAGGGCGGCTGACGAAATGACTGCTGGCTTCGGCAGATCCGGACTCCTTCGTGACGACACCTCGGTGTCGCCCGTTTCATGAGTCGGAGAAGGGGGTGGAGTCTCGCTCTCCATCATCTCCGGAGGAAGGTCCCCCGAAGATGAACCCTGTTGGGAGGAGCTGTTGGCCGGACTGCAAAAATTGGAATCTTGGTTACTGACCGAGGAGAAACACAGTACCTTCGGACCGTAGATCGACTTGCAGCTCGGTAGAGGGCTGGCCCGTTGGAGGGCATGGTGCGGTGAGGGTGCCCGTCGGGGCAAGGCCCCCTAGGGATGTCTTTTTTCCCAATTTGGCATCTCCGCCTCCAAATCTTCGGAGGCGGCCCTCTTCTTCCCGCGCGGGGAGGAGACCTTAGTCTCTCCTCCCTGATTATCCTCCCTGGGGGAGGCAATAATTCCCCCGGTTCGGATGCATAGCGTGTGGGGTTCGGATTCCTCACCCTTCCTCTTGTCTTCCCCCGAGGGCATTCTGCTGAGTACCCGGTCAAGCATCTTGGCCATAGTGGGGACGGGCGAGCCTTCGGGAAGTGGCGCCGGACACCTGATTCTCTCTGACTTGCTGAGCCACTCCTGGACGCGGATGACTTTCAGAATAAAAACAATCAGGACAAATACTAAACGGAGTGTCCGGTATCAAGGCTACTTACTCGAGTTTCTAGCCGATTGCTTCTTAGGCCCGCATCCTCGGTGGTGTCCGGACACGTTACTTTCCGTTCGAAGAATAATTTGCACCTCTCTTCGAGCTTCAAGCCGAAGAAGTGCTTGACAGTCCGCGGACCTTCCGGATTGAACTCCGACATCCGGAGAGGCCGGTGTTGGCACGGCAATATCCGCCGGATCAACATCACTTGCATTATGCTGACAAGACTAATGTCCCTTGCGAGAAGCTCCCGGATGCGATTTTGCAGTACATGTATATCACCAGCGGGTCCCCAATTCCGCCCCACATCTGTCCAAGACGCCAACTGTGACGGAGGGCCCGAGTGGAACTTGGGGGCAGCCACCCACTTTGATGTAGGGTGGAACCCTAATTCGTCGATCTTTCACGTTTGGAGGGGATCCTACGGAGGAAAACACTAAGAACACGCGGAAGCACGAGAGGAAATCACGGGGAAGAACGAGAGAGACACTCAACCGACAAGAGATCAATCACACAAGGTCTAGATCATCGAAGCACGAGTGATACATGGTCCAAAATCAACAAAGGAAAGATACAAAGGTAGCCGTTCTTCTCCCGGAGGAGGTCTTGAATCCACGAGGGGATCTTCCCGTATAGGGGTCTTGAATCCGATGGATCTTCTCCTAGACGGAGGTCCTGATCTCCGTGGAGAAGTACCGGTGGATGAGCAAAGGCTCTCACACACAAATATGAGCTAATCCAATGCTAAGTCTCAAAGTGAGGAGAGGGGGTCCTATATATAGAGTCTGGGGCGAAGGGGTACATGGGCTCAGCCCAACACGCGCGCGCAGGCGCTGGCCGGATGATCCGGACGCGGGTCCGGATGATCCGAGCTGGTCCGGATGATCCGGGTGGAGTCCCGGATGAGCCGGAGGGTCGGCTGGTGGCGGCGACGAGCCGGATGTCCGGCTGGAGGTCCGGATGTCCGGGTGGGGTCCGGATGATCCGGGCCTGGGTCCGGATGATCCGGCTTCAGCGTGGAGGTTCTGTTGCCTTCGGTGGAGTTAGCCGGATCGTCCGGACCGGGGTCCGGATCATCCGGGCTCTGTCCGGATCGTCCGGGCCTCTGTCCGGATCGTCCGGCCTCTCTGGTCCTTGTTGCTTTCTCCTCTCTGTCTTCGCGTATGTCTTCCGCTTCCGATTCTCCTTGCTTCCTAGCCTCTTCATGGTCGACTCCTTGGTGCCTGAGTATGCATAGAGTTTCCGTTTGAGGCAATAACCATGTCTCATGTGAATCGAAGGAGAGTTGTGAGAGGAGTGATGTCACCTCGGTTTCAAGAGCTCTTGCACGTGCTCGAGTCATCGGTCCTTGTGGTGTTGTAGGTGTTGATGTAGAGTCCATGGGGATGATGGAAGGATGCTCTGCATCATATCCCCTCCCTTCGAAAGGATCCGACCTCGGATCTAGATCTTCATCACCATGGAAAGGCGAGAGGTCTTTGACGTTGAAGGTGTCGCTCACGTTGTACTTGTCGCTTGGTAGCTCGAGCTTGTACACGTTGTTGTTGTAGCGTGCTAACACCTTGAAGGGTCCATCGGCTCGAGGTAGAAGTTTTGACTTGCATTCGTTGGGGAAGCGTTCCTTGCGAAGGTGTAGCCACACGAGATCGCCTATGTTGAAGATCATGGGTTGCTTGTTGATGTTGAGCTTTGTCGCTAGTCGTTGTACTTGGCGCTCGATGGTGTTTCTTGTATCTTCATGCATCTTCTTGATGTAGCTTGCACGGGCACTTGCATCGAGGTTGGTGCGCTCTTGTAGAGGTAGAGGTAGGATGTCCAATGGGGACAATGGGTTGAAGCCGTAGACGACCTCGAAGGGGGACTTGCCGGTCGTCGAATGTCTTGCGCGGTTGTAGGCGTACTCGGCGATGGGTAGACATGCCTTCCACTCCTTGATGTTCTTCTTGATCAACACGCGAAGTAGAGTGGAGAGCGTCCGGTTTGTCACCTCCGTTTGGCCGTCGGTTTGAGGATGGTATGCGGAGGAGAACAAGAGCTTGATTCCGAGCTTGGCGCAAAGAGTTTTCCAAAAGTAACTCAAGAACTTGATGTTGCGGTCGGAGACGATTGACTTTGGTACTCCATGGAGGCGCAAGATTTCCCTACAAAATAGATTTGCAATATGTGAAGCATCGTCTACTTTGTTGCAAGGAATGAAATGTGCCATTTTGGAAAATCTGTCCACAACAACAAATACGGAGTCCTTTCCATTTTGAGTTCTAGGCAAACCAAGTACAAAGTCCATGCTAATGTCTTCCCAAGGTTGATAAGGAATAGGAAGAGGCATGTAAAGACCATGAGATTGAGCTTTTGACTTAGCTTTGCGGCATGTTGAGCATCTTGTGGTGAAGGGTGAGACGTCTCAAAACATCTTGGGCCAAAAGTAGTTCTTGGAGAGCGTGGCGAAGGTCTTGTCGCGTCCAAAATGTCCCATGAGTCCACCTCCATGAGCCTCTTGCAAAAGTAGCAAACGAAGAGAAGACTCGGGTATGCAAAGTTTGTTAGCTCTCATAAGATAACCATCCGTAAGGTAATATTGTTCCCAAGATGTATGGGTCAAACATTTAGCATAATGAGGTGCAAAAGATGGATCACTAGCATACAACTCTTTGATGTGCTCAAAGCCAATAACATTCAACTCAAGTTGGGTGACCAGCGTGCATATGCGTGAAAGTGCATCGGCAACTACATTTTCCTTGCCCTTAATGTACTTGATCACATATGGAAAAGATTCAATAAATTCACTCCATTTGGCATGACGCTTGTTCAATTTAGTTTGACCTTTTAAGTACTTAAGTGTTTCATGATCGGTATGGATGACAAACTCATGAGGTCTAAGATAATGTTCCCAAACATGTAGCACACGCACTAAAGCATATACGGGATAGTTAAGTTGAGCACCGGAGAGTTTTTCACTAAAATAAGCAATGACTCGTTTTTCTTGCATTAAAACTCGCCAATTCCGGTACCACTTGCATCACAATGGACCTCAAAAGTTTTGTCAAAATTGGGCAAAGCAAGAATCGGAGCATCAGTAAGCAAAGACTTGAGCTCATCGAAAGCGTTGGCTTGCAAAGGTCCCCAAACAAAAGTAGTATTCTTCTTACTCAAAGCATGCAAAGGAGCTGCAATAGTGCTAAAGTTTTTCACAAAGCGGCGATAAAAACCTGCAAGACCAAGGAAACTTCGCACTAGTTGCAAATTGGTGGGTTGGGGCCAAGTTTTAATTGCTTTGATCTTAGTTCATCAACATGGACACCCTTGGAAGAGACAACGAAACCCAAGAAAACCACTTTGTCAACTCCAAAAGTGCATTTTTTCAAGTTGGCATAAAGATTTTCCTTTCGAAGCGTTTGCAAAACAAGCTTAACATGATCAAGATGCTCTTTCATGGTTTTGCTAAACACAAGAATGTCATCGAAGTAAACCACAACAAAGATTCCAATGTATGGATGAAGTACATCATGCATGAGGCGCACAAAAGTTCCGGGAGCTTCCGACAAACCCATGGGCATAACCAACCATTCATATAAGCCAAATTTTGTTTTGAAAGCAGTTTTCCATTCATCACCCTCATGAATGCGGATTTGATAATAGCCACTTTTAAGATCAATTTTTGAGAAAAAGTTGGCTCCGCTAAGTTCATCAAGCATATCATCTAAGCAAGGAATGGGATGCCTATAGCGCATGGTGATAGCATTTATGGGTCTACAATCGGAGCACAAGCGGAAAGTTCCATCGGGCATAGGCACAAGAATAACGGGAACGACACAAGGGCTTAAGCTTTCACGTACATGACCGTTGTCGATTAGTTGTTGTACTTGCCATTGAATCTCCTTGGTTTCTTCGGGATTGACACTGTAGGGAGCTTTGTTTGGAAGTGGCGCTCCGGGGATGAGGTCGATTCGATGCTCAATGCCTCAAGAGGAGGTAGACCCGAGGTAGCTCATCGGGAAAACATCTTGAAATTCCTGCAAAGAGATTGAAACACCAAACGTAGCTCATGAGTGGTGTTAGTTTTTGGTTCGCCATCCTTGCACACAAGGACAAAGTGCATCACACTCGATGGGTTCTCACACACTTCTCTCATCTCATGTTTGGTGGCGAATAGTATGAGGTTTTTCTCTAGGCTAAGAGGCGCTCAAATTTGGCTTGTGGCTCTCACTCACTTTTTGGTGGCTCACTTTCTCACTCTTCTCTCTTTGGTTGGTGGCTTGTTTGTCGGCTATCACTTGACTAGGAGACATGGGTCGTAGGAAATATTCTTTGCCTTTCATCTTGAAGCTATAGTGGTTTGTACGCCCATTGTGGTAGACACCACGGTCGAATTGCCATGGCCGACCAAGGAGGAGGTGGCAAACGGTCATTGGGACCACATCACACTCCAAAGTGTCTTCATATGCACCGATTTTGAAGGATACTTGGACCGTATGCTCAACTCGTATAGTGCCGGAGTCACTTAGCCATTGAACCTTGTATGGTTGCGGATGCTTCTTCTTGACAAATTGTAGCTTGGAGCATAGTTCTTCGCTTGCCAAGTTGTGGCAACTACCTCCGTCGATGATGACCTTGACGGATCTCCCATTGATGCCAGCCTTTGTGTGGAAGATGTGGCATCGTTGGTCTTCTTCTTGGTGATATTGAAGTGTCAAGACTTTGGAGACAACAAGAGCGGGGCTTGTATCTTCATCACAAAAGACTTGATCATCTTCATCCTCGTTGATGCGCCGGTGCATGTCCACTTGCTCAATAGCGTCCATTTCATCTTCACTCCTCTGAGTCGTAGGTGCCATCGTCGTTGAGTATCATGGTACGCTTGTTGGTGCATTCATATGACTTGTGGCCTCGGCCGCCGCAAGTAAAACACTTGAAGGAGCTTGTCTTGACGGTCTCATCGGTTGGAGTAGATGATGAAGCACGTAGCTTGGAGTTGCTTGTAGTAGGAGGAGGACGACTTGAACTTGTAGAAGTTTTCTTGTAACTTGACTTGTCGTCGTTGCTTGGAAAAGGCTTGATTGATGTCGAAGTTGGAGTGGTTGTTGAAGCTTGGTTGTTGGAGAAGCCGTATGTCTTGGATGAGTACTTGGCGTACTTGAAGTCATCTTGCACTTGTCGTTCCGCCTTTGTAGCTTGATGCACGAGCTCAATGAGGTTGGAGTAGGGTTGGAAGTCGGCGATCTTCTTGATGGGATGGTTGAGTCCATTCAAGAATCGTGCCATTGTTTGCTCATCATCTTCCTTGACATTGGCTCGAATCATGGCAATCTCCATTTCTTTGTAGTATTCTTCAACACTCTTTGTTCCTTGCTTGAGGAGTTGTAGCTTCTTGAAGAGATCACAGTTGTAGTAGGTGGGCACAAAGCGTGCTCGCATGACATCCTTCATTTGAGCCCAAGTGGTGATTGGAGGTTCACCTCTTGCTTGTCGGCGCTCAAGGATTTGTTCCCACCATATGAGCACATAGTCTTGGAACTCAAGTGATGCCATAGCGATCTTCTTTTCTTCGTCATAGTTGTGCAAACGAAAGATTTTGTCGACCTTCAATGCCCATGAAAGGTACTCTTCGGGATCATTGGTTCCATTGAACTTGGGCATTGTGAACTTGAGCTTGCCATAGCATTGTTCATCATTGTGTTGAGGTCGATGTTGATGATGACATTCTTGACATGGAGGGTAATCATCCTCATGTTGCTCTTGGCGAGGAGGAAGTCCATGATCAACTTGTTCTTGTTGACCTTGAGGTTGAGGTTGAGCTTGAGGAGCTTGTGGAGGCGCTTGTGGGGCTTGACGTTGCGCTCGTGGATGGTAGTTCCTCTCTTGTATTTCATCTCGAAGGGCTTCCTCTTGATTGCGCCTTTCGCGATTGCGGTTGGCGAGGGCTCGAGTTGATGCTTGAAGGGCGCATTCCGCCTCAAGAGCTTGTGCTTCTCGTTGTTGTTGTTGAAGACGTTGAGCCTCGGCGTCTTGTTGCTCTTGGTGTAGGCGCTTCGTTTGTTCTTGTTGGTGGCGAAGACGTTGTCGTTCTTGAGCTCGAGCAAACGCCATTTGGCTCGATTGAGGACGAGGAACTTCTTCATCAACTTGCTCTTGGAGATTCTTGTCGTGTAGCGGGTTGCGAGATGCATGACAGTCTTGACGCGCGGCTCGACGAAGAATGTTCGATGACGGTGTACTTGTGTCGGAGAAGGAGTCATCGGAGTGGCGACTTGAGTGGCTCCGTCTTGAGTGTGAAGAGGTAGAAGTACGCCGGTTCACCAACAAGGCGCGGATCTCGTCCATTCTTGCATCGTACTTGTGTCGGAGTGCGCGCCGAGTTTGTTGTCGAAGTAATCGCGCGTACGTTTCTCGGATAGTCACAAGTCGGTGGAGAGGTTGTTGATGCGTTCGCACATTACTTGTTGCTCTTGATGGAGAGCTCGTTGCGCGCCAAAGAGGTGGCTCTTGGTGACGTATGATGACATGCCGTCGTCTTGCTCGATGAAGAGTGGATTTGTAGAAGAACTTGGCATATCCATCATTTCAAGCAAATTGTGAGTGGTAGAAGGAGAAGAATGAATACCAATGTACCTTTGACCGAAGTTGAAGATGAATCAAGTTCACTCAAATGCGGACAATGAAATAGCACTATTGGTACCGATCCTTGTCGATTCTCACACCTACACAAGTAAAAGCTTTTGGTGGAGCTTGGTTAGGATGGTGGCACAAAATTGATTGCAATTGTTAGCTTGACTAAAAAATGTTGAAGAAGATTCGCAAATTCGCATATGCAACAAGTAGACCAAGCAAGTAGTGGTACACGGAAACACACACGCAAATAGATAAATGGGATTGTGCAAACCAAAATGAGCCAAAATGTGGAATCCACGAAAATGCTCTTGTTGCACAATACTAGAGAGACGCTTAGCACGATTGCACAATAGGCGGATCACGGAGCTTGTGCACAACCTACTAGGCAAAAATGCAACGATCTCTATCCCAAGTATACTATATGTATGGTATTTGATTGCAATGATCCAAGATGATCTTATATGACAATCTTAATGTTGTATGATGCTATGCTTGTTGCTTAGAAGCTCTTTGCTTATCTTTCCTCTTTGCTTAAAAGCTTGAGTGGCTCTTTCTCTTTTGAGCTCTTTTCTTATGCAAACTTGACGAACTAAGATAGCAATTGTGTATGCGATGACAACTTTGTGACACACAAGTTGATTCCGAGATATGCACCTCAAAGGTATGTATGATATGGTGTATGCAACTAATGTGCACAAGTCACGTTGCCGGCAATACTCAATGGCTAGTTTCAATGGGTAAGCAACGCAAAAGATGGTATATGATGGTTATCAATGCAATTGCAAGGTTTGACAAAGATGTCGTCGATGTTACCGTCCGTAGCGAAGATGAGTAGCCGACCAAAGTGAGCGTTTGTTGTTGATGTCACACCGCGCCTAAATAGCCGAAACACAAGAGGACACAGAAATCTCACTCAAATTGTCGAACTCAAAATCGAATGGTAGTACGGACGTTAAGTCTTGGGGTTTGGCCAGTGGAAATGGTGGTGGATAGGGTGGGGAGGATGTATGGATGTGTGGATGGTGGTGGAGGTGGATGGTGGACTGCAGAACTGCAGCTTTGGCGAGAGAAGCGGATGATCCGGGCTAGGCCGGATGATCCGGCGAGTCCGGATGATCCGGACTTGGTCCGGATGATCCGGCAGGTCAAACACGCACGAGAACTGCTCGGGAAGAACTCAGCACGGGAGAAATTTGACGATTTCGGGATTTTGGGTGGATTTCGAGGGAAGAAGGTGGGGAAACACAAGATCCACGAGTTACACAATCAATCCACGGATCAAAAACAACAAAACATCATCAAAACTAACAAATCACAAAAAAATTTGGGGTGTTTTTGTGGGGATTTTCGGGTTTTAGGACAAAAACAACAAAATCAAGCTAGAAATCACGAGTAGGGGCTCCAAAAACGTGATCAACGTGGCTCATGATACCATATGATGTAGGGTGGAACCCTAATTCGCCGATCTTTCACGCTTGGAGGGATCCTCACGGAGGAAAACACGAAGAACACGCTGAAGCACGAGAGGAAATCACGGGAAGAACGAGAGACACTCAACCGACAAGAGATCAATCACACAAGGTCTAGATCATCGGCTAACGAGTGATACATGGTCCAAAATCAACAAAGGAAAGATACAAAGGTAGCCGTTCTTCTCCGGAGGAGGTCTTGAATCCACGAGGGATCTTCCCGTATAGGGGTCTTGAATCCGATGGATCTTCTCCTAGACGGAGGTCCTGATCTCCGTGGAGAAGTACCGGTGGATGAGCAAAGGCTCTCACACACAAATATGAGCTAATCCAATGCTAAGTCTCAAAGTGAGGAGAGGGGTCCTATATATGCAGTCCGAAGGGGTACATGGGCTTAGCCCAACACGCGCGCGCAGGCGCTGGCCGGATGATCCGGACGCGGGTCCGGATGATCCGGGCTGGTCCGGATGATCCGGGTGGAGTCCCAGATGAGCCGGAGGGTCGGCTGGTGGCGGCGACGAGCCGGATGTCCGGCTGGAGGTCCGGACGTCCGGGCGGGGTCCGGATGATCCGGGCCTGGGACCGGATGATCCGGCTTCAGCGTGGAGGTTCTGTTGCCTTCGGTGGAGTTAGCGGATCGTCCGGACGGGGTCCGGATCATCCGGCTCTGTTCGATCGTCCGGCCTCTGTCCGGATCGTCCGCCTCTCTGTCCTTGTTGCTTTCTCCTCTCCGTCTTCGATGTCTTCCGCTTCGATTCTCCTTGCTTCCTAGCCTCTTCATGGTCGACTCCTTGGTGCCCGAGTATGCATAGAGTTTCCGCTTGAGGCAAGAACCATGTCTCATGTGAATCGAAGGAGAGTTGTGAGAGGAGTGATGTCACCTCGGTTTCAAGAGCTCTTGCACGTGCTCGAGTCATCGGTCCTTTTGGTGTTGTAGGTGTTGATGTAGAGTCCATGGGGATGATGGAAGGATGCTCCGCATCACACTTTGTGCCTCTGGGAGCCGTGACATGAAACCACCTCCGTCGCCATACATCGGATACTTCTGGGAAAGAACCCTCTGGCCACGAGGCATCGGCGTTTCTGCTTATTAAGGCACCTCCGCACTCCACCCCTCGATCATCTTCGGCGTCGCATTGAAGGTCTTGAGCCATAAGCCGAAGTGCGGGGTGACGTGGAGAAAAGCCTCGCACACGATAATGAACGACGAGATATGGAGGATAGTGTCTGGAGCCAGATCATGAAAATCCAACCCATAATAGAACATGAGCCCCCTCACGAAGGGATCGAGGGTGAAACCCAAACCGCGGAGGAAGTGTGGGACGAAAATGACACACTCATTGGGCTCCGGCGTAGGGATGACCTGCCCTGGACCAGGAAGCCTGTGCTGGATATCTGCGGTCAAGTATCCGACCTCCCTAAGCTTTGCAATGTCCTTCTCTTCAATCGAGGAGGCCACCCACCGGCCTTGAGGGTCAGATCCGGACATATTGGAGGATTCCGGAGGGGTGGAGCTTAGGTTTTGGGTGTTAGAACTCGAGGTGCGAGAAGGCGCGATGAAGGTGAAAAAAGAGGCGTAGGTCTCGACCCCTTTATAAAGAAGGTGAATATAAAGAGTCCCTAGTGTGATCGTTTGTGGCTTATCTAAAAACACACGGGGTAATTGTAATAGCCTGGTTTTAGGGATGATAGACTAGTCATATCAATAAGGAATTCCTTCTTTTCCGGGAGCCCATTCGGAAAGAACTCCAAAGTTAAGCGTGCTCAGCTTGGAGTAGTTTCAGGATGGGTGACCGAATCGAAGAGATTGCTCCGGAGTGCGCACGAGTGAGGACAAAGTGCGAGAAAAGACTAGTATTGATCTATGGGGCGATCTAGATCCCGCCAGAGTAACGACCACCGCGGGTGTGTCCGGGGTGTTACAAGTTGGTATCAGAGCCGACCCTCGCGGTTACACGGATGGTTGCGGACAGGTGCGCAGTCATGTTGTGCATGACGTTTGTGGCCCGTCATGGCACACGGCATGGCACATGTACCGGACTGGATGCACAGACGTATGTGCCAAGAGGGAATGTTCCTGTGACCCGACGAGGACGTCGGTTCCTCTGAGTGGGGGTGTATGTAATAGCCTGGCTTATTAGGGATGATAGACTACTCATATCAATAAGGAATTCCTTCTTTTCTGAGAGCCCATTCGGAAAGAACTCCAAAGTTAAGTGTGCTCAGCTTGGAGTAGTTTCAGATGGGTGACCGACCGAAGTTGCTCCGGAGCGCGCGAGTGAGGACAAAGTGCGCAGAAAAAGACTAGTATTGATCTCGTGGGGCGATCTAGATCCCGCCAGAATGCGACCACCGGCGGGTGTGTCCGGGGTGTTACAGTAATACCAACAACCGTCATGGGGTCACGCACGCTCATATTGATGGAAAATCCCGTAATAAAAGGGACACGATCTCTGCCTCAATGGGACGTGCCAATAAAACCGCCTCGTAACACGAGTCGTTGTGGGGTAGGAAACGTCGGTTCCCGTTGGACCGAGCCACGATGCAAGCGCACGACGCACGAAGATTGCCAGCAAATCAGATCTATACCATACGAAGATCATCTTGCAGATCCGGACACGGTCTACGTGTTCGATGACCACTTTGGAGTATTCGGAGGAGGAACCCGCCTTGCAATGCCGAAGACAATACTGCACGTCGGACTCATCATCATTGAAGCCTGGTTCGGGGGCTACTGAGGGAGTCCTGGATTAGGGGGTATCCGGACAGCCGGACTGTGTAAGCGTCCGTACTACTAAAGCGTGCAGATACAAGACTCAAGACTTCGGCCCGTGTCCGGATGGGACTCTCCTTTGCGTGGAAGGCAAGCTTGGCGATCCGGATATTATATTTCCTTCCTTGTAACCGACTCCATGTAAACCCTAGCCCTCTCCGGTGTCTATATAAACCGGAGAGGTTGGTCCTTAGAAGGCCGATCACAATGACAATCATACTATCATAGGCTAGATCTTAGGGTTTAGCCTCTACGATCTCGTGGTAGATCTACTCTTGTACTACCGATATCATCAATATTAATCAAGTAGGAAGTAGGGTTTTACCTCCATCGAGAGGGCCCAAACCTGGGTAAACATCTATGTCCCTTGCTTCCTATTACCATCAGCCTTGACGCACAGATCGGGACCCCCTACCCGAGATCCGCCGGTTTTGACACCGACACCCGCCTGGCGCCCGCCTGGTCTCGATCGTCATGTCTTGCATCACGAGCACCTCGCGAGGTACTCCTTGCCTTGATCTCCTTGCCTCCTCGTGAGCCCGCCTGATGAGGCCACCCCTGCGGAAGCCTTGCATCGTCCGCCCCGCGATGTTTGATGTAGATGGGTCGTATTGAGCCACTACTTGATCCATGCCGCAGGCCGCAGGCAGGCAAGTCTGGGGACCCCCGTTCCCCAGAACGCCGACAGTCATGCTGGAGGCTGAAAGGAACAAACGTGAGACCAGTCTACTGCTTGAACGCATTCAGCAGAACACTGCACATCACCAGAGGAACGACTTGGTGTCTCTCAATGACTTCATCAAGCTGTACCCACCAACATTCCATAATTCCGTCGAGCCTCTCGATGTGGATGATTGGCTCCGCAGCATCACCCACAAGCTACGTTCTGCACACATAGCCGAAGCTGACAAGGTCACTTACGCTGCTGATCATCTTGAAGTCCCCGCCAGCCTTTCGTGGGAAAACTATGAGGCCATGCGCCCAGCTGGCCAGGATACCACTTGGGAAGATCTCAGCGAGGCTTTTCGTGAGCACCACATCCCGGAAGTTCTTATGGATCGTAAGAGGGAGGAGTTCTGCAACTTCACCCAGGGCAGGCTAACCGTGGATGCATATAGCAGAGATTTTGGAAATCTAGCATGTTATGCACCTGAAGAAGTGTCCACCAACGCCAAGAAGCAGGCGAGGTTCCGCAAGGGACTCAACCCCGAGCTTCGCCGTGAAATTCGACGACACGAATGCACCTCCTTCCAGAAGCTAGTGAACAAGGCTATCAGTGCTGAGATAGGCCAGACTGACTTTGAAGCTACACGCAAGCATGCCCGTGACCCTGGTTCCTCATCCGGTTCTAGCTCTCAGAAGCGCCGGGTGTGGGTACCAAACACAGCTCTGCCACCCAGGTTCACTCGGAGGCCATCCTATCAGGCGCCTCGTCCAACCCAGGAGTATGCACTGCCTAAGACTTATGGTGGATCAGCCGCCAATGCTCCTCCAAACACCAACACTGTGACATGATTCAAATGTGGAGAACCGAGTCACTACATGCGAGAGTGTCCCCAGAACAACAACCCCAATCAGTCTAGAAAGGTTGTTGGTCGTGGCAAGCCAATAGGGAAGGTGTATTATTCCAAGCCAGACACCACTGCACGTGGCCATGTGAACTGTGTCTCAACTGAAGAGGCTTGGAATGATCCCAACGTCGTTCTTGGTATGCTCCTTGTTAATTGCCATCCATCATCTATTATTTTTGATACTCGAGCATCTCATTCATTTATATCTGAGAGCTATGTTCGTTTGCACAACACCGCATTTTGTGATATGCCACTTCCATGGTAATTCAAACCCCGGGATCCAAATGGAAAAATTCTAGAGTAAGCCATGGGAATGAAATTCACGTTGATAGACTTGTTTTCCTTGCATCTTTGATAGCTCTCAAATCCTCGGGCATAAATATCATCTTGGGTATGGACTGGATGACAACCCATCATGCTAAGATTGATTGATATTCTAGGACTGTTTAACTTACACACCCATCGGGCAAGGTAGTCAATCTCTTGACCCGAGTGTCTGAGCGTCAGCTCTACTCTCTTAATGCTAGTCCTCTCCAGACCTCGAAGAAGTCCCGGTAGTCCGTGATTTCCCGGATGTCTTTCCAAAAGAACTGCCAGGTGTTCCACCTGACATGGATGTCGAGTTCGTGATAGATCTTGTTCCAGGAATTGTCCCAATCTCTAGGAGACCCTATAAGATGGCACCCCTAGAACTAGCTGAACTCAAGAAACAACTCAATGAGTCCTCGAAAAAGGGTTTCATCCGTCCTAGTTCTCCTCCATGGGCTTGTCTTGTCCTCTTCGTCAAGAAGAAGGATGGTACGGATCAGATGGTTGTAGATTATCGACCCGTTAATTAGGTCACCATAAAGAACAAGTATCTACTCCCCAGGATCAACGACCTGTATGACCAGCTCGCTGGATCCTAAATCTTTTCCAAGATGGATTTGAGGTTGGGCTACCATCAAATCATAATCAAGAACAGGGACATTCCCAAAACAGCCTTTGTTACTCGTTATGGCCAATACGAGTACACCATCATGTCCTTCGGTTTAACCAATGCCCCAGCCACCTTCTCTCGGTTAATGAACTCGATCTTGATGGAGTACTTGGACAAATTCATCTTGGTTTACCTCGACGATATAGTCATGTACTCCAAGAATGAGGAAGAACATGTCGAGCATCTAAGGCTAGTATTGACGAAACTTTGAGAGCATCCCCTTTATGCCAAATTCTCTAAATGTGAATTTTGGTTGCCAGAAGTGACCTACCTAGGACATGTAATCTCTGGTAGGGTATTGCTGTCAATCCCGAGCGACTTCAAGCCGTTCTTAATTGGACTCCACCTGAATCAGTCAAGAAAGTTTGGAGTTTCCTTGGCTTAGCGAGCTACTATCACCACTTTGTTGAGAACTTCTTCAAGGTTGCTAAACCTCTAACCGAACTCCTCAAGAAAGATAAAAAGTTTGAGTGGACCCCACAGTGCGAGCACAGTTTTCAGGAACTGAAAAGACACCTGACATCTGCTCCCGTACTGGTACCACCAGACTTCTCCAAGGACTTTGTTATCTATTGCGACGCCTCGCAACAAGGACTAGGTTGCATACTCATGCAAGATCGTTATGTAATTGCCTATGCTTCACGGCAGTTGCATCCACATGAGGAAAACTATCCTACACATAATCTAGAGCTTGCAGCTATAGTCCATGCACTCAAAACCTGGCGACATTACCTCCTCGGTAATCGTTGCGAATCTTCACCGATCACCAAAGTCTGAAATACATATTCACCCAACCAAATTTGAATCTCAGGCAAAGACGTTGGGTCGAGTTGATCACATATTAGGACTTAGGAATAAGTTACACCCCGGGAAAAGCCAACGTCATGGCTGATGCACTAAGTCAAAAATCTTATTCTAACAATATGATGTTACAACAAAGTCAACCACTTCTCCATGAGGAATTTCGGAAGCTTAACCTTCACATTGTTCCTCAAAGATTCCTTTCTACCTTGGTGGCGAAACCTACCCTTTCGGATCAGATCATCAAAGCTCAGAAGGTAGATCCGGGAATCTCCCGTATCAAAAGAAACATCAAGAAAGGAGTTGTGGATTGTTTCTGCATTGATGATCAAGGTGTCATGTACTTCGGAAATCGCTTAGTCGTTCCCAAGGTACGAAACCTGAGGCGATTGATTCTTATGGAAGCTCATGAATCTCCTCTCACAATTCATCCCAGTAGTACCAAAATGTATCAGGACCTATACCAGAGGTTCTGGTGGACTAGGATGAAGAGAGAAATTGCTCAGTATAATGCTAGTTGCGACGTCTGTCATCGTGTTAAAGCATAGCATCAATGGCCTGCTGGCACCCTTCAACCTTTAGCTATTCCTGAATGGAAATGGGATAAGATCTGTATGGATTTCGTCACCGGTTTTCCCAGGACCAAGAGAGGCAATAATGCTATCTTCATCATCATCGATCGTTGAGGGAGTCCTGGACTAGGGGGTGTCCGGACAGCCGGACTATCATCGTCAGCCGGACTCCAAGACTATGAAGATACAAGATTGAAGACTTCGTCCCGTGTCCGGATGGGACTTTCCTTGGCGTGGAAGGCAAGCTTGGTGATACGGATATGTAGATCTCCTACCATTGTAACCGACTCTGTGTAACCCTAGCCCTCTCCGGTGTCTATATAAACCGGAGGGTTTTAGTCCGTAGGACAACACAACCATTACAACAATCATACCATAGGCTGGCTTCTAGGGTTTAGCCTCCTTGATCTCGTGGTAGATCCACTCTTGTACTACCCATATCATCAATATCAATCAAGCAGGAGTAGGGTTTTACCTCCATCGAGAGGGCCCGAACCTGGGTAAAAACATCGTGTCCCTTGTCTCCTGTTACCATCCGCCTAGACGCACAGTTCGGGACCATGTACCCGAGATCCGCCGGTTTTGACACCGACATTGGTGCTTTCATTGAGAGTTCCTCTGTGTTGTCACCGATAGGCTTGATGGCTTCTTCAATCAACAACAACACCGTCCAGGGTGAGACTTTTCTCCCCGGACAGATCTTCGTATTCGGCGGCTTTGCATCAGGGCCAATTAAGCAGCCATCTGGAGCAGATCGAAAGCTACGACCCTGGCCATCAGGTCAGGTTTGGAAGCCTAAACTTCACGGCCGACATCCGCGGAGACTTGATCTTCGATGGATTCGAGCCACAGCCGGCCGCGCTGTCATGATGGGCATGATTTAGCTCTGCCACCGGATAGTGCTCTGGAGGGCGCACACGAGTCCGCTCTGACCCATAGCTCGGAGCAGACCGCGCAGATCGAGGATAGGTGGTTGGACACCACCTCGGTAGCTGCAATTTCTACGGCGATGGAGCCGAATACCGACCTTGTCCCTTATAAAGCTCATGACTCCGAGGCGCCGGACTCCTTGCCGGACTCCGAACCTCCTGTGCCCCTGCCAATCGAATCCGATTGGGCGCCGATCATGGAGTTCACCGCCGAGGACATCTTTCAGCACTCACCCTTTGGCGACATCCTAAATTCGCTAAAGCATCTCTCGCTATCAGGAGAGCCCTGGCCGGACTACGGTCAGGACGGTTGGGATGCGGACGATGAAGAAATTCAAAGCCCACCCACCACCCACTTTTTAGCCACTGTCGACGACCTAACCGACATGCTAGACTACGACTCCGAAGACATCGGCGGTATGGACGACGATGCCGGAGACGATCAAGAACCAGCGCCTACAGGGCACTAGAAGACCACCTCGTCATACGACATATACATGGTTTACACCCCAAAGGATGGGGACGGCGAAGAAGCAGTGGAGGCAGATTCTTCTAAGAAACAGCCCAGGCGCCGACGTCAGCGGTGCCGCTCTAAATCCCGCCACAGCAAGAATGGAGATTCCGGCACCGGAGATAACAACACCCCAGAGAGTGCCGAAGACAACCCCCTCCAGCAAGATTCAGCACAAGAGGACGGGGAAGCCAGCCCTCGAGAGAGAGCGGCAGACGAGGAGGATGAAAACTACATGCCTCCCTCCGGAGACGAAGCAAGCCTCAACGACGACGAATTCGTCGTGCCAGAGGACCCCGTCGAACAAGAGCGTTTTAATCGCAGGCTTATCGCCACGGCAAATAGCCTAAAGAAAAAGCAGCAATAGCTTCAACCTGATCAAGACCTGCTGGCCGACAGATGGACCGAGGTCCTCGCGGCCGAAGAGTGTGAACTCGAACGCCCCTCCAAAAGTTACCCAAAACGCAAGTTGCTCCCCTGACTAGAGGAGGAAGCATACAAACCTTCATCACCAGCGCACAATACGGCAGATCGACCACCCCGTGGCCGCGACAGAGAGGCATCTAGGCCCTCCATCGATCGCACCCGGCATCGCTCAAAAAGTACGAAGCCACGAGGGAATGAGCCGGTCTTGCGAGACATATTGGAGGACAAGGCAAGACAATCCAGATCTATCTACGGATCATGCGGGCGCCCAACGACCCACGACGACTATCGTCGCGCCGGATACAGCAACTCCGGCCGGGCCGAACACAGCAGACAACGCTCTCTTGAGCTACGTCATGATATTGCTCAATATAGAGGCGCCGCACACCCACTATGCTTCACAGACGAAGTAATGGATCATTGTCAGTGTCAAAACCGGCGGATCTCGGGTAGGGGGTCCCGAACTGTGCGTCTAGGCGGATGGTAACAGGAGACGAGGGACACAATGTTTTTACCCAGGTTCAGGCCCTCTCGATGGAGGTAATACCCTACGTCCTGCTTGATTAATATTGATGATATGGGTAGTACAAGAGTAGATCTACCACGAGATCAATGAGGCTAAACCCTAGAAGCTAGCCTATGGTATGATTGTTGAGATGTAATGTTGTGTCCTACGGACTACGGCCCTCCGGTTTATATAGACACCGGAGGCGCTAGGGTTACACAGAGTCGGTTACAATGGTAGGAGATCTACATATCCGTATTGCCAAGCTTGCCTTCCACGCCAAGTAAAGTACCTTCCGGACACGAGCCGGAGTCTTCAATCTTCTATCTTCGTAGTCCGGGAGTCCGCGGATATCGATAGTCCGCCATCCGGACACCCCTAGTCCAGGCTCCTCAAGAGCCCCGAACCAGGCTTCAATGACGATAAGTCCAGCGTGCTTGTAGTCTTGGCGTTGCAAGGCGGGTTCTCCTTCAATTCCATGTTCTGCCGAACAATGTCCGCTTTACCTCGAATCTCGTGCTTCTTGGCTTCTACGCCAAATTATGGCCCTCTTCCACTCGTCGCACGAATCACGAAAAGCCAGGAGCCTTTACATTTCACCCCCGGTTGTGCGGGTCACCACCTATTGAAGGGACAGGATCCAGATCCAAACCGCACCATCCTCCTCCTGCGTATACCCATCGAAGCGCCTCTGACCCCGAAATCCATTCCACCATGGATCGTCAACGCGGCTCTTCCTCACGTGCTCCCAGCCCATCGCCGGGTGATTGGAGGAGGTGCTCTATCTCGCACAACGAGCTAGTAAAGCTCCAAAAAGAGGGATGGCTCCCTCCAGCCTTCATGGTTCCGGTCCGAGCCGGACTGGTTACTTATCGGGGAGGGAGCCAGGCGGAGGACAACCCAAACCCCAACAAGGGGGAGCGGGTGTGCTTTGTCCCTTATCTAATAAGGGGGCTCGGGTTTCCAATACACCCGTTCCTCCGCGGGCTCCTGAAGTTCTATGGACTTCAGCTCCATCACCTCACGCCCGCTTCTGTGTTGCACATTGCGGGCTACGTAGCTCTTTGCGAGCTATTCCTGGGCATCGAGCCCCATTTCGCATTGTGGAAGAGGCTATTCTGCCTCGTACCCCGTTCTCACCAGGGGTCCATATATCAAGTGGGCGGCGCCAAATATGGCGATCGCTGGGACCGGATACCTATCCGCACCCCAAGAGGGCGTCCAAGACCGCCCTCGGGTGGTTTTATATAGTAGACGCTCCGTTGCCGACCCAGTCCGGATCGGCCTCCCGGAGTTTGATGCCGCTCCCATGAAGAAACGCCACCGGCGCCCATGAGCCCCGCTTGGAGGAAGACAAAAGCGCCCATTACCGATGGGCCGGATAAGATTAATGGCTCATTCCGGTTTGACCATGTTCGAGTCATGGCGGCGTGCATCAAGCGGGGTGCAGCCGCTGCAATATAGAGGCCACCCCATGTGGGATTTCAACGGGAAGACGACGCTATTCGCACGGCCGTAAGGGTCGGATTCGACCGAGGATCCGTGAAGATCCTATCCGCCTGTACAAGGGGAGAAGGAGGACTTCTTCGTCCGAACCCGTGAACGGGTTTTCTATGGTCAATCCACGAGGATGGGTAAGTGAATGCCTCAAGAGGGCTTTTACCCGTATTTTGAAGATTAAGCTTCTCATGTTATGTCTTAGGCGCAGAGTCTCGCCCGGACTGTGGAGGACATGGTGAGTCCGCTCCACGCCCGAGGACCCGGAAGGGTCCTTGGGTCCAGCCTCCGAAGAGGATCCGGACCTTGGGGTGGAGCTAATCGACGGGGTGTATCACCAGCTAAGCATTGATGATGCGCTAGTCGCCATTACGGCGGACTACCCCGGGCTGAGTTCGGCATCCCAGGTGACCAAGACCGAAGTCCGGACACCGTTATTTTATCCTTGCCTATTCTGACCTTCGCAAACGATGGTATTTTACAGGAAGCGCCATTACGACAGGAAGCCGAGCCTGCGGCGGCCGACTTCTGGTGGGTCGAACCAACCAAATAGGAGGAAAAGGAGCACCGTCGGGCGGAAGTCGCCAGCAGAGGTATAGCTCGCTTTTGACCCTTACGAGCAATGTTCCGAGGAAATTTCTAAGTGCTCATGATCTTCATAGGAGAAAAAGTGCTCGGCGGACTACGAGCACAGGAATCCCCAATCAACTCCCGCCAGGCTCCAACGCCCGGACTGGAGGGGGAGGCAAGCGCAAGACGCGAACGGATCCTATTCCAACGGAAGATACCGACAGATCGTCCGCCACAACGCCGGAGGTGGAGAGCACTATGAATCATAGACGCCACGGACAGTTCTTCAAGAGGCGTACTTTTCCCGAGGCATTGGATGCCTTTAAAGCGAGGGACGCGCATCTCGGGCTGCCCAAAATGGTTTTACCAGAGCCACATAGCAAAGATGTTAAAGACATACGGGTAAGGGAAATTTAATGGTTGTATACACCAAGAGTCTCCCCGAGACTTAAATTAGTTATGTTAACTGATTTAAGGATCATGTAAACTTCGAGCTCTTAACGAGAAGAACGCATGCTGTCCCGGAGCTGCAAGATTGCAAGGCCCAACTTGGGGTCAAGACTTGCTGCCGCAGGAGGAGACGAAAAGACCCCTCCTGGTAACACATTTGTATAAATGAATATAAGCGCTGTGCGGCGTGCGCGTGAGTCTAATAATGACACTGTAGGTGCTGCCGAACAAGATCCGGACAGGCAATCGCTACTACGCCAGCTAAAAGCCGGCGAAAATGTGCTGAACAGAGTTCAGCAGGAAAGGAACAAGCTTCAAGATGCCAATGCCAAGCTCGGAGAAGAGCTGAAAGGCGCACAGGCCGAGCTGTCCGGCTCCATTAAGGAGAATCAACGGCTTCGTCGCAGCATCTATAGTAAGTGCTTGAACGAACTTTCGTAGGAAGAAGAGTTCAGCGAGGAAGCGATTTGACGTGATATGTCTTGTAGGTATACTCACGGGCCGACCTGCAGAGGAGATGCCCGTATCAATGGTTTATCAACTTTCCGAACTGTTGCGGCTGTGCGAACGAGTTCGACAGGCAATGAGTGGCGTCGTACGGGCTTTATGGCCATCCCTCGTCCCGCCCGAGAGCCTCGGGGAGCTTGCAGAGAAGCTACAGGGAGTGCGGCAGCGCTTCCATTTGTGGAAGGTTTCGACCTGCCGTCAAGGTGCCGAGGAGGCTTGGGCCATGGTCAAGACGCTGTACAAGAAGGCGGATCCCAACCATATGGCGAAGTTGGACGGTGGGGCCCGGCGGAAGGAGATCCTGTGAGTTTAGTGTACAGCCGTAGAACGGCTGCGAAATTCTCCCAACGGACTGTAAGCTAGACAGCTGTTAGACGGGATTGAGGGGAATACAATCAATAAACTTGACAATGTATGTTATCCTTAAAATGACATGTGAAATGCCTTCTAGCTGGATTGTAGATCGTTTGCCATTGCCGACCTTTTAACCCGACCTCGGGACCCTAGAGTCCGAAGTGTGTCCGAATACCTTTGTGGTTAATAAATAACCGTGGTATGCATGGAGACTAGGCGAGGGGTCATTAGTGCTTTATCGTGCAAGTGCCCAACTAGTTATGTTATATTACATGGTTAGTAAGAAACATCTTCCAGGAGAATAGTTCCGTTAAGGTTTCCTTTATTGGGGTGGCATGCCCTAAAGTGTATGTCCGAACTGCCAATGGAGCGATAAAACATCCGGGGCAGATGGAAGAAATAGGTAAAAGTCATCTTTTAAATCACCGACCGAATATTCCCTTAAGAACGCTAGCTTTTGGCTTCACCTACCGAGGTACACATCCGGCTGACCGGCAAGAATAATCGCAGAGGTGCTCCTTTACCACCTAGCCGAACAATCGGGAACGTGGGGGTAAGCACAAGAGCGAGCAACCCAGCTTGGCCAAAACTTAAGTCATATCGATGCATATAATGGCGAGTAAAAGGTACATGTGGAAGCATGACACATGTGTTGGGTATAAAACCAGATAGTTGAGCTTCAGAAGAAGCCCCGGGAATAACGAAAAGGGTGGCACGTCGTATGCATGCAAAAATGCGAAAATAGTCCCGAAGGGATTTGTTAATTTTTTAAAAGGATAAAACAGAGATACAAGACAGCCAAGTATAAAAGATTGGACGGGTAAGGGGCGAACTCTTAGTCCGGCGCTAAGCATAGAATCGCCGAGGCGGGCTCGCTCCATGGGTTCGGCTCGAGTCGGTTGTCCGACGATTTCATAGACAGACGCCTACCGGTCAAGATTTGATCAATGATGAAGGGCCTTCACATCCGGGTTTGAGCTTGTCCTTTTCTTGTCCGGCAGGCGTAGAACTAGTTCACCAACGTTATAGGTCTTGGCCCATACTTCTCTGCTTTGATATCTTCGAGCCTGCTGCTGGTAAAATGCGGAACGAGCCTTCGCGACGTCACGTTCTTCCTCCATTGTGTCCAGCTGTCCCGCCGATCAAGCTCGGCTTCTCTTTCCTCGTATATGCGCACTTTCGAGGTGAGTCATGAATAATGTCGCAGGCGATCGCCTCTGCGCCGTATACCATAAAAAATGGTGTGAATCCGGTAGTACGGTTAGGCGTTGTCCGCAGCCCCCAGAGTACGGAGTCGAGCTCCTCGACCCATTGAGTGTCTGATTTAGTGAGTGACCTCACTAGTCTGGGTTTAATGCCGCTCATTATTATACCGTTTGCTCTTTCCACTTGACCGTTGGTTTAAGGGTGATAGACTGACGCATAGTCGAGCTTGATGCCCATATTTTTGCACCATGCCTTGACCTCATCGGCTGTGAAGTTCGTGCCGTTATCGGTGATGATGCTATGGGGGACTCCGTAACGGTGTACCACATCCGATATAAAGTCTATCACTGGTCCGGACTCTGCCGTTTTGACTGGCTTGGCCTCTATCCATTTGGTGAATTTATCCACCATGACCAATGGTATTTTTCTTGTGGGTTCCCCCCTTAAGGGGTCCTACCATGTCAAGCCCCCAGACCGCGAATGGCCAGGTAATGGGTATGGTTTTAAGGGCGGTGGATGGCATATGGCTCTGATTAGCGAAGAGCTGGCAACCGACGCATCGCTGGACTAAGTCCTGTGCATCTGCCCGAGCTGTTGGCCAATAAAATCCGGTACGGAACGCCTTTCCGACCAGGGCTCAGGCTGCTGCGTGGTGTCCACCTAGTCCGGCATGGATTTCAGCCAGGAGGTTTCGCCCTTCTTCTTCGGAGATACATCTTTGAAGAACTCCAGTAGTACTTTTCTTATAAAGTTCTCCCTCATGAACCTTGTAAGCCTTGATCGCGGACTATGCAGCGGGCCTCATTTTGGTCTTCGGGAGCTCCTGCCTAAGTAAGTAGGCCAGAAAGTTTTACATCCCACGCGGCTATTACGGCCATTATGTCGTGGGAGGATTGTGCTAGGCTGTCTGCTGAGTCACCAATTGGTGCGGGTTTCTCCGGTTTGTCGCTACCGGACTCCTCTTCCCATAGTACGGATGGCTTGAAGAGCCTTTCTAGGAAGATATTTGGAGGGACAACATCACGTTTACGCACCGATCGCGCGAAATATCGGCCGCTTGGTTGTTATCTCGGGCTATGTGATGGAATTCGAGTCCTTCAAACCGAAATGACATTTTCGTGACAGCGTTACGATATGCTGCCATTTTCGGATCCTTGGCGTCAAAGTCTCCATTTATTTGAGATATTGCGAGGTTTGAATCCTCGCACCTCTAGGCGTTGAATGCCCATGGAGACCGCCATCCGGAGACCATGTAATAGGGCCTCGTATTCGCTGCGTTGTTGGAGTCCGTGTACATTATTTGAAGTACATCTTGGATCAGATCCCTAGTGGGGACGTCGGTCGACGCCAGACCCCATCCGCCAACATTTTGGAGCCGTCGAAGTGCATAGTCCAATTGGAGTATCGCCGTACTCTTTAGGTAGTTCGGCTTCATCCATTCAGCGGCGAAGTCGCCAAGACTTCATGACTTTATGGCTCGTCGAGGTTTGTAAGTTATGTCAAATGGCAAGAGCTCAATGGCCCATTTCGCAATCCTGCCCGTTGCGTCGCGGTTATTTATAATGTCATTGAGTGGTACTTCAGAAGCCACTGTTATCGAACACTCTTGAAAGTAGTGCCGGAGCTTCCGGGACGCCATGAACACCGCATATGCTATCTTTTGATAGTGCGGGTAACGGGATTTGCAGGGGGTTAACACAGTGGATACGTAATACACTGGTTTTTGAAGGGGGAATTTATGCCCCTCTGCTGCTCGTTCGACGACGAGGACAGCGCTCACAACTTGATGTGTTGCAGCGATGTATAATAACATCGGTTCGCCTTGAGTGGGCGCAGCCAGGACCGGATTTGTTGCCAATATGGCCTTTATTTCTTCGAGTCCGGCAGTGGCCGCATCCGTCCACTCGAAGTGTTCGGCGCGCCTTAGGAGGCAATAAAGAGGCAACGCCTTCTCTCCTAAACAGGAGATAAAACGGCTTAAGGCTGCCACGCATCCTGTTAATTTTTGTATTTGCTTGAGGTCCTTCGGGATATCCAACTGTGATAGAGCTCGGATCTTGGCTGGATTTGCTTCAATTCCTCTACCGGATACGATGAAGCCCAGCAGCTTTCCGGCTGGTACGCCAAAAACACATTTCTCCGGATTCAGCTTAATGTCATATGCTCTGAGGTTGTCGAATGTGAGCCTCAAATCGTCTACTAAAGTTTAGACGTGCTTTGTTTTGACGACTACGTCGTCTACGTATGCCTCGACTGTTTTGCCTATCTGGGTAGCCAGACATGTTTGAATCATGCGCTGATATGTTGCGCCAGCATTTTTGAGTCCGAAGGGCATTGTGTTGAAGCAAAATGGTCCGTACGGAGTGATGAATGCCATTGCGGCTTGGTCTGCTTCCGCCATCTTGATTTGATGATAGCCAGAGTATGCATCCAGGAAGCACAACGAATCGTGTCTGCCGTGGCATCGATAATTTGATCGATGCGGGAGGGGAAAGGGTCCTTGGGCAAGCCTTATTGAGGTCTTTGAAGTCGACGCAGAGGCGCCAGGATTTGTCCTTCTTTGGTACCATTACCAAATTTGCTAGCCAGTCCGGATGTTTGATATCTCTGATGAATCCGGCTTCCAATAACTTGGCTAGCTCTTCTCCCATTGCTTGTATTTTGGGCTCGGAAAATCGTCGAAGAGCCTGTTTGATTGGTTTGAATCCTTTTAGGATGTTTAGGCTTTGTTCTGCCAACCTGCGAGGGATTCCGGGCATGTCCGAAGGGTGCCAGGAGAAGATGTCCCAATTTTCCCGAAGGAATTCGCGCAGTGCGGCGTCGACTTCGGGGATTAACTGTGCCCCGATGGAGGCCGTCTTTGCTGGGTCCGTTGGGTGGACCTGAAATTTGACTATCTCATCTGCTGGTTTGAAGGATGTGGACTTGGATCTTTTATCAAGTATCACGTCGTCCCTGTTTACCGTAGAGCGTAGCGCGGTAAGTTCCTCTGCCGCTAAGGCTTCGGATAGTGCTTCGAGGGCTAGTTCGGCCGTCTTATTTTCAGCCCGGAGTGCTGTGTCCGGATCACTGACAAGAGTGATTATTCCGCTGGGCCTAGGTATTTTGAGCTTCATGTACCCGTAATGAGGTATTGCGTGAAAAATTGTGAAAGCCTCCCGTCCTAATATGGCGTGATAGCCGCTGCTGAACGGGGCCACCTGGAACTTGACTTCTTCGGATCTGTAATTGTTCGGAGAGCCGAACACCACATCGAGTGTGATTTTTCCGGTGTAGCGCGCTTCCCGGCTAGGGATTATTCCTCTGAAGGTTGTGCTGCTTCACACAATACGGCTCCAATCGATTCCCATTTTCTGCAGGGTTTCCTCGTAAATGAGGTTTAATCCGCTGCCGCCGTCCATGAGGACCTTTGTCAGTCGAAAGCCGTCCACTATGGGACTAAGTACCAGTGCGGTTGGGGCTCTGGTAGTTTGAGATGTAGGCTCGTTGCTAGCGCTAAAGGTGATAGCTGTGTCGCTCCATGGATTTGCTGTTGCTACTTGGTAGACTTCGGCGAGTTCGCGGATTGTTCGTTTTCGCATGTTATTTGATGCGAAAGTCTTGAAGACTGTTGACACCGTGTTGGTATTGTTGGAGTGGTTTCCCGGAGCCAGAAGCTCTTCACCACTTTTGGCCACCTGCCGTAATATCCAACATGCTCGAAGGCTATGCGTTGGGATAGCTTCCCCCGTATTGTGAAGTTTACAGGGTCCGTTGAGCCATCCCTCCAGTACGGTTCCGTTTCCCTTACTGGGTTTTTGTTTTTTGATTTTGGCAACTGGGGCCTGATTGTAAGGCGCGTTTTTACCGCGGACTGGGTTTGGGGCCGGATTATCCCAGAATTGTTTTTCAGTTTTCCGGAAACTTTTCGTCGCATAGTACTTTCGCACTATGGACGCCAGATCAGTAAAACGCGTAATCTTGCGACGATCGATGGCGTTCAGGATTCCCTTGTCCGTGCAGTTATTGCAGAATATTGAGATTGCGTTCTCCTCTCGGCAGTCCTTTATCCTGTCCATAACCAGAAGGAACCTGGCCCAGTAATGATGTACTGTTTCCGAGGGCTCTTGCCGAACTAGAGATAAGTCGCATATGTCGGGGCGGGAGGGTTTAACATAACCCGGGTCCCTGCCCATCTTTGGGCTCAACGGCCGAGGGACTTCCGATTTCGGAAGCTTGATTTGTTGGAAACAGCCCAGCGAGTCCGGAGCGACGCATGACTTTAGGTTCAATGCTCGATTAGAGTCCATACCTCCGCGGGAATCCGGCGTGGAGGGTTCGGGAGTCCGGACACAGATTGTTTTCAACAATGGCAACGAGTTGCCGAATTGTTCTTCTACCACTTCAATGTGGTGGGTGACCTGGGGAGAGTTAATCTCTCTCAGATCGGTTTTAAGCCCAATCTGATTGTAGTCTGTTGCGCGACTCGGGGCGGCGATGCGATCCAAGAGCTCGTTAACAGACGAGAGCTCGATCGGATCTAACTGTTCGGCAGCTTTAGGGCTGACTCGAAGATTGCTTTCGACGACTTGAGAAGTCATTGCCGAAGCGACGGCCGGACAGGCGGTCATAAGGAAGCCGCCGAACGGATTGTCCGACCGGGCGGCTAGGGCCCCTCGGTGAGGACACCGTCTTTGAAGGCGGGTGGAGGCATCCGCTCTATCGGGCGACGACACAGAGGAACTCTCAATGAAAGCACCAATGTCGGTGTCAAACCGGCGGATCTCGGTAGGGGGTCCCGAACTGTGCGTCTAGGCGGATGGTAACGGAGACGAGGGACACAATGTTTTTACCTGTGTTCAGGCCCTCTCGATGGAGGTAATACCCTACGTCTGCTTGATTAATATTGATGATATGGGTAGTACAAGAGTAGATCTACCACGAGATCAATGAGGCTAAACCCTAGAAGCTAGCCTATGGTATGATTGTTGAGATGTAATGTTGTGTCCTACGGACTACGGCCCTCCGGTTTATATCGACACCGGAGGGGCTAGGGTTACACAGAGTCGGTTACAATGGTAGGAGATCTACATATCCGTATTGCCAAGCTTGCCTTCCACGCCAAGTAAAGTACCTTCCGGACACGAGCCGGAGTCTTCAATCTTCTATCTTCGTAGTCTGGGAGTCCGGCGGATATCGATAGTCTGGCCATCCTTACACCCCCTAGTCCAGGACTCCCTCAATCATCAAATCCCTGAAGGGTTTAAACCCATAAACATCGAATCCTACGATGGCACAACAGACCCCGCGGTTTGGATCGAAGATTATCTCCTTCATATCCATATGGCCCGCGGCAACAATCTCCACACCATCAAGTACCTCCCACTCAAGCTTAAAGGACCAGCTCGGCATTGGCTTAACAGCTTGCCCGCAGAGTCAATTGGGTGTTGGGAGGACCTGGAAGCCACATTCCTCGACAACTTCGAGGGCACATATGTGCGACCACCAGACGCCGATGACCTAAGCCACATAATTCAGCAGCCAGACAAATCGGCCAGACAGTTCTGGACACGGTTCTTAACAAAAGAAAAATCAAATTATCGACTGTCCGGATGCAGAGGCCCTCGTAGGCTTCAAACATAACATCTGCGATGAGTGGCTGGCCCGACACATAGGACAGGAAAAGCCGAAATCCATGGCAGCCCTCACATCACTCATGACCCGCTTCTGTGCGGGAGAGGACAGCTGGCTTGCTCGTAGCAACAACCTCAGCAAAAATGCTGACAGTCCGGATACTAAGGACCACAATGGCAGGTCGCGTTAAAACAAAAACAAATGCCATGTTAACGGCGATAACAATGAGGATACGACAGTCAACGCCGGATTCAGAGGCTCTAAACCCGGTCAGCGGAAGAAGCCATTCAAAAGAACTACTCCGGGTCCGTCCAATTTGGACCGAGTGCTCGACCGCTCTTGCCAGATACATGGCGCCCCCGAAAAGCCAACTAATCACACCAACAGAGATTGTTGGGTATTCAAGCAGGCAGGCAAGTTAATTGCCGAAAACAATGACAAGGGGCTGCACAGTGATGACAAGGAGGAGACTCGGCCGCCGAACAGTACAGGACAAAAGGGTTTCCCCCCACAAGCGCGGACAGTAAACATGATATACGCAACCCATATACCCAAGAGGGAGCGGAAGCGTGCACTTAGGGACATATATGCGATGGAGCCAGTCACCTCGAAGTTCAATCCATGTTCCTCTTGCCCGATCAATTTTGATCGAAGGGACCACCCTACCAGTATCCGTCACGGTGGATTCGCTGCATTGGTTTTAGACCCAATCGTCGATGGATTTCACCTCACTAGAGTCCTGATGGACGGCGGCAGCAGCCTGAACCTGCTTTATCAGGATACGGTGCGCAAAATGGGCATAGACCCCTCAAGGATTAAACCTACAAAGACGACCTTTAAAGGCGTCATACCAGGTGTTGAGGCCAATTGTACAGGCTCAGTCACACTGGAAGTTGTCCTCGGATCCCCGGATAATTTCCAAAACGAGGAGTTAATCTTCGACATAGTCCCGTTCCATAGTGGCTATCACACCCTGCTCGGACGAACCGCGTTTGCAAAGTTCAACGTGGTGCCGCATTATGCATACCTCAAGCTCAAGATGCCAGGCCATCGTGGAGTAATCACGGTCACCGGAAATACTGAACGCTCCCTCCGAACGGAGGAACACACAGCGGCTCTTGCGGCAGAAGTACAAAGCAGCCTTTTAAGGCAATTTTCGAGTCCGACCGTTAAATGACCGGACATAACCAAACGCGCCCGGAGTAACATCAATCAAGACCACCTGGCACGTTCCGAGCACGCGTAGCAATGCGACCCCAACCCCAGCCCTTGCATGATTGCAAGACCAGCTCTTCGCGTACATCATTACGCTCTGGAGATACCATGGGCATAGGGGAAGGGGCACGACCACGACAGGTCCAGAGTGCGGCTTAACCGCACCAGGGGCTCCCAAGTGTGCACTCTTTTTTCTTCTTTTTTTATTTTTCCACAGGACTCCGTTCACCAGAGGCCCTGTCCGGCAGTAGATCCGCCGAACTCACGATGCAACAGCCAGGGAGGGACAAAGGCTACGACGAACACTCAGGTGGTCTCCATTATGAGCATTAAATTTGTTAAATACACCATTCCGCAGCCTACCCCTGGAAGGAGACACTTCTAATAGTCCAGCCCTTGCTTACCGCACTATTTGTATCGTTCTGCACTCATGGCAGACTTTCTTGAATAAACAATACATCACTTTTTGCTTATAATTGCATTTCCTTTTTTACATATATGTTTATTGTTGACATCTTGCACCCGTACATTTTGGTACGGCCGAATACACCAGGGGCTTATGTTCCCCGTATTATGGTGTGATAAGTCCGAACACTTTCACAAGTGCGGCACCCCGAACTTATAGCATTATATGCATCGGCTCCGAATCATGTCTTGGGTCAATAGTTGGGTTTTCCCGGCTCCCATGTTTTGGTACCTTCGTTCCGTTCGTCGGCTAAGGTAGCACTGGGAGAACCACTGCGATTGCGCCCCGGTTGAGCTGGGCGAGCGCCTCAGTGGAGAAAGCTAAAACTGACTGTCATGATAAGGCGAGAGACTGGTCGCTGTTTGAGAGGTCTTTTCGAATCCTTAAAGACTTATGCCGCTTCGAGCGAGGAACCGGATGTGTCCGGCCCAGGCGTGGATAGCGCCCCGAACTCGGTCTTCCGAATACTAGGGGCTTCGCTGAAATTTAAAATTATAGAATTCTATGGCTAAGTGAGAGTGTTCAAGCATTATAAGTCCGCTTGCCTTGTTCGTTGTGTTGAGCGCCTCCCTAGATGGACCCAAAACTGGGAACAAGAGTGCTCAAGTTTATCCTTAACACCCCAAAGACTTTCATGGCATGGGGGTCAAGCCGACAACTTGCCATCTCTTAGATTTAATAAACGGCCGCCTGTAAGGTAATATTTTAAATCAATAAGCATTGCTTAGTGCATATGAACAAAGTTTTCAGCGCACAGGATAACACATTGCGAGTTTACTCAATAATTACATCTCTGGGGCACTCATCCGCAATCTTGCGGGCACCCTTCAGACTGTCTTATAGTACATCTCGGGCGTCGATACTCCTTGCTCGGCCGGCGGCTGCGTCGATGATAAGCCTCTCCGCATCCAGCCTGCCCCAATGCACCTTTGCGCGGCAAGGGCCAGACGGCACCTTCAATACAAAGTGGAGGCGCTTGACAACTTCCACCCAGGGGCACGCATCCACCAGCCGCCGTACGATGCCGAAGTAGCTCCCAGGCATGGCCTCTCCAGGCCATAGCCGGACTATGAGGCCCTTCATGGCCTGCTCGTCTACCTTGTGGAGCTCGACCAGCTGCTTCAGCTGGTCGCTAGGGGGCATCGGATGTCCGGCCTCAGAGTACTGAGACCAGAAGACCTTCTCCGTTGAGCTCCCTCCTCGCCACAGAATGCGGCGGCATCGCACACACCTGAGGCAGATCTGCAAATGCCCCTGGAGAGCTCCGAATTCGGGTAAGTAACAGGTAATTAACATTAACATGCTTGCTTTGCATGAAAAATGCCTTACCCGTCGCTATTTTCTTCACATCCTCAACCTCCTGGAGGGCCTTACGGGCCTCGGCCTTAGCGGCTTTGGCACTTTCAAGAGCCGAGGCAAGCTCGGACTCTCGAGTCTTCGAGTCGCGCTCCAAACTCTCATGCTTTTCCATGAGAGCCTGGAGTTCTTGCCGCACCTCCGCCACCCGCGCCTCCTGCTTCTCTCGCTCCGCTCGTTCCGCGGCCGCATTGCGTTCGGCCGTGGACACGGCCTCCTTCAGGGTTGCCACCTTGTTTGTGGCCCCTGCAGTACCCACGTTATCCTTGTTATTTCTATTGCAACCAAAATCCTTTTCTATAAGGTACAAATTTTAAAGTGGTGTTCCTCACCTTCTTTGTCCTCGAGCTACTTCTTGGCAAGGCCGAGCTCTTGCTCGGCCGCTCGAGGTCCTTCAAAAGCACCGACCTCATGATCGGTCTGGCAGAGGTCAAAGCAGCAAGCCTGCAAACCCATATTGACATAATTTTTAGTACTCCTGCGTATATCTTTTTTAGATCCCCAGTCCGGTTTTTCTTTCCGAACACCGAACCGAGCATCAGGGGCTACTGTCTATGCGGTATTACATTACATATTTTAAACTTCTTACCTCAATGCCTGTTACAAGGCTACTATAGGCTTCGGTCAGCCCGCTCTTGGCGAGCTGAACCTTCTGAATCACCACACTCATGATAGTGCGGTGTTCTTCCTCGATGGAAGTGCCGTTAAGTGCCTCCAACAAGTTGTCCGGCGCCTCCGGTTGGAAGGAGGCTGCCGGCGTCACGGTCTTGCCCTTCTTATGAAGGGGCCGCCTGCCGGACTCCGGAACCACTGCGGGTTCCGGCACAGAGTCCGGCGCAAAGTCCGGGAGGCCGCCTTGCGGCACCTCCGGAGCCTCCTCCTGATGGGTCCCCTCCTGGGATCCCACCTCGGCGTCATCAGCACGAGGGGTTGAGGTGGTCAGAATGGAATCCACGTCCGACGGAGCTAAGGACCCGCTCGATGAAGCGGGAAGATCATCATCGGCCGGACTACAGGTAGTGTGCGGCATTAGAAGGACATTATGTGACACAAAGGAGATATTATAAACCTTTCAGGAATCCGGACACTTACGATCTTGCCGGAGGCCTGGCCCTTGAGGGCCACTTTACGTCGCCGCCAACGTTGGCGGAGCTATCCGGGGATGGGTCCTTCCTCTGACCCTTCGGCCTCCCCTGGGGAAGCCTTCCTCTTCCTCTCTCCCTCCTCCAGGAGAGAGTCCTCTTCTCCTCCTCGTCGGGAGGAGTCCGCTCGAGCCATCGGACGATGAGTCCGATATCACTGGCGCCGGAACTTCTTCGAGTCCCGTGGCCTTCTTCTTGGCCTTCTTCTCCGCACCACGTAAAGTGCGGGACCAGCAGCCCGTTAAGCAGGCGTCCGCTGGAGTCTTGGGAAGGGGAGCCGACAGTCTACTGTCCGGACGCCCTCCGCCAGTCTGTCAAAGGCATTGGGAGTTTTAGATCACACATAGAATTAAACTATGAAAGAAAATAACTGTCCCATAGAGGATAACAAAGCTTACCTCGCCGGCCGGGCGCTTGGTGCTGAATCCGCGGTCTTCCGTTGCGGATGCGGGGGCTTCTCCGCCCTTGAACAGCACCCTCCAGGCAGCTTCATATGTCGTGTCGAAGAGCCCTCTCAAGGCCTGGTGCTGTGCCGGATTGAACTCCCACAAATTGAAGGCCCATTGTTGGCAGGGGAGAATCCGGCGGACGAGCATGACCTGGATCACATTGACAAGCTTGAGCTTCTTGTTCAACAAGGTCTGGAGACAGGACTGGAGTCCGGTCAGCTCCTCCGAACTGCCCCATAGCAAGCCCTTCTTTTTCCAGGAGGTGAGCTCCATAGGGGCACCAGATCTGAACTCGGGGGCCGCTGCCCATTTAGGGTCCCGCGGCTCGGTGATATAGAACCACCCCGATTGCCACCCTTTGATGGTTTCCACAAAGGCGCCCTCAAGCCAGAGGACGTTGGGCATCTTGCCCACCATAGCGCCTCCGCACTCCGCTTGGACCCCCTTTACTACCTTCGGCTTGACGTTGAAGGTCTTGAGCCTAAGCGAAGTGGGGCCGGATGCGAGAAAGGCCTCGCATTACCCACGATAAACGCCGAGATGTTGAGGATGAAGTTTACGCCAGATCGTGGAAGTCCAGTCCGTAGTAGAACATGAGCCCCCGGACGAAGGGATGAAGTGGGAAGCCCAGTCCGCGGAGGAAGTGGGGAAGGAATACGACCCTCTCATGGGGCCTGGGGTGGGGATGAGCTGCCCCTCGTCGGGCAGCCGATGGGCGATGTCGCTAGAAAGGTATCTGGCGCCGCGCAGCTTTGCGATGTGCTCCTCCGTGACGGAGGAGGCCAACCACTTGCCTCCTGCTCCGAACATGACTGGAAGAGGTTGAGACGAGATGTGCGGACTTGGGCGCTGGAGCTCGAGTGCGCGGAGATGGATAAGCAAAGGAGGATGAAGTCGTAGGTGAAAAGGTGGATCCTTATCCCCTTATATATAGGCGGACAAAGACTATGCGTCCCCACCAGCCTGGTAAAACTCGCTTATCCCCCAAGCGCCACCATCAATGGCGCGGTTGGGTTACCCACATCCGTATTGATGGGAATCCCGGAATAAGGGGAACACGATCTCTGCTTCGACAAGACGTGCCAAGGAAACCGTTTTGCTAGACGCGCTGAGGTGGTATAATAAAAAACGATTCAAGTAAAAGCTTGGTAGTGGCGTGACGTCATGCCACAAAATACGTCAGCAGATTGAACCTGTGTACATATTATTCTCTCTACGGTGGAATGTGGAATTTATTTTGCAGAGCCGGACACTGTCCTGGTGTTCACAATCTTCTATGAATTATTTGGAGGAGGAACCCGCCTTGCAATGCCGAACAATATGCGCGCCGGACTCATCGTCATTGAAGCCTGGTTCAGGGGCTACTGAGGGAGTCCTGGACTAGGGGGTGTCCGGACAGCTGGACTATCATCGTCAGCCGGACTCCAAGACTATGAAGATACAAGATTGAAGACTTCGTCCCGTGTCCGGATGGGACTTTCCTTGGCGTGGATGGCAAGCTTGGCGGTATGGATATGTAGATCTCCTACCATTGTAACCGACTCTGTGTAACCCTAGCCCTCTCCGGTGTCTATATAAACCGGAGGGTTTTAGTCCGTAGGACAACACAACCATTACAACAATCATACCATAGGCTAGCTTCTAGGGTTTAGCCTCCTTGATCTCGTGGTAGATCCACTCTTGTACTACCCATATCATCAATATCAATCAAGCAGGAGTAGGGTTTTACCTCCATCGAGAGGGCCCGAACCTGGGTAAAAACATCGTGTCCCTTGTCTCCTGTTACCTTCCGGGTAGGCATGGGTAGGGTAACTTACCTTGACATGTTTGTGGCAGCTTCCCACGTTGCGGGGGCACAACCCATGATGCCTGACGAAGTCCCTTCTTCCTGATGGCTCGGGGGCCACTAGCCTCGGGAGGCTCTAGAGGCCTCAAGAGACACTGTAGTGCCATTGCAGAGTTGTTTTAAAGTAGGGAAACGAAACCTTAGCGGGCACCTCACTCCTCCTTACAAGAGCCCCCTGTCATGGTTTAGCTGTGGCTTGACGCACCGCGTCGTGCTGCCCGAGGGGCATGGACATGAGAGGGCGCTAATGCCCATGAGATTGATCGAGGGCTCCTAGCGAGGATCGTAAAGCCGAAGCACCTTGGCAACAGGGTTCGGTCAGGTGTGCTTGTGCGAGGGCGGACATGTGCGCTCACACCTGCCTAGCCCCCACACGCGAGGAAGGGCGACGTGCAATTGCCGCCCTTTCCTGGCCCAGGCTAAGAACGAGTAAAACGAGAGGAGAGAAAATCCAACTTGGCGAACCAAAGCACGAAAACCCCAAATTCCACTAAAAGGTTGCAAAACAACTTCAGAAAGCAAGCAAATGAACAGCCGCGTCCAGCACCTAATCTAGTATTCCAACCAACGTGGAGCTAAGTGTTGCTAGTAGGACGTGGGTGGGAGCCCCCATGAGGCCCCAGGGCGACACTCAAGAGACTCCGGGGTGTGTACAGCCCCACTCATTATTACATGAGAGTCTCACGAGCGGAGACCTTCATAAGCCGGAGCCTTGCTTCTTGGGTAGAACTTCCAGAGGTGTTGGATGTTCCACGCGTTCTGGATGGGGATCTCGTCCTATGTCGCTAGGCACGCGGCGCCAGGCCTGGAGACATGGGCAATCCTAAACTGGCCCTCCCACATGGGTTCGAACCCCTACCTGGCACGTCAAATGTTGGATTTTGGGTTCCGTAAACCTTGAGAGGTTCGAACTCTCGGGTGCGTGCGGAGATCTCAACCTACCCAGGCTACCAACTCGCAACCCTCACAGCCTAGCGCGTCGAGCTCGAAAGTAAAGAGAGACACGGCCGTTTACCCAGGTTCAAGCCATCCTGTGCTGTAAACCCTACTCCTGCTTTGAGGTGGATTTGCCTCGAGGGGCTGAGAAAGAACTAGTACAATGGGGAACAGCCTCAGGAGGCGTGTTCTTGAGTTCGAGTAAGCTGGTGAGGGTGGAATGGATTCGATCCCCCTCTATGGTGGTGGCTAGGTCCTATTTATTGTGGCTTTTGTCCTCTTCCCAAATGTAGGCGGGAAGGGATCCTACAATGGCCAAATTTGAAGGGAGACAATAAGTACATCCTATCCTTACTAAAGTGGTCTTCTCCTGCAAAAGCCTATGGTCATGACGCTGCGGTGGGCTCGGCGATGACCACTGTCCTGCCGTCCTGGCGGTCTTGCTCTAGTTGCACCAGAATGCAAACCTTTGGCTGATTCCTCAGGACTCGAGGCCCGCTACTTGCCTCCTTTGCACCGAAGAGGAAACTGGTACTCTAGGCCCGCTGGCACGCGCCTGGCACCCGCCTGGCCTTGGTCGTCATGGCTTACGTCAGCCGAATCTCGCGAGGTGCGCCTTGCATAGAAATCTCCGCTCCTTGGGAGCCAACCTGAGGAGGCCGCTCCCCTTGGAGGTTGAGGGAGTCCTGGACTAGGGGTGTCCGGATAGCCGAACTATCACCGTCGGCCGGACTCCAAGACTATGAAGATACAAGATTGAAGACTTCGTCCCGTGACCGGATGAGACTTTCCTTGGCGTGGAAGGCAAGCTTGGCAATACGGACATGTAGATCTCCTACCATTGTAACCGACTCTGTGTAACCCTAGCCCTCTCCGGTGTCAATATAAGCCGGAGGGTTTTAGTCCGTAGGACGAACAACAATCATATCATAGGCTAGCTTTTAGGGTTTAGCCTCCTTGATCTCGTGGTAGATCTACTCTTGTACTACCCATATCATCAATATCAATCAAGCAGGAGTATTGTTTTACCTCCACGGAGAGGGCCCGAACCTGGGTAAAAACATCGTGTCCCTCATCTCCTGTTACCATCCGCCTAGACGCACAGTTCGGGACCCCCTACCCGAGATCCGCCGGTTTTGACACTGACAGAGGTCTTGGTGTCGTCAGCCTCACGAGGCTTGGCCCCTCGCGCCGTTCTTGAGTTGTTGATGTTGAAGATGGGCCGTACCATGCCGTCGGTGGAGCCACGCCATGGGCCGTAGGCAGGCAAGTTTGGGTACCCCCATATCCAGAACACCGATAGGAAGCTACCAACAACACTGCAGAATATGAAGGGCTCCTTGTCGGGCTCAAGATTGCGGTGGAGTTGGGGATCAAGAAGTTCATCATCCATGGAGATTCACAGACTATGGTGAGGTAAGTAAACAAGGATTATTAGAGTCTGTTGATGGAGGCATAATTAGAAGAAGTGAGGAAGCTGGAGGAGCGTTTTGATGGATTACAAACAGAGCACATGCCGCGTGTGGAAAACAGCATCGCTGATCATCTGTCGGAATGTGCTGCACAAAAGCTCCCTGTGGTACCAGGGAATTTTGCCCTCCACCTGACTCAACCCACAGTACGGCGACGGCCAGAAATAGGAGGAAATTGGACTCCGGGAAGAATCTCCCAGTAGAGCTTCCAAGGCTCACGGTAGAGAGGTTGCCGGGAATAACTCCACTTCGCCTGGTGAGCAGCTCCCTCCCGCCGAACCACATGTTCTCGCGGTTGAGGTATGCGCTCCCATGAATGCGGAGGTGTTGTTGGTCCTTATTGTCGAGCCTTAGGCTCCTACTTTGGCACAACACATAGTCCATTACCTTCAAACAGGAGGAACTTCCCGAGGAGCAAGAAGAAGGTGAAAGAGTAGCTCGGATTGCCAGTATGTATCAGTTCGTCGATGACACATTATACAGAAGGAGGCCCACCGGTGTAAAATTGAAGTGCATTTGCCAGGAAGAAGGGAAAGAACTGTTGGCAGAAATACACAAAGGCATGTGCGGCTCCCATATTGGGTCAAGAGCCTTGGCTAGAAAAGCTTTCTGGCAAGGTTTCTACTAGCCCAGGGCCCTCCAACATGCAATAGAGCTAGTCACCAGATGTGAAGCCTGCCAGTTCCACTCCAAGAATATCCATCAACCTGCTCAAGCTCTCTAGATGATCCCTTTGTAGTGGCCATTTTTGGTCTGGGGGCTCGACATCTTGAGCCCCTTCCCCCGTGCTACTGGGGGCTTTGAATTCTTGTACATTGCAATCGACAAGTTTACAGTGACTGGAAGTGGAGCCTGTGAGGAAGGTAACCGAACAATAAGCTATCAAGTTCTTGAAGGGATTGGTGTGCCATTTCAGAGTACCCACCAGAGTTATCACTGACAACGGCACCCAATTCACAAGCCACGCCTTCATGCAGTACGTTCAAACCCTCGGAAGCAAACTTTCATTCGCCTCTGTTGCACATCCTACGAGCAATGGACAACCTAAGAGGATGAACGCTGAAGTGATGCGTGGGCTCAAGACAAGAACTTTTGACAAGCTGCAAAAGCACGGCAGACGCTGGATCGATGAGCTGTCGGTAGTTCTTTGGTCCCTCCGTACGACACCAAATCGAGCTACCGATCAGACTCCCTTCTGCCTAGTCTATGCGGCAGAAGCAGTGATCCCCACACAACTCATATACGGGTCACCTCGAGTATTTGCCTAGGATGAAGTAGAGCAAGAGCAGCACCGGCATGATGATGACGTGCTTCTTGAGGAGAACCGTCACCGGGCTGCTGTGTGTGCTACACACTACCAGCAAGCCCTGCGCCGCTATCACAGCCATAGGGTCCATGCCCGGAGCCTTGAGGAAGGCGACCTTGTCCTTAGGCGTGTCCAGTCCACCAAGGGTTCCAACAAGTTGAAGCCAAAGTGGGAAGGCCCTTACCGGGTAGTATGAGTCAAAAGACCTGGTGTGGTCCGTCTAGAGACTGAAGATGGCATAAAAATGCAGAAGTCATGGAACATTGAGCATCTTCACAAGTTCTACCCATAAGGCGCGGCTGCCGGGCCCTGCCCCGGCAACCACCCTTTTGTACAAGCCTCGCCGATGCGCATGTAACCCTTTGTACAAAGCCAGGCGCAGACCCAGAGCACAGATAGTAAAATGAAGTGCGGGCGCCCTAAAAACATGCATGCATGATTAGGTTAGCATAAACTTGCCATGATCATCTAGATGGGGTCACATGTTGCTATGTTTTCCCCTGCACTAACTAAAGGCTCTTGCCGCGGACTTGATCCTGGGAAGAAGAGATGGAAAACGAGCTTACATGTCGATTCCCGACAAGCCAAGCAGATAAGTTTCTTTTTATCCATACGTGTCTCTGTAAGAGTAAAACTTGTGCATAGCCAAACCTTGTCGCCTTCGAAACATTTGTTCTCCCATCCCTTGACCCAAACATCGGTTCACCCAAGATGGTTTTTGGCCCCCCGGCTCAGAGCAACCGGTTTACCTTGCATTGCCAGCCCAGAGATCTAGTCTTCTGGACCACACAACAAATTGGTACAGAAAACAACCGCTTTATTGATGCTAGCATAAACATGGTTCGATATTACATCAAGTAGTGAGGTCAAGAGGTACACACGTTGCGGCTGAACAGTATGTACAATATTTAATGAACATGAAGGGGGCCTCGATCACGACAACTACGCTGCGGCAGAATGACGATGAAACGGAACTCCATAGCATAGGGACACTAATGTGGACATGACCTAGACATGGGAAAGCACTCCGATCCGGTAAGACTTTCCTGAAAGCTGGCATGACACGCTAGGTCAGCACATTGAATGTACTTGCAAGCTCACAACAAGTAAAAGCATAATGGCAAACAATAACATGACAATTAAGGAGCTTAAATGCAAGGCTATAACATACTACTCATGGAGTGAACATGCTTGTGCGCCGAGTCCCTCAGAATCTCTTACCGTACGGCTTACCTTGTAACCCGCATCATCAATACGATGATCACTCCCGGACACAAAGGAAACCAACTCTTTGGTTCCAGCCACAACCATCTTCATGGTTTCAACAACCTCATCACATAATCAGTGCCAACTATATACTTTAGTGTGCAAGATTAACTTATTTATGTTGATCCATGGTGTGACCTACTATGAACTATGTCATCCCCAACAGGAACCACGTTAAGCTGAGCGATCTCTTCTTGGAGTTCGGGAGGCAAGGACTCCATTAAGGCGTTCAGGTTGGCAGGCTTGCGACCGAGGGCATCAGCAACCACGTTGGCCTTGCCGGGGTGGTACTTTATTCCAAGATCATAATCCTTGACCAATTCAAGCCATCTCTGCTGTCGGAGATTTAAGTCCGGTTGGGTGAATATGTGACATATTTTGCCAATGAGGTAGTGCTTCCAAATCTTCAACGCGTGCACAACTGCGGCTAATTCCAAATCATGCGTAGGATAGTTTCCTTCGTGGGGTCGTAGCTGTCTAGATGTGTAGGCTACAACCTTGTCATCGTGCATGAGCACACATCCAATACCCCTCCTGGATGCATCACAGTATACATCAAAGCTGCGGTTGATGTTTGGAAGGGTCAACACAGGTGCTGACGTCAATCGGGTCTTCAACTCATTGAAACTCTTCTCACAATCCTCAGACCATACAAACTTCTGATCCTTCTTGAGTAGTTCTGTCATGGGCTTGGCAATCTTAGAGAAGCCTTCAATGAATCAACGGTAATATCTGGCTAATCAAAGAAAACTTTGGATCTCAGTCACTGTCGTGGGTGCTGGCCACTTAAGCATGTCCTTCACTTTGCTTGGATCAACTGATATACCTTCTGCTGAAAGAACATGCCCCAAAAATCCGAATTGCTTGAGCCAAAATTCACATTTGCTGAATTTCACATAGAACTGATGGTCGCGGAGTCTTTGCAAGACTGCTCTGAGATGTCCCTTGTGCTCTTCTTCATCTTTCAACTATATGAGGATGTCATCAATGAAGACCACCACAGATTTATCCAAGAATTCCATGAATACTTTATTGATCATGTGCACGAAGAAAGCAAGGGCATTGGTGAGACCGAAAGACATGACTATATATTCATAAAGACCGTATTGAGTGGTGAATGGAGTCTTAGGAATATCCTTCTTCTTGATTTTTAGCTGGTGATATCCGGTCCTCAAATCAATCTTGGAGAATATATGTGCCCCACTGAGTTGGTCGAACAAATCATCAATCCTCGGAAGCGGGTATTTGTTCTTGATAGTGACATCATTCAACTGACGGTAATCCGCACACATCTGAAGAATGTCGTCTTTCTTGTCCACGAAGATTGTGGGTGATCCCCATGGTGAAGAACTGGCATGAATGTATCCTTTCTGAAGCATCTCATCAACCGTTTCTTTAACTCCACTAACTCAGAGGAAGGCATTCGGTAATACTTCTTGTAAATAGGTGCGGTCCCGGGCGCAAGGTCAATTGCAAACTCAAGATTGCGATCTGGCGGCATTCCTGGTAGTTCCTCAGGAAATACATCTCGAAACTCACTAACCACGGGAATTAGATCCAATTCTTCAGCTAGAGCTGCAATGACCATTTATTTCTTGGGCATGCTTCTTCGGGCAAAGAATTGTGTAGTTTGGCCTTCCTAGCTTGTCAATGTGACTTCTTTTGTTGCACAGTTGACACATACTTGATGTTTAGTTAATCAGTTCATTCCCAAAAAAATATCCAACTTGGCAGACTCAGCGACTATCAAAGAGGCTGGGAACATGACTCCTTGGATGTCAATCTCCAAACCGTGGCAGGCCAAATTGCTTTTGAGCAAGGATCCCGGGGATTGTACCATCATACTCTTTTCCATAATCGAGCAAGAAAACTTGTTTTGGGCAACCAAACTACGCGAAATAAAAGAGTGGGAAGCCCTAGAGTCAAACAAAATTATTGCAGGTATGCGATTAACAGAAAACATACCAATGATGACTTCCAGGTTCTCTTGGGCTTCTTCTGTGGAGAGGTGATCAAGTTGCCCTTGGATGGTCTTCTGGCCAGGATATGGCCCCATGCTGTTAACCTGCGGCTTGAAAGGAGCATTTGACTTGCCGTTATTGGGGCACTGTCTAGCGTAGTGCCCAGTTTTCCCACAAGAAAAACACACATTGCTACACTGACAATCTTTGCGTACTAGGCTGGTCACGATATTGTTGACTTGGGTAGTGGTCTTGTTAACATTCTGCTGCCAAATGGGCTTAAACTCAACCTGTGTCTTTCGCCAAGTACGAGCCTTCTAGACTATGGGTCCTTCCTTCTTGGGCTCGAACTTTCCTTTGCGGTCATCAGGAGCGGGCCTACTGTCCTGCATAAGCTTGTGCTCCCTTTCTGCAATCAGGGCCTTGTTTAGCAGTGTCTGGAAATCTGGAAAATCAAGCATACTGAGAGTGCATCTGAGGTGTTGATTTAGTCCTCCAAGGAATCTGTTGATCTTTCTCTCTTCGGTGGCCACATCATATAGGGAATAGCGAGCCAAATGGTTTAACTTGTTCAAATACTCGGTGACCGATGAGTTACCTTGCATGAGGGCTAGGAACTCACATTGCTTGACTTTCATGATACCAGTGGGGATGTGATACTTGCGGAACTAATCCTTTAACTTATCCCATGTGATTTCTTCATATGTTTGCCACATAGCTTTAGTGTTGTCCCACCAAATAGCTGCGGCTCCTTCCAGATAGTGGATTGCAAATGGAACCTTATCCCCTTCTTCGGTGCAAGCAATGTCCAATTTATTTTCAATGGTCCTTAGCCAGTCGTCGGCTTCATAGGGTCAACAACTTGATCTGGGTGGCTTACTCCTTTGAAAATCTGAGAGCTTGGAGTGAATACCGTATGAATTGCCATTATTTCCCACCATTGCATACACACTTTTCAATAGTTCAAGTACATCATTGTTTCTTCTTTGTTTGAACATGTGCATGGCATGTTCAGTGGTTGGCGGATGTGGTGGTGGAGGTGGTGGTTTGTGGATACGGCTCAGGGGAATACCCTGCCTGTCTTGCTGAGCGACGAACAAGGACATCCTTACCCGCGTGGCTACTGCTGCCTCCTCTTGTTATCCTATTTGTTTGTTTTTTCCAATATGAAGCAAATGAGATGAGCAACATCCATAAATGGGGAAAAATCAAATGAAAAATCCTAAGAAAAGTGATAAAAACCAGGGCGAATAAAGAAAGTTCCAACATAATTATACATAGACTCATATATGAGCTAAAACATTATGACAAGTACAACTACACCCAACATTGAGACAACCTCACCTATGAGCTAACGAATTATGGCTTCACTACTGCAGAAGAGTCCACCTCAAGCTCGGATCCTGAATTGACGACGTTAATGGAGACCTCCGGGTTAAAGGAAACACGGCGACGCTGCCTCGAGGACTCTCCCTCATGGGCAGTTCTAGGGCGAAGCATAGGAGCTGCGGGAGTAGAGAGAAGCAAAGCCCACTCGGCAGGTGTCGTGGGGTTTCTGTGGGAGCACGAGCACCTATGGGGCAGGGGGGCCCTTCTTGTCCGGCAAGGGAGCGGAGGGCGCACGCAGAGCAAATCGAGGCGGGAGCACGCGGGGGGAGATTTTTACCCAGCTTCGGAGCTCTCCGGAGAGATAAAACTCCTACTGCTGCTTTGTGTTTGTATTTTGTTCTTGCTCAGGTTGTGAGCGTGTTGTGGTGCTGAATGAGTCGACTGTTGAACCGAAATTCCGAACCCCTTCTACGTGCGCATGGGCCTCCCTTTTATAGCCTAAGGGGGTCACCGACAGGTGGCAGCGTAGAAAGAGGGGTAGAAAGGTAAAAACACAGGTTGGTACAACAAGGTGTGCAAAGGTCCCCTACCTAATTCTCGACAGGGGGGACAAGGGCATTTAATGCCCGTCCGGTCACCCCAACAAGGCAAGGAAACGACCGTTAGGGGCGCCACCGATCGCCGCGATGGCCTCCTTGTCGCCTTCGCCACACCGCACCGCATGGCTGCACAAATACCGCCACGTGCTCCTGGGATGGCCCTGGGGTGACACGTCGTTGGATGCGCTGGAGCTTGGGTGCAGAGTGGCATCCTTGCCGCGGCCGTTGTCTTGTCGCACCAGCAAGCTTGCCGCTCGCCGGGCCTTGCCGGGACGCGCGGGGCGTTGCGGCAAGTTTTCTGAAGTGTCTTGGTTGGCTTTCCCGGCAAGCTCCTCTTGCCGGGGTCTTGTCCTTCCCGGCAAGCTCCTCTTGCCGGGGCCTTGTACTTCCCGGCAAGCTCCTCTTGCCGGGGCCTTGTCTTCTTAGTTGATGCTTTGTTCTTCAATGGCAGTAAGATAGGAATGGCGGAGGATCTTGGCGGGCGCCCGGCAAGCCTCGCCGTGGGGTGCTGCGACTGCCCGTGCACAAGTTCGGGGTACTAAGGTACCCCTACTTTAGTACACCGACAGGAGCCCCCAGGCCTGGCCCATACACGGTGCCGAGCATTGTTGGGCCAGGCCCAAAACAGTGCACGGGCACGCGCGGCCTGGGTCCAACCGAATCCACTCCGTATCCATCGTGTCCCCTCGTAACGGCACGCGTCGATCCCGGCGTCGTGGGAGACGTGGACGGCGTGCGCGATTTTCGTGGCGTCCACCTTTAATCACGGGGCGGGGCGAGGTCGCCTCACCTGTCGCCTCAGCCCTGTATCCCCGCCCCATGGCTCCCATGCGCTTGGGGTCGTGGGCGGTGGAGGTGGAAACCCGGGCCGTCACGAGCGGGGGCAGCGGGTCGGCCCCCACCCCCTGCTCTTCCTTTGCCCTGATTCGCCGAGCGGGGCGGCCGAGCCCCCACCTCGCTCCTTTAAGAAGGGCGAGAGGGGAGCGCAGAAAACCGCACTTCCTCATCTTCTCCTTTCTTCAGCTTCTGCTCCCCTTCCTCTCATTCGCCATGGAGGAGGGGAACCCTGGTCCTTCATCGTTGGCGGCGAGGGTCGCCGCGAGACAGCGCATCCCTCCCTATCCCGCGCCAGTGGTGGCAGAGCCAGCCACAACGGGAAGAGGGAGGGGGCGTGGTCGTGGGCGAGGTCGAGGGCGAGGTCGAGGCGTTCGAGGAAGAGGCGGACGGGGCGGCGCAGCATCTCCGCCTCCGCCGGCGGCTCCTCCCCTCGCGGCGGTCCAAACAGGGGACGACCCTTGGGAGTTCTTTGTCAAGCTGCGCCGGGCACCTCGTCGCCGCCTCGCTTCCGGCTCCGCTTGCAAGCGCGATGGAGCCGGATCCGCCCGAGGCGCTGAGATTGCGCATGAGGGGCTGTGGGATCAGCGGCACGCGAGTCAGCGTTGTATCCCCAGCCCCTAGTGTGATGTATCTTGATCGAGGGTGGAAGACGTTTGCCCACATCCACAGCTTGACGACGGGGTTTACCCTCCATTTTAAGTTAATGGAGGGCGACCTCCTCTCCGTCAAGGTCTTCGGGGACTCCTGCACCCGGGCGAGATGCTGCGTGGACAGCTCCTCCGATAGCGAAGACTCCCCCTCGAGCGAGAGCGACGAGGAGGAGAGCGACAGCGATGACGAGGGCGGCGGGCCCGACTAGGCATCGGGCGTCGCCTCGCGCGTCACCGGCGACCCCATCATCCGGGTCGCCGGCCCCTTGAACTCCCCGGGGTCGCCTCCTTGGGCGGCTGGCGTAGGGAGGCTGCGGAAGAGGAAGAGGGGTGGCGGCAAGGCCGTCAAGTCGGAGTACGAGGGCGTGGTGCCTCGACAACAGGCCGACGCCCCGCCGCCTGCCTCGAAGCTCGCTTCGGCCGCGCCGCCTCCGCCAAGCCTCCGGGTGGCCCCCGGGATGTTCTCTTGGTGTCTTCTGGCACCCGTAGCTCATCTAGGTGCCTCTTTTGCCCTCTTCGCCTCCTTGACCTACCTCCTGAAAAGGGGGACAGGAAAGGGATTACGGGCATCTTATCTTTTTAATTTGTAAGCCTTCGGGCCTTAGCTGCATTTAAAACTTGTAATCCTCTCTTTCATGTTTTTCATCCTTTATGGACTGTACCCGAATGGGATGTTTTTTAATGAAAAAGGGGAAGCTTGCTATGCCATATCCTTTACTTGACTCTATGCCTTGTATGTTGTTACCCTACGCTTTGAGGGAACTTGCCGCAAAAAACACACTTGCTTGAGTCGCGAACATCAAGAGCCACCGGGCGGTGTTGCTTCCGGCAAGGAACCTTGTCGGGGCTAGTTGCAGCTCACTTGTATTGTTGAGCGGACTCGAAAACAAATCAAGGGCGCAACTTAGCCACGAGTCGATTCCTCCGCGCACAGGTTTCTCATACAAGGCACGGCCGTTCAAGGACGCGGCTTCGCGTTCCCTAGTCCATAAGAGGATGCATGACGAGGGATGAAAAATCTTATCTGATATTCCAGCCCCCGGCAACTCTGGCTTGCCGGATGAATCTAAGTACTGCAGCCCCAAAGAATGCCGGCTTGTTGGGACCCAGTGCCGCGCAAGACCTTTCTTCTTTTTCCTTGTTCTTGCCGCTGCTAGACGTGTCATAGGAACAACCTTTTAGAGCGCGGCAAGTTATTTACTATAATATATAACTTTATTCTGAGCAAAAGCTTGCTATGTTATATCCTTTACTCTACATCCCTTGTATGTTTTTACCCCACGCTTTGAGGGAACTTGCGGCATGAGCACACTTGCTGAGTGCGGAACATCAAGAGTCATGGCGGTGTTGCCTCCGCAAGAAATCTTGTCGGGACTAGTTGCAGCTCGCTTGTATTGTTGAGCGGACTCGAAAACAAATCAAGGGCGCAACTTAGCCACGAGTCGATTCCTCCGCGCACAAGTTTTCCATACAAGGCACGGACATTCAAGGAATATAACATAAAAAATTTAAAACTGACTATGCTCAAACTTTGGCAACTTAGCTTTTCTGTCGTCTGCGTTCCGGCAAGGCTATGCTTCTTTGAACGACACCTAGTCCATATCGTTATCAAGCTCCGACAACGAGGACTAAAGGCGTAAGTGCTGCTGCGGGAACATTCGCTTCTACGGCAAGAATCTGGGGTCCTGCCGGAGCGTGATGCTCCCCGGCAAGCGTGTCAGGACACAGCTTGTCGGGAGCGTCTGCTTCAACGAAACAAACCCTAGGGCTTGTCGGAGCGGCGGCTCCTCGGCGCTTCGGTTGATCCTGGGGCCTTCTTGGCGGCGGCTCCGGGAGCTCTGCGGAAAGTAGTCGCCAAGAATCAACCCCTTTTTTGGTTGCATAGGTTCATCCTTGCCGAATCGAACTTGTCGTGGAGCCCCTCGCTTGTCGCCGGAGACCGCGACGCGCCGTGCCATCGTGTTGACGCGTACGTTGGCCTTGAGCGTCCCGCGACCCACCAGCTTGGCCTTGTTCCAACGCGAGCACGGCGCCAAGAGCGCCGTGGCGTTGTCGATCTTGCACCTCCTGGGAGGGGTGCGGTGGATGTGCAGACGCTGAACCTTGCGGGGCCTTGTCCTTGGAGCGGGTGACGATGTGAGTCCCCCCGCTGGCACCCGCTCCTCCGCCGGCGTCCACCCCACCGCCTGTTTGCTCCGGTGGCGGTAGGACAGTCGCAGACGGAGCGGCTACCTCCGAAGTTTTCTTCTTCGGTGGCATGTTGATGAAGATGCTGATGTAGCGCGCGCAGACGCCGGGTCAGGTACGCACGACCTCGACGCCCCCCTACCTGGCGCGCCAAAGATGTCGTGGGGTTTCTGTGGGAGCACGAGCACCTATGGGGCAGGGGGCCCCTTCTTGTCCGGCAAGGGAGCGGAGGGCGCACGCAGAGCAGATCGAGGCGGGAGCACGCGGGGGGAGATTTTTACCCAGCTTCGGAGCTCTCCGGAGAGATAAAACTCCTACTGCTGCTTTTTGTTTGTATTTTGTTCTTGCTCAGGGTGTCAGCGTGTTGTGGTGATGAATGAGTCGGCTGTGGAACCGAAATTCCGAACCCCTTCTACATGCGCATGGGCCTCCCTTTTATAGCCTGAGGGGGTCACCGACAGGTGGCAGCGTAGAAAGAGGGGTAGAAAGGTAAAAACGCAGGTTGGTAAAACAGTGTCCAACAGTGTCCCCTACCTAATTCTGACGGCAGGGGACAAGGGAATTTAATGCCCGTCCGGTCGCCCCAATAGTGCAAGGAAACGACCGTTAGGGGCGCCACCGATCGCCACGATGGCCTCCTTGTCAGCTTCGCTTGCCACCTCGCACCGCATGGCTGCAAATACCGCCACGCGTGCTCTGGATGGCCCCGGGTGACACGTTGTTGGATGCGCTGGAGCTTGGGTGCAGAGTGGCAGCCTTGCCGCGGCAAGTGCCTTGCCGCGGCCGTTGTCTTGTCGCACCAGCAAGCTTGCCGCTCGCCGGGCCTTGCCGGACGCCATGCGCGTTGCGGCAAGTTTTCTGAAGTGTCTTGTTATTTTCCGCAAGCTCCTCTTGCCGGGGTCTTGTCCTTCCCGGCAAGCTTCTCTTGCCGGGGCCTTGTACTTCCCGGCAAGCTCCTCTTGCCGGGGCCTTGTCTTCTTAGTTGATGCTTTGTTCTTGAATGGCAGTAAGATAGGAATGGCGGAGGATCTTGGCGGCGCCCGCAAGCCTCGCCGCTGGTGTCTTGACCGCCCGCAGACAAGTTCGGGGTACTAAGGTACCCCTACTTTAGTACACCGACAGGCACTTGCCGCGGCCGCAGGAGACTCACGAGGGTTCACTGTTGAGGTGGCCGAGGTACTCTGAGGGGTAACCGGAGTAGTGGGAGGAACAAAGGTTGGGGGAACAACTGGGGTCAATCCGATAGAAGCTGGGGTGGAACTAACTCGAGCGACAGGAAGAGCTGTACGGGTACGAGTCCACTCTCGGGCCAACTCAAAGATCAAAAGATAACTGGCAGTGATATAGAGAGAAAGGTGGCTAGAAGAATGATCGCATGCCGGATCAATAAAAGGGAAACGGATACGCCTGTTCTCAAACAAAGATGGGTAGAAGTAGAAACCTGGGTGGGTATGCATGCGAACCTCGTTGTAGTGCAAGTCTACAGAAGCCTCAAATGCGGCAAACTGGATAGCTTCAGCTAGCGTGGAAGCAAAACCACCTTTAGACGAACGAGTGTAATACTCGTACGCTGAGTCCGCCAGATGCTCCCGATACACCTGATACACTGGCTCATCGCCATCGGGGTAGAATCGACGCCACATGTTCTGAAGCAGATGCATGGAGGTGTAGGGTGCTGGCTCAGAATTGTACAGGTATGGAACTGGAGCCATCTACACTCACAACTATTAGTCGGTTAGCAATAACAATAAATCAAATGCATGCAATGCATCAACTAGATGCAAATACTACCGGCACTAAAAACTAGCTATTGTTCAAATAGCGCGTCGACGGTCTAGCGTATCATATAGTCAGCGCGGCTCTGATACCAAGCGTTGTGGCACCCTAGCTTAGAGCAACCGGTTTACCTTGCATTGCCATCCCAGAGATCTAGTCTTCTGGCAACACACAACAACTTGGTACAGAAAACAACCTCTTTATTGATGCTAGCGGAAACATACGTTTGCTACTACATCAAGTAGCGAGGCCAAGCGGCACACACGGTGCGGCTGAACAGTATGTACATTATTTAATGAACATGAAGGGGCCATCGATCATGACAACTACGCGGCAGCGGAATGACGACAAAGCGAAACTCCATAGCACAGGGACACTGATGTAGACATGGCCTAGACACGGGAAGCTCTCCGATTTGGTAGGACTTTCCTGTAAGCTGGCATGACATGGCAGGTCAGTACATTGAATGTACTTGCAAGCTCACAACAAGTAAAAGCATAATGGCAAACAATAACATGACAATTAAGCAGGTTAAATGCAAGGCTATAACATACTACTCATGGAGTGAACATGCTTGTGCATTGAGTCCCTCAGACTCTCTTACCATACGGGTTACCTTGTAACCCACATCATCGATACGGTGATCACTCTCGGATCACAAAGGAAACCAACTCTTTGGTTCCAGCAACAACCATCTTCATGGTTCCAGCAACCTCATCACATAATCAGTGCCAACTATATAACTTTAGTGTCCAAGATTAACTTATTTATGTTGATCCATGGTGTGACCTACTATGAACTGTGTCCGTGACCAAGGACACGGCTATCGATAGATTTAACACACACTCTGCAGAGGTTAGCACACTGTACCCACACCATGGAATCCATGGCCTCGAACTGCCATTCGGGTGGACCAATGGCTTGCCGACAGAACCAACCCAATGCCTTGACACTCTCCTGGCCACTCCGACCAACTCCCCTTTGGGCTAAGTCCTGGGTGGCCTCAATGTCAACTCATGACATCCAATGGCCGCCGTCATGGCAAAACTTAAACGGTCCCAAACGGGGACATGGTACCAAAACAAGAACGGGTAGACAAGGTTATGTCTGCTTACCGGGCCAGGGTACCGCATGCCCATAAACTTACCTCGTTGGATGCACCGACCATAGGCATGACAACTGACCCAATATGGGTCTTCCGATAAAGTCAAATGTGGTTGCACTTGGAAGCTCAATTCGGTGGCACCATGACTCGATCAACATTATGTTCAAGTCGAATTATCACCAGGTTTAACTTGAAATAAACAACTTGAACCATAGTATGCCATGAACATGCAAATATATGGCATGCAACTATATTCACATATCACTGAAACGAAACGAATCAACATCGCAGAATCATTATGCATGCACTACTAATCAAGGCACTGGTTTTAACTCAATCATTTTTAGTTATGGCATTAGCATGGTGAAAATAATAAACCAATATATGAGAGTAATACCGATCATTATCAAACCATAGTCATGCTATCAAACTAACACTACTACATTAAACCAGTCCATGCACTCAAGTACTACAGCAAGCTAAGCAATTCAAGCATAACAAGTGAAATAACATAAGCAATATTATTTAAATGATTTAATGCATGAAATAAACCATATTCAAGTTGGAAAAATCATAGTTATTGAAATGACACCATGCAAATATTTGTGATGGCTTGCCTTAGCACAAAGGAGGGTCACACTCCTCCTGGTTCTCCTCTAGGCAAGTTTCTCCTTCTGAAAATAAATAAAAATAGCAAAAGAAAATATCAAGAACCATTCTGAAATTCACCAGAAATTCTATACAACAAGGAAAAATATCAAATTTGGTGTGCCCCTAGAGTATTTCAATATGAAACTGTCAGCGTTCTGGGAACGGGGGTCCCCAGACTTGCCTGCCTGCGGCCTGCCGCGTGGCTCAATCAGTGGCGCAGTGCGTCCCGTCTTCATAAAACAAACACACAAGACCCTCGCTAGGGGCCAAGCCTCACGGGGCGGACAACGCAAGGCCTCCTCAGGGGCGGCCTCACCAGGCAGGCTCATGAGGAGGCAGAGAGATCAAGGCAAGGGGTACCTCATGAGGTTCCCGTGATGCAATCCATGACGATCAAGACAAGGCGGGCGCTAGCCGCGCAGTGTCCTCTTTTCCTCTTTGGTGCTAAAGGGGCAAGCGCAGGCGCGGAGTACCAAGGCATCAGGCAAAGGTTTCTGTATCGGTGCAACAAGACCAAGACTAGCAAGACGGTAGGACGGAGGTCATCATGGAGCCCAAGACGGCGTCATCACCAGCGCCTTTGGAAGGCGAAGACCACCTTTAGTCAGGATAGCTTGTACTAGTTGTCCCCTTTCAAAATGGGCATTGTTGGATCCCTTCCCGCTCAATATTTGGGAAGAGGACCAGGGCCTCTATAAGTAGGGCTAGCCAGCACAGTAGGAGGCATCTCATCTAGAGTCGGACCGAATCCTTCCGAAGCAGAACACCACACTAGCTCAAGAACACCTCTCCTTGCGAGGTTGTTCTCCCGTTGTACTGTTCATCATCAATCGAAGAGGCTATCCACCACCACACACAGGAGTAGGTTATTACACCACAACAGTGGCCCAAACCTGTATAAATCTTGTGTCTCTTGCACTGTGAGTTAATCGATCTAGTTTAGGGATCGTGGCGAGGCTGAGGGCGTGTTTCGGTAGGGGGGAATCTTTGTGCGCACCCCAGTGTTCGAACCTTAAGGGTTTTGCCGGAAACTGATATCCGACATTTGGCGCGCCATGTAGGGGTGCGCCGGAGCTCTTCCTTCTGTCGACGCACTCTCCACCAACACTGCACTCCGCCCTCATGGCGGACATCGCGCCTCCAACTCCGGCGGTAGACACCAACGCTGGGGCCAGGGGGCTCCCAGCCTTGTCCCCCGCCTTACGGCAGGTGCAGTGGCCGCACAAGTTCAAGCCAGAGATACCGCCGTGCTACGACGGCGCAGCAGACCCGCTGGTTTTCCAGGTGGCATACGAGGAGGCCGTCCTCAAGGCTGGAGGCGACGACAAGGTCATGGCCAACTGGCTTCCCATGACCCTCACTAGCGTCCCGCGCGCTTGGCTGCTCGACCTGCCGGCATCTTTTGTGGCCTCCTGGGAGGAACTGTGCGACCTCTTCCTCACCCACTACGCGGTGCCGGTGCCCCCGGTCATCGCAGCTCTCCTGGGCGGCTCACAGGCGCCACCCTCAGACCGCCACGCCAAGCCGTTCTTTGGCCAGATCGGCGGCGCCCTCGCGCGGCAAGGAGGTCCCATGGGTTGGCTGGCGCCCAAAGCCGACCTGACCTTCAGGTCAAAAGATTACCCTGTCAACACCACCTGCTCGGGTGCGCTCTCGATGCTCTACACGCCCACCATCTGCCAGGTGGCCATCACCAAAACCTTCATCGATGGCGGCGCTGGCCTCAACGTGCTCTTGATGGAGGCCTTCAGCCTCCTCCATGTACCGCTAGAATGCCTCCGACCCAGCAAGCCCTTCTCGGGCGTCGGAGGAGGTTCCTACAGTTCCCTCGGGCAGATCCGCCTTCCTATGACCTTCGGCACCCACGACAACTACCGCACGGAGCTGGTCGACTTCGACATCACCCACATCGGCCTCCCGTACAATGCCATCCTCGGATACCCTGCCTTGGCTCAGTTCATGGCAGCAACCCATTCGGCCTACAACCTCATGAAGATGCCCGAGAGCAGCGGTGTCCTCACCGTAGCTAGAGATACCAAGGAGGCTCTGCTGGCGCTCAAGCTCTCCCTCAAGGTCTCCGCAGTGACGCAGCCCGCCGGCGTGGACACCTCCAAGGCCAAGGGGGGCGCACCGACCAAAACGAAGCAGTTGTTCACTCAGGACAAGGCAGAGACCAAGCAGGTTCCAGTTAAGGAAGACGGGTCCTCGGGAGCCACCTTCACCATAGGTGCTAACCTTGACCCCAACCAAGAGGAGGCGTTGGTGAGGTTCTTGCGCTCGAACAAGGAGGTGTTCGCGTGGGAACCCAAGAAGCTAGTGGGGGTCCCAAGGGAGGTGATTGAGCATCACCTGAATGTGTGCCCCAATGTACGACCCGTGAAGCAGAAAGCGAGGCGGCAGTCCACCGAGAAGTAGGCCTTCATCGTCCAATAAACCCGCAAGCTAGAGGCAGCAGGTGTTATTCGTGACGTTCGCTACCCCGAATGGCTGGCAAACCCCGTTGTCGTGCCAAAAAAGGGAGAAAAGGAGTGCATGTGCGTCGACTTCACCAACCTCAACAAGGCCTACCCTCAAGGTCCGTTCCCGCTGCCCCGCATCGACCAAATTGTCGACTCCACCGCCGAGTGCGACCTACTGTGATTCCTGGATGCGTTTTCGATTTATCACCAAATCAAGATGGCGGTGGAAGACATGGAGAAAACAGCCTTCCTGACCCCATGTGGAGTGTACTGCTACACTTGCATGCCGTTCGGGTTGCGCAACGCGGGCGTGACCTTCCAGCGGCTGATGCACATTGCCTTAGGCTGGCAGCTCAGGGAAAACGTTGAGGTTTACATCGACGACATTGTGGTGAAATCTTGGGAGGCAAGGACCTTGATCCAGGATTTGGAGGACACCTTCGCGAGTCTTCGCCAGGTGGACCTGCGACTCAACCCGGAGAAGTGTGTGGTCGGTGTCCCTTCCGGCAAGCTGTTGGGCTTCCTCGTGTCCCATAGGGGGATTGAGGCCAACCCAGAGAAGGTCAAGGCAATTGAAGACATGAATCCACCGCAGACCCTCAGAGAAATGCAGAAGCTCGCCACCGCGTCACCTCATTAGGACGCTTCATCTCAAAGATGGGGGAGCGCGCCCTGCCGTTCTTCAAGCTGATGAAGAAGAAGGGCCTGTTTGAGTGGACACAGGAGGCCGACCAAGCACTTCAAGACCTCAAGAAATATCTGACCAGCCCTCCGATGATGGTGGCACCGGGCCATCTCGAGTCCCTGGTGCTCTACCTTGCCGCCACTCCCTACTCCGCTAGCGCGGCCCTGGTGGCGGTTCGGGAGGAACGCCAGGCTAAGGCCACGTCACGCCCAGCCGCGGCCTCAGCCATGGTGGCACAACACCAGGAAGACCTCGCGAGGACCATGATAGCGGCAGCAGGGGACCAAGCTCAGCAGGAAGACGCACCCAGGACTGAAGAGTCCGCACTAAGCAACCAGCAGTATCTTGTTGCAAGTAATCATGTGAATTTTATATGTGTTCGATATTTTGATGGCATGTATGTTGTGATTCCCTTAGTGGTGTCATGTGAATGTCTACTACATGACACTTCAACATAATTGGTCCTAAGGGAATGCATTGTGGAGTATTTATTAGATGCTGGGTTGCGAGAGTGACAGAAGCTTAAACCCTAGTTTATGCGCTATTTTGTAAGGGGCTGATTTGGATCCAAAAGTTTAATGCTATGGTTAGAATTTATTCTTAATACTTTTATCGTAGTTGCGGATGCCTGCGAGGGGGTTAATCATAAGTAGGAGGCTTCTTCAAGTAAGAACAACACCTAAGCACCAGCCCACCCACATATCAAATTATCAAAGTAGCAAACACAAATCAAACCAACATGATGGAAGTGACTAGACGAAATTCATGTGTACCCTCAAGGACACTCTGCTTATCATAAGAGACCGTTTTGGCATGTCTTTTGCCTCAAAGGATTGGGCTACCTTGCTGCACTTTTGTTTCCATTACCATTACGTGCTCGTTACAAATTATCTTGCTATCAAAGTACTCGTACTTATAATTTCAGTGCTTGCAGACATTACCTTGCTAAAAACCGCTTGTCGTTTCCTTATGCTCCTCGTTGGGTTCGACACTCATACTTATCAAAAGGACTACGATTGATCCCCTATACTTGTGGGTCATCAAGGCTATTTTCAGGCGCCGTTGGCGGGGAGTGAAGTGCTCTTGGTAAGTGGAAATTGGTATGGAAAAATTATTACTACGTGCTGAAATTTATTGACACTTGTTACTATGGAGAACAATCCTTTGAGGGGTTTGTTTGGGGTATCTTCACCTCGATCAAAACCAAAATTAGTTACCCCTCAAACTACTGCACCTACACAAAATATTTACTATGAAATTCCTTCGGGTATGATAGAACAACTGCTAGCTAATCCTCATGCTGGAGATGGAACCGAACATCCAGATATGCACTTGATATATGTGGATGAAATTTGTGGACTATTTAAGCTTGCAGGTTTACCCGGAGATGAAGATAAGAAGAAGGTTTTCCATTTATCTTTGAATGGAAAACCATTGGCATGGTATAGGCTATGCGATGATATTGGATTTTGGAATTGGAATCGATTGAAATTGGAATTTCACCAAAAAAACATTATCCTATGCATCTAGATCATCGTGATCGGAGTTATACATATAATTTTTGGCCTCGTGAAGGAGAAAGTATCGCTCTAGCTTGGGGTAGGCTTAAGTCAATGTTATATTCATGCCCCAATCATGAGCTCTCAAGAGAAACTGTTATTCAAAAATTTTATGCTCGGCTTTCTCATAATGATTGATCCATGCTTGATACTTCTTGTATTGGTTCCTTTATGGAGAACACTATTGAAATCCGGTGGGATCTTTTAGAAAGAATTAAACGCAACTCTAGAGATTGGGAACTCGACAAAGGTAAAGAGTCAGGTATTAAGCTCGAGTTTGATTGTGTTAAATCTACCGATGCTTTTCAAAAGTTCAGCACTAAATATGGACTGGACTCTGAGATAGTAGCCTCCTTTTGTGAATCTTTTGCTACTCATGTTGATCTCCCTAAGGAGAAGTGGTTTAAATATCACCCACCTATCAAAGAAGAAATTAAAGAATCGTTAGTTGCTAAAGAAGAGACTATCATTTACAATGTTGATCCAGTTGTTCCTACTGCTTATATCGAGAAACCACCTTTCCCTGTTAGGATAAAGGAACATGGTAAGGTTTCAACTTCGGTCAATAAAAGTTATATTAGGACACCTAAACCTACTGAACAAATCAAAGTAGAACCTAGTGTTACTATGGTTAAGGATCTCCTGGTTGAAAGCATAGATGGGCAGGTTATTTACTTCTATGATAAAGCTGCTAGAATTGCCAAACCCAATGAGAAAGATAAACATAGCCCTGTTGTTGGCATGCATGTTGTCTTAGTTAAGATAGAAGATCACTGTTATCATGGTTTATGTGACATAGGTGCTAGTGTGAGTGCTATTCCTTTTACTTTATATCAAGAAATTATGAATGACATAGCACTCGTTGAGATAGAAGACATAGATGTTACTATTAAACTTGCTAATAGAGACACCATCACACCACTTGGGATTGTTAGAGATGTTGAAGTCTTGTGTGGGAAAATAAAATAGCCTACTAATTTTCTTGTTCTTGGTTCCCCACAGGATGATTTTTGTCCCATTATCTTTGGTACACCATTCTTCAACACCGTTAATGCTAAAATAGATTGGGAGAAACAAACTATCGGTGTAAGTTTTGGTGATGAGTCTCATGAATTTAATTTTTACAAGTTTAGTAGAAAGCATCTTAAGAGAGAATTGCCTAGTAAGGATGAAATAATTGGTCTTGCTTCTAATGTTGTGCCTCCTACCGATGCTTTAGTACAATATATGTTGACCATGAAAATGATTTGCATATGCACGAAAGAAATGAAATAGATAAAATCTTGTCCGAACGACAACCCCTGCTTAAACACAATTTGCCTATTGAAACTCTAGGAGGTCCTCCTCCACCTAAAGGTGATCCTGTGTTTGAATTAAAACAATTGCTAGTCACTTTGAAATATGCTTATCTTGATGTGAAGAAGATATATCCTGTTATTATTAGTGCTAACCTTTCATAACATGAAGAAGAAAGATTATTGAAAGTTCTAAGGAAGCACCAAGCTGCTATTGGGTATAGTCTTGATGATCTTAAGGGCATCAGTCCCACTCTATGCAGCACCAGATTAATATGGAACCGGATGCTAAACCCGTTGTTGATCACCAACGCCGGTTGAATCCGCAGATGAAAGAAGTGGTAAGGACAGAAATATTAAAACTTATGGAAGCAGGTATAATCTATCACTACAAAAAAATACACTTCCGTGATGATACGTGTTTGTCATAGTAGGTCGCATTTTTGTCATGCATGTACATCCATGACAAATTTATGACAGAATCAAGATAGTCATACCTGTGCTGTCATAGAAGTGTTCGATGACATTACCAAAATTATCATCACGGAAGTGTCCACTTCCATGACGATAAATCGCACGTCATAGAAGTGTTTTCGTCAAGGGTGACCGACACATGGCATCCACCGTAACGGAACACCGTTAAGCTATCGGGTCGGGTTTTGGATCCGATAACCCGTTAACAGCCCCAACCAATGGGGATTTTCCACGTGTAAAATCATCATTGGCTGGAGGAAACACGTGTCGGCTGGGACAGATGTCATCCACTCATTGGACAGAAGGCGCCTATGATACGTCGACACGTGGCACTGCCAATCAAGTTAAATGGGCCGGCCCACCTAAAGGCCCACAAGATTTTGCGGCCCATAATGGGCCGGCCCAGTTAAAGGCCCATGAGTTTTTGCACTCTATAATGGGCTGGCCCAGCTAAAGGCCCACAAGATTTCGCAGGGCCATAATAGGCCAGCCCAGGTAAAGGTCCACAAGATTTTTGTGTCCCATAATGGGCCGGCCCAGATAAGGCCCACAAAATTCTTACGGATCATAATGGGCTGGCCCAGCTAAAGGCCCATGAGATTTCGCCGACATTAATGGGCTCGCCCAGCTGTAGGCCCACAAGATTTTGAGGACCCTAGTAGGCCGGCCCATTAACTGGCTGCCATGTTTTGGGCCAAATGCCGGCCCATAATTGATCCGGTCCATAATGGCCTGCCACATTCCAGGCCTAGTAATGGCCAATATAAGATCCGGCCCGTTAAAAGCCTCCCACATTCTGGGCCAAATCACGGCCCAGATCAGGTCCGGCTATCACGCCCAAGATGTGACCCTATCCTAAAGGAACTCGAAGGTCCCACCAAGGATAGAAGCGCATCTTGAAGACGCTTTTGCAAGGTGGATATCATTACATCAACATTACATAATAGATAGGGATACATACATAGGCAAACAATGCCACATGAATACATCATCACAATACATAAGAGCAACATCCGACTGCGGATGATCACAAACAGAAACTCAAACGACATCCACCCTACTAGCCCAGGCTGCCGACCTGGAACCTATCCCCTGATCGAAGAAGAATCAGAAGAAGAACTCCAAAACAAGTAAACATCGCGCTCGCGTCACGATCATTGCATAACCTGTACCTGCAACTGTTGTTGTAGTAATCTGTGAGCTACGAGGACTCAGCAATCCCATTACCATGGGTATCAAGACTAGCAAAGCTTAATGGGAAAAGAAGGGGTAAAGTGGTGAGGTTGCGGCAGCGGCTAAGCATATATGGTGACTAACATACACAAATAAGAGCGAGAAGAGAGCAAACGGAACGGTCGTGAAGCTAGCAATGATCAAGAGGTGATCCTGAACTCCTACTTACGTCAAACATAACCCAAAACCGTGTGCACTTCCCGGACTCTGTCGAAAAGAGACCATCACGGCTACACACGCGGTTGATGCGTTTTAATTGGAATCTAGTGTCAAGTTATCTACAACCGGATATTAAGAAATTCCCATCTACCACATAACCGCGGGCAGGACTCTCGAAAGTTTATACCCTGCAGGGGTGTCCCAACTTAGCCCATGATAAGCTCTCGCGATCAACGAAGGATATTCCTTCTCCCAGGAAGACCCGATCAGTCTCGGAATCCCGGTTACAAGACATTTCGACAATGGTAAAACATGACCAGCAAGGCCGCCCGCTGTGCCGACAAATCCCGATAGGAGCTGCACATATCTCGTTCTCAGGACACACCGGATGAGCAAGACGTTGGGTTGGCATAGACCCTGATTGCCCAGGGGGCGCCAGACATCGCTCGGTTTGGACCAACACTTAGACAAGCATTGGCCTGGGGGGCTAAAATAAAGATGACCCTCGAGAGAGCGACTCCCAAGGGAAAAGTAGGTGGTGGTGAGGCAAATGGTATAACCAAGGTTGGGCCTTGCTGGAGGAGTTTTATTCAAAGCGAACTGTCAAGGGGGTCCCATAAATCACGCAACCGCGTAAGCGATGCAAAATCCGGGAACATAACACCGGTATGACGGAAACTAGGGCGGCAAGAGTGGAACAAAACACCAGGCATAAGGCCGAGCCTTCCACCCTTTACCAAGTATATAGATGCATTAATTAAATAAGAGATATTGTGATATCCCAACATAATCCTGTCCACCATGGAGCAATCTTCATCTTCACCTGCAACTAGCAACGCTATAAGAGGGGCTGAGCAAAAGCGGTAACATAGCCAAACAACGGTTTGCTAGGAAGGGTGAAAAAGGTTAGAGGCTGACATGGCAATTTGGGAGGCTTGAAGAACAAGTTATAGGAAGCACAGCAAAGCGGTAGAATGAAGCAACTAGCATAGCAACGATAGTAGTGAGATCCAGGGTAGTGGTCATCTTGCCTGAAATCCCGCTAGAAAGAAGAACGAGTCCATGAAGAAGACGAACGGATGAAGCCGGACCAAGCGTAGATGAATGAATCCTCACGATCGCAACGAAACAGGAACTATCGAGAAGAAGCACACAACATGGTAAACACACCACACATGGACAAGACATGATGCACAACAAGCATGATGCACGACAAAGCTACATGAAGCTACTCATGGCAAGAGATGATGCATACAAGAGCAACTAATCAAAGCAAGTTTAAATGAGGCCGGAAACAACATATAAGAAATCCGGTAAGTCCTCATATGCAAATTTAGAAATTGGTCCAGAACTGAATAAACCTTATATTCAAGTTGTTAAACAGCAAGTTAAGATGCACCAAGATGATCTACACGAGATTCTAGTCAAGTTTCATATAAAGTACATTTAAATCGGAGCTACGGCCTAGAAGATATGAGCAAAAAAGTTAAACATGGCATTGATGCAAAATGCATACAAACATCAAGCAAACAGTCTCAAAACATGGATGCAACACGATAATATGAAACTACATGCAAAATCAAGCAAGTTTCATATAGAGCACACTCAAAACGGAGCAACGGATCAACACACACTCTATATAAGTTTAAAGGACAAGCTGTCCAAAACAGCAACTAGGCATATTGCAAGCACCAAAACAACATGCTACAATACTACAATAGGAAAACAAAAGGCATGGACATGATGTATAGGTAATGCATGACAAAACATGAACACTGAGCTATCTCCATAAATTACTACAACATGCTCAAAAGGACATGGCAAGATTGCAAATAATAACAGTTTCAGGCTTAGCAGAAATAACATCAGGTTGCAATGTTTAGAGATATCAAACAACATGTTACAGAAACTTATCATGGCAAAAAACGCATGGCATGAATCTACTAATTGCATATAACAAAAGTCCCTTACTGACCATGAGCCAAAAAGGAATGGAAGATATGATGGCACCCATGTAAACATGGCAAGTTATATGACAGATTCAAACATGGCAGGAACAACAATAAGTAGGCATGTTGGTGAGCTTGTACCACTCACCACAGAGCAATACATGGCATGGCAACGTAACCAACAGTAATAATACATGTTTATGAAGCTAAGCATGGCACGGGGTGGTGGTGGTGGCCGGTGATGGCGGCGGAGGAGGGTGGCGCAAACGGTAGGCGAGACGGCGGCGAAGGAAGGCGGCGCCAACGGGGGGCGAGACGGCGACTGTTGGCGCGGAGGCCGAGGGCGGCAGCGAAGCGCGCGAGGATCCGGCGGCGCGGGCGCGCGCCGCGCGAGGAGGCGGCGAGACGCGGCGCCGGCGGCGGCGCGCGCAGCGGATACGGGCGGCGGCGGCGCGCATGAAGCGGGCGGCAAGCGGCGAGATCCGGCGGCGGCGGGTTCGATCTGCCCGGGCGGGCTCGGTCTGGGCTCATGGGGCGCGGGCGGCACGTGGTGGGAATGGCGGCGGCGGGGACACGTGGCGGCGTCTGGTTCGCTCAGGGCGTCGGTGGACATGTCCGGTGGTGGGGTGGACGTGTCCGGCGGCGGGAGGAAGGAGGAGACTAGGGTTAGGGTGGAAATCATCCGCGAATTTCGGGGGGAGGGGCTAATTTATAGATAGAGGGAGCTAGGAGAGTCCAAATGGGGAGCGGTTTTCGCCCACACGATCGTGATCGAACGACCAAGAGCATGGAGGGGGTTTGGATGGGTTATTGGGCCACTTTGGAGGGGTGTTGGGCTGCACACAAAAGAGGGCTTTGTGGTTACCAGGCTAACCGTTGGGGCATCAAACGACCTCCAAATGGCACGAAACTTGACAGGTGGTCTACCGGTGCTATACCAAGGCCGCTTGGAAAACCACAGACCATTCCAAGAATGTTTAGCACCCGCTCACAACAGGAGACAAAAGGGGAACGCCAGAGGGCATAGGAGTGTCGGATTGCAAAACGGACAACGGGGAAAATGCTCGGATGCATGAGACGAACACGTATGCAAAATGAAATGCACATGATGACATGGCAATATGCAACACGCAAGCAAAAGACATGGCAACGACGGCGAAATATCTAGCGGACACCTGGCCCATCGAATACGGGGCGTTACAACACTCCTCCACTAACAAGAGATCTTGTCCCGAGATCTTAGGACCAAGACAGGAGAGAAAGAGGAAGAGGGATGAGGTGAAACAAGAACTCAAGAGAAGAAGCAAAGAATCGAGAGAACTCGAGAAGAAGAGAGGAACGACGAGAATGACGAGAGTCGAAAGCTCATGGAATCAGATAGACTATGAAACCACTCCGGTTAGAACGAGATAAGAAACGAATAAGACTGAAAGGATTTAGGCAGCACTCTGGCTGAAACATGGAGGAATAGAACACGAGCTTGAGAAGATGGAGTGATACTTGATGAAGACATGACACAAAACCTCCGGAAAAATTGAAAGAGTTGAATGAAAAGAACGGAGAAGAAAATGACAACTTGTGCCACGAATGAAATAGAAAGCATCTTTAGAAGGAAGGTTTAAACGGAGTTGTTGAGAAAATCAACAACGAAAAGAATAAGCTTTTGTGGACTTATAGGTAACATCTCAAGATCATAAGGTGATAACTGGCCACAAACGGAAATGATTGGATAGCTTAGAAGAACGAAGAAATGCAAAACTCCACTTCAAAAGAATATGGAGAATTAATTGCACTTTGAGATGCAGGAAGGAAGATACTTGAACTCCACCAACAAGAATCTTGATGAACTCTTGAAGAATCAATTAAATCATGAAGAACCACCGTGAAGAACTCCTATAACAAAAGGATGACGAGATAAAATTGAAGGATAAAAAGGATAAGATTAAGGCCTTGTGATGATTAAGATGGAGCTTTGTGACGGAACAAGCGAGAAGCTTGAAACTCCGGAAAATAAAAGATGAAAACACTTGAAACTAGAATTTATTCATCAAGAACAAACTCCAAAGGAAGGGATTACTCACTTGGATGAAATAAGAATAAGATTTATTGTATGCTTAACCTTCGTCAAATTAAATTGATGACAAGATGGATTTTGCATATTACTTATTCTTCTTGAAACTGATTGAGAAGTGACATATCGCAAACTTGAGAAGGTCTTCACGAACCACAGGTAGGATTGGAAGGAACGAATGGATTGACACGATAACAAAGGAAAAAGAATATGAATAAACCACCAAAAGAATTAGAAAAATGACTGATGAGAGAGAATGAATCACTGGGAAGAATTAGAAGAACAAATATGCTAGAGGGGATTTAGATGCAAAAGAACAAAGAGATCATGAGCTGATTAAAGAACACTTGAGCGAAGCGGCATGATAAATAGAGAACGATAACTGGAATGATGGTATCCGGTGAAAAGAAATGGAAAAACAACTCCTGACATACACCGGATGGTTAAGAAAGAATATCTGACAAACTAAATAATTCGAGAGGGTAGCATGAAACTGGAACCGCGAATCTTCGAGAGAAATGACAAGATTTAGAGGGAAAACTCTTCTTCAGTCTTCAAATGACGACGAGAAACACCACCAAAATTACTGAGATACTCCGGGAGAATGAAAAACGAAGAGGTTGAGCCAACAATGAAAAAGAATTTGAAAGAGATCTTGGAGAAGGCATCTGACTGATGAAATTCATACTTACGTCAAACGTCAAAAGAACTAGAGAATACCTCCGGGAAAATAAAAAGAGTCAGGTAAGATCCTGCAAAAAGGCATGTGGGTTAGGGCCCACTAAAGAGAAAAATACCATTGGAAAGGGATGTTGAACAGATAGATGATGCACCGGAACAATTGAATTATTTGAATGTGGTGACAACCTCGACTTAATTGGAACACGCATTTAATCTCCCGAGATGTCTTCCAACTCCGAATAATTAATCAAGCGAGAGGCGAACTAGCAGGGAAAACACTTGATCCAAGGAAAAGAATATGATCAGCCGAAAAACTTGAATTGAGTCCACTGGAAAGGAAAAGAGATGAAGAATGACGAACGAGATGAGAATTCACCGGTTGAAATAATTTATGAAAGACTGAAGAGGTTCCGCATGAATGAAATTGATGCTTGAAAGAGACTCTGGCTCTGGGAAGAAGAGGGTGGGAGGGTGGGAAAACAAAGGTAACTTGGAAGGGAAAACGACGAATAACTTCAAGAGGAAACACCGGTTGAAAGAATGCAAATGCTTCGCACGAGTAGGATGGATACTCGATTACGGACTCCGGCTTCGCGAAGAAAAAGGGTGGGCGGGTGGGAAAAGAAAACAACTGAGGATTGAACTTGGCAACAATGAAGAGGCTCGAGTCGACTTGACGAGAAAAGCACCGGATAAAAGAGGATGGACAACTCACGAAACTAACCGTGTGATCCTAAAGAAAAACTTGAAGGGAAGAGGAGTAGTTCAAAACACCTACGTCGAGATTCCTCACCAGAGCGACGAAAGGGCTGAGGAGTAAAAAGAATTCCTACTCTCCGATATAACTAGACTCTGAAAACAGTTTCCTTCTAGACTCAACAACGGCCAAACTACATGATCAAACAAGGGGGCTCCTATGGTCGGTCGAGGCTTTGATACCAACTTATCACGCCCAAGATGCGACCCTATCCTAAAGGAACTCGAAGGTCCCACCAAGGATAGAAGCGCATCTTGAAGACGCTTTTGTAAGGTGGATATCATTACATCAACATTACATAATAGATAGGGATACATACATAGGCAAACAATGCCACATGAATACATCATCACAATACATAAGAGCAACATCGGATTGCGGATGATCACAAACAGAAACTCAAACGACATCCACCCTGCTAGCCAAGGCTGCCGACCGGGAACCTATCCCCTGATCAAAGAAGAAGCAGAAGAAGAACTCCAAAACAAGTAAACATCGCGCTCGCATCATGATCATCGCATAACCTGTACCTGCAACTGTTGTTGTAGTAATCTGTGAGCCACGAGGACTCAGCAATCCCATTACCATGGGTATCAAGACTAGAAAAGCTTAATAGGAAAGGAAGGGGTAAAGTGGTGAGGTTGCGGCAGCGGCTAAGCATATATGGTGGCTAACATACGCAAATAAGAGCGAGAAGAGAGCAAATGGAACGGTCGTGAAGCTAGCAATGATCAAGAGGTGATCCTGAACTCCTACTTATGCCAAACATAACCCAAAACCGTGTTCACTTCCCGGACTCTGCCAAAAAGATACCATCACGGCTCAACACGCGGTTGATGTGTTTTAATTTGAATCTGGTGTCAAGTTATCTACAACTGGATATTAACAAATTCCCATCTGCCACATAACCGCGGGCACGGCTCTTGAAAGATTATACCCTGCAGGGGTGTCCCAACTTAGCCGATGATAAGCTCTCGCGAACAACGAAGGATATTCCTTCTCCCAGGAAGACCCGATCAATCTCGGAATCCCGGTTACAAGACATTTCGACAATGGTAAAACAAGACCAGCAAAGCCACCCGCTGTGCCGACAAATCCCGATAGGAGCTGCACATATCTCGTTCTCAGGGCACACCGGATGAGCAAGACGTCGGGTTGGCATAGACCCTGGTTGCCCAGGGGCGCCGGACATTGCTCGGTTTGGACCAACACTTAGACAAGCATTGGCCCGGGGGGCTAAAATAAAGATGACCCTCGAGAGAGCGACTCCCAAGGGAAAAGTAGGTGGTGGTGAGGCAAATGGTAAAACCAAGGTTGGGCCTTGCTGGAGGAGTTTTATTCAAAGCGAACTGTCAAGGGGGTCCCATAAATCACCCAACCGTGTAAGGGACGCAAAATCTGGGAACATAACACCGGTATGACGGAAAATAGGGCGGCAAGAGTGGAACAAAACACCAGGCATAAGGTCGAGCCTTCCACCCTTTACCAAGTATATAGATGCATTAACTAAATTAGAGATATTGTGATATCCCAACATAATCCTGTCCACCATGGAGCAATCTTCATCTTCACTTACAACTAGCAACGCTATAAGAGGGTCTGAGCAAAAGCGGTAACATAGCCAAACAACGGTTTGCTAGGAAGGGTGAAAAAGGTTAGAGGCTGACATGGCAATTTGGGAGGCTTGAAGAACAAGTTATAGGAAGCACAGCAAAGCGGTAGAATGAAGCAACTAGCATAGCAATGATAGTAGTGAGATCCAGGGTAGTGGTCATCTTGCCTGAAATCCCGCTAGAAAGAAGAACGAGTCCATGAAGAAGACGAACGGATGAAGCCGGACCAAGCGTAGATGAATGAATCCTCACGATCGCAACGAAACAGGAACTATCGAGAAGAAGCACACAACATGGTAAACACACCACACATGGACAAGACATGATGCACAACAAGCATGATGCACGACAAAGCTAATGAAGCTACTCATGGCAAGAGATGATGCATACAAGAGCAACACATCAAAGCAAGTTTAAATGAGGCCGGAAACAACATATAAGAAATCCGGTAAGTCCTCATATGCAAATTTAGAAATTGGTCCAGAGCTGAATAAACCTTATGTTCAAGGTGTTAAACGGCAAGTTAGGATGCACCAAGATGATCTACACGAGATTCTAGTCAAGTTACATATAAAGTTCATTTAATTCGGAGCTACGGCCTAGAAGATATGAGCAAAACAAGTTAAACATGGCATTGAGGCAAAATGCATACAAACATCAAGCAAACACTCTCAAAACATGATGCAACATGATAATATGAAACTACGTGCGAAATCAAGCAAGTTCCATATAGAGCACACTCAAAACGGAGCAACGGATCAACACACTCTACAAGTTTAAAGGCCAAGCTGTCCAAAACAACTAGGCATATTGCAAGCACCAAAATGACATGCTACAGTACCACAATAGGAAAACAAAAGGCATGGACATGATGTATAGGTAATGCATGACAAAACATGAACACTGAGCTATCTCTAGAATTACTAGAACATGCTCAAAAGGACATGGCAAGATTGCAAATAATAACAGTTTCAGGCTTAGCAGAAATAACATCAGGTTGCAATGTTTAGAGATATCAAACAACATGTTACAGAAACTTATCATGGCAAAAAAACGCATGGCATGAATCTACTAATTGCATATAACAAAAGTCCCTTACTGACCATGAGCCAAAAAGGAACGGAAGATATGATGGCACCCATGTAAACATGGCAAGTTATATGACAGATTCAAACATGGCAGGAACAACAATAAGTAGGCATGTTGGTGAGCTTGTACCACTCACCACAGATCAAAAAACAGCATGGCAAGGTAACCAAAAGTAATAATACATGTTTATGAAGCTAATCATGGCAAGAGCAAGTTCATAGGGTGCATGGATCACTAGCAAAACACATGGCAAAACTGAACTTAATGTTAACAGGCTGACAGCAACATTATTTAGCAAGTTTGGAGCAATATTACCACAAGCTACAGGAAGACATAAATGCAACGAGGGGCATGGATGAATAGAGCATGACATGTATAACAAAACATCCTTAGTGAATATCTCCAGATTATGCATAGAATGACTTGTAGCAGCAGGTTTACATACCATCACAAAATAAAAGATTCAGCCTAGCAAAACAGCAACAGCAAGTACCCTACTTCACGAGCTCGATGCACTCACTATAAGCCCCAAAAAAATACATGGATCGCACCACTATGAATATGACATGATGTACCACAAAACACATGTAGACATCAAGCTCATAGGATGCGCACACAAAATGCAATGAAAAAGACAAAACATCAAGTTATAACAGTTTCAGCAGGTTAACATCATATAACACTCTTGCAACGATGATTTGGGCATCAAGATGAACTCAAATGAACATGGCACAATGGAATGAAATGAAGAGCATCTCACAACGAACATTGTGATATATTATGCAGGAAAAATGGTGCAACATCCATGGAGATATGGCATGGAAAAATATGCATCAGAATGTCAGGGTTTTCGGGACTTGGAGAAAAATTGGACCTCGGGGAAACTGGATCTCGGGATTCCGGGATGGGGATGTACGGGATGGGGACGCGGTGCGTTTGGTTCAACTCCTGGTGGATATGATCCCGGCGATCGGATCCGGCGAGGTGGCGGCATCGGCGGCCTCCGGCGAAGCGGACGGAGCTCCGGCGATGACGTGGAGGCGCGGGGGAGCGGCGGAGGTGGTCGGCGATGCGCGGCGAGGCACGGCCGGCGACGAGGACCGGGTGGCAGCGCACCGAGGTGAGGCCGGGCGGCACGGGGTGGTGGTGGTGGCCGGTGATGGCGGGGGAGGAGGGTGGCGCAAACAGGAGGCGAGACGGCGGCGGAAGAAGGCAGCGCCGACGGAGGCGAGACGGCGATAGGCCGGCGCGCGAGGCCGAGGGCGGCGGCGAAGCGGCGCGAGGATCCGGCGGTGCGGGCGCGTGCGGGCGGCGACGAGGAGGCGGCGACACATCCGCCGGGGGGCGTGGTCGCCGGCGGCGGCGGCGGCGGACGGTCGGCGGCGGAGGCCCATGAAACGGGCGGCAGTGGGCGAGATCTGGCGGCGGCGGACCTGATCTTGCCGGGCGGGCTCGATCTGGGCTCGCGGGAGCGGGCGGCGCGTGGTGGGAACCGCGGCGGCGGGGACACATGGCGGCGTCTGGTTCGCTGAGGGCGTCGGCGGACATGTCCGGTGGCGGGGTGGACGTGTCCGGCGGCGGGAGGAAGGAGGAGACTAGGGTTACGGTGGAAATCATCCGCGAATTTCGGGGGGAGGGGCTAATTTATAGATAGAGGGAGCTAGGAGAGTCCAACTGGGGAGCGGTTTTCGCCCACACGATCGTGATCGAACGACCAAGAGCATGGTGTTGGGCTGCACACAAAAGAGGGCTTTGCGGTTACCCGGCTAACCGTTGGGGCATCAAACGACCTCTAAATGGCACAAAACTTGACAGGCGGTCTGCCGGTGCTATACCAAGGCCGCTTGGCAAACCACGGACCATTCCGAGAATGTTTAAGACCCGCTCACAACATGAGACAAAAGGGGAACGTCGGAGGGCATAGGAGTGTCGGATTGCAAAACGGACAAAGGGGAAAATGCTCGGATGCATGAGACGAACACGTATGCAAAATGAAATGCACATGATGACATGGCAATATGCAACACGCAAGCAAAAGACATGGCAACGACGGCGAAATATCTGGCGGACACCTGGCGCATCGAATCCGGGGCGTTACACCGGCCCTTTAAGAGGTTTTGGGCTCAATTATCGCCCATATGGGATTTGGCCCGTTGACTGGACGCTATGCTTTTGGACCCATTTGCTAAAGGCCCATTTAATAATTTGGCCTAATATTAGTTTCGGCCTGTTAAGGGCCCATTTAACATTTTGGCCCTATATTAATTTCGGCCTGTTAAAAGCCCGTCATATAGTTGGGCCTTACTACAGCCCGGTTTGCATCCGGCCTGCTCGCATCCGATATCTGATTGGGCCAAACAAGGACCGAGACAACTTTGGCCTGTCAAAAGCCCGTGAATTGATTGCACAATCATGGGCCAGGGTCCATTTCGGGCTGCCGCCGGCCCATGAGCTATTCGGCACGTTTCAGGCCCAGCCTACTTCTCATACTTCTAAAAGCCCATTGAGTTTTCTTGCAAAAAGAGGGCCGGGGGTTACTCGGCCTATTAAAGGCCCGAATCTACTAGTGGGCCAGTTTGACGGGGCCCATGATGCGGATCATACATCGTGATTGCATGACGGCCCGATTATGTACCGTAATTTTACGGTTTGGCCGGTTTACTGCGAAGACAAGATATATATACAGTAAAATAACTGTAGCATCGTGAATAAGAAAAAACCTAGACTATACAATAAAGAAATTACAGCATATTACATCCACTGGGCATCAAAGTTCGCCACTATGATTATAAAGCACAAGCAGACAGCAGATTACATACACTGGGCATCAAAGATCGCCACCAGTGCAAATAAACACGCTGACAAAATAATATACAAAACTGATAGCACTTCAATAGAGTTCAAGAAAGGTTAGCCTCATTGGGAGCTGCAGCAAAGCAGCTGAGCAAGATGATGAGATCAAGCTTGTTCAACACTTATATCTTCCTCACTCAAAGATAAACAAGCGCATGATGACAGGTTTTGCATATAAAAGTATCAAGGTTGACAATTCATCACATTTCTTCTTGATTTAATAAAGTGACACAGTTTAAAATTGCATTAACACAATATGGTATTGTTCAGTCAAGACATGGCAGGAATTGACATTGTGAAGGAGTTGGCAGCTTCACAACACCACCGGATTACGATCAAGAACTCATAAGTATCAATGGTTAGTGTGTTGTCAATTTATCCCATTTCAGATTGGCAAATAAAGAGGCGCTTTAAATAATAGTAGAATGATATGACACTGCTCATAGTTAAGACATTGCAGAATATGACATTGTGTCAGTAGTGGGTAGGTTCACCACACCACCGGATTACGGATGAAGAATGAAGCATACATACAAAGGCAAAAGAAGATCACTTGCTCAGATAGTTTAATTTACATGGAATGAAGAAGGAACTTGGTTGTACAACTGAAAACTTAAATTGAGAAGGACAAACTTTTGTTTATGAACTACATAATAAACTTTAAACATGCAATTTGATGCAAACACCAAAAATAAACAGCTGTTGCAGTCATGCCTAACCAAATATACACAACAAAGTTTGAAGGCTTGAGAAGGGCAAACTTACATTACTGGTGAAGACAGGCTCTATAAAGCCCTTGTCCATGCTGATGGGGGGGGGGGGAATTCAAGAAGTTTAGCACAGAATGTTCTTCATAAGCATTGCCTTTATTCTACATTTTGTTAAGAGTAAATATAGATGTGATAATATACGAAAAAATGGAGAATATTTAAGATAAGAAGAAGAGTGATGCTACATAACCAAGTAGCTATAAATGTATGTGCAGCGATACAGGCAAAAGGTAGAGCCAAGAGTAATACACAGCTAAACATCTTCAGTACCAACCTTATGGTAAGAGTAAATATAGATCTGATGTGTAGAAAATGGAGGGCAAAGGAAAATAAGCTGCAGAGTGATGGTACATGAACAACTACCTGTCAATATAAGTACACTGATAAAGGACAGCTTGTACTTACAAGAACAATGCAGAGCTAAAAAAATTCATTGGCATTGGATATATTCTACACCAATGTAACCATTCATAAAGATCAGATAATTTGGAGCGAACAATTGATAAGCAAGCTATCATGCATACTGCTGTCACATAATGAACCAGGTATGTATGCAAGTACAGTGATACAGGACAACAGGTACTAACAAGAGCAAAGCAGCGGGCAGCATATTTCCTGTCGTTCTTTTCAAACCGGAATTCTTCTTCGAGCTGATTTCCTGCAAAAAAGAACCGTAAGGCACATGCAGAAAACTAGAAGTTCAAATTGTCATGTGATTTCATAGACGAGACCTCATCCCGAACGAGACCAAGGCATAACAAGGTTTTTCCATTCAATGTCTTCTAAATTTAGCACAGGAGACTTCACCGGAAATTCGTTTATAGACTTGCCATCAAAGTGTGATTTCCTCAGGTAACACCGATACTACTGCAATGCTTCCTTGAAAAGCACAAGCAAGCTTTGCTCGTCATGTCTATCCGGATTGACCCTCACCTAGTTACAACAATGTAATACAAATCATTGATGTGTTCGATTAGCAGAAAACAGGAAAATAATAACCATGAATAATAGCACTTACACGTAAGTTGGACATGAAGATGTGAAAATGGTGTTTGTCTTCACTATAATCTTCCCATGATGGGAATATATGCACGTAGTCCCTAACAACATTGAAAGCATTGTCTTTTAAACTGGGAATAAATGGAATGGGGTTCCAATCTGCAGGAATTGGCCGTCTCTGCAGTTGGGATAGGTCTTCGGCCGGTGGACTTGCTGTACTTTTTGCTGGAGTGGGATTTTTCTGTGGTACGGCTGGTGCTATGGCAAATGAAATCGGTATACCTTTTGAGGGAATGCAGGTCCTGTGTGGTGGGGCTAGTGGTGTGGCCAGTGATGTATGCGTACAGTCTGCTGGAGTCGGTCCTATGTTTTGTGTCACTTGTTGTACAGCCAATATAAATGGGGCGTTGTCTGATTTCTCCTGCACCACCATGTTTTTCAAGGACTTTGCTGGTGCTCCTTCAGGTTCAGCAATCACCCTCTTCTTTTTTGATGTCTGATGCACAAGAACAGCATTTGAGTGAAAAAACATGGTATGACGACAGATGGAATATGTATTGATAATGGATGGGCATAGCATCTCGAGTTATATGATGAGTAAACTAAGCAGATGGTGGTGCAACAAAGTAGAAGAAATGCAAGACAACATATGCAAGATACGCACAATCAATAAAACCTTGCCAAATTAGAACAGGCACCTTGATGGGTGAATAGGACAGGCCATCTGCCTTTGACTCCTCGAGGTTGGAATAGTCATTAGAATGATATTCTGAACAAGAATCAACAGGTGGGGAATGTACGAGTTTCATTGCTTCCAGAATGGCACTCAATGCCTTGGTGCCAATTTTGTAAGTCATTGCAGTGTTCCACAATATTCTTATGATGCACGGATTCTGATATTCACTATAATTGCATATAATATCTGAGAACCATGAAAACATAAATAGTTGTGAGATTATCTTTGTAATGCAGATGATATTCTAATATAGGGGCGCCCCTGTAAACACTTATGTGCTATCACTGTATTCGGATGAGAGAGCTCATGTGTGCTGTAATATCGTGCGTGCATTTATATAATCTGGCACAAGTACACGAAAAAATAGGCTCCAGAAGTAAGGATAGCTGGCAGATGATAGGTTCATAATATACGGTATAGATAGTTTATTGCCAAACCATGATAACAAGAGCACATAGCAACTAGGCAGATCATAGTGTACATAACAGGGGTACACCATAACCACGATATATAAATCGGGAAAGTGGAACTGGCTTGAAAATACGGTGTTGTACTGCCGCTAGTAATTGAAAGCCTATCGATCACGTACAGGCCAGCACTATCGAACATGGTAAAGAAGAGCAAGCAGATTTTGGATAATAAAATGTTGATTGCGCAGTGCCCACACATGATGAACCAGAGCGCATTAAGAATGCAACTCCCAGCTGTCTCTCGACCATTTCAGGCGGTTGGATGAAGATCCTACGTCTCCTAACCCTTCTTCTTCCTTGTCTCTGATTCTTCCCATACAAAACACCGCACGGGCCGCCGGCTGGACCACCGGCCCCCACCGCCTGTGTTCCTCCGCCACCCACCCCCACCCGCGTCGAGTTTTCTTCGTTCAGCGTGGCCCCACAACCAATCGAGCCCTTGATCGCACCGCGAACTCCGACGAGCTCAAAAATTGATGACCCAATTTTGAAATTTAGTCTCATCGTGATTTAACTAGTGTGGAATATAAAAGGGGAAAACCATAAGCATTGGGAGTATAGTGTTGAGCGTGCCTTGGCGGATCTGAAGGTGCAAACCGGACAAAGGCAACTTCGCAACCAAGACAAGAAATCAGAGTAAAGCAGTGGCGATCTATTTTCTTGTTGTGATAAATAAGTTGAGCAGATACGAAAGAGTACCACCTCTGGTGCGGCGCCGTGTATGCATCTGGTGAGAATTTGGCGGTGCTGCGGTAGCGATGGCTGTCGGCGGTGTGGAAGCAGATCTAGGAGGGTAGACGGTGGCGGCGGGGCGCGGTGGATGAGACGGTCGTAGGAGCGGCGCTGGCAAGGTGGACGACGACGAGGATGAAGCGAGAGGACGGGATGCAAGGATCCCGGTCCGAAGGCGTGGATGAGAGAGGTCGATCTCTTGTAATGGACGGCGGCATCAGGGTATCAGCTCCGGCATGGTGGAGGAGGACGGCAGTGGATGGGGTGGCGGACGGCGGCGGACGGAGGAGGGTGGGGTGGAGAGGGTGTTTTGGCGCCCACGGAGTACGAATGGGGAAAAGGGAGGTAGAGAGGAAGGGGGAACCATGTATTTAGGGCATGCTTGTCTCAAATGCGAGGAAATTTACAAACTTAGCCCCCGTTTCAAATTTCTACTACATCACAGCAACATTAGTCGGTTGGGGATAGGACGGTAATCTCGCATACACGAATATTTGCCGACAAGAGTTTGTTTTGGCGCCCACCGTATGAATATGAATCGGGAGGAGTCGATTTCGCCAAAGGCACATCAGTTTTGGCACCCACCGTGTATGAATCCGGGTGAGAGGCGGTTACATCACGTTTGGGTGAAATTACAAACCTACCCCCTATCGAAACCTATAGAAATCCAGCAGATAGGCTTTGCGCGGCAGGGATAGGCAGTAGTGATTTCCATCTCGCAGATTTTTGTTTCGGGTGGTTACTGTGACTTTCCCCGCTTTGTTCAAATTTTGCACCGTGCACGTTTACCGTGCCAACTCAATTCGAATCCCGTTTGTATTCTACTATTTTTTTCGGCGGGATCCATTTTCAATTGGAATTACGTTCTACATACATCATTTTTTTTACATATATACTTTCAAAAGCACAACACCATTTATACATAAATATGGTTTACAAATGGCATGATCTCAGATTCATAAGGTTGTATCCATCAATTTGGATTTCCAAATATTTGAAACCACTTTATGTTGAAATCCAATGTATGCATTCCTCGCTAACTGTCTCCAATTAATGTGTGTTTCATGCGGGGGTTTTTTAACTTCTCAAACATGTATAATGTGTTTCACACACGCAATATATAGTGTAATCCTGTTTAGACATTAATTGCATATAAACCATGCATTGTTCGTAATTGAAGAATCTATGGATCACCAATATTTATAAACTATATAACATTACACGTGTGCCCAAATTCAAATGAATATGCATGTTTGATACACCAATTTGTGTTATGATATTATTGATGTCGTGATCTCCAGTTTAAATATTTGAATCCCCTTTAATCCAGATATTCGTCTCATATAGCTATCACTCACGCTTATATAGGACTATCTCTCTGGACCTATACGCGTTCATCGTCTCTCAGGCATCTCTCGTGTTACCTGTATGTCGACAATGATCTTTTATCTTTGTAACACACTAACGGTACTCTCTCCATCGACCTTCATCACTCTATCTCTCTCTAAGTATATCTCGCTCCCTTCTATGTGTCTCTAGCTATGATTCTCCATGTGGAATCTCTTTATCTCACACAAACACAAAACTTTGTCTCCCGGGGTCTCATTTCTCTCAACTATTCCCATGTGTGCCACTCGCACACCCCTCATACATAGATGTCTTTCGCTCCTTAGATATGAGAACCTACGACTCTTCCTCTTCAATATCTCTTTCTCACACACAAACAAACTCTGTCTCCCAGGGTCTCATATTTCTCCATTGTTCTCTTGTATGTCACTCAAACACACCCTCTCTCCCTAGAGATATCTTGCGTTCCCTCATATGTCTCTCCAGCTATCACTCTCGTTGTGAAATATCTTTCTCTCTCGCAGACACAAAACTCCGTCTCTCTGGATCTCATTTCTCTCTGATATTTGTTTGTATGTGACTCACATGCACCCTCTCTCTATCTCTCTCACACCCACACACATAACCCAGCCTTCTAATCCACTAGACTCCTATCTCTAGCGCACACAAGCTAGCATCTTTGTCTTTCTATTTATCTGTTTCTCCATCAACCTTCTTTCTCGCCCTCACTCTTGATTCCTATGACGCACACTACATATGTTTCTCTCTACATGCATGCAGTCAAGTGCCCTCTCACACACATATATAACTTCACCTTTTGAACCACCCAACGGTCATCTCCGACACCCAAACTAACGGATGTCTCTCTAGCTAGCATCTCCTTCTCTGTATCTATCTGTAGTTTCTCCGTCAACATTTCTTTATCGCACGGAGTCTTGCTTCCTATCACCCACACTATATATGCTTATCCATAAATATGCATTTATAGGTTGATCTCTTTTGCACAATCATTGTACCTCACCCCCTCTGCTCGCCATAGATGCATGCTCCAGCCCACGCCACTATCTCTTAAAGACAAAAACACATGCTCAATTGTCGGGCCTTCTTCCCTGCATTCTCACATGCATGCATATTTTCATACCGATCCGTCTCTCCCATGTCGTTGATCTTAGGACTTATGTCTTCTTTCTTTTATTTCAATCATGCGCATGCGCACCTTCTCTTGCCTCCTACGGGCATTTTCTCTCTCGCACCCCATCGTTGGTGGCCTCTGCCATACACATCACCTCTCTATGATGAAGCCATGCACACTTAAATTACATCCACCACAGAGGACCCCGGGACACACACGCGTGCACGCACGCACGCACACACGCACCCCCCAGACACACACACACTAAGACTCCATCTCTCTCTCTCTCTCACACACACAAACACACACACACACACGCACCCCCCACACACACACACTTAGACTCCATCTCTCTCTCTCTCTCACACACACAAATTAAGACTCCATCTCTCTCCCCCCTCTCTCTCTCTCACTCTCTCTCTCTCTCACACACACACACACAAACACACACACACACACACTGTAAGTGCATCTAGTGCCCCTTAGTGATTTTGGTGTATTGAAGACTTATAGGTTAAGGGACTAATGCGTTTGTGAGTATACACAGGTCTATAAGTCTATGAGGAGTTTGATATTTACAGAGAAAGTCGACCCCTAAAAATGAAGTTCTTCGACTGAAGACTTTGATATTCTGAAGACTTTCTGAAGACATTGAAAGTGAAGAATTTGGTGTGACCTTGAAGACTTGGTATTCATTTGAGGAACATGAAGCGTGAAGACTTTTGTTTTCGTAGTTTCATTTTCTCTTTCTTGAATCATAGGAAACACCGTACTGTTAAAGGGGGTCGAGGAAATACTAAGGAAAAATTTCCATGTGATGCTCAACTCAAAATCCTACACCTACCAATCCCTTCGAGTGAAGCCATTGGAAATCTCATACGCTTCAATAATTTCTTCAAAGATGTGAGACGCAGTTCTTCCGTCAATGAGGACTTTGCTCGATCGAGGAGTTAGGAATTCGCCAAAGGCGAATTGCCTACACAAGGAGGAACATGATAGCCCCGAGGAATTTGAGAGTCAAATTTCCGACCGTTCTTTGTCTTCAGCGCCCACCGTCCCAAAATATCCTATCTACCTAACGGTCATATCATTGAAGGGCATTTATGTCTTATCATGTTGGGCTGCTCCCTAGGCTATAAATAGCCGCCCCCTACAACCACTAGCTGGTTGGCTGCTCCGAGAGAACTTGACACTTGTCATTTGAGAGCAACCCATCCTCCGAGGACTTTGAGCGAAAATCATAAAGTGAGGAAATCCCAAAACCAAACCCCCACAAACCCAAAGTGATTGAGCATCACTTAAGAAATTGATCCTACGTGGATCCGATGCTTGTTACCTTTGAAGACTGTGCTTCTTCCAGACGGTTAGGCGTCATGGTCTAGAGCATCCAAGAGGAATTGTGGATCACCGAGTGACCAAGTCTGTGAAGGTTTGGAAGTCACCTGAAGACTTACCACGAGTGATTGGATGAGGTTTGCATGGCCTTAGTTCAAGGAGAATACGGTGAGGACTGGGTGTCCTGAGCTGCGTGCTCGATGATTGGGTGTCCGGATCATGTGTCCTTGAGTTTGAATACTCACCGCCCAACCAGACGCATAACCGAGACAAAGCAGCTTGAACTGGTTTACCAAATCATTGCCTTCACCAACTAATTGGTTCTATTTCCTCAACCCTTTCATTTCCTCATTATCGTGTTGAGTGTTTGTTCATATCTGTGTTGAAGACTTTGATCAAGACTTTCTCAAATTCCTCGCTTCAATTTCTTCACCGTTTGTCTTCATCTTGTGTTATCCTATGATTACGCTTTCAGACTCTGTGCTAGTCTTCATTTCATCATGATGACCATGCTTGTATTCTGTTATGCTTACTTCGAGTACTTATTCCGCTGCTAGTAGTTCTTCGCTAAGGAATTTCCTCACCGCAAATTCCTCGATGAAGAATTCATAAAATCGCCTATTCACCCCCTCTAGTCGATATAACGACTTTCAATTGGTATCGAGCAAGGTACTCCTTGTTCTCGTGTGATTTTGGTTTAACCGCCGAGTTTTAGTTATCTCGACCGCAGGTATGATCAAGGTCTCGGCTGGGTATCCTACCTTTGATGGGACGGACTACCCCTACTGGAAGAACAAGATGCGAATGCATCTTGAGGCAATTGACAACAATCTCTGGTATGTTGTGGAATGGTGTTCCCTCTGTCTCACCCTCACAGAACGCTACCGATGTGAAGAGATTCAAGCAACTCGATTCTCAAGCGAAGAATATCATATGTGGCCATCTGAGTAAAGGACATTATGGAAGAGTGAGTGCGTTGGAAACTACTAAGCTTATCTGGGATAGGCTGTCCAAAGTGAATGAAGGAGTCTCAACTCAGCGTGACTCTCGAGTTGATGTTCTTCGGAATCTCTTCAACCGCTTCAAAAGACTCGACAATGAAAATGTCCAACAAACCTTTGATCGCCTCACTGACATCTCAAATGAGCTTCAAGCCCTCGGTGCCACTGACATCACTGATCATGAGGTGGTGAAGAAACTGTTGAGATTGCTTGATTCCTCATTTGATACTCTGGGACTGATGATACAAGAACATGCTGACTACAAGTCTCTTGATCCTGCCGATATCCTCGAAAGGCTAAATACTCACGAGTTCCAGCTTGCTAAAAAGAGAGATATCTATGGTTCAAGCTATGGCAAACCACGTGCCCTGAAGGCCAAGGCTGTGTCTGACTCTGAATGTGAGAATTCTGATAGTAGCCTTGGTTATCCTGAAGAATTGAGCCAGGAGCTAGCACTGCTCGTGAAGAAATTCTAGAAGTTCTCAAGACGTGGTAGCTTTGGAAAATCCTCAAGAAGCAGTGATTCCTCATCCAGTGACTATAAGAGAAGGCTGTGCCACAAATGCAAGAAACCTGGTCACTATATTCAAGATTGTCCTCAGTGGGAAAAGGAAATGAAGAAGAAGAAATACAAGGATTACAGTTCTGATGATGCGAAGAAGAAGAAGAAATCGTCAAAATCTTCATCATCAAAATCCTCGAAGTCTTTATCTGACAAGAAGAGCAACTCCAAGAAGGCTCGGGCATTCACTGGCAAGGAAATGGACTCTGAAGCTGAATCTGAGGAAAATGAGGAAGAGGAGGCGTCCGAAGAATCTGAATCTGGTGTGGCGAGTCTGGCCTTCGCTACTGCTTTCATCAGCAAGTCCATCTTCAACACTAAAGAAACTAACCCCACCGACAAGCCTGATGAAGATAATGATGGCTACGCTCCCACCTATTGCTTCATGGCGAAAGGTGCAAAGGTACGCAAATACAACTCCTCTAAATCTAGTGAAAATGAATCTGATGAGGATCTCAAGCCCAGCTACTCTAAACTTGCTAAGATTGCTGTAAAAAACAATGGGCTTTTGAAAAGGTTCAAAACATGCTAGACAAAAGTGATGATATGTTGGGTGAAGAAATGGATCGCACTAAAGCCCCGATCGAAAATCTTCAGAGACTTCACCTAGGTTTGATAACCTTCAAAGTCATCATAACACTCTCTTATCTGATCATGAGAAACTTTCTTATGAATTTCTTCAAGAAAAGCAAGATCACGAGAAGCTTTCTTCTGAATCTCTTCAAAGAAAGGAAGATCTTGAAAAGCTAAGAGTGTGTTATGAAGATCTTCAGAAGGATCACGATTCATTGCAAGCTCAACAAATCAGCGCTTCTCAGGAAGAAATTGTTCCTCCATGCTTAAAGTGCATTGAACGTGAATCTGCTAATTCTTCACCTGAATGTTCAAATGCTTCAACTGTTATAAATTCTTTATCTGCCTCTGCTATCACTAATTCCTCATCTGAGGACATTGCTAGTATCACTGACGATGCAGGGCTGAAGGAATTGTACATGACAGGCATGTACAAAAGCCTCAAAGGGCATCAGACTCTTTGTGATGTGCTTAAAAGCAGATCCTCAACGAAACCCTAGGAAAGAGGGTATTGCCTTTGAGAGGAAACTTAATGCTTGATGGAACATATTGAAGCCCGAGCAGACCCCAAAACCTCATGGGTTGTCGCAAAGGGACCTCCAGTTGATCCATCTAACTTATCTGGCTTTACATGTGAATCTCCTCATTCTTCTGATGAGTCATTTGACTCCAACTATAAACTGTTCAAAACTCAGAATGGTGAAGTATTTGCTAGATATGTTGGCACTAACTGCAGGAATGGTTCTCCTATGAAGAAAATCTGGGTTCCCAAGAAGTGCCTTGAACACTACAACAAGAACCCCCCTTTAGCAACGCATCGATGTGTTGTTGTATGTCCATATATTCGTTGCTAAGGTCTACACCAACGGATTAGAATGCGTTGTTGTTGGTGGCGTTGCAAGGGTCTACAACAACGTATATGCATGCGTTGGTAAACGACACGTAGATGTGTTGTAAGAGAGCAACACATAGATCTAGAGCTTAACAACACACCACATGCGTTGTTGGCTACCATGCACAAAAAGATTTTCAAATGGAACTTTTTTTCAAGGAAGAATTTCAAATTGAACTTTGTTAGGTAGTATGAACAATTAATGGCATTTTCTACATTCCATCCGAATTATTAGGTCAACACCGATAGTGAATAGGAGCCACAATATAATAAACATAAAGACTCATATATTAAATCGATTGTGTTGCAATACAAAGATCGTGATCCATAGATTACAAAATGTAAACTATCTAGTAGTAGCCCAATTTTAGACCTTGCAATCTACAACAAGGTTTGAAACATTGGCCCTGAAATGACATTCTAATTATCTAGTAGTAGCCTCTTTCTCGACCTTGCAATCTTAGCCATGAATCGTCAACTTATCTTGCAATCCACAACAACAACAAAATGAGGTGAGTAAATTACAATAATAAATTCGGTTAATAGAGGAGTAAAATATAAACGAGGGGCACCATAGTAGCTCAGACGCAGATTATATATCCAGTTTACAGAATCTGCAGATTTAACAAAAGAATTTGTAATTTAGAAGACCGTAAACCTGTACAATATATGTATGCTAACATTAAGTTTGCTCGATCAGATTTTTTTAACTTTCATAAGCCAATAATTAGTGAATTGACAAACAAAATTAAGTTCTAGACTTACAAAACACAATGTAGACTGGTTATGAAGTCGTCAATACATCATTATTCATACACTGGTCACAAGCCCAAATTGTTCATCTCATTTTCTAATTTATTGTATGCTGAATATGAACTTTGAGTTAGTCTGAAATAATGAGAAAGTGATGTTAGTATGCTGAAAATATATTCAAGAAATAAACAAACATTGTCAAGGGACATGGTTCAAGATTTCACGTAAATGATTACTATCCTAATTTGCAAACTGCTTTTTCAAGAATAATTAGTGTTGTTTGAACCAAAAATTGGTGCAAAGTAGAATACTCTGCAATCAGTTTCAAGTACATTGCTAAATGAGATGGGAATTGCGAAAAAAGATCGAGGAAGTTAATCATTTTGATTTGCCTAGTACCCGTACATGCGTAACTTTACCTCCTTTGCCAAACAGCTAACGAGATTAAATCAGTAGTCGCAAGTACACCATATATCAAGATAACTTCTAACAATTGCATCTTGCATGATATTCAGCACTGAGCAGCCGAGCCATCGCCGCAGATCGTGGAGCCGCACCTAACACCGCCATCGCCCATCAAGGAGCTATCGCCCCGACCTGCACGCTGACACCTAAACCAAATTCTAACCCAAAAACCTATCATGGTGGAGGGCTGGAAGTGTAACCAGATGGATGGTATTGGTGTAACTGCCATCGATGATGCGGACACCAAATAGGTGAGAACTGGGACGACACAGAAACATTACGTAACCTAGAGGACAAGATAACATGTGTATGTGGGGCTCATTCCTTTAGTACAAAGTGTGTCAATAAATTAGTGAGCATCCATAACACTAATAAGGTGATGTTAATAGTGTTGACCTATTGATATGTGATGGAATGCTCTTTGATGACATGGTCCTAGCTAGGATAAATCTAAGATAATATTGGTACCTAATTGAACGGTTCTGTGATGATCAACTTCACTTGAAAATACCGATTGATTACTCACCGCATTGCAGCAAGAAAAAAAATCTAATGCATCACGAGAAACAATTTGTTAGAAAAGAGGATGCAAATATTCTTCGTGAATTAACAAAGATATCCATGGTCGCATATATGTAAACCAGTCAGCTTAGAAGCAACAACCTCGCACATGGCGAAATCGATAGAAACAAATTAAAGAGGAATGCCCTAAAACTGAAACTCCTAGAATGGAGAAGCGGATGTTTGGGCCTTCCGTGCTCCACAACACCATAGAGGAAAATCCTAGTGCGAATCTCGAAATAATAAATAGATTAAGAACTAGAGGATCCAACAGAGAAACATGGACGAGTTCGCCAGCCACTCTGGTGGATCCGATCGATAAAAGAGGAGTATTACAGAGGTATGGTGATGATGTTTTGGTGGCGGAGGAGGAGGGGACCTCGAAGGCTGCGCTTGAACCGCACACCATCTTCACGGCAACGTTGCGGACGGCGCATGCATACCTAATCTGGCCCGGATCTCAAACTTTGATAGGTCATCGCTCAAGATGTCCTCGCCGTCGCCCGGATCATGGCTACCAAAGGCACCACCAGTACCATGGAAATCAAATCCAAAATTTCCTGCGAGAAAGATTTGGGTGAGGGACTTCATTGGCGTTTCTTGTTCTGTCACGACCACCGCATCTCAAGACCTTGCTCCAGGATAAACGGGATGGGAAACTTGATCCACGTTTAATCGGAAGACCAACCAAGACGGTGGTGTCCGAGGGTGGAGAGGAGACGATTATGGAGACGGAGAGCAGGTGGGTACGGAGAGGAGGTTAGCTCCTTTTTTAGTGGAGGAAGGGGAGGAGGTTAGCTTTTTTTTGAGCAAATGGGGGGTGGGGGGGGGGGGGGGTTAGCTATTCGTGGGGATGTGGCAGAGGTTGAGGCCACGGCCCAACAACACATGTTGTCTGTCCGTTGCTAACGATGCGTTGGTGTATGTATGTTCTTGTTGTAGTGGAAAGTCTTCAAGTGAATGTCCTCATGACACCACTTGTGAAGGACAGGAACCCCAGATCAAATTCTTCATATGGACCAAACTCTTCATATGGATCCAAGTCCTCATACGGATCACATTCCTCACATGGATCAAATTCCTCAGAAGGATCAAAGTCCTCATATGATTATCATCATGCTAACAACTCTATGTCGCAGGGTAGAGCTAAGGGCTATGAATATGTGCATTATTCTTCAAACCATTATGTTCATAAGTCCTCGAAGAATTTCTCTGCTTATTCATATGCTTACCCTAACCCCTCTTATGTGAATCGAAATGGTTTGGCCTCTATGCCACCATTCTCGTATGGTGCTCGCAGAGTGATGAACTCTTTGCCACCCCTTCAGATGTGGGTGGTGAAGAAAAAGAACTAATCTCTTCTGCGGGGTCAGGTCTCCGCACGTGCTTTAACGTCTCAAGAATTTGTTTGGGACCCGATTTAAATTGTTCGAAAGGACGCAGCGAATCATGATGAAATGAACCTTCATTTCACACATCCTCATATCGCTATATCTGCTTCTCGCTTGATGAAATTCATCGATGAACTTGATATCATATTCTTCACCGATGAAGCATATGAGATTGTAAGCTACACTAATTCATCTGCAGGATGATCAACCCAAAACTACTTGAATGGGTCCTCGATAGTGGATGTACGAATCACATGACCGGTGACAAGAATCTATTGATGGATGCTCCTTATCACCGCCACATCTCAAGCATATCATCTTTGCTGAAAAAGGCAAAAGTCGTATTGGGTCTTGGTAAGGTTGCAATCTCTAAGGATAAACACATGGACAAAGTCATGCTTGTTGAGTCCTTAGGATACAATCTCATGTCGATCTCAATGCTTTGTGATCTTGATATGGTTGTTGTCTTTGGCAAGTATCGCTGTGTTGTGATTATGGAAGTCGACAATTCCAAAGTCTTCAAGGCTTTAGGAGAGGAGATCAGATATTGTTGATTTCTCTACAGGACCACAACCAGCCGTGTGTCTACTTGCAAAAGCTTCAGAAGGCTGGCTATGGCATCGACGACTTGGTCATGCAGGCATGAGGAACTTGCACACGCTTGCGAAGAAGAAGCATTTCATTGGCATTGAGAATGTCAAATTCCTCAAGGATCACTTATGCGGAGCCTGTGAAGCAGGAAAAATGATCAAGGCCAAGCATCCAGCGAAGACTATCATGACGACTACTCGTCCATTCGAATTGCTTCACATGGACCTCTTCGGACCTAATCATTACTAAGCAGTCACTAATGATGCATCTCTATATGGTTTTGTCATTGTTGATGATTACTCTTGATATACATGGGTACACATTGTTACTTACAAACATGAAGTGCAGGAAGTCTTCAAACGATTTTCCTTGAGGGCTTCAACCAACTTTGGTGTGAAGATCAAGCACATCAGAAGTGACAATGGAACTGAGTTCAAGAATTCTGGTCTTGATGACTATCTAGATGAACTTGGTATTACTCATGAGTTATCTGCTCCCTATACTCCTCAGCAAAATGGCGTCGTGGAGCGCAAGAACAGAACTCTTGTTGAGATGGCTCACACTATGCTTGATGAATACAAAACGCCTCAGTGTTTTTGGATTGATGCAATTGATACTGCGTGCCACATCATCAACAAAGTATATCTTCACAAATTCTTCAAGAAGACGGCCTATGAACTCCTCACTGACAAGAAACCCAATGTGAGTTATTTCAAAGTCTTGATTGCTAAATGTTGGATTAGAGATCCTCACCACAACTCTAAATTTGCACCAAAGCACATGAAGGTTTTATGCTTGGTTACGGAAGGACTCGCACACCTACTGAGTCGCCAATATTGTTCTTCACAAAATTGTTGACATCAGAGATGCGCGGTTCGATGAAACTAATGGCTTGCAAAGAGAGCACCTACCTTCGTGTTAGATGAACCAGCACCGAGGATTCTATCAAGTTGAGGCAACCGAGGATGTCATTCCTCTTCAAGAATCTGTTGAAGAATTCATTCCAATTCATGAAGAACGCCGAGTTGATGCACCAAGAAAATGTCAAGAAAATGGTGTCAAGAAAATGCTGATCAAATTCCTCGGCGACAACCAGCTCATCCTCGCGTTGCAAAAGAAGTGCAAGTTGAGAAGATCATCGATGACATTAGTGCACGGTGTCCTCTCACACGCTCAAAAGCTTCACATTTATCTAACTTTTGTGGGCACTATGCTTTTGTCTCTATCACAGAGCCCACTAAGGTAGATGAAGCATTTATGGAGCCGAAGTGGATTCAGGCTATGCAAGAAGAATTACATCAGTTCAAGCTTAACAATGTCTGGGAACTGGTCAACCGTCCAGATCCTCGCAAGCATAATATCATTGGCACAAAGTGGATCTACCGCAACAAGCAAGATGAAAATGGCCTTGTGGTGAGGAATAAGGCACGACTAGTAGCTCAAGGCTACACACAGGTTGAAGGAATTGATTTCGATGAAACTTTTGCACCTGTTGCTAGACTTGAGTCTATTCGCATATTACTTGCTTACGCTAACCATCATGATATCATATTATATCAAATGGATGTGAAAAGTGCATTCCTCAATGGTAAGCTTGAGGAAGAAATATATGTTGCTCAACCCCCAGGTTTTGAAGATCCAAAGAATCCTGACAAAGTCTTCAGACTCAATAAGGCCCTCTATGGCCTCAAGCAAGCGCCTCGGGCGTGGTATGATACATTGAAGGAATTCTTCGTGAAGAATGGCTTCACACCCGGTTCACTCGACCCTACTCTCTTTACTAAATCTTATGATGGTGAACTGTTTGTGTGCCAAATATATGTTGATGATATTATCTTTGGCTGTACGGACCAACGTTATAGTGATGAATTTGCCTATATGATGAGTGAAGAATATCAAATGTCTATGATGGGAGAGTTGAAATTCTTCTTAGGTCTTCAAATTAAATCGAGCGCAATGGCATATTCATATCTCAGAGAAATACCTCAAAGATGTATTGAGGAAATTCGCATGCAAGATTGCAAAGGCGTCAAAATTCCTATGCCCACAAATGGCCATCTATGCACTAATGAAAATGGTATTGACTTGATCACAAGGTATACCGCCCATGATTGGTTCTTTATTGTACTTATGTGCATCTAGGCCATATAAAATGCTTAGTGTTTGCATGTGTGCCCGATTTCAAGCTGCACCAAGGAATCACACCATAAGGCTGTGAAGCATATTCTTCGATATCTAGCTCACACACCAACACTAGGATTATGGTACCCCAAGGGCTCTGCTTTTTATCTCATTGATATTCTCGACTCGACTATGCTGGTGATCGTGTGGACCGCAAGTCAACTTCGGCACTTGTCATTTCCTCGACGATCTTTGGTCTGTTGGTCCTCGAAGAAAGCAGAATGCGTATCACCGCTTCATCGCGGAAGCTGAATACATTGCTGCTGGCTGTTGTTGTGCTCAACTGCTTTGGATGAAGCAAACCTCAAGGACTATGGCGTCAACGTGAAGAATGTGCCTCTCCTCTGTGACAATGAGAGTGCCATCAAGATTGCTCACAACCCGCCCAGCACTCAAGACAAAGCACATTCAGATTCGTCATCATTTTCTTCGTGATCATGTGTAGAAGGGCGACATCTCCATCGAGCATGTGAAGACTGAAGAACCGCTAGCTGATATCTTCACTAAGCCCTTGGATGAGAAGATATTTAGCAAGTTGCGGTGTGAGCTAAATATCTTAGAATCTTCGAATGTTCTTTGAAAAGGACACACACCCTGACACTTATGCAAAATTGATGACTTAGATGTGCAACACATGAAGAAACGTTTTTCTTCAATCAATGAAGAATGACACTCTAAGTGTGAAGAAATTAATGAAGAATTTGATTCTCAGAACCCTACGACAATTGTACGTGGTATCTGAAATCATCATTCTTATACGGTGGGTCACGCCACCACAAAAAGTTGAAAATCTTCAATTTGAGTTTTTCCTCAGTTTTTGAAATTCTTCAGTTTTTCAAATTCTTCAACTTTGCAAAATCTTCACTGTTTCCGTCGTTTTTCTTCATTGGCTATATATATGAGTTTATGTCCTCTACAGCATTCACTTATGGCTATTTCTTCATGTTGCTTTTTTCTGCTAAGTGAATGTGATCGGACCCTTCCCCCTCTATGCTATACTCAACCCAATCTATTCACAAATTCTTCATGTGCGTTCTATTTGAAACTCGTTCAAAATCTTCATTGTGTCCTTGTCAGCTGAAGAAATTGCGAATGAAACTTTAAAACAAATCTTATCCAAATTTTTGGTTTTGCCGCTCAAACCATTCCGCATCCTATGATGCATTATTATATTCACCCACGATCTTACACGATCTCAACTACACAGTACGTGGGTGACACATGTCGCGTGAAGGAGAAAGGGCAGGGGCATGTTCGTCCCAAAATCTTCGGGCAAACAGTTTTTCACCATGGCTATAAATACCCCTCTCCCCTTCCTCACTTCATTTACTCCGCTCAACCGCTCTCTCTCGCTCGAGCTCCTCAAACCCTAGCGCCGCCGCTACTCCATCGTCGCCGGTGAGGGAGAGCTTCGCTACCTCGACCTCGTTGACGTCGTACTCGCGCCGGTTGCGGAAATCTTCACTCCGCCGCTGCCGTAGCTGTCTCCCTCTGCCAAGTTAGGGCGTGGGAGATCTAACCTGACGAACTTCACATATGTTCTTCTCTATTCGTCGTGTTCTTCACTTCGGGTAATTAAAAGTTACTTTTATTACTCACTTTGATTCTCAAACTTTCCTGAAAATCTTCAAAGGTGTTTATTCTTCAAATCTTCACACATATGAACACCTCACATACCATATGTTCTTGATCCATTTCTCTAAGCAATCATTTTCTTCAAGATTCCTCAATTGTGTGGATCTTCGATCTGTACAACTCTGGAACCTAAGACAAAGAACGCCTATTGAAATTCCTCAAGGCTCATCTGGTCAAATTCCTCAAAACTTGTCTTTTCGACAAACCTTCTGAGAACGCACATGACCTATTCAAATTCCTCGCACCTACACTCTGTTCACAGGTACTCATGTCTGCTGCTGAATCACTAGGTTCTCATCAACTTAACTCATTTGCAGCATTCCTCGAAGAAAAACTGCATACTTCTTCAGAGTGTTCAATTGTTCAAATTCCTCATCTGAAGAATATGGCTGAAGGTAAGAGACCGCAGAAAGGAGGAAAGAAGCCTGAGGTCATGACTACTTTCGAGATCCCTGATGACATATATAAGGACTATTGCACACCTGATGAAGCCAAGTTTGGCAAAGAGAACAAAAATCAGCGCAAGGTGCGCATACAGAGGATTGAAAGGAGATGGGCACGGGAATGGAGGGAGTACAGATATGTTACTCCAAAGTATATGAAAAAATTTGCCCTCAATCCTCCATGCCCAAGAGCTCCATTGGCACCTGGCCAAGTAGCTGATCCCACCAGCATCAAGCGTGGTGAGGACTTTCCTAAAGAATGGGCTAGGCGCCAAGCTAAATTGGCAATACAAGCCAAGGAGGCAGTGAAGAAATTCAATGAGGAATCTGCCACTGCTGCTGCAACTGAGGCCTCGGTCAGGCCAAGGAAATCTATGCCAAAGAAGCCTGCTCGTAAGTCAAGTGCTTCACCAACAGCGCCCTCATGGCCAAGTTCCTCAGCAATGCCCTCATTGCAAACTCCTCACACTGCTCTCGCTCCACCAAAGTCCTCAAGAGCTCCTCAAAGTCCTCAGCTCTGTGCATCCGCTACATGTCAAAGGACTGCTGGTTTCTCGATTGCCTCTGTGTCTCAAAGAAGTTCTCACCTGCACCAATGTCCTCATCAGCCCCACACTGTTGAAGACTAAAGCAACAATGGACGCGGTCCTCGCCAAGTCCAAGGAAGAAACAGTCGCATTCCATGTGCCCTCCGATGATGAACTTGCGTAAATCATCGAGATGACAGTGAAGGCCGCTAGAGCCAAAGGCACATTTGTGCCACTGCTTTTGGATCCGAGGAAAATCCTCGACTACATTGACCTCTGGCACAAGGATCCAAATACCCCAATGCCTGATTTTCATCTAACTCCTGGTCAAAGTCACATGCTGACCCATTTCATCAATCAAGAGAAATGGAAATTTGAAAAGGCAAGACAGATCAAGAAAGCGCAATACAGAAAGGAGAAGCTCCTGAAGAAGAATGTTGTCAGAATGACACCTGAGGAACTTCTCAAGGCTCAGTCTGAAATTCAAGCCCTCAGCAAAGACTTTGATGCCTACTATGCTGATTGGCAAGGAGCTATGTGAGATTCGTCAATCTGACGAAGAAAATCACGAATGTTGCAGCCCCATCGCAACAAGAAAATCTTCAGGCTGCAGACTCTGCTCAGCCTGCTGAAGAACATGCCAGCACCACTAATGACTTTCAGCCTGCTGAAGAAAATGCTAGTTCCAGTGCTGATGACTCCATTCCAGCCACTGAAGAAATTGCCAGGGCATCCACTAGTGGTGCGCCTGAAGAAATCGAAGAGATCAGGCAATCGCATCGCCATACCAAGAAAATCAACCAGATTCATCAGCTCCTCCTGCGCGTACACCAACTCCAATTCTTCCATCTTCCTATGAGGTGAAGAAGACCAAGGCTGCAGAGCAAGCTGCAGTGAAGAAAAGGAAGGCATCAGCTGCGTCAGAATCTTCGGCTGCGAAGAAGATGAAGCCAATGACCAGCTCAATTGAAAATCCTATTGATGTTGTTCCAATTTCCTCCATGCCATCAAAGGACCTTGTTCCTTTCGGAGAAGACTCTGTGATCCCAAGAGGATCTGATGAAGAAAATCATTCTGCTGCTTCGTCAGAGCAGATTGATGAAGAAATTGAAGTGGATGCAATCCCTTCAACGACAGTCATTTCCTCACCTATGCCTCAGTTCACAGCTGAAGAGGCTGGTGTTGAGGAAATTGAAGATGAAGATGTGGATATTGGATGCACCACACCTGTGATGAATGATGACTTTTGGGAAAGTCAGCATCCCAATACTCCTCTCTTCACACCTATCAAACAGATTCCTCTGTCCCGGGCAACAATAGTTCAACTGGGCTCTGAAGAAACTCATCCCACTCTCTCTGTTCATGAAGATATTCAAGCCGCTAGTGCTGAAGAACCTGCTGCTGCTGATTATCAGGTTGCACAAGAAGAGGAACCAGAAATTCCTCAGCCTGAAGTACCTGAGCTCGCGATTCCTGAGGTGGTACTGCAACTCACTGACACCCCTCCGCAAAAGCCGAAGAATCCGTTCTCAAGCAAATAGAAGTTCAAGGCTAAAGACTTCTTTTCCGAGCATGTATTCTTCACTGACTACAACCCCTATGACTCTGCTCGCATAAGGAAGAGGCATTTTTGGACTTCTAGTCAAGCCAACTTCTATTCCTCAGTGCTGTTTGACAAAGACAAAATCTTCGATCATGAACATATTCCTCACGTGGACATGGAATCTCTGCCATGCTTCGAGCCAGTCCTCAGTGTTCTTCACGATGCAGGATTGCTCAATTTCTGCACTGACATCTGTGATTGGAACGAAGAACTCATTCTTCAGTTCTACGTGACACTGCATATCACCGGAGATGCTGAAGATGTCAACCCATGGGTGCTGGATTGGATGACTTAAAACACTCACTACAAGGCACCGGCAACTGAATTGCTTCGTGTCCTTCCTCTCGATCCTCCCCATGACAGTGCACGTTGCATCTACAGTGACCCTGAACTGAGAAATCACTATATGCAAGTGCTCATCAAGCCTTTGAAGCTTGGGCAGGCCCCTCGTACCAAATTCCTCGTCAAGGAATTACTCTATGTGCCTCGGACTGTCTATCGCATTCTGACAAAGACAATGAGTCCTATCAAAGGCCACGACTCAAATGATGAAGAAGTCGTTGGCATCATGAAGAATATGCTTTTCAACATCATTCACGGAGTTCCCGTCAACTTCCATGATTTCTTCATGAGGACTCTGGCCAATGTTGCTATGTCACCATTCGAGCTGAAGCCCTATGCGCCTTGGATTATGAGATTCATCAGGGCAAGCTCTTCACTGAATTACAAAGCTGACACTCTGAACCACGGTAGCTACTTGCCTCCCATTGAAGTCCTCAAATGGATAGTTTCATCATCTGATGATAAAGGCAAGGCAGCTGCTGTGATTGATGAAGGCATTCGTCCATTGGATGGTCAATTTCGCCTTGCTGCATCTTATTCTACCAATGACGACTCTGCCACACATGACACTACCGCAAATACCTCAGCCAAGCAAAATCCTCAAGCCACAACACCCAGGGTGATGACTGACCGTGAGTTACTCGTCAGTCTTCATCAGAAGGTTGATCGCAATCACAAATGGGTAAAGCATCAGTTTGGTGCAATTCTTCACAATATGACTTCAACACACAATGCAGCGAAGAAGAACCATTACTACCTTCATGAAACCCTCAACCGCACCTGGGTTGTCTCACGCATGTCTATAGCGCTGAAGAACTGAAGACTATGGGTCTCAAGGAAGCATTTGACTGGTCTGCACCTCCTCCGAAGAAATTCAAGAGGGTCAAAGTTCCTCCACTGGTGGCCAGCTCTTATTCTTCATCGCGTGACACCGATGAGTATGAAGATTTGGACGACATCTGCGGCAGCCCCTCGCTACAACAAACAACCCGATAACGCTTAGCGCCTCCATCAACTTGAAATTCTTCAGTATGCGTTAGTCCTCGCCATCCTTTTGGTCATTTGATGACAAAGGGGAGAAATCTGAGTTAGTCTTCAAGCGGGTCTATATTAATTGCGTTTTTTCTAAGTTACAACTCGCGTTCTTCCAAACTTTTATTGGATCGAGTTGTAATCTTAAACCCGATGGTGCTCGATACTTTTGGATGGTGCTCGATACTTTTGATGCATCGTTCTCGATACTTTTGATGTGCCATTCTGCATGCTTATTCCTCGTTAATATTATTGCACGCATGCTGAATTTCATCAGGCACCATATTTCATCATGCATTTCAAATTCTTCATATTATATATCAAATGCGAGTATGAATTACAACATAGGGGGAGTTCTCCATGATTCAACTCTTCAAATGTGCATTGCCTCAAACGCAAATTCCTCACTATGGACATCTTCAGGGGGAGTTCTTCTATATCTTGCAATCAAATTCCTCAATATCAGTATTTACACTTCATATGTTTATCCCCGTTGAAAACTTAACCTATGTTGTCATCAATCACCAAAAAGGGGGAGATTGTAAGTGCATCTAGTGCCCCCTTAGTGATTTTGGTGTATTGAAGACTTACAGGTTAAGGGACTAATGCGTTTGTGAGTGTACACAGGTCTATAAGTCTATGAGGAGTTTGATATTTACAGAGAAAGTCGACCCTAAAAATGAAGTTCTTCGATCAAGACTTTGATATTCGAAGACTTTCAAGACTTTGAAAGTGAAGAATTTGGTGTGACCTTGAAGACTTGGTATTCATTTGAGGAACATGAAGCATGAAGACTTTTGTTTTGTAGTTTCATTTTCTTTCTTGAGTCATAGGAAACACCGTCTCGTTAAAGGGGTCGAGGAAATACTAAGGAAAAATTTCCATGTGATGCTCAACTCAAAATCGTACACCTACCAATCCTTCGAGTGAAGCCATTGAAATCTCATACAGATTCGATCAATTTCTTCAAGGATGAGACGCAGTTCTTCCGTCACCGAGGACTTTGCTCAATGAGGAGTTAGGAATTCGCCAAAGTCTGAATTGCCTACACAATGAGGAACATGATTGCCTGAGGAATTTGAGAGTCAAATTTCCGATCGTTCTTTATCAAGCGCGCCACCTGTCCCAAAATATCCTATCTACCTAACTGTCATATCATTGAAGGGCATTTATGTCTTATCATGTTGGGCTGCTCCCTAGGCTATAAATAGCCGCCCCCTACAACCACTAGTTGGTTGGCTGCTCCGAGAGAACTTGACACTTGTCATTTGAGAGCAACCCATCCTCCGAGGACTTTGAGCGAAAATAATCAAGTGAGGAAATCCCAAAACCAAACCCCCACAAACCCAAAGTGATTGAGCATCACTGAAGAAATTGATCCTGCGTGGATCCGACGCTTGTTACCTTTGAAAACTGTGCTTCTTCTAGACGGTTAGGCTTCATGGTCTAGAGCATCCAAGAGGAATTGTGGATCGCCGAGTGACCAAGTCTGTGAAGGTTTGGAAGTCACCTGAAGACTTACCACGAGTGATTGGACGAGGTCTGCGTGGCCTTAGTTCAAGGAGAATACGGTGAGGACTGTGTGTCCCGAGCTGCGTGCTCGGTGACTAGGTGTCCGGATCATGTGTCCTCGAGTTTGAATACTCAAACCGCTCCAACCAGACGCATAACCGAGACAGCAGTTGGAACTGGTTTACCAAATCATTGTCTTCACCAACTAATCGGTTCCATTTCCTCAACCCTTTCATTTCCTCATTATCGTGTTGAGTGTTTGTTCATGTCTCGTGCTTGAAGACTTTGATCAAGACTTTCTCAAATTCCTCGCCCAATTTCTTCACCGCTTTGTCTTCATCTTGTGTTATCCTGTGATTACGCTTTACGTACTCTGTGCTAGTCTTTATTTCATCATGATGACCATGCTTGTATTCTGTTATGCTTACTTCTGAGTACTTATTCCGCTGCTAGTAGTTCTTCGCTAAGGAATTTCCTTACCGGCAAATTCCTCAGTGAAGAATTAATAGAAATCGCCTATTCACCCCCCCTCTAGTCGATATAACGCACTTTCACACACACACACACACACACACCACACACTAAGACTCCATCTCACACACACATGCTCAAGGCGGAGCATTTGTTCCTACCACCCTTCATCCAACCTTACCCGTATGATAAACAATCACCTTTATTTACATGCATAACATGGACAGATTCCACTTTACTTTAGTAGTCAGCAAACTTATCATTTGTATACCCTTATAAAAAAACGAGTTGGCGATGATGGTGTGCCTGCCATCTTGTAATGCAGACCGTATGATCTATATCTGACGGATAGGAAGCAAACTATGATAATTTTACAAAAGATACCCCACCTCTCTCCACATCATTATCTCCTCGCAACCTCATTGCTCAAAGAATTAAGAAAGGAATAAGTCTCGAACAATCTAGCATGCATGGTGGCGCTGCCGCTTTCCGGCGCCTGGCCCATCCCCATGCCTCCGCCCATTCCACCACCACCACCACCACACAACACCTCCTCGCCTTATCTCTCATCTTTCATTTTTTCGATGACATTCTCGAGATACCAGTTTTCCGATAAAATTCTCGAGATATCATTAGTTTTACACATGGGATTACTCTGCATGGGTCAATCACAACAGTGTTTTGTAAAAAATGCATATTGATGTTCTGTGCAATGCACGAGAATCTTGCTTGTAATTATATAACGCAAATCACGAGCAGGAAGTGACATTGTTTTGACACAATCACGTTAACAAGGCCACGTAAATCATGAGCAGGAAGGAGAAGGGAAGCGGGCTATGGAGTAACGTTTTTTACCACAATTTCTTAGGAATCTGAGTGCAATAATTGAGTAGTTTTGCAAACTACCATTACTACTACACCTGAAACGGTTCAAAACCTATACTCCCTTGCCAGCGCGCGCTTCCCGCGTGAAACGATCAGCGTCGCCTAGAGCGTCAGTGCCGCATTAATGCCTGGCGAGAGCGGAGGCGACCTCTCACTGGCGCTGGCTTTGAAGTGGCACGACGGCCGAGAGAGCGCCGCTTCCCGGTGCACGCGACTGCTCCGCATCGAGACTGGCCATAGGCCCTGTTTGGATCCATGGGTTAGAGTTAGTTTGAGCTAGTTGGGGCTCAACTAGCCCTAAAGTTTCCAAGCATGAGGGTTTAAATTGGAGCAAGTTGCACCGAACCCACCAAAAAAAACTATCCCACCCAAGAGGTGCTAACTAGAGATAGTTCTCATTGGGACCACTGAAAAATCAATTTTCTCTCTCCATGAAGTGCATTTATTGTCAATCTAACCCCTGTCACCCAAACACCTCTTTGGGTACAGTTAGTTCAGGGTTAGTCATGAGTTAGTCTAACCTCTAGCTAAGTTAGAGTATCAAACAGGAGCAGTATAGGACATGCAAGTTGCTAAAAGCATACAGGCAAATTCGTACGTGAAAGGATTTTTTTCTTTTCGAAAACGGAACGTGAAAGGAGTTTTTTTAGAATGCTCTTGGCATGTCGCTAACATGTGATAGTTAACCGACCTCAATAGACGGCAGAACCACCAGCCTGCCGCACTTTGATAGAGACGAGGAGGGAGAAGCAATACAGGTTGTTGGATTACTAGAGATAGGTGTCGCACGGAAGCCAAGAAATATGGTGATAACGTGGGTTAGCCATGTACTAGTATGATGTAACTACACTGGGCTGCCATGTTTCGTACTCTTCCAGTCCACTATGGAGATGATTGGTTAATTTTATATCGCTGAATAATATTAAATATTATGAGTGCAGACGCCCACCACCGTGTTCCTTGCTCCTTCTCGGTTAGTCCTAATCTATGTTCTTCCACTCTATTTTTTACGTGAGCTTTGTTCATCCTTTTGCCAACATGCGAGACATCTAGCATCAAAGGCGCACGTGTTATGCAACGATCGCTCCATCTATATGAAGAACACGTGGCATCGAACTACGAGACGGACATTTACCTGTGAGTGGACGTCTTTAACCCGAGTAATGTAGCGCAATAAGTGAAGTAGAAAGGCACAAATGGTATGAACATGTGTGGCATACAGGGTGTGTTTGGTTGCGTTCTCATCTCGGCATAGTTGTTCCCTCTTCATGCATGCTCAACTCAACACCCCTCTTCATGCATGCTCTCTTCATGCATGCTTCTAGTGTATTTGTGCTAAACTAGTGTGGACTCATGCACCCTCCATACACTCTCACTACTAGGGAAAAGCCTATACACAGAATCTTAGCAGCAGCGCGGTTCAAAATAGAGCGCTGCTGCTAAGTAGTTGTAGCACGGGTTACGAAAACTCGCTGCTGATAAAGATTTAGCATAGCGCGCTCGACCAGAAACGCGCTGCTACAAATATCGACCAGCGGTGTTCCCCCAACTCTAAGTAGCAGTAGCGCGGTCGCAATAACAGCGCTACTACTAAGTACGTATTAGTAGCGCGGTTTCCTCGAGATCGCTGCTGGTAAGTTTCAAATTGCCACAATTTTTGTCCCAGATTAGCGAGAGCGCCTTCAGAAGCCGCTGCTACTAAGTTCTTAGCAGCAGCTGCTTTTCTCCCAGCCATCGCTAACCCCACCAACCCCCAACCCGTCCCTCCCTCCCCCTTCCTTTTTTCCCTTCCCCTACCTCCCCTCTCCTCTCTTCCCTCCACCACATGCTCCCACTCTCACTCTTCTTCTTCTCAATACTTCTCCCCATTACTCTCTCTCTCTCTATCCACCTTCTCTCTCTTCATTACTCCTACATAACTACACCACCTCCATTAATGCATCTCCTTTCTCTTTTCCTTCCCCTCCACTAGTTGAAGTTGTCTCCTTCCAAATTAGGTAGCTAGGTAGATGTAGGATTTAGTTAAGGACCTATTTGCCCCTAACTAGATCTATCTTTGTCAAGAAGAGCTTTGTGCAATTTTGATCTCCCTACAACATCATCTCCGCCATCGAGATAGAGGTGATGAAAATTTCATGCTTTTGCAAAATGGAAATGTGTTTATGTGTGTGTGATATGTTTGTGGAAATTGTGTGTGTGGCATGAGTTGACGCCGCCAAATTGTGCTTTTGAGTTGCCTATGTTTTGCGAAATGTCGATTTATTTCCGCTTCGTAATTTCGGCAAACTCTAGATCCATATATGTCCTATTTTTAGGAAGGTCATGCCAAAATTTTTATGACTTTGATGCATGCATGCATTTTTACAATCAATTTTTTATTATTACCGTGCGAGTTGACGATGGTCGATTGGAACGATGGTGGACAGGTGGTTGCGGACGGCGGTGCAAGACATGAAAGAAAATAACCGGACAGAGGTTTTATGTCCGTGTCGAAAATGCAAAGGAATAGTTTGGCTCGACCCCCATGACGATGGTCGTGTCGAAGCGCACTCGCTCATGACTGGTTTCATGGATGGCTATACTCGGTGGATAATTGAAGATGAGGATGACGATGTTGAGGATGCCGACGGGCAGGCAATGATGACACGGGCAAGACGAAGAGATGATCGATAATGGCGGCGGGAAGAGGCCGGACATGGAGGCGGAGAAGGGGCCGACATGGCGGAGGAGAAGGGCCGGACATGGCGGCGGAGAGAACGACATGGACTCCACGCAGCAGAGTTCGCTCGGTACTAAGTTCAATTGTGCGGGACCCTCATGTTCAAGCATTGCTTCGCAAGGAGACGAGTACTGAGAGAGCTGCTTCTAGAGAGGAGGCTAAGCTGGAGCAACTGGTGGTAGACTCGAACACTCCATTGTATGATGGTTGCAATCCTGAGGTGACCCGGTTGAGTTTCACGCTCCAACTCTTGAAGACGAAGGCTAAAAACAAATGGACCGACAATAGCCTCGATGAGCATCTCAAGAACCTAAAGGATGTTCTTCCCGCGCGTAATCTATGTCCTACTAGTTTTGATGAGGCCAAGAAGATCGTGTGCCCTCTTGATCTGCCACACGTTAGATACCATGCATGCATCAACGATTGCATAATTTGTCGGAAGGAGCACGCGGAAAAACAAGCTGTCCGTGTGCAATGCTTCTCGATACAAGAAGGCCGGAAGAAATGTCCCCGTAAAGTTGTATGGTACTTACCGATCACTCCCGTCTCCAGAGGTATTTTGTAGATCCCAAGGAAGCAAAGCTAATGCGCCGCACACGGAGAGGAAGAAGCCCGACGATGGAGATGATCCGTCGAGACACGTGAAGGATGGAAGCCGTGGAGAGCGTTGAACAGCTTCTATCGGTATTTTGAATGTGATGCAAGGAACATCGTGCTCGGCGCGTGTACCGATGGCATGAATCCGCTTACAACCGAACACCAACCATAGTACATGGCCCGTGTTTGTATGGATGTACAACCTCCCCCTGGTTGTGCATGAAATCGAAGTACATTCACATGAGCATGCTTATTCAAGGGCCAAACAACCAGGAAATAATATTAATTTGTATCCGGGCTACTTCAAGAGGAGTTAGACACGTTATGGAAAACACCGCCAAGACATGGGACGCCAAACAAAGGTGAGTATTTCAACATGAGAGCCGCACTAATCACGGCGGGCAGGACTATCTCGATTACGGATATGTGGCGTGCCAGTGTGCCATGGATATTGCGGATGCACGCGTGCATGGATGATACAACGCCTCAGCAGCTAACGCCAAGGAAAGATGGCGGTCCGGGAAAATCGTGTACATGGGGCATCGAAGATGGCTTGAACAGACGACCCGTGGAGAAACCGTGGAGATCTATTCAATGGTCACGCTGAGCATCGAGGACCTCCACGTAAGCGGAGCGGTGCCGAAATCGATGAGCTGTTGAAAAAACTGGAATGAGTGCCCCGCGCCGGGAAAGACGATGAGAAAGGCGCCGGAGCCGCTGCTGAAGGTATGGAAGACGAGGTCTGTGTTCTGGGACTTGGAGTACTGGCACAAACTCGATACACCTCATTGCCTTGATCAAAGGCATATCTGTAAGAATGTCCTTGAGAGCTTGCTCGCAACACTGATGAACATGCCGAATAAGACCAAGGATGGGCCGAAGGCAAGAAAAGACTTGCAAGATTTGAAAATCAGGGAAGATCTGCACATGCCGCCTCGTAAAATGTCAGACGAGACAGAGACGGAGACAGAGGCACGGGAGAAGAAGGGCAAGAAATTAAATAAAGAAGATTATTGCCCCCCCTCTTGCTTCACCTTAAGTCAGGCTGAGATCAATCAATTCTTTAAGTGCCTTACCGGAGTGAAAGTTAGTTCCGGTTACTGTGGCAAGATAAGCAGATATCTAGACACGGACAAGAAAAGGTTCAGCGGGATGAAGTCTCATGACTGTCATGTGATGATGACGCAGATACTACTGTTGCCCTTAGAGGATAATGGACAAGCACGTCCATGACACGCTTATTGGTCTCTGCAACTTTTTCGACGCCATCTCTCGAAAGTCGATCGGTGTGAAGCAGCTCCAAAGGCTACGAGAAGAGATCGTTGTGATAATTGAATGAGCTTGAGATGTACTTCCGCCCGCATTCTTCGATGTGATGGTGCATCTGTGTGTCCATATTGTGGATGACATAATAGACTGGGGCCGTCATTCCTGCACAACATGATGCCGCTTTGAGAGGATGAATGGGATCATCAAAGGATTCATTCAGTAATATGTCCCGTCCGGATGGAAGCATCGTCGAGTGCTATTTGGCACAAGAGTGCATCTCTTTCGTGAGAATTTTCTATATGGCGCAGACCAGCCGCCTAGTGTTAGTGTTGGTTTGCCCGCTAACAAGCACGATGGGAGGCTCAAGGAGATGGTCATTACAACGGTCGCAGGAACTGCACGTGGCATACTCAGATCGACGCAATGACTTGGACAGAGCAAACTTGGTAGTGCTACAACACCTAGACGAGGTAGATCCTTTCGTGGCAATCGCACAAAGAAATTATCGCAAAGAAGTATCGTGACGGGGGTATGCAGGACGGACGCCGGTTACTAGAGAGCACAACTCCACTTTCCCGCATTGGTTCAAAGAGCATATTATTGCTAATCCCCCGGAGGAGGGCTCTAAGGACGGATTGCTCATATACGCCTTAGCACATGGCCCCTCGCCCAACCTCGTAACCTATCAGGCATATGATAACAACGGATACACATTCTACACGGAGGCAAAAGATATGGACGGTGATGATCAGAACTCAGGGGTGACGATGGAATGCATGACCGGCAGCGACAACGACACAACTGAATGATTTTATGGAAGGGTCGAGGAGATCTGGGAGCTTGACTACTCTGGACTGCACAACACGACGATGTTCCGTGTCAGATGGGCTAAGAATGTCGAAAGAGAAAGCCGGATGTTCACTACCATGACTATACCCGACGCCAAGAGTGCTACCGTGAACGCTATCGCCAAAAACGAGCCATGGGTACATGCTAAGCACGTGACAGAATGCTTCTTCATAACTGACCCGCGCAATCCCAGCCGTGTTGTCGTGAGGAGAGGCAAAAGGAACATCATTGGAATGGATGGAGTCGCCAACGAGGAAGACTATGACCAGTACGGCAACCCAATGAGGGAAGATGACAATGATGATGAAGTATACGTCAAAAGAAGAATCAATACTACATTACCTAAGAAAAATCGTACTCCATGGAAAAGGCAAAGTCACAATGAGGGGCTCAATTATTCTTCGACGAACAAGAAGGGAAAGAAGCTGACTCAAAAACGAAAACGTCAGCACTGAGGAAACGTATGTTATGGGTCCAATGATGTGTAATATATATATATGTTCCTATTTTGTATACACACTTAGCCATTAATATGCATGGGTCCAATGATGTGTAATATATATGTTCCTATTTTGCATATATATTTAACTGTCAAATGATGCAATATATATCGCCTCCCTTCGCTCACTGCCTCGAAATAAAAGTGGGATAAAATAAAGGAAAAGAAAAGGAAAACTGGCAAGATGGACGGCAGAGAGTAGCAAGATTTCCACAAAACCGCTGCTGCTACAGACCATAGTAGTAGCGTGTTTCTCATAAACCGCTACCGCTACAGAATATAGTAGCAGCGCGTTTTGACATAACGCGCTACTGCTACGTCCACTTAACCCAAAATTCGCACTCGCCCAGCTTCATCCCGCCATTTCCCCAAATCCCCACTCTCTCTCGCCCCCGTCGCTCCACTGCGCCTGACCCGCCCCGGCGCTCGCCCCGACTCACCGCCCGGCACCGGCCTTCGCCCCGTCCTGGCCTCGATCCCGACTCGGCGCTCGCCCCGACCACGCCGCTTCGCCCCCACCCAGCCGCTCGCCCCGACTCGGCCGGCTTGCCCCGACCTCGCTCGCCCCGACCGTCGGCCCTCGCCTCCCTCCTCTCCCCTGCCGGCCGTCGTCGGGCCTGCCTCCTCGCCCTGCACTCTCAGAACCCCCCTCTCTGCTAGGGTTCTTCATGTTAATTATTAATTAGGTTATCTATTTATTTATTAATTAGCTGAATTTATATGGAAATTTGAATTGGACATGTGATATGTGCATATGTCATGTTTTGGACATGTCATGTTTGGAAAATGATCCGAGTGGCCTATGTTACGCCGAATGTTGATTCATTTCGTTTGGTGAATTTCAGCGCCGATATGTCCATTTTTAGCAAAGGTCATGCCGAAATTTCCCGTGAATAAAGGCATGATTTGTGCTACATAGTTGGCATATCGAGTCTTTGCACATAGGTTTCTTTTATGTCATTTCTCATTTATTCATACTTTTAGAAATAAATGAGGCCACTTAATCATAGGAAACATGTCGAACAACGAAGAAACCGGGCCTTGACCAAGATGCGATTTAGATGGATTATGAGGGTGAACAAGAGTACCTCGACTATTTGATGCTAAGCAAGGTTTGCGTGTCGGCCTCGATGATGGTACCGACGCCGACATCGACATCGACGGCGCCGCACCGATGGCGGCGCCGAGACCGATGGGGAAGGTATCAAGGGAAGGTACCGCCCCGATGCCAATACCGAAAAGAGGAAGCATAAGAAGCAGAGGATACGAAAACCTAACAAACTAGGGATTGGACGACTTGTGATCACAAAGATGGCACTGCAAGTTTGAGCCGTTAGAGCCGGAAGAACCTCGCAAGTGCTATGGGAACCAAGTAGGATGCATCCTACGGAATGCGCGAGCATCAACGATGATGACTTAAGGAGTAAAGAACATTTGACGCAGCTTGCTCCTAACGGTTGCACAAGAGATTCAAGTTCCCGACCGGGATGATAACATAGAACAACCGTGGATGATCCAAGATGAAAAGATTAATAATCACGCCATGGGCATGTTCAGCAATGATTTGGCCTCGATGAACCCCGTCCAAGATTCTCGAGGAAAATCCGACACTTATGGAAGAGGAGTTTGAAAAGTTCAAGGACACTTGCGCTACCGAGGCAGCCAAGTCTAAGGCTGCGAATTCAAAAGCCTTCAAAGAAAGGAACACGGGAAGCATCGCCGAAAGTCGTGGCTACCTCGGTAAAAGGCCCATATGGGATAAGGAGGACGCGAACGTGAAGCCGCTGGTCTCCTGCACCTTCGCTGAAGTTCACCAACCCCTTGGAGCATGACTTCATCAGGCCCGCCACAAGTGGGACAAGGAGAAAAGGTTTTTACACGGACAAGATCACGAGGAAATTGATTAGACTACTAGAGAAGCAACACCGGCTTGCAGCCCAAAGCCCTACTTCTCTGATGAGGCCCAAGTGGGACACCCCTCTCAACCGGGCCTTGAACGAACTTAAGGGACTCCCGTTGGACCAGCGGCCGCAATATGGTCGTGTGCACGGCGCTAGAGACGGCGCCACGTGGAAGGTGTTTACAACGACGCCCGGAGGCCAAGAAGTAGAAAAAGAAGTTTAGTCAGCGGACATCGACGCAAAGGTGAAGCTTATGTCGAGAAAAAGCAGCCGAGGACGCGAAAAAGCAGCCGAGGACAAATATGAGTTGCTACAAGAAAATCAATGCACCAGAATCGCCGCAGTAAATGATTTTGCTACTAACTTGGTTCCAGCTTATCATCAATCGGGCGAAGGAAAATCGAGATAAGACGGTACATGATTTCCGATGCCCGGTTTCGTCGAAAGCAACTCCATGAACAACAACACCATCGCACCATCACTTGCTCAAGCAACCGGGCCTCCTCTCGCAGCCGCTCCCGCTCATAGCAGCCCGTCCTCAGTCTCAGGCGCGCTAGGTGGGCCTTCATCTTTGGCTGAGCTCGACGCCGTCACGGTAATTACATGTCGCACCAACATATATATATATATATATAGATAATATTCCATTTTTGTTGCCTTTCGGTTGTTTTACACCACAGACATATGTGTTTGTAGGCGAAAAAAACCCCATGCACCATACTCTACTTGATCAAAGGCCAGAAGGTGGAAGTGGGAAAGGGGATGATAATGGACCCCTCTCAACGCACATTCCACAACCAGCCGATCCCCGCTGGGCACTTCAGGGTTAGCTTGACCAGTGTGAAATCGTGGCGCGAGGATTTGCCTCCTCCAAGACAAAGATGTGGGAGTGGACGACGAGACTCCGCCATGTGGATTGACGCTGCAAGGGTTGGGTGCTGCTATGGTCAAGAATCTTATTCGTCTCGAGCCGCCGAGAGCACACCAATAACTACCACACATCAACAAGCATGTGCGGAGACCACCACCCCACCTACGCAATTACCAGCTCTGTAGTAGTGCCGGGTGAGGCGGACGACATGATGAAGGGGTGCAATAGTATTGGCTGATGTAATTTCTCCTGTAGAATGTAGAATGGATGATGAGACGGAGGTCGACCTTATGGATTACCTCAATACAAACGTGTATGATCGTGACATAGATATGATGAGTCAACCATATGAAGAATCGGGCTATCAGCTTGCTAATGAGGATATGGATGATATGCCCGGGCAGGGCCGTACCATGGAATGCAAAAAGTCTCTCTTCATGAAATCCTCACAGGACACGCCTGAAGATGCCGCCTCAACACAGGCTCAACTAGCCGGGCGCGAGGGCGTACAGTACTTAGCCCGGGAACACTTGGGTAGGGGTTAAGGAAGGGTCTGTGTAATAGCCTGGCTTATTAGGGATGATAGACTACTCATATCAATAAGGAATTCCTTCTTTTCCGGGAGCCCATTCGGAAAGAACTCCAAAGTTAAGCGTGCTCAGCTTAGAGTAGTTTCAGGATGGGTGACCGACCGGGAAGTTCCTCCCGGGTGCGCACGAGTGAGGACAAAGTGCGCAGAAAAGACTAGTATTGATCTGTGGGGCCAGTCTAGATCCCGCCAGGAGTAACGACCACCGGCGAGTGTGTCCGGGGCGTTACAAGTTGGTATCAGAGCCGACCCTCGCGGTTACACGGATGGTTGCGGACAGGTGTGCGGTCATGTTGTTCATGACGTTTGTGACCCGTCGTGGCACACGGCATGGCACATGTACGGACTGGATGCATGACGGTTGTGCCAAGAGGGAACGTTCTGTGGCCCGACGAGGACGCCGGTTCCTCCGAGTGTGGGTGTATGTAATAGCCTCGGCTTATTAGGGATGATAGACTACTCATATCAATAAGGAATTCCTTCTTTTCCGGAGCCCATTCGAAAGAACTCCAAAGTTAAGCGTGCTCAGCTTAGAGTAGTTTCAGGATGGGTGACCGACCGAAGTTCTTCCCGTGCGCACGAGTGAGGACAAAGTGCGCAGAAAAGACTAGTATTGATCTGTGGGGCCAGTCTAGATCCCGCCAGGAGTAACGACCACCGGCGAGTGTGTCCGGGGCGTTACAGTCTGGAAGGTGTGCCCAAGAAAAAGGAGAGGAAGAGATCGGGGAAGGTAACTGCCTCCAAACAAGCAAGAGCACACAACAACCAGATGATGCATTCTGAAGAGCGTGTACCCGTGAAAGGTGCGGTCATGCTCCATCTCACGGGCGAGCCGATGCTACCGCCGAAACCGCTGGAGGCACTATCAGGGGATCTCAAGAGACTGCACGACCATGTGCTTTGTCGACCGAGAAAAGCCTACTAGCCTCAAAGGATCCAGGATATCCGACATACGCGGCTCGTGTGCACGAGGGAAGTGCTACGTCGACACACGGCCCGCGGGAGGTGTTCTTCCCGCGGTTTGACCATATCTTTGAGATGTTTCTAACAAGGCGGCTTGATTTTACTATCGTCCACCTTTTTGCGCTACATATGAGCTCCATCGTGAAGAGTGAAGAAGTCTCGCAAATTTGTGTGGCGGATCCGTACTACATGCACGAGTCTTTCTTGAGTCTCGGCGACTTTGAGCATGAAACTGGTAGGGAGTACCTCCAAAACTTCATGGTATAGAATAAGGACCGGGAAATTGTCCTCGTGCCTTATCATCCAAAGTAAGTCAGTTCCGGACAACCCTTTCGTACATTTCAATCATTCCTTCTCTCTCATATGGGGAATAATTTGAGGTGTCTTTTCCCCGCAGCAACGGGCGCGCCGTCCTTATCGTTCTTTACCTACAAGTCTCCCACACCGTGTATTTTGACCCTTCCAGAGACTACGAGAAAAAGGACTACACCCACATAATGAATATTCTAGATGATGCTCTCCAAGGCTTCAGCTTTAGAGGTGGCCACGTGCATATCGTGAAACAAAGGAACAAGAAGATGGGTTTCACGATAAAACTAACTTCTCCTGCATCCATGTCCCAAAACCAAGCAAGAAGGATGGATTCTACATCGTCCATCTCATGATTCAGTTCAACACGGATCACCAAAGCTTCGCATTAACAGCGAAATGATGATCATATCCACAAGTGGCTAGAATCTCATGGAGAAGCGAATTATAAACTTAGAGATGACTTCTTTCGCATCCAAAGCGACATTGCGACGATCATCATGAAAGAAGTCGCCGATGAGAAGGGATGTTCCACCACGGCCCTATATCGTGAGTCGACGTCCGAACTCGCATAGGCATGCAACGTCTAGACCTCACGCCGTTCAAGCAGCTAGGGTTCGTCCTCGATGATATGGAAGGATGGAACTTCTAGTGATTTATGATGCCGATGATGATGATATGTGTCGGTTGAACTTTTATACTTTTTGTAGCGATGAAACTTTGTGATGTCCACGGTCCCTGCCGAACTTGCGTAACGCTACTTTGTTAGTTTGCGTACGATGACCTGCGTACCTCTAGTTAATTAATTTGCGTATTGTATATGTTGCATCTAGTTGTTAACCTTTCTTTTTTGGTGTTGCTCTAGTATATTTTGTTGCATATATATGATTGTACATCCTCTTCATGAACATGCATCTCTAACAGGTACCTAGTTTCTTGATGGCGAGATGGAAATGCTATGTCGTGTACAAAGGGAAGGTTCCGGGGGTGTACAATGAGTGGCATGAGTGTCAAGCGCAAGTGAATGGGTTCACGCGCCAGCCATAAAGGCTTCAAAAGCGCATAAGAAGGAGAAGCTAGTTACTTGAGGTTCACGCTAAGCGCAAGAGAGGACTCAGAATCGCCACTCATGTATCAGCATGGTTCGCTCTCACTCATAGTGATAGCACTTCTTGCGTATACCTTTGTTTAGATGGATGACGTTGTTGTAGTTGCAAGTATTCGATACTTGCATGTATTGCTATTTTCGAGATGATGACAAGATATCACTTTGTGTTGGATGATGATTATGAAGAGACTATTTGTATGTACATGCTATGATTACATTTGTGGTCTCATGAGTATTTGTATGTGTATCATGATGACATTTCTATGTGCTAAAGATTCTTCTACAAAGCGGTTCAAATACAAAACAAATATGCCAAAAACTACTTAAATTAGCGATGGCGAGTGTACAAAAGTTAGCAGCGAGCGCCTCAATAGCGATGGCGTCTCGCCAAAGAGCGCTTAGCGCTACTAGCGATAGCGAGCTTCCCATAACCGCTGCTGCTCCACTTGTGTAGCGATGGCCTTGGTGCTCACGCCATCTTGCTATGAGTTAGTCAGAAGCGCCAGATTAGTAGCGCGGGTACCCGCGCTACTGATACATCTAAAACCCACGCTGTTGTTAGCCTTTTCCCTAGTAGTGTCTACCAAACACCCAAAAGTAGGTCGAGAAGGGAACTCTTGGGCGGCATTTGTCTCTTACTACGTACTACCACTAAATGTTGTATGTGCAATGCACGGTGATGTTATCGAGTACGTGTCTAAGTACTCTACTACTACTATATTAGTTGGAGGCACATATTAACTTTTATATTTGTTTACGTGTATGCCCCGAGACCTTCCAATTAGACGTGTCTTTCTCTCCAGGTCACACTTTGTATCGTTCATATAGCTAAGTACTACTACATGTGGTCTCCGACCCAGAAGTGGAAGAAGTGGAGACGCTCTACCACGCTGTTTTTTTACGCTGGGCTCTACCACGCTGTTCATGTCCCACTCCTTTCACTGACGTGTGGGACATCCAGCACGTGCCATGTTTGGCACCCTTCGTCGTAAGAGTTGAAACGCTAGTATTGATCAGAAATATAAAAAATAATTATAAATCAACAGTGATACTATTTTTTTGTGAACCAATCAGCAGTGATACTATACCACGCGGTTTCCTTGCTCCTCGATATCGGAAAGAATACTTACGTTACGCCAACATGTGGGACGTCGACCATCCCGGTCCACTTGCCATGCACGAGAACTCCAAGGAGAGTCACCCAGTCGTCGCGCCCACAAAAAAATGACTAATGAGCCGTCAAATCACAGGCCCACTTCCCACTTTGAAGTTGATCGGACAAAGGAACCATCATGACTTCGTTGAATTCCGCTTGAAGAAAACTACTGCATACCAGCGATCTTGCTAGCTACGATATTTACTCCAACAGAGGCCTCCTTTCATTCATAGGATAGGAATATGAAAATCATAGGAAGTGAGATGACATGCATCTCAATTCCTATAGAGAAAGAGATGCCATTTGATGCATAGGATAGGAATTTTTCCACTTAGTCTAGGCTAATGTACTGGTAATTTGCTCTAAGAACTACTGTAGTAACTAGTAGTACTGGTACATGCTCGTACTCAGACATAGACACACACACTAACTACTAGTACTACTACTTCTCACATGCTGGCCAGACACCGTCGTTCTCCTTCCCGGCTTTTTCGGCGACTGTAGGATCGAAAGTATGTCTAGAGGGGGGGTGATTAGACTACTTGACAATTTAAAAGTTTAGCCTTTTGATTAGGACAAGTTTTTAGCAAGTTCACAATGATGAGCAAGTCAAGTATCACCCTACACATGCAATTCTAGAGTAATGGCAGCGGAAAGTAAATTGCACATGTAGTAAATAGAGGTGGAGAAGAGCAAACGCAATTTGGAGACACGGAGATTTTTCTCGTGGTTCCGATAGGTGGTGCTATCTTCAATCCACGTTGATGGAGACTTCAACCCACGGAGGGTAACGGCTGCGAGAGTCCACGGAGGGCTCCACCCACGAACGGTCCACGAAGAAGCAACCTTGTCTATGCCATCATGGCCTACGTCCACGGAGGACTAGCCTTACTCGGGGTAGATCTTCACGAAGTAGGCGATCTCCTTGCCCTTACAAACTTCTTGGTTCAACTCCACATCTTGACGGAGGCTCCCAAGCGACACCTAACCAAAAGGTAATAGATGGTGTTGGTGATGATGAACTCCTTGCTCTTGTGCTTCAAATGATAATCTCCCCAACACTCAACTCTCCTCACTGATTTGGCTGTGGTGGAAGAAAGGGTTGAGTGGAAAGCAACTTGAGAAGGCTAGAAATCAAGTTTCATATGGTGGGAGTGGAGCAACTTGATCTCAACACAAGGGTAGGTAGTTTTCTTCTCAGAAATGTAAGGTAGGAGTGGTAGTTCTTTCGATGGCTCTCTCCATGAATGAAGAGGAGGTGGAGGGTATTTATAGCCTCCACACAAAATCCAACCGCACACACATTTGACCAATCTCGGTCGGACCGAAGTTGACAACTCGGTGAGACCGAAAGTTCAAATCTTGTGAGCGTTGGGATTTTCGTGGGACCAAAATACAATCTCGGTTAGTCCGATTCTTCCAAAGACTAGGGTTTGCCATTCTCGGTGGGACCGACTTTATCATCTCGGTGACACCGATTTGAGTACGTATGTTCTGAAGGTTGGCAACACTAGTTTCGGTAAGACCGAGTTTGGAATCGGAAAATCCGAAATTTCTAGGGTTTGGGTATATGGTGAGGTGGTTCATCTTGGTGTGACTGAGTTTATGGAATCGGTGGGACCGAGATTACTTATGAGTATATGTTGGAATGAAAGATTGCGATAGTTTGGGAGATAAATCACTAAGCACTTTGAGCAACCAGATCATCATCATAACCTCATCCCCTTTAATAGTATTGGCTTTCCTATGGACTCAATGTGATCTTGGATCACTAAACCAAAAATAGAGTCTTGAGCTTATGCCAATGTTTTCCTTAGCATTTTGAGGGTCCACATCATCACCATTGCCATACCCATATCAACGAACTTTCAAACATTCTCAAGAAACAATTAGTTCAATGATATATATGTTGTTATTAATTACCAAAACCACCCGGGATTAGTTGCACTTTCAATCTCCCCTTTTGGTAATTGATGACAACATATAGATCAAAGCTTCGACAAGAGATATAATCAATGAATAATATAAATAAGCTTTGAGAAGTATGTGATAAGCAAGAGCTCCCCCTAAATTTGTGCATAATTTGAGATTTGCGTTTGAATGCAAATGCACAATCGATTAGGATCATGGGTCACTCTTCCATGTCACATACATCTTGGTGGAGCGCACAAAATGATAAGAATGAATAGCATGCACCCAATCACCAAGACATGACTAAATGATCATACAAGACATGAATAGAATATGATAAGCATTAAGCACACATTAAGGCATAGTATGATCAAGCACTCATCAAAGTAGAGCAAACGTAGTATCAAACACACGAAATGTCTCGGAAAACTCAAAAGTATCTCAAGGAAAACCGCAAACGAAAGAGCAAAAATGAGCACTCTCTCTCTCGAAGTCCTATGATCTGTACAATTTCTCCCCCTTTGGCAACAAGTTACCAAAAAGTTTGAAAGGTATAGAGCTAAACGTCACTGGGGACTCTGTTGGCGGCTCCTGTCTGGGTCGATGGAGTGGAGATAGCTGCATCTGCAAAGGCTTCTGCTGAAGTCTGTGGAGCTGGAGGAGTGGACACGAGCCGGGCTGGGCCGATGGAGCTGTGGGAGGTGCTGATCAGAGCCACAGGTGCATCCTTTGGAATAGCAGCTGATCTGGGCTTTGTGGGGACCGGAGCAGCTGCTCATAGTCATCCTCAAGGTCATCCTGCATCTCCTTCATGAGCTCTGCCTTCTCCTCTTGGCTTCCTCGATATCTGCCTCAAGCTTGTTGACGGTGACTCGCACTTGATCGACTTGACATCCAGAGCATGGAACTTGTCTTCAACTATCCTCTCAAGACTCTCCCGAGACGCACTATGCTGGCCAGGCGTAGTTCAATCCTCCGGGTAGCTTCAAGAAGTTGTTCTCCAACGCTCTTGGGTTTCTTCTTCTTCTTGCTTCCTTCTCGCCTTTAGCTTGTTTGGCAGCTTCAGACTTAGCTTGTCCTTCAACAGATGTGGGATCATCCTCACCATCACAACTTCATTATCTTCATGTTCAGGCTGCGGTGGCAAGTGGGGTCTATCCAACAAGTAGGTGTCCGTGCCAAACTTGGCATTGATGAGCATCTGAATGTGCGGAGCAAACCCACATGACCTCTTCAGTCTGCTGCATGTCCTCTTGATAGTCTCAACTATCAGGTCCATCACCTTGAAAGGTGCCTTCTGATCTAGAATATGCAGCATGTTGATAGAATAGCCTCTTATCATGCGATGGTCTACAGACTTGGGCATCAATGTATGCCTCAGAATAGTGTTAGTGGTTGGGAGACCTGCCTGAAGATGATACACTGATCCAAGCTTCCATAGCTCTACATCCTTGGCTGGTACCTCATTGTACATGTTCCTCATTGACTCATGATTCTTCTTGGGGATACCATAGACATCTACATCATCATCTCTTGATACTGGAGCATTCAGTAGTTCAGCCCACTCTTCAACTGTTGAAGAGAATCTCTGGCCTTCAGTCATCCATACAATTCTGCCATCTGGATAGAAGTGTGATGTGGCATAGAATTGCATGATCATCTCATCATTCCATGCTGTCAGTTTCTGACCAACGAACTCTGCAACTCCACATGCAGTGAAGCTCTCATGCACATGTGGGAAGTAGTCTCTGTGCTCTTCACTGTCGATGTATTTCCAGTCAACATATCTAGTGTCAAGAATAATGGGCTTCTTGTCCATAAGCACCGCCTCATAGAAATCTTGTTGCTCTCGGTGTGGAACCTTGGGTCAACAAATGTCCTTCTCCTGAGGCATATGGATCAACTTGCCTCCATAGCACGAGACCTTTGTCCTTCCTTTCCTTCATATTTTCAGCTCGAGGATGAGCATCATTGTGGACCGGCAGTTTACATGCGAGTTTCAGAATACATGTGCCTCTTCATCGACTCACCGGTGGCACATTATCCTTCTTCTTCTCTCAAGCGGGAATGTTTCTCACTGTTTCCTTGGGCTTGGCAAAGAGGCTTGGCTTGAGCTGCCTTTGCTGAGCTGATGGCTTAGATTTGGTAGGTGCTCCTGCCTCGATGGCATCTCCCATCAACTTAGGCTTCGAGGAGGCTGGGGTGCTTCCTCATCGTAATCATCATCGCCTTCATCATGTACTATCCTCTTCCTCTTGGAAGTTTTCTTTACCTTGCTCGAGGTTTCTTCTTCCATGCTCAGCTTCTTTGCAACTGTGGACTTCTTCACTTTGCTGGTGCCTTTCTTTGTTTGTTGCCCTTGATGCTCTTTGGCAACCACTTTCCTCTTAGGCTTGGAAGTGATCTCTTCCTCAGCAACAAAGTCAGAGTCCTCTTCATCAGAATTTCTCTTCTTCCTGGCCCTGGTGGCAGCTGCAGGCAAACCACTTGGTGTGCTCCTCTCACCATCATCAGAAAAACTGCTGGCTTCAGGACTTGTGCCTGCCTCTGGAATTGCAACTGGTGATTCAGACCTGTTCTGGCTATCACTTGCATCGACATGGCTGACAACCTGTGAATAGAATAGGTATAGGCGAATAGAAGAGTTATCACAAACTGCAGAAGTTTTGCAAAAAATGAGTTCAAATTTCAGTTTTAGGTTTTCACGAGAATGCATTTCGGTCGACCGAGTCTAAAATTCGGTGAATCCGAAGTGTCTAAACAGAACCATTCACACCACTTTCGGTTGGACCGAAATGGGTTTCGGTCTAGCCGAGAGCACTAGGGTTTCACTGAATCCTCATTTCGGTCTTACCGATTTGCACAACTCGGTTGGACCGAAAAGTGCTGTGCAATGGCCAGAGGCCAAATCGGTCAGTCCGAGAATGTAGAATCGGTCACACCGAGATGTGTTCGGCGGAAACCTAACCCTAAGATTTTCACTCGAATTTCGTTCTAAGAACTAATCTGCTGGATAGGAAGATTTCAAACGTGGCAAGAAGCTAGGCAAAACCTATCGTGCATTGAATCAGAGGTTGAAGCACGAGAGGGATTGAAACTCACCCAACTTGGTGGAGTTTCACTACGGCGGCAACGGTGCGGTGAGATTGACCGTTGACGGCGACGGAGACCCGCGGCGAGGGCACAGGCGACGGCGGAGACGATCCGGAGACCACAATGACGGCAAAGAAAGGGTTTGGGGCGAGGCGGTATGAAGAAAGAATCAACGCGCTGCCCTCGTATATATATACCCTTCACCGTCGGTGGGACCGAGTTGGAAAACTTCGGTGGCACCGAGATGGTTAATCGCAAGCGATTACTCACTTGATCACGCCGAAATTTGTAACTTCGGTTTCACCAAGGTGAAAACCTAGATCAATCCAAGTGATTTCATCCGTCCGATTTGAGTATATTGGTTTGACCGAAAGTACTTAGAAGGTTTTGGAAGTTAAGTGTTTGACGGATCGGTGGCTCGAGTGCTCCTCACTCGGTCTGTCCAAAAAGACTTGATCAAAGTTTGTGATATAAGCATGAATAGAGTTTGAGACAAGAAGGCATAGATAGCTAGGGGAGGAACTTAGGCATTCTTGTCCATCCATTTGGTCAAAAAGAAAAATCCAAAAGACCAAAGCAACAAATGGATGTCCTCGAATGGATAAAATTATGCATCCAACATGCTCACACAATAAGATAGCAAATGAAATATGTGTCAAACATGCACAAACAAAACTCTAGCAACTAGCACACAATTTGGCGATGACTAGGTCATCTATATATGAGTATATTGACTTAGGAGTCAAATGAGAACATTTGATCATAGGTCATACTCATCGCTTAAGCACAAGTGGGGTTACCACTTTTACATAAAGCATTAATGTGTTCACATCATTTGAAGATGCTTTAGCTCAATTCTTTAGAGCAAAGCTCCCCCTTGATGTGAGAACCCCTTTTAAAGGGTCGAACTAACCTTGGGTTGTCGTAGTAGACTTCATGTAGATGTTGAAGATGTGGATGCTCATTGTTGATGAAGATCATCAAGAGTTGGGAGCAATCCTTTGGATTCGGGCACTTTCAATACCTACATGGGTTAGTCCCACAAGGAACAAACAAGGATATCCATGGACATAGATTGAAGTACACAATAGATGATGTCCATGAAGGCAATGATTACCTTGTCCCTTGACTTACCAACATGAGGGTTTGTGACTCCATGAACTAGTGCAAGATGTGGAAGTTGATTGCACAAGTTCTTGCCAAAATGAATATGAGTGAAGTATGTTGGCGGAGTCACCCTCAAGAACTCTCTAGTTCTTCTTCTTCGGGATCCACATCATCTTGATGGGAATCCTTGGGGTAGTAGTTGAGCTTGACGAAGTAGAACTCGAAGTTTCCTTGGGAACCCACTTGACCATGGCCTTGGGTGCTTCAATGAATGCATCAATCTCCTCTTGAAGCTTGTCTTTGCCTTTTAGCTTGTGGTCTTGTGGTGTAGGGTCATCTTGAGCTTGTTCCACATTGGAAGAAGTAGGATCATACTTCTCCTTTTGAGAAACAAACTTTGGAGTGGGATATTGACCTTCTTCCCTTTCAACACCCTCGGCGTTGAACTTTCGCTCAAAACCAATTCCTTGATTCTTCCTGCCTTCCTTGCTTGTAACAATTTCCTCAAAGTTCTTGCTTCCGGCAAGGCTCTTGTAGACACCTTTCTCTATAATCCCTTTCAATAAACTATTTTCTTGCTCAAGTGAAACTTGGCTTAAAACATTGTTAGTGGAATCAAGAGAACTACTAGAAGTAACAACATTAGATTTAGCATGATTATTGTTACTACTAGATGAAGAATTTTTCTTGTGCTTGTCATGCTTAGTTTTAATAGGTGGCAAGAAATTAGACAAGAGAAGTCGTTTGGCAAGATATGAAGAACTCTTCTTTCGAAGATCGTCATTGATAGCTTTTAGAAACTCATGTTCTTGCTCTAGATTGAGCTTCTCGAAGCGTAGCTTCTCATGAGATCTTAGGATCTCTCTATGATCTTCTTGAGTTGTTTCATGAGCTAACTTAAGAGTGTTTAGTTCTTTAGTTAGACGCTCAATCTCCTTCATAGCATTGTCATTCGACTCTTCTCGACTATAAAGACTATTAGCATGTTCATCATTACTAAGCTCACTAGATTTGTCATGTAAAAGCTCATCTTCACCAAGCAAGTCATCTTCATCACTATCAAAGTCAATAAATTCAGGGTGTGATACCTTGGGGCCTTTTGCCATGAAGCATCTTCCAATTCCCTCATTTGGTGAATCAAATAAGTCATAGGAGTTGGAGTTGGAGGATACGAGAGCAAGACCGCAACACCTTCATCTTGATCAGATTCGAGTTGGAGTGATAGCTTCTTTGGAGTGATTGTCGAGTCGGAGCCGAGACCCATTCACCAACATGAGCTTGATGTTTTCTTCTTGTGTAGCTCCTTGATGACTTGTCTTTCCTTTCCGAATCCTTGCTTCTCCGAGAGGATCTTCGCTCATAACGATCATCTCTACTCCTTCTCTCTTTTCGAGGTGACTCTTCTCTTGAGCTTCTTCTTCTTGGAGATTCTTCTCTTCTCTTGGGGAGTCGAACACTCATTTGAGTAGTATCCGGTCTTCCACAATTGTAGCAGCTTCGATCACGACTAGAAGATCTCTTTTCATCATATGATCTAGACTTTGAGCTTCTTTCCTTGCTTCTACTCTTGTAGAATTTGTTGAAGTTCTTCACCATTAGGCTTATCTCTTCATTGGAAACTAGCTTGTCACTTGAGGTTGTGGGAGCTTCAATTGTAGCTTTGTAAGCACCACTTGACTTGTTGTGAAGCTCTTCCTTATCTTTAGGTGTCATCTCATGAGCAACAATTCTTCCAATGACTTCGGTAGGCTTGAGATTCTTGTAGTTTGGCATCATTTGGATCAAAGTGCACACGGTGTCATACTTTCCATCCAAAGCTCGAGAATCTTCTTGATGATGAATCGATCGGTCATTTCTTCGCTTCCTAAGCCGGCAATCTCATTTGTGATGAGAGCAAGCCTAGAATACATTTCAGCGACTTCTTCACCTTCCTTCATCTTGAACTTGTCAAGTTGACCTTGAAGAACATCTAGCTTTGATTCCTTCACGGACTCGGTACCTTCGTGCATTTCACCAAAGTATCCCAAATCTCTTTTGCATTCTCAAGACGGCTGATCTTGTTGAACTCCTCTGACATAAAGCATTGAAGAGAATGTCACAAGCTTGAGCATTGTTTTGCAACATCCGCAATTCATCCGCAGTAGCCGCGATCCGGAACTTTTCCTTCCTCAAGAACTCACCTTGCAAGCCAACACAAATAATGCCCCATGCGGCAGGGTTATGTCCAAGAATATGCATTTTCATTTTATGCTTCCAACTAGCAAAATTTGAACCATCAAAGTAAGGACCTCTACGAAAATTACCCTCACTAGACGCCATACTCTCCTAGGTTGTGAAACCAAGCTTACGGCGTCCAATGCAATGGAAACCAATCCAATGGAGACCAAAGCTCTGATACCACTTGTAGGATCGAAAGTATGTCTAGAGGGGGGGTGATTAGACTACTTGACAATTTAAAAGTTTAGCCTTTTGATTAGGACAAGTTTTTAGCAAGTTCACAATGATGAGCAAGTCAAGTATCACCCTACACATGCAATTCTAGAGTAATGGCAGCGGAAAGTAAATTGCACATGTAGTAAATAGAGGTGGAGAAGAGCAAACGCAATTTGGAGACACGGAGATTTTTCTCGTGGTTCCGATAGGTGGTGCTATCTTCAATCCACGTTGATGGAGACTTCAACCCACGGAGGGTAACGGCTGCGAGAGTCCACGGAGGGCTCCACCCACGAAGGGTCCACGAAGAAGCAACCTTGTCTATGCCATCATGGCCTCGCCCACGGAGGACTAGCCTTACTCGGGTAGATCTTCACGAAGTAGGCGATCTCCTTGCCCTTACAAACTTCTTGGTTCAACTCCACATCTTGACGGAGGCTCCCAAGCGACACCTAACCAATCTAGGAGGCACCACCTCCAAAAGGTAATAGATGGTGTTGGTGATGATGAACTCCTTGCTCTTGTGCTTCAAATGATAATCTCCCCAACACTCAACTCTCCTCACCGATTTGGCTGTGGTGGAAGAAAGGGTTGAGTGGAAAGCAACTTGGGAAGGCTAGAAATCAAGTTTCATATGGTGGGAGTGGAGCAACTTGATCTCAACACAAGGGTAGGTAGTTTTCTTCTCGAAATGTAAGGTAGGAGTGGTAGTTCTTTCGATGGCTCTCTCCACGAATGAAAGAGGAGGTGGAGGGTATTTATAGCCTCCACACAAAATCCAACTGTTACACACATTTGACCAATCTCGGTCGGACCGAAGTTGACAACTCGGTGAGACCGAAAGTTCAAATCTTGTGAACGTTGGGATTTTCGTGGGACCGAAAATACAATCTCGGTTAGTCCGATTCTTCCAAAGACTAGGGTTTGCCATTCTCGGTGGGACCGACTTTATCATCTCGGTGACACCGATTTGAGTCTGTATGTTCTGAAGGTTGGCAACACTAGTTTCGTAAGACCGAGTTTGGAATCGGAAAATCCGAAATTTCTAGGGTTTGGGTATATGGTGAGGTGGTTCATCTCGGTTTGACTGAGTTTATGGAATCGGTGGGACCGAGATTACTTATGAGTATATGTTGGAATGAAAGATTGCTGATAGTTTGGGAGATAAATCACTAAGCACTTTGAGCAACCAGATCATCATCATAACCTCATCCCCTTTTAATAGTATTGTCTTTCCTATGGACTCAATGTGATCTTGGATCACTAAACCAAAAATAGAGTCTTGAGCTTATGCCAATGTTTTCCTTAGCATTTTGAGGGTCCACATCATCAATCATTGCCATACCCATATCAATGAACTTTCTGAAATATTCTCAAGAAACAATTAGTTCAATGATATATATGTTGTTATTAATTACCAAAACCACCCGGGGATTAGTTGCACTTTCAGTGACACCCCAGCGTGCTTGGATCTCCGCCGACCTCTCCGCAGCAGCGCGTGCATCCTTTTCTTTCTTGCGGCGGCGGGCCTCTCTTTTCTTGAGTGCTTTCTGACTTTTCCGCTCCCTCTGTGCGGCTTTGGCCGCCTCTTGCTCTACCGCCCATTCGGCCTTGGCATCTTCAAATTCCTCCCACATAGTTGTGAGGTCGCGAGCAGCGATGAACTCGGCACGGTGGGATGCCATCACTTCCCTACCATTTTGTGTGTGTTCGTGGGCAGCGAGGAACTCGGTGCGGCGGGATGCCATCGCTGCCTTACCGGTTAGTGTGAGGCGCGGTGGCATGAACGATGCTTGGTGAGAGCTCTGGGGTGGAGTGGCCGGACAACCGTATAGTGCATTGGTTTGTCAAGACCTCAAGGACAGAAGACGAAGCAAATGAGGATTCCCCTTCAATCCTGGTCATTTATTACCGAGTAAAATGCATTGGCGGTCATCGAACTTGTCTTGATAGCTCACTTTGATCATTGTATACGAGATATGGTGATTATACGGTCGCTGGCTCAGCGTATAGCTCCGTATTTGTATGGTTGACTAGTCAAACAGTCCGCATGCGCCTGAAACGGTCACCGTCTCTCCAGAATGTCATTGCCGCATTCACTGGACTTAACTGCAGGTGCAATTGGTGTGTCACTGACATGCGTGCCAGACGCCCGTTGGGCCCACATGTCAGACACCCAAACGCATCTGCAGTTAAGTCACTGAAGTAACGTCCGCATTCACACCCGACAAACCTACTCCGGTGCCAGTTGTCCATCCGTCTGCCGCGGCTCATTGCCATTCGCTCGCTATATTAACTTGAGCCCCAGCTCCCAGCCATAGCCAAAGACCCACACTTATTCTCCTCCGGTCCCTTCCTTCTATCGGCACCACTTCAACCATGGCCTCGTGGCGCTCCGAAGCTCTCTTGGACGTACTGTCGCAGGAGCAGACGAGGGACATCGGCGGCTCCGCTCCGGGCGCGCTCCAAAGCTCTCTTCGACGTACTGTCGCAGGAGCAAACGAAGGAGATCGCCGGCACCCCCCGGGCCACCCTCCGCCGCCACGACCACGAAGCCGGCATGCGTGCACGGGCGCAACCGGCAGCGAGGAAGAGTAGTACACTTTAGGTCGCCGCCGCTCTGGTCCCGGGAAGGCCACCGCTACTCCACTCAGTCGATGCCAAGCTTGGTGGGGTAAACATCGGTGGCCGATTAGCCGCTTGACGGTGACGTGGAGGCAGAAATCTTCATAACCTTGTGCTCCGGCCGGAGGAGGAGGTTATCGAGGCGGATGAGGAGGAGGCAAAGGCAATGGCCGACTTTCTCGGGTTCATGGCCGGACTTGGTGGTCGGGCACCGGCGATTGTTTAGATTAGGTTTACAGTAGGTTTAGTACGGTTTGTGCGAAATATGTAATGAATTTCGTCCAGTTTGTAGGAAAAGTTTTCGAAATGTAATGAATTTCATCCGGTTAATTTGAAATTTGCTTTGTTTGCACGAATTTCGTCCGGTTAGTTCATATAGTTGTCGAATGGTATGCGGGCAGCATCGGATGGCATCCATCAGTGTCCTCGAATAGATGCCGGTGTAAATTTGTGGGCCAGCGGTGGAGATGCCCTAACTGCTATAATCGCTAACAATCCTCCATTATTTGGCAGGGAACAGTTATCCCTCGATCAAAATCAGATCCGCGGTGTTTCGCACTCCTCCTGCGTACGAGTGTAAACTCTTGCTTACATAAAAATGGAGCAAGTGGACGGCACTGTAGCACGTCATATCATTCGAACTAGCCCGCCTAACGAGCGGGAAAGCACCACCCTCGTCATTTTGTTCTGGATTTCTATCGATCGATCGCGCGAAAATGTTACGCTTCGCAAGTTCTAAAGGAAAAGGTGGCACACTTACGACTCGTACGCATCGCAACCCCGACAGTCCGGTTCGCACGTTGCTCACCAAAGGGGACACGCGTTGTCTTGCAATTTCACTGACATGTGGGACCGTAATTGAATAAACCCTCGATACCCGAAATCTAATCGTTCGGCGGGCGTCGGCTGAGAAGAGAGAAAAGGGGGAGGGAGAAGAGATCGCCCGCCCGCCGCACACGGACTCCAAGAAATATATGGTGATAATGTGAGGTGGGCCATGCTGGAGTCCAGACCGCTTCCGGAGCCCGCTCTCACTGCCCTGGCCCCTCAAGACGCCAGTTGCCCGCTGCATGCATAGCAAGTAGTCCCCGCTTATGTGGAGGAGAGTGAGGCATTGACAAAGTCAAGGAGTAACAGTGGAAACAATAGCTTTCATCAAAAATAAACAATGAATACTCGTTGCTCGTCCTCTATATCGAAAACAATACTTTCATTTGCCGACATGTGGGACGTCGACCATCCTGGTCCACCTGCCATGCACAAAATTATCCTGGTCTACCCCAGTCGTATCGCACCCAACCTTTCCCACCGTAAGTTGTTCGGACGAAGGAACCATCATGACTTCGTTGAATTCCGCTTCTTCAAGAAAACTTACTATACCCGCAATACTGCTACCACACGCGAAGACTGGACGACACTGTACCACGTCATATCACTGAAACCCACTTGGCAAAATTAGCCCGCCTAGGTCATCTATTTGGAACGGAGGGAGTATGTCTCTGCACTGCTATGATTTTGTGTTGCAAGTTCTCTATACTTTTGCTATGATTTTCTTACCTTATGAACCAAATGAGGCCTGAATGTATGTCGACTATTGTCTCATCGATCGCTAAGCCTACAATTTTAGGAGCTAGGGCTATTGGACGATCGATGAGGGATAAGTATAAGCGTACCACGAGCTCATCAGCCCCAACGTTTCTCTTCGGTGAGTGTTTTGCAAGTACTATAGCTCGCACAGTAGCTAGCCTACTAACACCAAGAATCATCAAACAAGCCTTGCTGATATGATAAACAGTTCAAACTTACATCGAAGCATGCCATATATTACATCAAAAGCTGGTGAGGATACATCTGTTTCCATTACTCGGAGAGGGTTTGCATGATTCATCGCATGATTCACTATCAAACAAAAGTAGCAAGATCCGCCCACACAAGACAGTGCACTAGCCCTAAGATGGTTTGATAACACGCCGTTCTGGTAATTAAACACAGGGCAATGCAAACTACCCTAAAGGATTAGCGCGATCAACTATTTCTTGTCATCGATCTCTCAGGCAACGACCACAGCACAGACAGCGGCATGGGAATCGATTTCTGGGGTGATGTCCACAGATGCACGCGACATCGAATCGATCTGCGGGCGATGTCCAAAAGGATGGACAGCGCATCGAATCGATCTCGGCGATGCCAACAGATGGGCCACGACATCGAATCATCAAGGACAACCACCGCACCTGCACAACACTAACATATTAGGAAGCACATTGCAAATAATCAAAAGCAAGCAGATTGCAAATAATCAAAACCACAACTATGGTAATAAGCCATTATTTTTTTACCTTGTGTAGCTCACCGGGATCTCATCCTCCGGGCCATCTCCTCGCCCTCGATGGGGCCATCACCTTGCCAGGGAATATCGCTTCAACGGCGACTATCTCCTCAAAGTCGGTCTTGAGCCTCACATAGTTGGAAATCGAGCTCTGGGGTAGGCACGGTGGGGCCCTTGCTGTTCTTCCAACTTTCTTTGAGGAGTTCGTCCGCCAACGTCCTCAACTCTTTGGCCAGTGCTTGTTTCTTGGAGTTCTTTGTCTCCATGGGTTGGCCCGCCAACATGGTCAACTCATTGGTCGTTGCTCGCTTCCTGGAGATCGCTGTCTCCAGTGGGTTATCCGCTGGCAACTCTTTGCCTAGTGCTCCAGGATCCATCAATGAACTGACAAACAAAAAGCAATCGAAAGGAAACCACAATTGCAATGAAAATGGGAAAAGAATAGGATGTGAGAATCGGTCGGTGCTTCACAAAAAGAAAATTATTGGAATGAAAATATAGCAGCATAACTGATTCGCCCACCTTTCCTTCGTCGGCAGAGAAGAAAAATGGCAGAAGTGAGTAGCTTGGAGTGAGGTTTTCTTCAAGAAAGGGAAGAACGGGCTTGAACGAGCGTTCCAATGAAATGATGGTTGCTTCATCCAGTCCAACTTGGAGGCCACCTTACCACTGCTGGTAAAGGTGTGGGTTTTGTGATAGGACGGGTCATGACGGCCACACTGGGGTGACAGGTGAGTCTCCACTATAGCACCTCGCTGTGATTTGGTGGATGGCACACGGGCCCGGATGCTTTGAAATGTCATTAACTTGATTTTAGTCTCTTTAGTATTTGGATCCAAGCATGGATGAGGCTAACAAGTTTTAGTCCCACTACTTTTAGTCATGTGACTAAAACGTATCCAAGCACTCTATCAATATGGTGCACCGCGACCAAGGCAGAGAGGAAAACGAGAGAACTATGTAATTAATGCATGAGTTTAATTAGGGTAGTTTTGTAAAGTACGACATACATTCCTCCAATCGCAAAATGCCTTGGTTCATGAGATTTGAGATTTGAGCCCTATAAACCGGAAAGGAGGGGGTACTGCACACGGTGTAGTCTAGTCACTTGTTTTTTTTAAGTCGAAGTCTAGTCACTGGTTGAAATCTCTAGAAAGGCAAATACTCCTTTCCGGTTTACAGGTCTTTACTACTCCCTCCGTCTAGGTGTGTAAGTCATCTTACGAAAACCAAATAGTCCCAAAACACTTAGGCGCGGTGCATTAACTTCTACCTTGTTTCTTGTTTCTTGACATACGTATCAACCAATAAGAGATGAGAGGTGTGCATGCTTTTAATGACTTGCAATGGCTAGTTCATTGCATGGAATGCTATTAATTAGCAAATAAACATTGGCGACCCCAGGAGGAAACGGTGCTAAGCGCGTGGACCTATGCAGAATGAGTATCAACAAATGGATAATGGAGTTTAATTGTTAAACAATAGCAATTTTTGTCTCATGCAAGAGCCTGGCTTGTACTCCAAGGAACCGCACCACGTGAGCGTTCGCAACTGCCACGTTCGGATTGCACTTGGCTCTTTGCCTCTTCGAGAAGACGAACAATGATGTTACTCCTTGTCGGTGTCAAAACCGGTGGATCTCGGGTAGGGGGTCCCGAACTGTGCGTCTAGGCGGATGGTAATGGGAGACAGGGGACACGATGTTTTTACCCAGGTTCGGGCCCTCACGGTGGAGGTAAAACCCTACTCCTGCTTGATTAATATTGATGACATGGGTAGTACAAGAGTAGATCTACCACAAGATCAAGGAGGCTAAACCCTAGAAGCTAGCCTATGGTATGATTGTTGTTCGTCCTACGGACTAAAACCCTCCGGTTTATATAGACACCGGAGAGGGCTAGGGTTATACAGAGTCGGTTACAATGGTAGGAGATTTACATATCCGTATCACCAAGCTTGCCTTCCACGCCAAGGAAAGTCCCATCCGAACACGGGACGAAGTCTTCAATCTTGTATCTTCATAGTCTTGGAGTCCGGCCGACGGTGATAGTTCGGCTATCCGGACACCCCCTAGTCCAGGGTTCCCTCAGTAGCCCGTGAACCAGGCTTCAATGACGACGAGTTCGACGCGCATATTGACTTCGGCATTGCAAGGCGGGTTCCTCCTCCGAATAATTCATAGAAGATTTTGAACACCAGGATAGTGTCCGGCTCTACAAAATAAATTCCACGTACCATTGTAGAGAGAATAATATTTACACAAGTTCAATCTGCTGACGTATTTCATGGCATGACGTCACACCACGGCCAAGCCTTTATTCGAATCATTTTTATTGTTCCACATCAGCGCGTTTAGCGAAGCGGTTTCCTTGGCACGTCTTTTCTAAGCAGAGATCGTGTCCCCTTATTCCGGGATTCTCCTCAATACGGGCGTGGGTAACCCGTATTTACTGGGCTGGTGGGGACGCATAGTTTCGTCCGCTCATATATAAGGGGATAAGAATCCACCTTTTCACCTACGCCTTCTTCCTCCTTTGCTTATCCATCTCCGGCCTCTCGAGCTCAAATACCAAGTCCGCACATCTCACCTCAACCTTCTCCAACAATGTCCAAAGCGGAAGCAAGTGGATGGCCTCCTCGACCACGGAGGGGCACATCAAGAGGCTGCGCAAGGTCGGATACTTGTCCAGCGATATCGCGACCGACTCCCGACGAGGGCAGCTCATCCCCACCCCTGGCCCCATGAGAGGGTGGTATTCCTTCCCATTTCCTCCGCTGGACTGGGCTTCCCACTCCACCCATTTGTCCGGGATCATGTTCTACTACGGCCTGGATTTCCATGATCCGCCCAATTTCATCCTCAACATCTCGGCGTTCATCGTGGGTGTGCGAGTCCTTCCTTCTGCGCCCAACCCCACTTCGCTTATGGTCAAGACTTTAATGTCAAGTCAAGGTGGTGGGTGGCTGTCAAGTGGAGTGCGGAGGCGCCATGGTGGGCAAGATGCCCAACATTACATGGCTCGAGGGCGCCTTCGTGGAAACCATCAAAGGGTGGCAATCGGGGTGGTTCTACATCACTCAGCCGCGTGACCCTAAATAGGCAGCGGCCCCTGAATTCAGATCTGGGATCCCCACACGGCTCACCTCCTGGAAAGAGAAGGGCGTGACGTGGGGTGATTCGGAGGAGCTGACCGGACTTCAATCCTGCGTCCAAACCCTGGTAAACAAGAAGCTCAAGGTTGTCAACGTAATCAAGGTCATGCTCATCCGCCGAATCCTCCCGTGCCAACAGCGGGCTTTCAATTTGTGGGAGTTTGATCCAGCACAGCACCCAACCTTGAGCAGGCTCTTCGACACTATGTACGAAGACGCCTGGAGGGTGCTGTTCAAGGGCGCTGAGGCTCCCTCATCCGCTACCGAAGATCGCGGATTCAGCTCGCAGCGTCAAGCCAGTGAGGTAAGCTATTTTATCCTTTACGGGACACTTGCTTTCCATAGTTTGACTCTATGCGGGATCTAAAACTCCCATTACCTTTGACAGGCTTGATAGAAGACGTCCGTGCAGGTTAACTGCCCGGCTCCCTTGCCCGAAGACCCAGCGGATGCCCGATTATCGGGACTGCTGGCCCCGGCGCCTTACGTGGTGCCGGAGAAGAAGGCCATGAAGAAGGCCACGGGAACCCGGAGGAGTTCCCGACGCCAGGTGTTATCGGACTCATCATCTGATGACTCCGAGGCGGACTCCTCCCATGAGGACGAGGAGGAGAAAAAGGAAGCCTCTCCCCCAGCGGGGGGGGGGAGAGAAGAAAAGGAAGGCCTCCCCGATTGGGGAGGCCGGTGGGTCCAAGAAGGGGAGGACCCTTCCTCCGGACTGTTCCACCAACGCCGGCGACGGCGAGGTGGAGTGGCCTTCGAGGGCCAAGCCCCTAGCGAGATCGTAAGTGTCTGGATCCCAGAATAACTTATGATTTTCCTTTCGCCGCATAGTGTCTTCTAATGCCGAACACAACCATATAGCCCGCCCAAGGATGATCTCCCCGCTTCGTTGAGCGGGTCCCTGGGTTCGTCCGATGTGAATAGCACTTCACTTCCGACCGCCTCCTCCCCTCATGACGCAGATGACACCGAGGCGGGGTCCCAGAAGGGGACCGGCCAGGAGGAGGAGTCCCCGGAGGTGCCGCAGGGCAACCTCCCGGACTTTGGGCCGGACTCCGCGCCGGAACCTTCGGTGGTTCCGGAGTCCAGCGGGCGGCCCCTTTGTAAGAAGGGTGAGACGGCGACGCTGGTGACCTCCGTCCAACCGGAGGCGCCGAATAACTTGCTGGAGGTGCTCAACTGCGCTTCCATCAAAGAGGAACACCGCACTGTTATGAGTGCGGTGATTCAGAAAGTTCAGTTCGCCAAGAGCGGGCTGACCGAAGCCTGCACCAGCCTTCTAACAGGCTTTGAGGTAAGGATTTTAAGATGTGTGAAATAGTACCGCGTAGACAGTAGCCCCTAATGCTCAGTTCGGTGTTCGGAAAGAAAAGCCAAACTGAGGATCTAAAAAGATATACGCAGGAGTCTAACACAAATATGTCAATATGGGAATGCAGGCTGTGCTGCTGACCTCTGCCGCACTGACTGCGGAGGTCACTGCCTTGAAGCAGAGCCTTGAGCGGTCCGAGAGCAAGCTCGGCCGTGCCAAGAAGCAGCTCGAGGACAAGGAAGGTAAGTAATACCTTATTAAAGTAATACCTTATAGAAAGGATTTGGTTGCAAAAAATGACAGGAATAACGTGGGTATTGCAGGGGCTATGAACGAGGTGGCGACCCTGAAGGAGGCGGTGTCCGCGGCCGAATGCAATGCGGTCGCGGAGCGCGCTGAGCGAGAGAAGCAGGAGGCGCGGGTGGTGGAGGTGCGGCAAGAGCTCCAGGCTCTCGTGGAAAAACACGAGAGTTTGGAGCGTGACTCGAAGACTCGAGAGTCCGAGCTTGCGTCGGCTCTTGGGAGTGCCAAAGCCGCTAAGGCCGAAGCTTAAAAGGCCCTCCAGGAGATCGAGGCAGTAAAGAAAATAGCGGCGGGTAAGGCATTCTTCATGCAAAGCAAGCATGTAAAAGTGAATTACTTGTTACTTACCCGAATTCGAAGCTCTCCAGGAGCGTTCGCAGATCTGCCCCGTAGCGTGTCTGATGCTACCGTGTTCTACAGAGCCAAGGAGGGGAGCTCGACGAAAAAGGTGTTCTGGTCTCGGTATGCTGAGGCCGGACATCCGGTGCCCATGGGCGACTAGCTGAAGCAGCTGGTCGAGCTCCACAAGGTGTCCGAACAGGCCATGAAGGGCCTCATAGTTCGGCTGTGGCCCAAAGAAGCCATGCCTAGGAGCTACTTCGGCCTGGTGCGGCGGCTGGTGGACGCCTATCCATTGGTTGAAGTCATCAAGCACTCCACCTACATTGAAGGTGCCCGTCGGGCCCTTGCCCGTGCTAAAGTGCACTGGGGCAGGATGGACGCCGAGAAGCTTGTGACGGACACGCCACCGCCGGGCAAGGAGTATCGCACGCCCGAGATGTATTATAAGGGTGTCCTGAAGGGTGCCCGCCTTATTGCGGGTGAATGCTCCAAAGGTGTAATATTTGAGTAGACTCGCATTTTGTTATCCTGTGCGCTAAAAACTTTGTTCATATGCGCTAAGCAACGCTTGTTAATTTAAAATATTACCTTCTATGCGGCCGTTTATCAAATCTGAGAGATGGCAAGTCGTTATTTCGCCCCAGTGCCACGAAAGTGGGGTGTTCGGATAAACTTGAGCGCTCTTGTTCCCATTTTGGGTCCTTCTAGGAGGCGCCAACACAACGAATGAGGCAACCGGACTTATAATGCTTGAACACTCTCACTTAGCCATAGAATTCTATAATTTTAAATTTAGTGAAGCCCCTAGTATTCGGAAGGTCAATTGGGCGCTATCACGCTGGGGCGGACAAAGCCGGCTCCTCGCTCTAAGCGGCATAAGTCTTTAGGGACTGGAAAAGACCTCTCGAACAGCGACCAGCTCTCGTCTTATCATGAAGGTCAGTTTTAGCTTTCTCCACTGAGGTGCTCAACCCAGCTCAACTGGGGCACAATCGCAGTGGTTCTCCCAGCGCTACCTTAGCCGATATAACGGAACGTAAGGTACCAAAACATGGGAGCCGGGCAAACCCGACTATTGACCCAAGACATGATTCGGAGCCGATGCATATAATGATATAAGTTCGGGGTGCCGCACTTGTGAAAGTGTTCGGACTTATCACACCATACTTTGGGGAACTTAAGCCCCTGGTGTATTTGGCCGTACCAAGGCGTACGGGTGCAACATGTCATAAGTTAACATATAGGAATGCAATGATAGGCAAACAACAATGCATTGTTTATTCAAAAGATACTGCAATAAAGGCAAAATGGTACAAATAGTGCGATAAGCGAGGGGTGGGACTATTTAACATGTCCCCCTCCAAGGGTAGGCTGCGGAATGGTATGTAAAACAGGTATAATGCTCGTAATGGAGACCACCTGGATACTCGTCGTAGCCTTTCTGCTTCCCTGGCTGTTGCATCGTGAGTTCGGCAGATCTACTGCCGGACAGGGCTTCTGGAAAACGGAGTCCTGAGAATAAGAAAAAAAAGAATGACAAATTTGGGAGCCCCTGGTGTGGTTGATCCGCACTCTGGGCATGCTGTGGTCGTGCCACTCCCCCTCTGCCCATGGTACCTCCAGAGCGTAGTGATGTACGCGTAGGTCTTGGTCTCGCGATTTCGCGAGGGTGGGGTTAGCCGATTACTACGCATGCTCCGAATGAGCCAGTGGTCTTGTTTTAGGTTACTGGCGCGCTTGACGGTGTCCGTCGCTAATAGCCGGACTCGAGAATTGCCTTAGGAGGCTACTCAGTACTTCCGCCGCGAGAGTCACTGTGTGCTCCTCCGCTTGGAGAGCGTTCGTGTTTCCGCTGACCGTGATGACTCCTCGAGGGCCCGGCATCTTGAGCTTGAGGTATGCGTAGTGCGGCACCGCATTGAACTTTGTAAATGCGGTTCGTCCGAGCGATGCATGATAGCCGCCATGAACGGGACTATGTCAAGATTAAATCTCGCTCGAAGTTATCCAGGATCCAAGACCACTTCAAGTGTAATCGAGCACTGCATAATTGGCCTCTACACACTGCACGACGCCTTTGAAGGTCGTCTTTGTGGGTTTAATCCTTGAGGGTCTATGCCCGCCTTGTGCAATCGTATCCCGATAAAGCAGGTTCAGTTGTTGTTATGCCGCCCATCGTGACTCTAGTGAGGTGAAATCCATCGACGATTGGGTTTAAAACCAATGCGGCAGGATACTGGTGGATACTAGTGGATACTGGTGGGGTGGTCCCTTTGATCAAAAGTGATCGGGCAGGAGGACCACGGATTGAACTTTGGGGCAACTGGCTCCATCGCGTATACGTCACTGAGCGCACGCTTCTGCTCCCTTTTGGGTATGTGGGTTGCGTATATCATGTTCACCGTCCACACTTGTGGGGGCAATCCCTTCCGTCCTCTATTGTTTGGCGGCCGTGTCTCCTCCTCGTCATTGCTTTGCAGCCCCTTGTCGTTGCCTTCGGTGATTAACTTGCCTGCCTGCTTGAACACCCAACAATCTCTGTTGGTGTGATTAGCTAGCTTTTCGGGGGTGCCGTGTATCTGGCACGAGCGATCGAGTATCCGGTCCAAATTGGACGGGCCTGGAGTAGTTCTTTTGAATGGCTTTTTTTGATGACCGGGTTTAGAGCCTCTGAATCCGGCGTTGACTGCCGTATCTTCAGTATTATCATCGTTAATGCGGCGTTTGTGCTTATTGCGACGCGACCTGCCATTGCTATCTTTGGTATCCGAACTACCAGAGTTTTTGGTTAGGTTGTTACTGCGGGCTAGCCAGATGTCTTCTCCCGCATAGAAGCGGGTCATGAGTGATGTGAGGGCTGCCATTGATTTCGGCTTTTCCTGTCCTAGGTGCCGGGCAAGCCATTCGTCGCGGATATTGTGTTTGAAGGCTGCAAGGGCCTCTGCATCCGGACAGTCGACGATTTGATTTTTCTTGGTTAAGAACCGTGTCCAGAATTGTCTGGCCGATTCGTCTCGCTGCTGAATTATGTGGCTTAGGTCATCGGCATCTGGTGGTTGCACATATGTGCCCTGGAAGTTATCGAGGAATACGGCTTCCAGGTCCTCCCAACACCCAATTGATTCTGCTGGCAGGCTGTTGAGCCAATGCCGAGCTGGTCCTTTAAGCTTGAGTGGGAGGTATTTGATGGCGTGAAGATCATCACCGCGGGCCATGTGGATATGAAGGAGATAGTCTTCGATCCAAACCGCAGGATCTGTTGTGCCATCGTAGGATTCATTGTTCACGGGTTTGAACCCTTCGGGGATTTGATGATACATTACTTCATCTATGAAGCATAGTGGGTGTGCGGCACCTCTGTATTGGGCTATATCACGACGCAGCTCAAACGAGGTTTGTCTACTGTGTTCGGCCCCGCCGAGATTGCTGTATCCGACGTGATGGTTGTCGTCGCGTATCATAGGGCGCCCACGCGATCTGTAGATCGATCTTGTTTGCCTCGCCTTATCCTCCAATATGTCTCGCAAGTCCGGCACGTTCCCCTGTGGCTTTGTACTTTTCGAGCGACGCCGGGGTGCGGCTTCAGTGGAGGGCCCAGGGGCCTCTCTGTCGCGGCCACGAGGTGGCCGGTCAACCGTATTGTGTGCTGGTGATGCAGGTTTATGTGCTTCCTCCTCTAATCGGGGTAGCAGCTTGCGTTTGGGGTAGCTTTTGGAGGGGCATTCGAGTTCATACTCTTCGGCCGCGAGGACTTCAGTCCATCTGTCGGCTAGTAAGTCTTGGTCAGCTCTAAGCTGTTGCTGCTTTTTCTTGAGGCTTCTTGCCATGGCCATAAGCCTGCATTTGAAACGCTCTTGTTCGACGAGATCCTCAGGCACAACAAATTCGTCGTCGTCGAGGCTTGCCTCGTCTCCGGAGGGAGGCATGTAATTATCGTCCTCTACCTCTTCGTCTGCCGCTCTCTCACGAGGGATGGCTTCTCCATCCTCCTGTGCTGAATCTTGCCGGAGGGGGTGTCTTGACCGTCCAGGGTGTTATTATCTCCAAGGCGGAATCTCCATTCTTCTTTGTGGCGGATTTGGGCGGCGCCACGACGCCGGGCGCTTAGGCTGTTTTTTGAAGGGGTCGTCCTCCGCTATTCCATCGCCATTCCCATCCTTTGGTATGTCCACCATGTATATGTCGTATGACGAGGTGGCTTTCTAGTGCCCTGTAGGCGCTGGTTCTTGGTCGTCTCCGGCATCGTCGTCCATACCGTAGATGTCTTCGGAGTCGAAATCTAGCATGTCGGTTAAGTCATCGACAGTGGCTACGAAGTGGGTGGTGGGTGGGCTTTGAATTTCTTCGTCGTCCGCATCCCAACCGTTCTGACCATAATCCGGCCAGGGCTCTCCTGATAAAGAGAGACACTTTAGCGAATTCAGGATGTCGCCAAAAGGCGAGCACCGAAAGATGTCCGCAGTGGTGAAATCCATGATCGGCGCCCAATCGTATTCGATTGGCAGGGGCGCGGAAGGTTCAGGGTCCGGAGAGGAGTCCGGCACCTTGGAGTCACGAGCTTCACAAGGGACAGGGTCGGTATTCGGCTCTATCGCCGTAGAGGTAGCAGCCCCCGAGGTGGTGTCCAGCCACCAATCCTCGATTGGGGTCGTCGGTTCCGAATTAAGGGTCGGAGCGGACTCTTGTGCGACCTCCAGGGCACTGTTCGGCGGCAGAGCTAGATCGTGCCCATCGCGACAGTGCGGCGCACTTGGCTGTGGCTCGAATCCATCGAAAATCAAGTCTCCGCGGATGTCGGTCATATAGTTCAAACTTCCAAATCTGACCTGATGGCCAGGGGCGTAGTTTTCGATCTGCTCCAGATGGCCAGGTGAATTGGCCCGCAGTGCGAAGCCGCTGAATACGAAGATCTGTCGGGGAAGATAAGTCTCGCCCTGGACCGCGTTGTTGTTGATGATCGAAGGAGCCATCGGGCCTATAGGTGACGACACAGAGGAACTCTCAATGAAAGCACCAATGTCGGTGTCAAAACCGGCGGATCTCGGTAGGGGTCCCGAATCAGGTCGTCTAGGCGGATGGTAACAGGAGACAGGGGACACGATGTTTTTACCCAGGTTCGGGCACTCATGGTGGAGGTAAAACCCTACTCCTGCTTGATTAATATTGATGATATGGGTAGTACAAGAGTAGATCTACCATGAGATCAAGGAGGCTAAACCCTAGACGCTAGCCTATGCTATGACTGTTGTTCGTCCTAAGGACTAAAACCCTCCGGTTTATATAGACACCTGAGAGGGCTAGGGTTATACAGAGTCGGTTACAGTGGTAGGAGATTTACATATCCGTATCACCAAGCTTGCCTTCCACGCCAAGGAAAGTCCCATACGGACACGGGACGAAGTCTTAAATCTTGTATCTTCATTGTCTTGGAGTCCGGCCGACGGTGATAGTTCGGCTATCCAGACACCCCCTAGTCCAAGACTCCCTCACTCCTACTTCTACAGTATCGAATCCACCGCTGCATGTCCGTCCACCTCGTGCGGGAGGGATAGCATGTAGCGAAAGCTTCTACTTACTGCTCCTGCCTTTGCGTCCATGACAGGTGGGCCCAACAGGTGGTTGGCCCACCTGTCATGCAGCCAAAGGCAGGTGCAGTTAAGGCACCGGAGCTCAGTCCGCGAGGGAGATGGCGTCGTAGTAATCAAATCTCTCGGGCATGTATGAGTTGACGCGACACATCAAAGCACTGCATTCGATAAAAGTCTTTTCACACTTTTCAAATGGGCTACTTCGTATGTAGGAGTAGACATATTTTGCTTCGTATGTACTCCCTCCGTTCCAAAATATAAGTCTTTTTAGAGATTTCACTATGAACTACATACGAAACAAAATGAGTGAATCTACACTCTAAAATATGTCTATATACATCCGTATGTAGTTTGTAGTGGAATCCCTAAAAAGACTTACATTTAGGAACGGAGGGAGTAGTCACTTGTTGCAATCTCTCAAAAGACTTATATTTGGAAACGGAGGGAGTACAACGCATGCATGCATGCCATGACTTTCCTTTTGATACTTGCATGTGTTGATTTGATGCACCTTGCCAAATTTTGACTATAAATTTAGCTAACCAAATTTTCATGCATGTCACAAAAAATCACGGGGCTGTTTGGATTGTGACTATGTTTGTCTTATGTTGCCACATTATTTTTCCCACACTTGCCTAACCTGAGTTGCTCAAATTGTTAGACACATTTTGGCTTGCCTAAGGGAATCTTGCCACAATTTTTGTGTCTATGACATGTGGGGTTCACTGCTAATAAAAAATTCTTGTCTTAGGTGTGGCTAATAAAAAAGACTTATATTTAGGAACGGAGGGAGTAGAAAATATAAATAATAATGCATGTTGGGGCAACCCACGTTTCCGCTAATTTTAGCCGTGGGCTTGTTCACAATTTTTACGAGGGGGTGGTTGTTCATTTAATGGAGGGACTTGTAGTACTACCAGACTTGAACGATACAAAGTGCGACCTGGCACACCGTAACACCACTTGGAACAAGCGGGTAGCTATCTCAAAAAACAATCAACAACTAAAAAAAACTGCGACCTGGCATGTAGTAGTACACAATTTTAAACGATTGTTTTGATGGAGTGAAAAAGGAAAACTACCCCACTACTTATATATAGGCCGGAGCCTCCGCGCTTGCTTGCTAGGGCTGCTCTATTCACACACTCTCATCCTCTCCAGATCTAAACAAGATAGGGGTAGTAACCCTGTCTTTCTCCCTTCAAAAAACACTGGCTTTCTATCCTCACCGTTGGTTACAGATCCGGACGTATCCCCCTCCGCCGGTTAAGGGGAGGAGGGGCAGCGTTTAGGCCGTCGTCGACAGCGAGGGAGGAGACCCACTACCGGCCGCACCGTTATCTCTGGCCGAGCGCCGGCGCGGGAGGTCCTCTGATCCCTTCGTCGTTGCTGTGGGCGGATCCGGCCTCCCGCCGCCCACCTATCCACATCCCGACGACCTTCAGGTATATCTTCATTCGAAACCGCCTTAGCTCTACTTCCCTAGCTCGCTACGTTGTTGCATGTGCATCATTTTCTACCTCTCAGCCCCTCTCGATCGGATGGTCCAACGTCACCTTTTTTCTATTGTTAGAGGTAAAGCTACTTCATGGACTCGAATCTTGTACTCCCTCCATCCGAAAATACTTGTCATTGAAATAAAGTGGGGGTGGGGGAATTAGTATGTACATCGGACTTGGTATAAACAGGAAGGAAAGGGGATGAAAGTAGTACAAACTGTTCATCCAACTGGTCTCTTGGTCGAAAAGGGAAATATAGGGGTAACGCTGTACACAGTGGTATGACCAGGACTAGATTTGCTATCCACACATAGGAGTAGGTGCCTAGAGTGAACAAAAATGGGACCAACCCAGATATGTTTCTTGGATGTTTGTTTCTCTATGCAACAAACTATGAATCGCCACTTTATGCCCCTGTTTACGTACATGGTGTTGTACTGCTGGTGCACCCACTGTCCCATGCCCTTATAACAAATATTTAGGCTCTGGTCGGAATAAAGAGGCAGAAAACATAGGTCTTGATGAAAATAGAGGAATAGGAAAGGAATGTAGGTATAAAACTATGGAACAGCGAACCGGAGGAAACTCTCAAGAGAATGTGTTCGGATGGACTACTTAAATGTACAGATTTGTCTTTTAGAGTAGCATTCTTGGCAAGATGAGATGCTATTTGTTTATTCAGCTGCACAAAGACTACTCTTGTTCTCACCTCACGTACCACACATAGGTTGATTTTTTATTCCGCAAACAACACAAAGAACCTATCTAACGCATGGCGTGCGAAGCGCCTCGGCTTCCGCCCAAAAAATGAGCAGCGCGTGGATGTTTCTAATCCGATGGAATCAGTATTACCAGACCAGCTTTACTATGAAATACTATTCACCTTTCCCATGTTCCGAATGGTTGGAAGGGAAAGAATACGGTAGGAATTGTGTTCCTACGAAAATCGTGCACCAAACCTGTGAACCGAATGCAGCCTTAGCTGTTCTTAATATAATGTCCTGGTAAAAATGAAGCCATGCCACTGTTTTTGCTCAGTAATTGTTTGAGACTCGACAAGTTTAGCCAAATGTTTTTGCCTCAGTAATTGTTTGAGACTCGATTGTTTCCTCAGGCCTTTTGTGCAAACAGGATATCCAATTCACACAGTTGCTTTGTTGTGACCTTTTGGTGCACTGCACAAAACTCTTCTTAAAAGAAGTGACTTTTGTGCTATTTAACTGGAATGTCAGATGGAACAGTTGGTTCATTTTGGCGGAACTGCACAAAGGGAGATCTGTGTTCCAATCCTTATCATCCATATTGGCGCCATAACCTTCCTTTAGGTAAGAATGATATTTAATGCATGTGTTCATCTCTATTTTCCGACTGCCATGAGAAAATAATGTTGTTTTTTACTAGTACACTTGTACTCCCTCACTGACAAAACGAATTCTGAATTAGAAGGCCAATCATGTACTTGGTTTCACCAACTGGTGAGGAGAAAGAGAAACAAAGCATGAAGAGGAAGAAGAAGAAGAATAAATAAAGGCTAAGGCGATCTTGTTTGAAGCCGAGGCCTCGAATCGAGGCTATTCAAGGGCTCCGCAACGACTACCTTACATGTCAGACGATCCTCCAGGGAGCCCTTCCACATCTGCTGTCTCACTTAATTAATTAGGAGCACTTAAGTACCACTAATTTATTACTGTCTAATTTTCTTGTTGGAGTTAAACAAATCTTTAGTAGGACCCTATGCTGAATCATGTACGTGTGAATGTTTGTCTATGGAGGTGAATCATGTGGTGGAGCAGAGAGGGAATATTATTAGTGTCATGACATAATAGTGCTATTGTTTTGCATGTCAATTTATTGCCATTGGTTCAATGAGGCAATGTTTTGCGTATTGTCCATCATGAATTTGATGCTACTGTTTGAGTAATATGCTAATGTCTTCCTATCCTTTCTCACTAAGCTAATGAAGGTTTCACCTTGTTCCTACTTGTGCAAACAGGGATCATGTTGTGCCAATCATACATTTTAGTGGAACTACACAAGACAATACAATGAATCTGTATCCCATGCTGCTTTAACTCTCTGGAAGTTCTTGATAATCTTCGATATGATCTCAGCACTGGTAAACAAGAGTGATTTCAACCATACATTTGAAGTTCACAAAAATGTATACTATTGTGTGATTCCAGTGAGTGCTTTATCATCTCTTATGGGACTACATGAATAACCTTTTTTCTCAGGTTGGTACGGGCCTAAGGCCTTCATCCATATTAGTTTGCTGTCATCTCTATTTGTATCATGCTACTGTCATGAGAAACTCCTTTATCTTTTTAAATTTTGCAACCTATGATGGCAATGCTTTGAGGTGTTGAGTTGAGCTAATTGGCACTGATTAAATAAACTAATACCTCTCTTTAAGCAAGACTACTATGTTGCTAACTTTACCCATTAAGATAATGAGGGTGCTTCCATTTGTTAGTGTATGTTTCATCAACTGGTCCCACTATTACAGTAATCTCACTCTCTCAATATATGTGCCAACGGGGATGCTCGATTTTGGTGGAACTGCACAAAAAATTTGGGTGCTTCATTGCCTCGACAGCTTCCGTCCTTTCCTGTCAGTCGCTAATCTCCGCTTGCTTTCTTCCTTTGTTGTCAGTCGCTTGGCTTATCTCGGCTTCCAGTCAAAGGAAATAGCAATTGATATGCTACCTCACACAGGTTGGTACTGGTCTTTATCATGATTATTGTGCCTGTCATATGTATTGGTAATTTGGTATTGTGCTACTGTTTGCCGATTTCATAAAGGAGTAATTTGGAGCCTGAACTCGCAGGCAAATCATTACATCGGGTGATTTCAGTAGAACTGCACAAAATGATCAGATGGACAGGTACTTATGCTTCTGCTATGTACTCCAAAGTTCACTCAGACAAGCATTGATGTTGACAAGAAGTGCCTATATTCATTCGAGTATCAACCGGCGTCAACCAATTGTCAAACTCCAAGTATTAGGAGAGTGAACGCCAAAAATATTGCTTGGTGCATAGCCCAGAAAAACGTTGTCCAGTCTTTGGTCCCAACTTGTGCCTTTTGGTTATCGGCACATATGGTAGCAAACTATATGGCATGGAGTCTAAAGATTCCAAACAAGTTGGTTGACGCGTATATTCATCTGGGACTTAATCAGTCTGCACGCCAAGGAGGCTCCATTTCAGTTGAACTGCACAAAAAATTTGGGTGGTTCATTTTCTCAACCGCCTCCTTTCTTGTCTGCAATGTAGAATTTTGCCGAGATACAGGACCAAGATGAGCCAGTAAACTAGTTGGATGAAAGTAGTGGCCAAGTTGCTCAAACCTCCGTCAGCACGAGGCCACTATTTGAGGATAAACCTACAAGCAAAGTTCAGATTGTCTGTGCTGCCTCTTATGTACTCGAAAGTTTACTCGTACAAGAACTAATTTTAGCAAGAAGTACCTCTGATTGAACACCATTTACCAGTCTGTACGCTAGGTAATTAAAGTTCGTCCATGGATCATATTGGCTATGATCTCAATCATTTGGATGCATAAACATACTGAACATGTGTATATCTGAATCTTTTTGTGAATTATGTATGAATATTGTCGTGTGATCTATCAATCATTTGGATGCATAGATATGCTGAGCTTGTGTATATATGAATCTTTTGAGTTGTTGATAGTGAATGTTGGCTATGAATATGAACGTGTCATGTGAACCTGAGTTTGATATGAATTGCAACAGAACCAATTATAACCCTTCTCCTCCTCTCAATCTGCGACTCCACTGCCGCGTTTTCCCATCTCCGAGTCGTTCCCGTTCGGGGCCTCGCCGTCGTCCACCACCTCGCTATGTTCGGTGCGGCGTGGTCAACAAACGAGAGTCATCGGAAGAGGACTGTACATGGAGAGCCTGACGGCTGGGACCCACGAGGTCCATGGTCGCACGCAAGGAAAGTTCCTCCTTATTAAGCTGAAAAAATGTTTCCTCCACCTGACAGCTGGGACCCACCGGTTGTATCTTCGCATGGAAGGAAGTGCCTCCTTGTTTTGCGAAAAATTATTCATCCGTTGACACCGGGACCCGTCGGTTGGTGACTGACTTGTGGGCCTGCTAAGCGGACGTGTACGCACGGCTTTGTCAACTTAATCAACAAATGAATCTAGCAGCTGGACCGTTGGATGTTAATCCAACAGCTGTGCTCCTTCTTCAACCTCTGTTCTTGCTCCTGTCTCCCGTGGGCGGCACCGCGGCTGTGCTGCCGCGCACCCGAACTACTGAAGTTTCCCGCTCCTCTCCATCTGCGACTCCACTGCCCCGTCTTCCCCATCTCCGGGTCGTTCCAGTCTGGGTGTGCTCGGCATGGTGTGGTCAACGTGGTCAACAACCGAGAGTCATCGGAAGATGACTGTACGTGAGAGGCTGACAGTGGGGACGCACCACGCCCATGGACGCATGCATGCAACGGAACGCGGCGAGGTCAACGTGGTCAAGGAACGACTTCCATCGGAAGTATACTATACGTGGAGAGTCTCACCTCGCTCCACGGCCACAGCAAGTAAGTACCTCCTTATTACGCGGAAAATAATGATTACTCCAACTGACAGCAGGGACCCACAGGACGGGCCACCGTATTTTGTGAAAAAAACGTTTGCCCCCTGACTGCTGGGACCCACCTGACGGGCCACCATATTTCGTGAAAAAAACGTCCCCCCACTGTCAGCTCGGACCCACCGGAAGTGCCTCCTTATTACGCACAAAAAAATGAATACTTCCCCTGCTAGCTGGGACCCACCTTGGTGGGAGGCTGACTTGTGGGCCTACTAAGTTGACGGGGACGAAGGGCTTTGCCAACTTAGTCAATATGAACGATTCTAGCTCCAGTGACCGTACGATGTCCATCCAACGGTCGTAGTGCTTCTTCAACCTCTGGTCTTCTTGCTCCAGCCGCCCAAACCAGCGCCGGTCGTGCCTCATGCTCCTGCCTCCCGTGGCCGGCTGTGCTGCTGCGGAGGACTCACCGCCCCCCCACCGCTGGCCAAGCCCTACGGCGACAGCAGCCTCACACCGTAGCCGAACCAGTAAACCCTCGTACTCCTGTCCGCGCGGGCTACCACTGTCGTGTCTTCCCCAGCTCTGCTTTGTCCCCTTCCTAGGCCTCGTCGTCGTCCACCGCCGTGCTGCTCTCCACGCGGCGTGGTCAACATGGTCAAGGAACGACTTCCATCGGAAGAGTATCAGACGTGGAGAGGCCGATACCGGGTCCATGGCCACAGCCCAGTTTTTTTGTGATTTGCCAAGTAAGTCGCTTTGTCAGGCCTGTTAGGCTGCAAATCTTTCAAGACAAGGAGATTCATTCGGCTGGCCAAGAAAATGGCCCATCAGTAATGAGAAATGGGTTGTACATTTTTAAAACACATCAAAGCGACAATTAGTTTCAAATATCTTTTTTTTCATTTCGAGATTTTTTATGCGTGGAGAATTTGTTGGATTTTATATTGATATACATTTAGTTTTAAAATCAGTTTGAATGTGAGTCAAAATTTCGGGATTAAAAACAGTTCGGACCGCACTGAAATATGCAAAATTTCGTATAATTTTTTAACCGTGGCCACAATATGGGCTATAATGCTAACAAAAAGAATATGGGCTCAGAAAAAACCTTAAGAATTAGAAAATGGGCTGTAAATTATTAGAAATAATGGCAGATGGGCTGTATGCTGTCTTCCACAGATTTGAGGCTTTCCTAAAAAGGTTGGCGACAAGCAAAGGATCGTTGGATGGCCATCCAACGGCCGTCGTCTTCTTCAATCTCTGCTCTTCTGCTCGGCCGCTCAAACAAGCACCGCGGACTGCTCGCTCCCTCCTCCTCGCGGCGGGTCAGTCTTTGCCACGCAGAGCCTCACCGCCCACCGTACTCCCATCGCTCGCCTAGCCATCCTCTACTCACCCACACTGCTGTTATTCTCCGCGATGGCGATTTAACCAAGAACCCTCGTTCGATCGTACCCCCTCCGCGTGGGAAACAACTGCTGAGTCTTCCCTACCTCCGTGTCGTTCCCTTCCTAGCCCTCGCCGTCGTCCACCGCCCTGGTGCTCTCGGTGCGGCCTGGTCAACATGGTCAACGACCGACATGCATCGGAAGTGGACTGTACGTGGAGAGGCCGACAGCTGGGTCCACGGCCGCACGCAAGGAAATGCCTCCTTATTACGCGAAAAATAATGATACATCCACCTGACATCAGGGACCCACCGAAAGGGCCTCAGTATTTCGTGAAAAAACGTTACCGCCGCTGACAGCTCAGACCCACCAGCTATATCTTCGCATGCAAGGAAGTGCCTCCTTACTACGCACAAAAAATGAATACTCCCCTTGTTAGCTCGGACCCAGTATAGTGGTAGGCTGACTTGTGGGGCGCCTACTAAGTTGACGGGGACGGAGGGCTTTGTCAACTTAGTCAATATGCACGATTCTAGCTCCAGTGACCGTACGATGTCCATCCAACGGCCATAGTGCTTCTGCAACCTCTGGTCTTCTTGCTCCAAATTACCCAAACCAACGCTGGTCGTGCCTCGTGCTCCTGCCTCCCGTGGCCGGCTGCGATGCGGCGGAGGCCTCACCGCCCCCTACTACTCCCACCGCTGGCCAGACCATCCCTCTACTCACCCACACCCCCTATTATTCTGTGACGACGGCAGCCTCACACCACAGCGAATCAGTGAACCCTCGTACTCCTCTACGTGTGGGCATCCACTGCCGTGTCTTCCCCAGCTCCGTGTCGTCCCCTTCCTAGGCCTCGCCGTCATCCACCGCCCTGGTGCTCTTGGTGTGGCGTGATCAACGTGGTCAAGGAATGGCTTCCATCGGACGTGGACTGTATGTGGAGAGGCTGACAGCTAGGTCCATGGCCCCAGCAAGGACGTGCCTCCTTATTAGGCGCGAAATAATTATTCCTCCACCTAATAGCGGGGACCCACCGGACGGGCCACCCTATTTAGCGAAAAGAACGTTTCCCCCTGTCTGCTGGGACCCACCAATTACATCTTCGCACGCAAGGAAGTGCGTCCAAAAAAAACGATTTTCTCCCCTGACTGCTGGGACCCACCAGCTACATCTTCGCACGCAAGGAAGTGCCTGACAGTCGGGACCCACCTGGTTGAAGCGTACGTAGCATTGTCATTCGGGTCGCGAACATGCACGTACATATATACTGGTGGATGTAGAGGTGCGCACCTGTCGTAGTAGAGGCGCACACGTAGCATGTACACATATGTACAGTGGCGAGGGTGCAAGAAAGAAAATACGGCCATGTATGTACATACGAGCAGGGTCTCTAACGCCTATCGTGCATACGTATATGGCTGGGTCGGAACGGAGAAACAGCGTCATCGTCGTGTTCATCGGGAGCCAACCGGCTGGGTCGGAACGGAATGCGTGGTCGTGTTCATTGGGAGGGCTTGGACGGAACAGGCGATGGAAACGAGGCCTGCTGTACCGCACAACGGAGGAAACGGCCTTGTGTTCAGCCGGCCACGTTCGAAATAGGGTCCTGTTGATCGGGAGGGGCCTGGAGTACCGCAAAAAGGAGGAAACGGACCTCCTACGGTCGAAACGAGGGTCCTGTTGATCGGGAGGGGTGTGGCGTACTGCAAAACGGACGAAACGGACTTGTGTTGGGCGCTTCTGGTCAAACGGGGTCTTGTTCATCGGGAAAGGTGTGGCGTGCAAAACAGGACTCCACGGATCTGTTCATCTCCACCGTCGACCTCCTCCACCTCCACGGGCTACCACGACCTCTTCCAGCCTCCACGGGCTCCTGTTCATCCAGCCTCCACCGCGCTTACTCCACCAGCTACTGTTCAACCACCCCTCCACGGGCACCCCTCCATCGTCTACTGTTCATCCAGCCCTCCACACCACGGGGTCCTATTCAACCACCCCTCCACGGCCACCCCTCCACCGTCTATTGTTCATCCAGCCCTCCACACCACGGGTTCCTGTTCATCCAGAGGCAACGCCACCGCTCACTTTATTCATCCAACCCCCCCGCAACACTCACGTTCATCCCAGGCGGCATCGATCGGCTTCGATTAGCGGCAGAGTGAAGAATCGCTCCATCGGGTTCGATTAACGACCATCGATCGATTGCTCGGGTTCGATGTCGTAGCCTCGGTCTGTCGCTTCGGGTTGATTAGAGCCCAACGCCTCGCTCGGGTTCAGTTAGAGCCAACACCTCCCACACACGCGCGTACCTATACGAGAGAAACACGCATCACTCTCCCACCGTAACCGGCAACTCCCCGAAATTTTCCTCCCCCTTGCTTCTACCACGGTTTTTTCCATCATGGACGGCCCAAAGAATGTCATGCAGCTGCGTCTCCGGCCCGTCCAGGATGAAAAGCCCATTTTCTATCATGATTTTTTGTCATAAAAGTAGGAGCCCACCACATCTATGATGATACCGGGTTTTGTCACAATTATCGTCATCGAAGTGTCATATATATGACAGAAAAAAAATTCGTTCGGCCCAAAATGTCACGGATCTGTCTTTTTTTTGTAGTGTATCCTATAGCTGATAGTAGATGGGTAAGTCCTGTCCATTGTGTCCCTAAGAAACGAGGTATTACTATTGTTCCTAATGATAAGAATGAAATTATTCCACAAAGAATTGTTACATGCTATATAATGGTAATTGATTTTAGAAAATTAAAAAAGCAACTAGAAAAGATCATTACCCTCTGCCTTTTATTGATCAAATGCTAGAAAGATTATCTAAGCACACACATTTTTGCTTCCTTGATGGATATTCTGGTTATTCACAAATACCTGTTTCTCAACCTGATCAAGAAAAGACCACTTTTACTTGTCCCTTTGGAACTTATGCTTATAGACGTATGCCTTTTGGTTTATGCAATGCACCTGGTACCTTGCAAAGATTTATGACTCTATATTCTCTGACTTTTGTGAAAATATTGTTGAGGTTTTCCTGGATGCCTTTTCTGTTTATGGGAAGTCTTTTGATGATTGTTTAAGCAATCTTGATCGAGTTTTGCAGAGATGTGAGCAAACGTATCTTGTCTTCAATTGGGAGAAGTGCCACTTTATGGTTAACAAAGGTATTGCTTTGGCCATAAAATTTCTGAAAGAGGTATTGAGGTGGAAAAGCTAAGGTTGATGCAATTGAGAAAATGCCATGTCCTAAAGATATCAAAGGTATTCGTAGTTTCCTTGGTCATGCTGGTTTCTATACGAGATTTATCAAAGACTTTTCTAAAATTTCTAGGCCTCTTACAAATATTTTGGAAAAGGATATTCCTTTTTTTAGGATGATTGTTTAGAAGCCTTCGAAACACTAAAGAAAGCCTTAATTTCTGCACCTATTGTGCAACCACCTGATTGGAACTTGCCTTTTGAAATTATGTGTGATGCTAGTGATTATGCTATTGGTGTTGTTCTAAGACAAAGGGTTGATAAGAAACTGAATATTATTCATTATGCTAGTAAAACTCTAGACAGTGCCCAACGAAATTATGCTACTGCTGAAAAGGAATTTCTAGCAATGGTGTTTGCTTGTGATAAATTTAGATCCTATATTGTAGATTCAAAACTAATTGTTCACAACGATCATGCTGCTATAAAATATCTTATGGAAAAGAAAGATGCCCAACCTAGGCTTATTCGATGGGTTGTCTTGCTACAAGAATTTGACTTACATATCACTGAGAGAAAAGGAGCGGAGAACCCCGTGGATGATAACTTGTCTAGACTTGAAAATGTTCTAGATGACCCACAACCTATTAATGATAGTTTTCCTGATGAGTAATTAGTTGCAATACATGTTTCTAATAATACCCCTTGGTATGCTGACTATGCTAATTATATTGTTGCTAAATACATCCCCCTAGCTTTACATACCAACAAAAGAAAAATTCTACTATGATTTAAGACATTACTTCTGGGATGACCCGCATCTTTATAAAGAAGGAGTAGATGATATTATTAGACATTGTGTACCTGAGCATGAACAGGGACAAATCCTACGTAAATGTCATTCCGAAGCTTATGGAGGACATCATGTGAGATATAGAACTGCTCACAAGGTATTGCAGTCTGGGTTTTATTGGCCTACTCTCTTCATGGATGCTCGTAAGTTCAACTTATCTTGTGATGAATGTCAGAGAATAGATAATATCGGTAAGCGTCAAGAAATGCCTATGAATTATTCACTTGCTATTGAACCATTTGATGTTTGGGGATTTGATTACATGAGACCTTTTCCTTCCTCTAATGGGTATACTCATATTTTGGTTGTTGTTGATTATGTTACTGAGTGGGTAGAAGTTATTCCAACTAGTAGTGCTAATCACAACACCTCTATTAAATGATTAAAGAATTTATTTTCCCAAGTTTTGGAGTCCCTAGATATCTAATGATTGATGGTGGTTCGCACTTTATTCATGGTGCTTTCCATAAAATGCTTGCCAAGTATGATGTTAACCATAGAATTGCATCATCCTATCATCCTCAGTCTAGTGGTCAGGTTGAACTTAGCAATAAAGAAATAAAACTAATTTTACCAAAGACTGTCAATAGGTCCCAGAAGAATTTGTCTAAGAAATTAGATGATGCACTTTGGGCTTATAGAACAGTATATAAAAATCCTATGGGTATTTCTCCTTATAAAATGGTTTATGGTAAAGTTTGTCATTTACCTCTTGAGTTAGAACATAAAGCTTTTTTGGCAATTAAAGAACTCAACTATGATTTCAAACTTGCTGGTGAGAAGAGGTTATTTGATATTATCTCATTAGATGAATGGAGAACCCAGCTTATGAAAATGCCAAGTTATTTAAAGAAAAAGTTAAAAGATGGCATGATTAAAGAATCCAAAAGCGTGAGTTCACGGTTGTAGAATATGTTCTTTTGTACAACTCTCATTTCAGATTCTTTGCAGGAAAACTCCTCTCCAAATGGGAAGGGCCATATGTTATCGAGGAGGTTTATCGATATGGAGCTATCAAAATAAATAATGCCGAAGGTACTAAAGCGAAGGTTGTTAATGCGCAACGAATAAAACATTATATCTTAGGTATGCCCATTAATGTTGAAAGCAATATTATCCAAACTATGACACCGGAAGAACACATAAAAAAACCTACCAGAACACTCCAGAATCATGTAAAAAGAGGAGGTATGTGATACGGTAAGTAAACGGACTCCAAAAAATCTGCAAAAATATTTTCTGTCCATTTTGGAATATAATTTTTTTAGGAAAATAAGAAACAACCAGGAAGGCACCCCTGGTGGGCACAAGACACCAGGGCGGCCAGGCGCGCCCAGGTGGGTTGTGCCCACCTCAGGTACCTTCCGGACTGTATTTTTCTTTCGTTGCTTATTTCCCAAGATAAAAAAACCTTTATATACCCCCCAAACTCATTGACCACCGTATCATGGAGAAATCTTATGTTTTCTTTTTCTTGCTATTTTCTAACAGATCTAATCCACCATGGTCGCTTCAAGCTCCTCCAAGGACAAGTTCTTCAAGGACGTCATAAACCCGTATTTGCGGGAGGTGATGCAGCACCCTCAAGATATCCAGATGCGTGAGGGGGTGCTCCACATCCGCGATGTGCAAGGACCCAAGGGGACTAGATCTGTGGAGGCTAGGCTTGAAGATATGGAGCAAGAAGTCTTCCAGTGCAATGCGATGGTGGAACATGGACTCAATGCCAATCACCTCATGATCGTGGACTACACCCGTGATCTCAAGGTGGATGGCAAGTCCATGAAGGACATCATCTTCTCCTTCAACGAGCAAATCAACTTCCTCCAGAGCCAGATCTACGACCTTCAAAACCAAGCCTTTGAATATGAGGCATGGTTTTAAGGTATGAGTTTGGCTGCGAGTTGCAAGGACCCGAGAGACTGACTCCTCCTCTTATGATGGTGAGGCTCTGCCATGGAAACCCAAGGACAAGATCGCCACTACTTCATCACCACCACCACCTTCTTCATCACCAAAATAAAATTGAGTGTCGGGTATGGGTACTCCCCTTGGCTTGTGCCAAGCTTGGGGGAGGTGCCCCAGTATAGTATCACCTCCACTATATTTTGCCTTTATTTACCTTAGTTCGATCCATAGTTATCTTTTTCTTTATATTAATAAATGTTTAGTTCGATCCTTTCTTTTGAAAGCTTGCTTAGTGATCTATCCTTGTAATCGTGTGCGAGATATATAATGTCTAGTTGAATATGGGTAGCATGAGTTATTATTGTTGACATCACCCTCGAGGTGAGTATGTTGGGAGGCAAAACTATAAGCCCCTATCTTTCTATATGTCCGGTTGAGATGTTTTGCTCATGTGTATGCGGTGAGTGTTAGCAATCATAGAAGACTATGTGATGGTTCAGTATGTGGACTTGGCAAAAAGGCTCCGATACGTGACCCTTCCTGAAAAGATGATGAATTGTAGTTGCAAATTTGACCGAGAACATGGTTTGTTGGTTCTCAATAGAATTTATGCTATATACTTCGATGTTGTCATGAATTGTTACTTGTTCATGAGAAGTCTATGATAAAAGTTTGATGTTAAAGTTTGTTGTTGTTATAATAATTTACATGATGCTTCTATGTCTGTATTTTGTTTTTATCAACACCTCTGTCTATAAGCATGTGGACATGTTTTTCGATTCCGGTTTTTGCTTGAGGACAAGCGAGGTCTAAGCTTGGGGGAGTTGATACGTCCATTTTGCATCATGTTTAGTTACTGTTATTTATATTGTATTCATGCATAACAATGCTTTTTGGAGTAATTCTAATGCCTTTTCTCTCATAATATGCGAGGTTCACACAAAGAGGGAGAATTCCAGCAGCTGGAAATCTGAACCCGTAAAAGCTACGCCAGGCCACCTATTCTGCACAACTCCAAATGAGCCGAAAGATGGGTGTAGAGGAGACGTGTGCATCATCGAGCAATGCCGCGGCAACCTCCTCCAAGACGACGGATGCAACGGCCCTAACGTCGACGACCCCACTCTTGGTGCTGACGGGCTCCTGCCCGTCAAGGTTGGCTGCCCGGCCTTAACCCATGAGTGTTGGCAAGTCTGTTGGCCGTCTGTCCGCACATTCAAGCCGGAGATACCTGAGAAGTATGACGGAAGGCTAAACCCAACAGAGTTCCTAAGCATCTACACCATCGCTGTTCAGGTTGCCGGGGGAAGATATGAGAAGGTGTTCCCCAACTACTTCCCGTTGGCACTCAAATCCAACGTGAGGTCCTGGCTGATGCATCTGCCGAAGAACTCCATTTCGTCATGGGAAGATCTGTGCCACGAGTTCATTGGCGCTTTCACCGGTGGCCACTAGTAGCCGGGCCACCCCGACGATCTGCATCTTCTCCAGCAGAAGGAAGGAGAAACCCTTCGTAAGTATTTGCTGAGTTCTGTAAAGTTCATAGGAATATTCCAAATATCCATCCGGCAGCCGTGATAGCTGCCTTCCAGTCCAATGTGCGCAATTGCCGAATTTGTGCCAAGATGAAAGTGCGATTGCCTAAGACTGTGAAGGAGCTGTACACCCTAGCGGCGAAGTGTGTCCGGATGGAGGAAGGGAGGAAGTTGCCTGGAGAAGAAGATTGCATTGATGTTGATTCAGAGGATGATGATGAATCCACCAGTCAGATGAAGCCTAAGAAGCACAGTAAGAAGCGAAGGGATAAAGCAGTATTGACTGTTGAAGGGTCAGGCACCTCTAGTACTGGCAAGATCGAGGCCCCCCGACAAGGAGGTTTCCGCGTGCGCCGATTGCCGAGAAGCTGCAGCTGCCGAGAAGGACGGGAAGAGCGATAGGTCGTACTGCAAGATCCACCAGACCAAGGGCCACGACCTTCAGGAGTGCTATCAGGTCGAGCAGTTGGTCAAGAGATAGAGAGTAGAATATGAGAAGCGAGATAAGGAAAAGGGTCAGAATTTCACTGGCGATAAGGGCCGAGGCGATGGAGCAAACTGCCCTGGCAAGCCCTTTCGAAACAAAGGAAAACCCGTCGGGGGCCACGAGAAAGAAGTTTGTGGTGATGAGAATGACAAGGGGGTTGAAGAGGAAACTAGTGAGCAGGAGTTTCATAAGGCCACAGATACCCTGTGCTTTGACGGAGGTGCATCTTTGCACACCTCCCATCGCACCCTCAAGCGATGGGCTAGGGAAGTCAATGTCGTGGAACCAGCGCCGGAGGCCCGGAAGCCGCACAAGTGGTCCCGTACGCCCATCATCTTCAATGAAGAGGACTATCCTAGCTGCACCACTGCGGTAGGATGCCTGCCTTTGTTGGTTTGTCCAACAATCCGCAACCTCGGGGTCACAAAGATGTTGGTGGACAATGGGGCCGGACTGAATCTGATTTCCCCGGCAGTTATCAACGGGCTTTCGATAGCAGAAGAGGAGTTAGAGGTTACATGCATGTTTCAAGGAGTCAACCCCGGCATGAGTCATCCTAAAGGGAAGACTACGTTGCTAGTAACATTTGGGGGAGAGCTTAACTACCAGACTGAGAAGATTGTGTTTGACGTAGTTGACCTCCCATGTCGTACAATGCGATCCTTGGATGCCCAGCCTTGGCTAAATTCATGGCGACATCCCATTATGCTTACAATACCCTGAACATGCCTAGGCCGCTGGGAGTCCTCAACATCTCGTCAGATGAGAAAGATGCCATCATTTGTGTGGACAAGATGTACATGGACGCGGTTGCGGCAGAGGCTGCGACGACAGCAGTTCCTGCCAAGGAGAGCAAAGGGAAGAAATAGTATGTAGGGCCTCTGGCAAAGAGTCCGGGAAGCGTGCCCCCTCTGAGTGCACGGCACGCAGTGATGACGTGCCAGAGTGTTCCAACAGCAAGAGATCCAAGGTTGCTTCTCCGCAAGTGAAAAGTTCCCGTCAGGGCTAGTTGGCGTTGATGGTACTTTCACCATCAGCGCCACCCTTGATGACAAATAGGAAAGTGTGATTGTTGCCTTCCTGCAGGCGAATATTGATGTTACCATCTGGTATCCCCGGTGTTCCCAGGGAGGTAATCGAGCACCACCTTGCTGTCTGCCCACACGCCACACCTGTTAAGCAGAAAGTCCGGAAGTAGGCCTTGGAGAGGTAGCAGTTCATTGTGAGAAGAGATCAAGAAGCTTGAAGCAGCTGGTTTGGTCAGAGGAGTGCTACATCCCACTTGTCTAGCAAACCCTGTAGTAGTCCAGAAGGCGAACGGGAAGTGGAGGCTGTGCATTGATTTCACAGACCTCAACAAGGCTTGCCCAAAGGATCTGTTCCCCTTGCCGCGTACTGATCAGATAGTGGATTCCACCTCAGGTTGTGATTTGCTCTCATTTCTGGACGCCTATTCTGGGTACCACCAGATCTTCATGTCAAAGGAGGACGAGGAGAAGACATCATTCATCACACCATGCGGTACGTATTGCTTTGTCCGCATGCCGTTCGAATTAAAGAGTGCCGGGTCCACCTTTGCAAGGGCAGTCCAGATTAGTTTTGAACCTCAGCTGCACAGAAACATTGAGGCTTATATGAATGACATTGTGGTCAAAACCAAAGACGGGGCAACCCTCATTCAGGATTTGGAGGAGACGTTTGCAAATCTACGCAAGGTCAACTTGAAGCTAAACCTAGAGAAATGTGTGTGTTTGGCGTCCCCTCCATCAAGCTGCTTGGATACTTTGTGTCCCACAGAGGGATCGAAGCCAATCCCGACAAGATCAAGTCCAACGACCAGATCCAAGCATCAAGGACAGTCAAAGATGTGAGGCACCTGACGGGATGTGTTGCCACGCTTAGCAGATTCATCTCCAAGTCTGTCGAGCCTGCCTTGCCGTTCTTCAAAATTTTGAACAAGGCAGGTCCCATGAAATGGACCCCTGAAGTAGATTCAGCTTTGCAAGAGCTAAAGACCTACCTGTCCTCCGTGCCTACCCTGGTTGCACCCAAGCCTCAGGAGTTGTTGTTTTTGTACTTGGTGGCAACAAATCAAGTGGACAGTGCAGCATTAGTAGCACAATGAGGAGTGGATGAGAAAGAGAGTGAGCAGAGGCCAATAGGGCCAGAAAAGGATCAGAACACCAGCGAGCACGGCAACGATGAAAACCCCAAGGACTCGGCAAGGAAGAAAGTGGTGCAGCGCCTAGTGTACTTCATCAGCTCCCTTTTACAGGGGGCTAGGTCGAGGTACCCTGGCGTGCAAAAGTTGATCGTGGCCTCATCATGGCCTCAAGGAAACTGCGCCACTACTTCCAAGCCCATGAGATCACAGTTGTTACTCGTTTCTTGCTGCAACGGATACTCTGAAACCCGGAGGCTACCGGCAGAATAGTGGAGTGGGCTTTGTAGTTATCCGGCTTTGGCTTAAGGTTTGAGAGCACATCAACTGTCCAGAGCAGGGCATTGGCAGAGTTTATTGCTGAATGGACGCCAACCCCTGATGAGGAAGTGACAGAGACATGACTGGACATTCCTCCTGAACTCCTCATCCACAAAAGCAAACAAGTTATTCAGCATTGTTCTCTTGTGTCTGCCATGGCCAGCGTGAGTTCCGGTTCGAGACATTACCACCAGGGAGAGTGATAACCCACAAGTATAGGGGATCGCAACAGTTTTCGAGGGTAGAGTATTCAACCCAAATTTATTGATTTGACACAAGGGGAGCCAAAGAATATTCTCAAGTATTAGCGGCTGAGTTGTCAATTCAACCACACCTGAAAGACTTAATATCTGCAGCAAAGTATTTAGTAGCAAAGTAGTATGGAAGTAACGGTAATGGCGGCAAAAGTAACAGTAGCACGGAGAAGTAACTAAGCAAAGATCAATATGTGAAAAGCTCGTAGACAATGGATCAACGATGGATAATAATGTCGGATGCAATTCATCATGCAGCAGTTATAACATAGGGTGACACAGAACTAGCTCCAGTTCATCAATGTAATGTAGGCATGTATTCCATATATAGTCATACTTGCTTATGGAAAAGAACTTGCATGACATCTTTTGTCCTACCCTCCCATGGCAGCGGGGTCCTATTGGAAACTAAGGGATATTAAGGCCTCCTTTTAATAGAGTACCGGACCAAAGCAGTAGCACTTAGTGAATACATGAACTCCTCAAACTACGGTCATCACCGGGAAGTGTCCCGACTATTGTCACTCCGGGGTTTGCCGGATCATAACACGTAGTAGGTGGCTATAACTTGCAAGATATGATCAAGGACTCACATATATTCATGAAAACATAATAGGTTCAGATCTGAAATCATGTCACTCGAGCCCTAGTGACAAGCATTAAGCATGGCAAAGTCATAGCAACATCAGTCTCAGAACATAATGGATACTAGGGATCAAACCCTAACAAAACTAACTCGATTACATGGTAAATCTCATCCAACCCATCACCGTCCAGCAAGCCTGCGATAGGATTACTCACGCACAGTGGTGAGCATCATGAAATTGGTGATGGAGGATGGTTGATGATGACGATGGCGGCGGATTTGCCTCTCCCGAGCCCCGAACGGACTCCAGATCAGCCCTCCCGAGGAAGAACATGTCTTGGCGGTGGCTCCGTATCATAAAACGCGATGAATCCTTCTCTCTAATTTTTTTCTCCCGAACGTGAATATATAGAGTTGGAGTTGAGGTCGGTGGAGATCCAAGCGACCCACAAGGCAGGGGGCGCGCCCTGCACCCACGTGGACAGGTTGTGGGCCCCCTTCTGTTGATTCTTTCGCCAATATTTTTTATTAATTCCAAAACATGACTCCGTGAAGTTTCAGGTCATTCCAAGAACTTTTATTTGTGCACAAAAATAACACCATGGCAATACTGCTGAAAACAGCATCAGTCCGGGTTAGTTCCATTCAAATCATGCAAGTTAGAGTCCAAAACACGGCCAAAAGTGTTTGGAGAAGTAGATACGTTGGAGACATATCAGAGAGGAGAGCATGGAAGCGGAAGCACGAGAGATGTCCCTCCTAGCCACAAAGCAGCCGACATTTCCCGTCGCATAGCAGTAGCAGCACAGAGGTCCCATTATGCCACCAAAGCAGCATGGAGGTCCCGTCGCGCCGTCAATGCACCGGACTGGTCCGGTCGCGCCGCGGAAGCAGCGGAGATGTCCTGTCGCATCGCGAATGCAGCAGAGATGTCCTCCCGCGCCATGGCAGCCTGGGAAAATGTCTCACGGGCAGGTGAGGACTCTTCTGGGTGCATGCATGTGATCATCCATAGCCTGATGGATCAGATCTCTGGCTAGATGAAGCTGCAGGATGAGATGAATGGCTCGTTTGAACAGGCTACTGGCGTCATCCGGCAAGTAGGGGAGGGCAATGCGAACCTCCGGCCCAAGCGTGACCTGCTGAGGGCGAAGATCGCCGGAAGGGCGAAGGAGGTGGAGGAGACCGCTGCCTTGTTGAAGAGGACGGGCGTCATCGTCAAGAAACTTATGGACGAGAATGCCATGCTCCGCATCGAGCGTGAAAGGCTGGTGGAGGAATCTGTGGTTGCTGCCGACCTGCGTATTAAGGACATGAAACTGATGAAAGAGATCATCATTGCTCGCCATGAGAACTAGTCTCTACAACCTGCAGCGCATCAAAAAAGTAGAGATCAGTGAGCCAGATCATTGTATGCATCTTCCTTCTTCTTTTGCCCTTGTGTATTTCGGGCGTAGCCGCATGTGGCTTTTTTAATTATCTTCCTAGATATGTAAGACAATTATTATCCACTGTCATTTTCCTTATATATTCATTAGTCTTGCTATAAGTCATAGTAGATGCTATATAGGTCCATCGGATCTTACATCAACATCCATCGGATCTTAAATCCCCGTCGAGTGAGACAAAGCCACGCCATTAAACGGGGGCTCAAACGACTTTAATGGAGACCTTGGGAGAGAGGTGGGCGGCAGATGCAGGTCAAAGGGCTCTCCTCCCGATAAGCACACACAGGGGTCTCATCGCATGCCTCCCACGTACTCAAATAGCTATCCTTCATGGCGCCTCCTAGATAATAAGAAAAGGGGACGCGTGGCGGTAAGTAAATGGTAAGTGGAACGCCCATGGTTTCAATAATACTTGTGTTTACGATTGTAGCATGACAGCACTTGCTCCAAAATAACTTTGTTGATTGTTAATGTGTGCGTCTTCGCAAATCGGACAACAAAATTACCACAACATGTTGGTGCCATGTCATGACACCAAGCCAAGTTACATATTTTCATGTGTGTTTTGGATTTATAGGAATTAAAAACCAAGTTTCTCATTGTTTCCGGCCGAGCCATGACACCCAGATGTTTGAACTTCATTCCCATTTCTTGCATGGGACCTAGATTTACCCGAGGACACACATGTGATTTTTCAACCAACTTTGGTGCACCGGAGCATGTGCTTGTAGTTCAAATTTAAATTATGCACATTAAATGACCAGAAACTCAATTAATGTATAAAAAAGGCCAAACAAACCCGCAATAGTTCCAAAATTTAACATGACACTCTATATAGTTCTATGTTGACTCTGTAAAGAAAATCAACGGGGTAGCGTATATTGTTTCCCACACAAAGGTGGCACGTTCTCTCTCAGAACCACGAGCCTTCTTGAGAGAAGATCCGGTTTGCAAGAAGCTTATACCAAAACTTGTTCCAATTTAGCCAATTTTTTTACAACGGCATGAGAGTACCATGACATGACATCATGCCAAGTTTCATGATTTTTGGGCATGTTTTTCTTACAGGAATTTTAAAACCAAGTTTCTCAATGTTCTCAGCCAGCCACAACGCCCAGATGTTTGAATTTCATTCCCATTTCTTGCATGGGACCTAGAAATTCACCTGAGGACACACATGTTATTTTTCAACCAACTTTGGTGCACTTGAGCATGTGCTTGTAGTTCAAAATTGAAATATGCACTTTAAATGACTAGAAACTCAATTAATGTATAAACAAGGCCAAATGAACCCAGACTAATACCAAAATTTAACACGACAGTCATATAATTCTATGTTGCCTCTATAAAGAAATTCAAGGAGGGCAGCGTATATCGTTTTGCACACAAAGGTGACACATTCCCTCTCAGAACCACGAGCCTTCTTGAGAGTGTCGGTGGGAAACGACACCTATGGAATCACAAGAATCCCTACTACGGTTGCGGGGCACGGGGTTGTGAGAAGAGCAGGATTAGTAATTGACACCAGGATCGTTTACCCAGGTTCAGGCCACGAGGATGCGTAAAACCTAGTCCTGCTTGGTGGATGTATTGAGTGTTCTTGAGCTGTCGAACTAGCTATGGATGCTACGTGGTTCGAAAGAGCCGAATCCTTTTCCTGTATGCCTTGGGCCTCCTTTTATACTCGATAGGGGCTGTCACAGTGGCACACAGGAGGTGGAAAGAGCCTACAGTATTGCGAGCTTCTCGCTCGTATTACAGGACAGGATGCCTTTAATGCATGGCTTAGGTGTCCCTTCACTTTATCGGGGACGGGAGCGAGGCCCGTCCTGTCCATTGCCGCTCCTCCTCGCTTCGACACGCGCCTTGGCCAGCGATGCATGTGGTGCCATGTAGGCAGGCAAGTAGCTGAGGTGGCGTAGTGGTGGAGCCTCCAGGAAGTTCTGCATGCCGCCATGCAGGTGTGTGCTGAGTTGGCCTGGAAGCTGCATGTTGCCACGCAGGTGCCTTCCCAGCTGGTTGGGCTAGCAGTTGCATGCGAATGGCGGTGGGGATATGGAAGGTGCGGGCCTGGCAGTGGCCCTGCTATCGGCTCTGGCAAGGGTCTTGTCGGGTGGCCCGGCAAGGGTCTTGTCGTTGCGCGCTGGCGTCCCCGGCAAGGATCTTGCCGGGGGTCTTGTGGGTTTCTTCGGTAAGGATCTTGCTGAGGATTGTTGCCTCTCAACCCCCTTCTGATCTTGAGCATTCCATGTCTTCACAAAGATCTGCATGCCACCATGGAGGTGCCTCCCGAGGCCTGGTCCAACGTGGTTGTTGACATTGGAAACCGTGGGCTCGATGGTGGCTCGCTCCGCTGGTGTGGGCCAGTTGCCCCGGCAAGGGGCTTGCCGGGGATGCAGAGGCTGCCCCGGCAAGGGCCTTGTCGGGGAAACCTGCTTCGCCTGTTTGCACTTTGTGGCCTTGGTCCTTGATGTTGCCTTGTTTGTCTCGTGCCTTTGGCTTCCTTCCGGCTTCCCTCCTCTGCCCTGCCATGTTTGGCCATGGCGCATGGCTCTGACTGCCCGTGCACAAGTAAAGGGGTCAAAAGGAGAGCCCCTACTTTTGTACACCGACAGGAGCCCCCGGGCATGGGCCATACATAAGCATGACACATTGTTGGGCCAGGCCGAACGGTGCGCGGGCAGGCGGGGCGGATTTTACCATGGTACTGTTTAAATGCCTTTCGCTTCCCCACGACCCCCGTTGAACGTGCGAGCGTGCGTGACGTGGGAGGCATGCGTGGGACGGTTCCTGCATGCATGCGTCATATCGCAGTTAATGGGAAAGGAGGCGGCTCGCGCCTTCCCCATAAAAAGGAATAACCGCGAGCGCGCTGCTCACTTTACCCTCCCTGCACCTTCTTCAATCTTAGAACCGCCGCCCCCTTTCTTCCTCCTTCTCAAGCCCCCCTATTTCTATCCATCGTTGTCGTGCTTCCGCCATCCTCTGCTCTCTTGCCTCTCACAACCGCCATGGCGCCCAAGTCCACCAAAAGCAAAGGAGTGGCTAAAGACGCCGGGGTGGCAGAGCAGCCGGAGAGCGAGCTGGTGGCGCGACGGGCGTAGTTCGCCTACTTTCCTTGGCGGTCGAGGTGCCCGAGCTCCGGGAGTTCTTCAAAGATCTATGGGGGGTGAAGACGGGAGGAGAGAAGACAGGGCATCCAGCCACGCATGTCATCCTTGCCAGCGCCGGGGCCGCCCCAAATCGGTACCCCTTCTTCGTCGACTACTTCTCTTGCGGGCTATGTCCCCCCTTCTCTGATTTTTTCAAGGATATCATGCACACCTACGGCTTCCGCCTTCTGGATTTCACCCCGAATGTCGTGGTGTGCATGGCTTCGCCGGGGTGCATCCCAACACGGTGATCTTCCGCCATTACTTCTCCCCTCAGATCCAAAAAGGGGGCGCCATCTCTGGCTGCATCGCCTGGATCCCGAGGGCCAAGAGGGCGTACCCGAACGGCACCACGAAGGAGAGGTGGGAGAATGGCGGGGCCACTGGTGCTGGATTGAGGAGAAGGACCCGCCAGCATTCTGCGAGGTTTGCCAGGAGCCGCCGGCCCGTGGAAGCGATTGGGGTGACGTGGATGCCGACGATGCGAAGCTCACGATCGCCACCACCAGGATTCTTTGGCTTACCTAGGTCGGGCTCACCCTCGAAATGATCAGGGCGGGCTTCATCCGCCGCCTAATTGCTCCCTTGCATGACAAGGGGTGGTCGGCCTGGCTTTTCGTGAACGCTGCCGACATCAGGAGGCTCCTCCCCGGCCTCAACAACAACCTCGCGGTGAGGCATGCCCATCTCTACCAACGGATCTTCCAGCTCGAGGTTAGTGACGAAGGCGAGGTGGAGCGGTCCGGCAAGGTCGCAAGGGCTACCGCGAAGGCCGGCAAGATTGCCAAGCAGCCCATTTTCAAGATGCCGGCAGGAGTGGTCCCGCTGAGCAACAACTCTCGCCTGTCCGAGATCATCGCCATGATGCCGCTCTTCAACGCGCATGGCCTTGACCCGAACTGGGTCGCGTTGGACGAGCTCAAGGTGCAAGAGTTCTTCGACACCTTGCATGAGGTGTACGTTACCGCTGAGCCGCGGCTTATCCAGGACACCTCTCCGGTGGAACTTGACTACATCGCCGCCAGGGTGGAGGAGGCAAGGCTTGCCGAGGAGGAGGTAAAGCTCCTTGAGGAGGCCGGCAGCGCCGGCGGCGTGGAGGACAAGGCCGCAGCGGAAGAGGAGGAAGAAGAGCTCGCCCGATGGGCGGCAGCTGCTGGGGAGGTTAGCAGCGCCGGCATGGAGGCTCCCCTTGTCGAGAATGTGGCCGACGAGTCATCGGAGGAGGAGGGTGAGGGGGAGAAGACCGCGACCGCCGACCCTCCAATTACCGGAAGAGGGCGAGTCCTATGGCGGGCCTCCTCCGGCGAGCTGGTCCACCCTGACCGGGCTGTGCAGCTGTGACAAGCCCAGGAGGTGCCTGTGCGCCAGACGAAGGCCGTGGCAACGAAGAAGGCGGCGAAGGCTGCGGCGGCAAAGAAGAAGGCAGTTGCTTCTTCGTCGTCCAAGCGCGCCCAAACGCCATCGCCTCCCCCTTCGCCGGCAAACATCAGCGCGGGTATCGCGTTCAACCTTGGGCCCCTCAGCCCGGAGAGGAAGAGGAAAGCAATAGAGGAGGAGGAGGAGGAGGAGGAAGAGTAAGCTCTGCTTTCTCCCTTCTCTTTTTTTTGTGTTCCTCCAAGGATACCGCCTATTCTGAATTGTGCTTATCTTGCAGGGGCGTAGAGACGCTGGCCCAGAGGGCGAAGAGGGCCAGGGTTTCGACAAGTGGCCAGCCCCCGGCAGGCACCTCCAGCACGCCACTGGTGGTGTTGAGTAGCCCGGACAGCAGCCCCCAGCCCAGCCCCCAGCGTGAGTCCATCACCCATCCTTCCTCAACGTGCGCAATGCATGATGCTTTGGTACTGACCCTGCCGTGGATGTAGGAGGGGAGCAGCATCAAGGGAAGCCGCAGAGGGCTTCTCCCATCGTGCCGCCCACGTCGACCACGCCACCCCGAGGGGCGTCCACGGCAAGGGCACCAAGCGCCGAGGCCATGCACACGAGGAGGAGTAGGAGGACACGGGCGCTGGTGGCTTCGCCTCGACGCCAAACCTTGGTGGAGAAGGGACTTCCGCCTCTCGGCTCGGCACGGGTAGGCCACTCGCCCTCCATTTCCGCTTGCGTCCTTGTTTTCTTCTTTTCCTTACTGGCTTTTGATCTCGGCCCCGCCCTGTCTCCTTCTTGCCATCCAGACCCCTCCTCGATGGACTTAGAGGACGTCGACACCGTCATCAAGGACGTCGCCGCGGATGCCGTGGTGCAGGCCGAGAAGATTGCTACCGAGGAGAGCGTCTAGGGCGCTGCTAAGGATGCCGCCAAGGAGTCCGCCAAAGAACCCGGCAAGGCCGCTGCCGAGGAGGTGGCGTTTTATGACCTGCCCTCGTCCTTTGCTGCCTCTGGCTCCAGCAGGTACTTGAGGGTGAGCGAAGACATCTTCGTCCACCTCCTAGGCGCGTCAAGCACCAAGGCTCCCCTTGAGGGAGAGGTGTTCGATGAGGAGGTGCTTGCCGCTCGCGGGCTCGAGGTCGTCGATGAGCCGGGCGTTGGTGGCGACAGCTACCAGGAGGAGCGGTTGCTCCGGGCCATGGGCTCTAGCTTCCGGAAGCTCCAAGATCTCCACCGTGTTCGTTTGGACAAGGCCAAGTCCAAGACGGTGGTGGTGGAGAAGGCGGAGGCGGACTTCAAGGGGCACGTCGTTGAGGCGAGGACTGGTTCCGCTAGGCTCAAGACGAGCTGAAGGCCGTCCAGGGTGAGCTGGCCAAGCGTGACGTGGAGCTCACCATGAAGTTGGCCGACGTCGAGAAGGCCCAAGAGATGGCGAAGAACTTGGCCGCCAAAGCCGAAGCCGCCCGGACCCAGTGCGAGGCTGCACTGAACTCCCAGGAGGAGGATCTTGCCGTGCGCGAGGAGAAGCTTGCCGCCACAAGCTCGTTGTGCGGCGGACCCAAGAGATGGAGCAGTGGCATCAGGAGGCGCTCAATGCCTAGGCTGTGGTTCACACCGGCAAGGTGAAGGAGCTGGAGGAGCAAGTTTTGAAGTTGTCCAAGGAGAAGGACACGCTCAACGGCGCCCTGGTGGAGGCGCAGGGCGCGTTCGTCAGCAAGGCCGGAGAACTCTCCGAAGCCAACGACTCCATCAAAGACCTCAAGCTGAAGCTAGGGATCTCGAGAAGATGTTGTCGGAGGCCCAAGCTCGAGAGGGGATCCTGACCAGGGACCACGAGACCGAGAAGCAGCTGCGGATGAACGATACCGCCAACCTCAACGACCACGTGGCAGGTCAGAAACGTTGGCTCGAACGCCTTGCCGCCGTTGCGAACTCGGCCGCCACGCAGTTGGGCACCATGGAGATGCCGGACATGAGGTACGCCCCGGAGACGAGCCTGAGCGCCAACGCCAACCTGACCCTATACTTTGAAAGGGTCGTCGGCACCCTGGAGCGGCTCCACTCCAACCGGGTGGCCTCCCTAGCCAAGGAGTCCTGGATGCTCTACCGGGGTGTCATGACCAAGGTGCTTGCCAAGATAGCGCACTGGCATCCTGACCTCGACTTTGAATCCGCGCTGAAGAGCTTGCCGGAGGATGCTGACATAGCGGCGCTCAATGAGCGTATCAAGCCCATCCTCAGCCGCATCGACAAAATCAAGAGGACGGAGGGCCAGCGCCGGGATTAGGCACCCCATTTCTTATCGCCGCAGCAGGTTCACGACCAAGACAATTGCTATCTTTAGTTAGAACCGCGGCGACAATTTATGTAACATAATTCTGTAGTACTCTTGGTATTATGCATGTTATTTTCCTGTTTGATTTTCCTTTGTATGTCCACCCTACATTAACTGGTAGGCATGCCGGCGCGTAAACCCAGGGTGGCATCTTGAGGACGGATCCCCATTAGCTTGCCGGGTGCGCTTGTTGCCGGGCGAACCACTTTACCGCCCTTAGCGCGCCACCCGATCTATCAAGCTTGACTCGAGTCAGAGTCGAGAGCATTGCCGATGGCGGAAGTCTACCCTGCCGCTCTCGACGCGGCCGCTTCGACTGTTGAGTGGACTCGAAACAGAACAAGGGCGTTGCCAATCGCGGGAGGGCCCCTCTGTGTAGAGGTTTTCCATAAATAGGCAGAATCTCCGAGGACGATAACCTTATATTAAGGAGAACAGTTTAAAGCTTGGCATGACTTCGCTTTTTCGTCGCCGCCCTGGCGCCCTCCGTGCTCGCAGGCGGCACCACTCTCTTGGCCGCCTTCTCCACGGGAGATGTGGCGATGAAGAACTACTAGGCCAACTACTAGACCAGATTCTCACAATTGTGCCCCCTGCCTGGCGCGCCAAAGATGTCGGTGGGAAACGACACCTATGGGATCACAAGAATCCCTACTACGGTTGCGGGGCGCGGGATTGTGAGAAGAGCAGGATTAGTAATTGACACCAGGATCGTTTACCCAGGTTCAGGCCGCGAGGATGCGTAAAACCCTAGTCCTGCTTGGTGGTTGTATTGAGTGTTCTTGAGCTCTCGAACTAGCTATGGATGTTGTGTGGTTTGAAAGAGCCGAATCCTTTTCATGTATGCCTTGGGCCTCCTTTTATAGGAGAAAGGGGTTGTCACAGTGGCACGTAGGAGGTGGAAAGAGCCTACAGTATTGCGAGCTTATCGCTCGTATTACAGGACAAGATGCCTTTAATGCATGGCTTAGGTGTCCCTTCACTTTATCGGGGATGGGAGCGAGGCTCGTCCCGTCCGTCGCCGCTCCTCCTCGTTTCGACACGCGCCCTGGCCAGCGATGCATGCGGTGCCATGTAGGTAGGCAAGCAGCTGAGGTGGCGCGGTGGTGGAGCCTCCACGAAGATCTTCATGCCGCCACGCAGGTGTGTGCTGAGTTGGCCTAGAAGCTGCATGTTGCCACGCAGGTGCCTGCCCAGCTGGTTGGGCTGGCAGCTGCATGCGAATGGCGGCGAGGATATGGTTGTTGCGGGCCTGGCAGTGGCCCTGCTGTCGCCTCTGGCAAGGGTCTTGTCGGGTGGCCTGGCAAGGGTATTGCCGTGACACGCTGGCGTCCCCGACAAGGATATTGTCGGAGGTCATGTGGGTTTCTTTGGTAAGGATCTTGGTGAGGATTGTTGCCTCTCAACCCCCTTCTGATCTTGAGCATTCCATGTCTTCACAAAGATCTGCATGCCACCATGGAGGTGCCTCCCGAGCCCTGGTCCAACGTGGTTGTTGATATTGGAAACCGTGGGCTCGAGGGTGGCTCGCTCCGCTGGTGTGGGCGAGTTGCCCCGGCAAGGGACTTGCCGGGCCTGCAGAGGCTGCCCCGGCAAGGGGCTTGCCGGGGCTGCGGAGGCTGTCCCGGCAAGGGCCTTGCCGGGGAAACCCGCTTCGCCCATCTACACTTTGTGGCCTTGGTCCTTGATGTTGCCTTGTTTATCTCGTGCCTTCGGCTTCCTTCCGTCTTCCCTCCTCTGCCCTGCCATGTGCGGCCATGGCGCGTGGCTCTGACCGCTCGTGCACAAGTAAAGGAGTCAAAAGGAGAGCCCCTACTTTTGTACACCGACAGAGAGAAACTCCGTTTTGCAAGAAGCTTATACCAAAACTTGTTCCAACTCGGTCAAGTTTTTACCACAGCATGTTAGTGGCATGTCACGGCAGCATGCCAAGTTTCATAATTAGGCGAGTTTTGGATTTATAGGAATTAAAAAACCAAGTTTCTCAATGTTTCCGGCCGAGCCATGACGCCCAGATGTTTGAATTTCATTCCCATTTCTTGCATGGGACCTACAAATTTACCCGAGGACACACATGTGATTTTTCAAGCAACTTTGGTGCACTGGAGCATGTGCTTGTAGTTCAAATTTGAATTATGCACATTAAATGTCCAGAAACTCAATTAATGTATAAAAAAGGCAAAACGAACCCAGAAAAATTCCAAAATTTAACACGACACTCATATAGTTCTATGTTGCCTCTCTAAAGAAAATCAAGTGGGGCAACGTATATCGTTTTGCACACCAAGGTGGCACATTCCCTCTCAAAACCACGAGCCTTCTTGAGAGTAGCTCCAGTTTGCAAGAAGCTTATACCAAAACTTGTTCCTATTCGGCCAAAAAAATTACCACAGCATGATAGTACCATGACATGACACCATGCCAAGTTTCATGATTTTTAGGCATGTTTTGGATTTACAAGAATTTTAAAACCAAGTTTCTCAATGTTCTCGGCCGAGGCACGACGCCCAGATGTTTGATTTTCATTCCCATTTCTTGCATGGGACCTAGAAATTCACTCGAGGACACACATGTGATTTTTCAACCAACTTTGGTGCACTGGAGCATGTACTTGTAGTCAAAATTTGAATTATGCACATTAAATGTCCAAAAACTCATTTAATGTATAAAAAAGGCCAAACGAACCCAGAATAATTCCAAAATTTAACATGGCACTCATATAGTTCTATGTTGCCTCTGTTAAGAAAATCAAGCGGGGCAGCGTATATCGTTTCACACTCAAAGGTGGCACATTCCCTCTCAGAACCATGAGCCTTCTTGAGAGAAGTTCCGGTTTGGAAGAGGCTTATACCAAAACATGTCCTATTGGCCAAAAAAATTACCATGGCATGATAGTACCATGACATGAAACCATGCCAAGTTTCATGATTTTTAGGCGTGTTTTGGATTTACAAGAATTTTAAAACCAAGTTTCTCAATGTTCTCGACCGAGCCACGACGCCCAGATGTTTGATTTTCATTCCCATTTCTTGCATGGGACCTAGAAATACACCCGAGGACACACATGTTATTTTTCAACCAACTTTGGTGCACTGGAGCATGTGCTTGTAGTTCAAAATTTAATTATGCACATTCAATGATGAGAAACTCAATTAATATATAAACAAGGCCAAATGAACCCGGACTAATCCCAAAATTTAACATGACAGTCATATAGTTCTATGTTGCCTCTGTATAGAAAATCAAGGGGGGCAGCGTATATCCTTTCGCACACAAAGGTGACACGTTCCCTCTCAGAACCACGAGCCTTCTTGAGAGAAGCTCCAGTTTGCAAGAAGCTTATACAAAAACTTGTTCCAATTCAGCCATGTTTTTTACCACAACATGTTTGTGCCATGACATGACAGCATGCCAAGTTTCATGATTTCCAGGCGAGTTTTGAATTTACAGGAATTTAAAAACCAAGTTGCTCATTGTTCTCGGCTGAGTCAGAACGCCCAGATGTTTGAATTTCATTCCAATTTCTTGCATGGGACCTAGAAATTCACCCAAGGACACACATGTGATATTTCAACCTACTTTGGTGCACCGGAGCATGTGCTTGCAGTTCAAATTTGAATTATGCACATTAAATGTCCATAAACTCAATTAATGTATAAAAAAGGCCAAACAAACCCGGAATAATTCCAAAATTTAACAAAATGTAAACTTTGGTTCACCGGAGCATTTGTAATCATATAAAAAGGGACATGACTCTTTCTTGTGTTGGGAATTGATTTGTTTTTTGTTGTTGTTGAGGGAAGTGCGAATTGATTTGGTAATGTACAGGGTAATCTTGTTCTCCTGATTTTTTTTACATTTTTCTTGTAGTTTTTTCAATGGCATTTATAGCATATAGTAAATGGGACATGACACTCTTGTGTCTTGTATGAATTGTTTTTTTGTACACATTTAGTTTGTTCTGCCGAACATGGGTTCCGCGCCTTGTTATCCCCAAATTTTAAGCTTAAGTATCTTTTGTCTCTTCTACTGTGAAACTCCCGCCTCTTCAACCCGTGCCACGCCTTGTTATCTCGAAATTTCGATACGTGTGAAAACTCCCTCCTCATCCGAAATCAGTCCCGCAGCCCAGACGCACGAAATCCCCCTTCTACCCCTCAGCCAGCAATGTCGCCTTGATGTCGCGTGCTCAAAACCAGTGGCGGTACGTTCGTAACTTACCCTACATTTCAGACAAGCATGTCCCTAAGCCATGGCTCCCCCCTACATTTCCCTTCTTCCCCTCCCATTCGTACACCGAGGCCGCCAAAACCATTGTAACCACACGCTCCTCTGTCGGCCTCCCGACCGCCGCCCAGCCGGAGACTCTTCCCATACGATGTCGTCCATCACAACAGCTCGTCGTTCCTCATCCACCACAATGGATGAGGATCTGTTGTCGATCTCGTCGTCCCGCCGGATCAGCCGCCCCGTCCTCCACCTCGAAGGAGCTGCCCCGATATTCGCCTCGTCTATCGCGCCACCTCCATCCCCACAGCACCGTCTTGACCTGCCCCACTGGAACCAAAGCACCCTCACCAATTCCTCCAATGAAGCCAGGGCCTACTCGGCGCCACCAAGGAGGTTCTGCCCACTGCATTTTATCTTTTATTCGATCTAGCTTCATCGGCGGCGACTTCCACACCGGCACTAGCTGCTGCTGCTTCAGATCTCGCTCGCGCTGCTGCTGCTCCGGCTCTAGCTCACGTTGCGGCTCCTTTCTTCCTGTCGGTCGTGCTGTTGCACCGCTCTTGCTTCTATCCATGCTGCTGCTCTGCTCTGCTATTGCTGTCGGTCGCGCTGCTGCTCCACTCTTGCTCTCGTTCGTGCTACTATTCTACTCTTGCTCTTGTTTGTGTTGCTGCTGCTTCTGCACGACCTCCAGCAGTTGCTGCTTTAGCACTCGCTCGCGGTTCTGCTGCACGATTTGCTCTCTGCTAGTGCATTCCCTACTCAAGCGGCTGCTCATTTAGATGACTTCTTATTTGCTACTAGTGCTCGAAAGCCCTAAACATCTATTGCAATGCTCTGCTACTAGTTCAATCAGTTTCGACAGTAAAACTTAGTTTCTTGGGTTAAGTTCAGAGTGAATAGTATTTACAGAATCTGTCAGAGCGGCCGTGGTGCGGCTGATGCATTTTACATCTAGCACTTTTTGGTGATGTATTTTACCTCATCTATTGCAGATGATATTAGAGTCCACTTCAGATTAATGTTGTTTGTCTTGTCCTGCTTCAGCCTCGCCGTCGTACACCTCACCGGAGCTGCTCCAACAACGGAACCATCCATCATAGCAGAGCAGTACCCTCGGTGTCTGATACGTCTCCAACGTATCTATAATTTTTGATTGTTCCATGCTATTATATTACCCATTTTCGATGTTTATGGGCTTTACTATACACTTTTATGTCATTTTTGGGACTAACCTATTAACCCGAGGCCCAGCCCGAATTGCTGTTTTTTGTGCCTATTTCAGTGTTTCGCAGAAAAGGAATATCAAACGGAGTACAAACGGAATGAAACCTTGGCGAGAGATATTTTTGGAATAAATGCAATCCAGGAGAGTTGGAGTGGACATCAAGAAGTAAACGATGCGGCCACGAGGGTCCAGGGCGCGCCCTAGGGGGGTGGGTGCGCCCCCCACCCTCGTGGGCCCCTCGTGGCTCCCCTGACCGACTTCCTTCGCCTATATATACTTGCATACCCTAAAAACTTTGAGGATCACCACGAAACCCTATTTCCACTGCCCCAACCTTCTGTATCCATGAGATCCCCATCTTGGGGCCTTTCCCGGTGCTCTGCCGGAGGGGGAATCGGTCACGGATGGCTTCTACATCAACGCCAAGGCCTCTCCGATGAGTTGTGAGTAGTTTACCATAGACCTTCGGGTCCATAGTTATTAGCTAGATGGCTTCTTCTCTCTCTTTGAATCTCAATACAATGTTCTCCTCGATCTTCCTGGAGATCTATTTGATGTAACTCTTTTTGCGGTGTCTTTGTCAAGATCCGATGAATTGTGGGTTTATGATCATGTTTATCTATGAGAAATATTTGAATCTCCTCTGAATTATTTTATGTATGATTGGTTATCTTTGCATGTCTCTTCGAATTATCAGTTTTGGTTTGGCCTACTAGATTGATCTTTCTTGCAATGGGAGAAGTGCTTAGCTTTGGGTTCAATCTTGCGGTGTCCTTTCCCAAAGGATGTTAGGGCAGCAAGGCACGTATTGTATTGTTGCCATCGAGGATAAAAAGATGGGGTTTATATCATATTGCTTGTGTTTATCCCTCTAAATCATGTCATCTTGCCTAATGTGTTACTCTATTCTTATGAACTTAATACTCTAGATGCATGCTGGATAGCGGTCGATGTGTGGAGTAATAGTAGTAGATGCAGAATCGTTTCGATCTACTTGTCGCGGACGTGATGCCTATATACATGATCATGCCTAGATACTCTCATAACTATGCACTTTTCTACCAATTGCTCGACAGTAATTTGTTCACCCACCATAATACTTATGCTATTGTGAGAGAAGCCACTAGTGAAACCTATGGCCCCGGGGTCTATTTTCCATCATATAAGTTTCCGATCTACTTTATTTTGAAATCTTTACTTTTCAATCTATATCATAAAAATACCAAAATTATTTATCTTATCTTTTTATCTCTATCAGATCTCACTTTCGCAAGTGGCCGTGAAGGGATTGACAACCCCTTAATCGCGTTGGTTGCGAGGTTCTTGTTTGTTTGTGTAGGTACGAGGGACTTGCGTGTAACCTCCTACTGGATTGATACCTTGGTTCTCAAAAACTAGGGAAATACTTACGCTATTTTGCTGCATCACCCTTTCCTCTTCAAGGGAAAACCATAGCAGTGCTCAAGAGATAGCAAGAAGGATTTCTGGCGCCGTTGCCGGGGAGGTCTTCGCACAAGTCAAGACATACCAAGTACCCATCACAAACTCTTCTCCCTTGCATTACATTATTTGCCATTTGCCTCTCGTTTTCCTCTCCGCCGCTTCACCCTTGCCGTTTTATTCGCCCTCTCTTTCCCGCTTGCCTCTTGTGTGCTTGTGTGTTGGACTTGTTTTCACTATGGCTCAAGATAATACTAAATTGTGTGACTTTTCCAATACCAACAATAATGATTTCCTTAGCACTCCGATTGCTCCTCTTAACGATGTTGAATCTTGTGAAATCAATGTTGCTTTGTTGAATCTTGTTATGAAAGATCAATTCTCCGGCCTTCCTAGTGAAGATGCTGCTACTCATCTAAACAAATTTATTAATTTGTGTGATATGCAAAAGAAGAAAGACATGGATAATGATATTGTTAAATTGAAGCTATTTCCGTTTTTTATTAGAGATCGTGCTAAAACTTGGTTTTCATCTTTGCCTAAAAATAGTATTGATTCATGGAATAAGTGCAAAGATGATTTTATCTCTAAGTATTTTCCTCCCGCAAAGATCATCTCCCTAAGAAACGATATTATGAATTTTAAGCAACTTGATCATGAGCATGTTGCACAATCTTGGGAGAGGATGGAATTAATGATCCGCAATTGCCCTACTCATGATTAAATTTATGGATGATTATATAAAAAAATTATGCCGGATTGAATTTTGCTTCTAGAAATCTTTTAGATTCGGCCGCGGGAGGCACTTTTATGGAAATCACTTTAGGAGAAGCTACTAAACTCCTAGATAATATTATGGTTAATTATTCTCAATGGCACACCGAAAGATCTACTAGTAAAAAGGTTCACGCGATAGAAGAGATTAATGTTTTGAGTGGAAAGATGGATGAACTTATGAAACTGTTTGCTAGTGAGAGTGCTCCTATTGATCCTAATGATATGCCTTTGTATACTTTGATTGAGAATAACAATGAATCTATCGATGTGAATTTTGTTGGTAGGAATAATTTTAGTAACAACGCGTACAGAGGAAACTTTAATCCTAGGTTGTTTCTGTAACGCCCTCGATGCGGCTATATCTCCCACGTGTCGAAGCACGACTTAGAGGCATAACCGCATTGAAAGCAATGTCGCAAGTGAGGTAATCTTCACACAACCCATGTAATACATAAGGGAAAAAGATACATAGTTGGCTTACAATCGCCACTTCACACAATTACATGAATAAAGCATTACATCATCCAGATACAATCAAGGTCCGACTACGGAACCAAAATAAAAGAAGAACCCCAAATGCGACAAAATCCTGATCGACCCTAACCGGGCTCTACTCTTGATCAACTAGAACGAAACAACACAAAGGGCAAGATCTTCATCGAGCTCCTCCTTGAGCTTAGTTGCGCCACCGCTTTCGGTAACATAGGCACCGCAAACTGGTTTGGAAGTATCTGGTGAGCCACGAGGACTCAGCAATCCCATTACCATGGGTATCAAGACTAGCAAAGCTTAATGGGAAAGGAAGGGGTAAAGTGGTGAGGTTGCAGCAGCGGCTAAGCATGATATGGTGGCTAACATACGCAAATGAGAGCGAGAAGAGAAACAAGCAGAACGGTCGTGAAGCTAGCAATGATCAAGAGGTGATCCTGAACACCTACTTATGTCAAACATAACACAGAAACCGTGTTCACTTCCCGGACTCCGCCGAGAAGAGACCATCACGGCTACACACACGGTTGATGCGTTTTAATTCGGATCAAGTGTCAAGTTATCTACAACCGGACATTAACAAATTCCCATCTGCCACAGAACCGTGGGCACGGCTCTCGAAAGTTTAAACCCTGCATGGGTGTCCCAACTTAGCCCATGACAAGCTCTCGCGATCATCGAAGGAATAGACCTTCACCCGAGACACTCCGATCAGACTCGGTATCCCGGTACATCAAGACATTTCGACAATGGTAAAACAAGACCAGCAAGACCTCCTGGCGTGCCGACATCCCGATAGTAGCCGCACAGATCTCGTCTTAGGCCACGACCGGATGAGCGATCGTCTGACAACCGACGATACCCCAAGTTGCCTAGGGCGGCACCGCAAGTGGCTCTAGTTTGGACCAACGCTAGACAAGCAATCGCCCGGGGGCTATAATAAAGATGACCCTTGGGTTAATTACTCCCAAGGGAAAAGTAGGTGGTGGTGAGGCAAATGGTAAAAGTCAATGTTGGGCCTTGCTGGACAAGTTTTATTCAAAGCGAACTGTCGGGGGGTCCCATAAATCACCCGACCGCGTTAGGAACGCAAAATCCGGGAACATAACACCGGTATGACGGAAACTAGGGCGGCAAGAGTGGAACAAAACACCAAGCATAAGGCCGAGCCTTCCACCCTTTACCAAGTATATAGATGCATTAATAATATAAGAGATATTGTGATATCCCAACAAAAATCCTGTCCACTATGGAGAAATCTTCAACTTCACCTGCAGCTAGCAACGCTATAAGAGGGGCTGAGCAAAGCGGTAACATAGCCAAACAACGGTTTGCTAGGAATGGTGTCAAAGGTTAGAGGTTCATGGCAATATGGGATGGCTGGACAAACAGGTAATAGGTAGCGCAGCATAGCGATAGAACGGAGCAACTAGCATAGCAATGATAGTAGTGAGATCCAGGATAGCGGTCATCTTGCCTGAAATCCCGCAAGGAAGAAGAACGAGTCCATGAAGAAGACAAACGGACGAAGTCGAACGGATCCTCACAACTCCGGAACGAAACCGAAGCTAACAAGAGAAGAAACCCGGAAAGAAACAAACAATATGGTAAACACACAAGCATAAACATGTCATGATGCACAAACAAGTATGATGCATGTCCGGTTTAATGAGGCATGGCATGGCAAAGTGCAACGAACAATACTACAAATTAAGTGGAGCTCAATATGCAACGAGTTGCATATTGACGGAACACCACATCAATTATTTAGTTCTCTCTAGTTTAGATACACAACAGTGTTAAATGTTGTTTAACATGGCAAGGGGTGAAGCACAAGCAAACTAACTATTTAGGCAAGTTTAAGTGAGGCCGGAAACAAGAAACAACAACTCCGGTAAATCCCCCACATGTCATTTAGCATTTTAATGCAAGCACAATTTTAAGCATTTAAATGTTGTTATCATGATGCGGATGACATGCACAAGTTTTATGCAATTTTTATGAAAACGTTAACATGAGCATGATAAGGAGCATTTGTCGCCATGGCGGAACGAAAAGGGTGCCACGGTGGCGAAACAAAAAGGGTGCCACGGCAACATATCCGAAAATGATGCCACGGCAACATATCGGTTCCGGTAGCTCACGGAGATACCGGTGCAAAAGGAGGCGTGCGGAGGGCGGCGCCGGCCGGAGATGGCGGGGCCGCGGCAGGAGGTCGACGGCGGAGCGGGCGGGCGGATCCGGCGGATCCTGCGGATCCGGCCGGAGACAAGGTCGGCGCGACGCCGAGTTGGCGGGCCGGAGGGTTCCGGTGGCGCGCGGCGGCGCGCGCTGAACGTCGAGGTCACCGGCGAGGCGGGTCGACGGCCGACGGCGTGGGATCGGCCGCTGAGCGCGCGCGGCGGCGGGACGGCGCTGCGGGCAGCTCCGGCGCCGAGCGGGCGGGCGCGAGGCAGCGCCGTGTGGTCGCGGGCGGCGAGGGATGGGCCAGCAGGCCGCAACGGCCAGGCGGGCGGCGGCGCGGGGGCGGCGGAGGCGATACATCTGGAGGCGGCGGACATGTCCGGTGCGGTGAGAGGAGAAAAACTAGGGTTAGGGGGGATTTTCATCCGCGAATTTGGAAGGGGAGGCATATTTATAGGTAGAGGGAGGTAGGAGAGTCCAAATGAGGAGCGGTTTTCGGCCACGCGATCGTGATCGAACGACCGAGAGCATGGAGAGGAGTTAGATGGGTTTTGGGCCACTTTGGAAGGGGTGTTGGGCTGCAACTCAAAGAGGGCTTCTGCGGTTTCCCGGTTAACCGTTGGAGTATCAAACGACCTCCAAATGGCACGAAACTTGGCAGGCGGTCTAGCGGTGCTATACCAAGGCCGCTTGGCAAACCTCGGGCCATTCCGAGAAAGTTTAATACCAGCACACAACAGGAGAGAAGAAGGGGACGCTGGATGACATAGGAGTGTCGGATTGCAAAACGGACAACGGGGAAAAGGCTCGGATGCATGAGACAAACACGTATGCAAAATGAAATGCACATGATGACCTGATATGAAATGCATATGATGACATGGCAAATGTAACACGCAAGCAAATGACATGGCAACGACGGTGAATAACTGGCGGACACCTGGCGCATCGGATCCGGGGCGCTACAACACTCCACCACTACAAGAGGATCTCGTCCCGAGATCTAGGATGGCACCGGAGGGAAAAGGAAGAGGAAGAGAAGAGGTAAAACTAAGTTGCTTCTTTGACGAACGAGTGAAAACCATGAACCTTGAGAGGTTGAGCAAAATGAAATGAAGAAAACAACGAAGATGAGAAAAGTTGAAAACACTCCGTTAGAAAAAAGGAGCAAGGGATACAACGAGAACCAAGAGGTTTAGTGATAAGATACAATTCGAAACCACTCCGGTTAAAACAAGATGGGAAAGGAAGAAGATTGAAATAATTTGGGCAGCACTCCGACTGTAAATGGAAGGAATTGAACATGAACTTGACAAGATGAGAGGATACATAATGAAATCAACAACACACTGCCTCCGGAATTGAAAGAATGGCAGAAGGGGTAAGAAACATTACCAACCGCACTCCGGTTGAGAAGGGAGGCAAAACTTGATAAGATGAGAGAACTCGAATGAAACACGACACTCCGGCTAAACGGATAAGCAAGGAAAATTACATGATAATTTACAAAATCAGATGATGGGTCGAAGAGAGTAACATCACAATGCCTCTGGAACAAAAGAATAGAAGATAGATCACTGGAATAACAGAATGGAGAAGAAAATGCCAACTTCTGCCACAAATGATCTTGGAAAGCACCCTTGCAAGAAGGATAGAATAGAGTTGTTGGAAGACCAACAACGAAAAGAACAAGCTTGTAGTGGGCTTATGGAAACATCTCAACATTATGAGGTGACAACCCGCCACTAACGGAAACAATTGCTTGCTTGAGATTAACGAAGAGATGAAAGCTTGTTCCATCAAGATGGAAAATGGATAACTTGGGTCATTAATAAGCACCAAAATAGCAACGTTCCTTAGGGAAGTCTTTAGGTGAAATCTAACCCAAGATAACTCCAACAAAGGGATTGATGGATTTAAAATACCTCATTCTTGACAACATATGAATCATGAAACATGAATGGAAATTGTCACGAATGATATAATACCATCTCAAAAGATAAGATAGAAGGAATTGCACTTTAGCATGCAAGACGGAGAATACTTGAGCTCCTCAAAACAAAACATGTGTTGAGCACCATGTTTATTTTAGAGTATAGCTTGACGGGTCATAACTTCGAGCGAAATCTTGAAGAACAATTGACGAATGAAAAAAAATCCTTGACGACCCACCATTTAGAGCCTCCATGAAGAACTCCGGTAATAAAATCAAAGGATGATAACAAAGAAAGAGAAGTTGAGAACACAAGGTGAAGCCTTGCGATGATTTAGAAGGAGCTTCGCGATGATATAACCGAGAAAAACTTGGAACTCCAGAAAAAAAAGATGAAGCATCTTGAACCAAGAAGGTGATATGATGAACAACTCCGGAAATAAGAAATTAATCACTTGGATGAAACAAGAATAAGAATTATGTTATGCTTATCCTTCACCAATTAAATTGATGACAATCAACGGATTTGGCATACTACTTATTCCCGTATAAAGGATTAAAAGAGATATATCAAAACTTGAGAAGGTCTTCAACGAACCACCGATAGGATTGGAACAACAAATGAATTGATATGATGAACAGGGAAGAGAGATCTTGAAAGAACCACCGTAAGAATTGAAAATGATCGAAGTAGGGGTGCATCACCGGTAAGAATTAGCAAATGAACGAAGGTGCTTGAGACAAACTAGATACATGAGAACAAAGAGATCAAGAACTGATTAGAGGGTATTTGAACGAATCACCGGTAAGATTTAGAGAACGATAGCTACACGCTGAGAATGAAGAATTATGACATGATGGCCTTCGGAAGAAAGAAATGGAAACAACTCATGAAATGCTCCGGATGGTAAGAAAAGAATTGTCACAAACAAAACAATTATGAGGATAGCATGAAGCTAGAACCATGAATATTCAAGAGAATGGACCAAGATTTAAGAGAAATCCTTCTTCGGTCTTCAAATGATGAGAATGACAACGAGAAACACCACCAAGAATTATTGAGACACACCGGAAGAATCAAAAGCGAAGAGGTTGAGCCAACTATGAAAAGAATTTGAAAGATCTTGGAGAAAAACATTTGACTGATGATAACTCATTCTTACATCAAACTTGGAGAAGAATTTAGGATAGTACTGGGAAAATAGAAGAGTCAGGTAAGATCCTGGGAAAAGACCTGTGGGTTAGGGCCCACTCAAAAGAAAACCGTTGAAAAGATTTAAAAGAGATGTTGCACCGGTTGAATTAAATGGCTTGAATGAGATAACAATCTCGAGATATCTTGAAAGGATTGAGAATGGACATACAAGTCTTCTGAGATATCTTCAACACTCCAGAACAAATGAATAGGAAGTGATTGATTAAGAGGTGCATCGGTATGAGAAAGCATTAGAAACGAGGAAAGGAATATGATGAATATCGAAAGCTTGAATAGGATCCACCGGAGAAGAAACAACAATGAAGGATGATGATCTTGATGCTGTTGAGCATCTTCTAGGGAAATCACCGGGTAAAAACATTGATTGAAAAGAATGAAGAGACTTCACATGGATAAATGGATACTTGGTAAAGAAATCTGTGTCCTTGAAGAAAAAGGGTGGGAGGGCGGGAAAACAAAGGCAACTTGGGACGGATGAAACAAACACCGTTGAGAAGAAATGATAATTGGTCTTGCTGATGTTGAAGTGATCGGATCCACTTGAAGAGAAACACGCCGGTTGAAAAGGATTGACATGACAATCTCGATTGTCGAGAAGGATTGGTATTCACATCGGAGTATGAGAACACCATTTCGGAAAGGTATGGATTCAACATTTGACTTCGAAGCAACTCGAATACCACAAATAACACAAAACAAAGGATTTGGCTTGCAGAATAAGCCGGAACAAATACATATGATAGAGATTTACCCAATCCCATATCATGCATCATCCGGAAAGATATACTAGGAGCTACTTGAATTCCCACCTATAAAACTCCGAAACTTTACGGTTATGCAATCTGGTGTTGGGGATACAGGAAGCAATATATCTCACCCAAACTAACAATACCTACATCCAAGTCAGTATCCATCCGTCAACACATAACCAAGAAACCTTCGAAATCGTGTACCTCAACCTTGAAAAGCATCCGTTATACAAGTCATGGCAATACTCCGTACTCACCTCGATCTCGGGTTATCGGGTTATCTCACCAACGAACTGCATAAAAGAGATTTTCGATGTCGGCGTACTAAACTCGGGTATTCGAACTGCAACGATAAAATTATGACGACAACACCTCGAGCTCAACTCCCGGACACCTCCACTAAAAAACCCTGGCGACGGAGGCACCAAGACAATGTTGTCATCATAAAACCATCGGACGATTCTAAGATACCAGCGTGATCCTAAAATTTTTTAGTGAAATTTGAGAAGAGAAAAGTCAAAACTCTACGTCGGGATACCTCACCGTAAGGTCGAAGGGACTGGGAGTAAAAAGAATCCTACTCTCGATATATAATTCCTAAATGACTCAAAACATTTTTCTAGACACAACTCGGCCGCTAAAAGCGATCAAGCAAAGTGGGGCTCCTAAGGTCGGAAGGCTCGATTACCAACTTGTAACGCCCTCGATGCGGCTATATCTCCCACGTGTCGGCACGACTTAGATGCATAACCGCATTGAAAGCAATGTTGCAAGTGAGGTAATCTTCACACAACCCATGTAATACATAAGGGAAAAAGATACATAGTTGGCTTACAATCGCCACTTCACACAATTACATGAATAAAGCATTACATCATCCAGATACAATCAAGGTCCGACTACGGAACCAAAATAAAAGAAGAACCCCAAATGCGACAAAAGTCCCCGATCGACCCCAACTGGGCTCTTCTACTGATCAACTAGAACGAAACAACACAAAGGGCAAGATCTTCATCGAGCTCCTCCTTGAGCTTAGTTGCGTCACCTGCTCGGTAACATAGGCACCTGCAAACTGGTTTGGAAGTATCTGGTGAGCCACGAGGACTCAGCAATCCCATTACCATGGGTATCAAGACTAGCAAAGCTTAATGGAAAGGAAGGGGTAAAGTGGTGAGGTTGCAGCAGCGGCTAAGCATGATATGGTGGCTAACAATCGCAAATGAGAGCGAGAAGAGAAACAAGCAGAACGGTCGTGAAGCTAGCAATGATCAAGAGGTGATCCTGAACACCTACTTACGTCAAACATAACACAGAAACTGTGTTCACTTCCCGGACTCTGCCGAGAAGAGACCATCACGGCTACACACACGGTTGATGCGTTTTAATTCGGATCAAGTGTCAAGTTATCTACAACCGGACATTAACAAATTCCCATCTGCCACATAACCGTGGGCATGGCTCTCGAAAGTTTAAACCCTGCAGGGGTGTCCCAACTTAGCCCATGACAAGCTCTCGCGATCATCGAAGGAATAGACCTTCACCCGAGACACTCCGATCAGACTCGGTATCCCGGTACATCAAGACATTTCGACAATGGTAAAACAAGACCAGCAAGACCTCCCGGCGTGCCGACATCCTGATAGTAGCCGCGCGTATCTCGTCTCAGGCCACGACTGGATGAGCAGTACGTACGGCAACCGACGATACCCCAAGTTGGCTAAGGGCGGCACCGCAAGTGGCTCTAGTTTGGACAAACACTTAGACAAGCACTGGCCCGGGGGGGGCTATAATAAAGATGACCCTTGGGTTAATTACTCCCAAGGGAAAAGTAGGTGGTGGTGAGGCAAATGGTAAAAGTCAATGTTGGGCCTTGCTGGACAAGTTTTATTCAAAGCGAACTGTCAGGGAGGGTCCCATAAATCACCCGACCGCGTTAGGAACGCAAAATCCGGGAACATAACACCGGTATGACGGAAACTAGGGCGGCAAGAGTGGAACAAAACACCAGGCATAAGGCCGAGCCTTCCACCCTTTACCAAGTATATAGATGCATTAATAATATAAGAGATATTGTGATATCCCAACAAAAACCCTGTCCACCATGGAGAAATCTTCAACTTCACTGCAGCTAGCAACGCTATAAGAGGGGCTGAGCAAAGCGGTAACATAGCCAAACAACGGTTTGCTAGGAATGGTGTCAAAGGTTAGAGGTTCATGGCAATATGGGATGGCTGGACAAACAGGTAATAGGTAGCGCAGCATAGCGATAGAACGGAGCAACTAGCATAGCAATGATCGTAGTGAGATCCAGGGTAGCGGTCATCTTGCCTGAAATCCCGCAAGGAAGAAGAACGAGTCCATGAAGAAGACAAACGGACGAAGTCGAACGGATCCTCACAACTCCGGAACGAAACCGAAGCTAACAAGAGAAGAAACCCGGAAAGAAACAAACAATATGGTAAACACACAAGCATAAACATGTCATGATGCACAAACAAGTATGATGCATGTCCGGTTTAATGAGGCATGGCATGGCAAAGTGCAACGAACAATACTACAAATTAAGTGGAGCTCAATATGCAACGAGTTGCATATTGACGGAACACCACATCAATTATTTAGTTCTCTCTAGTTTAGATACACAATAGTGTTAAATGTTGTTTAAAATGGCAAGGGGTGAAGCACAAGCAAACTAACTATTTAGGCAAGTTTAAGTGAGGCCGGAAACAAGAAACAACAACTCCGGTAAATCCCCCACATGTCATTTAGCATTTTAATGCAACCACAATTTTAAGCATTTAAATGTTGTTATCATGATGCGGATGACATGCACAAGTTTTATGCAATTTTTATGAAAACGTTAACATGAGCATGATAAGGAGCATTTGTCGCCATGGCGGAACGAAAAGGGTGCCACGGTGGCGAAACAAAAAGGGTGCCACGGCAACATATCCGAAAATGATGCCACGGCAACATATCGGTTCCGGTAGCTCACGGAGATACCGGTGCAAAAGGAGGTGTGCGGAGGGCGGCGCCGGCCGGAGATGGCGGGGCCGCGGCAGGAGGTCGACGGCGGGAGCGGACGTGGCGGATCCGGCGGCTCCCTTGCCGGATCCGGCCGGAGACAAGGTCGGCACGACGCCGGAGTTGGCGGGGCCGGAGGGTTCCGGTGGCGCGGGGCGGCGGCGCGCTGAACGTCGAGGTCACCGGCGAGCGGCGGGGTCGACGGCTAATGGCATGGGATCGGCGCTGAGCGCGCGGCGGGCGGGACGGGCGCTGCGGGCAGCTCCGCTGCCGGAGGCGGGCGGCGCAGCAGGCAGCGCCCATGGTCGCGGCGGGCGCGGATGGTCCCAGCTGGGCGGCGACGGGCCAGGCGGGCAGCGGCATGGGGGCGGCGGAGGCGATCGTCCGGGCGGCGGACATGTCCGGTGCGGTGGGAGGAGAAAAACTAGTGTTAGGGGGGATTTTCATCCGCGAATTTGGAAGGGGAGGCATATTTATAGGTAGAGGGAGCTAGGAGAGTCCAAATGAGGAGCGGTTTTCGGCCACGCGATCGTGATCGAACGACCGAGAGCATGGGTTTTGGGCCACTTTGGAAGGGGTGTTGGGCTGCAACTCAAAGAGGGCTTCTGCGGTTACCCGGTTAACCGTTGGAGTATCAAACGACCTCCAAATGGCACGAAACTTGGCAGCGGTTCTACGGTGCTATACCAAGGCAGCTTGGCAAACCTCGGGCCATTCCGAGAAAGTTTAATACCCGCACACAACAGAGAGAAGAAGGGGCGCGGATGACATAGGAGTGCGGATTGCAAAAGCGGACAACGGGGAAAAGGCTCGGATGCATGAGACGAACACGTATGCAAAATGAAATGCACATGATGACCTGATATGAAATGCATATGATGACATGGCAAATGCAACACGCAACCAAATGACATGGCAACGACGGCGAATAACTGGCGGACACCTGGCGCATCGGATCCGAGGCGTTACAGTTTCCTAGTAATTCCTCTAATAATTATGGTAATTCCTACAACAACTCTTATGGAAATTTTAATAAGATTCCGTCTGGTTTTGAGGCTAGTGTTAAAGAATTTATGATCTCTCAAAAGAATTTCAATGCTTTGCTTGAAGAAAAATTGCTTAAAATTGATGAATTGGCTAGGAACGTGGATAGAATTTCTCTTGATGTTGATTCTTTGAAACTTAGATCTATTCCACCTAAGCATGATATCAATAAGTCTCTCAAAGCCATGAGAATTTCCATTGATGAGTGCAAAGAAAGAACCGATATGATGTCTGCTAAGAAAGATTGCTTTGTAAGAGCGTGTTCTTCTAGTTTTCATGAAAATAATGATGAGGATCTAATAGTGATTAATGTGTCCCCTATTAAATCTTTGTTTTGCAATATGAATCTTGGTAATAATAGGACTGGAGATGAGTCAACTTCAGTTAAAAGGCGTTCCAATTATTCGGAGTTTTTAGATCTTGATGCAAAAATTGGTAAAAGTGGGATTGGACAGGTCAAAACTTTACATAGCAATGAACCCACTATTTTGGATTTCAAGAAATTTAATTATGATAATTGTTCTTTAATAGATTGTATTTCCTTGTTGCAATCCGTGTAAAATTCTCCTCATGCTTATAGTCAAAATAAAGCTTCTACCAAACATATTGTTGGTGATCTGATGCAATCTTATGAAGAAAAACTTGAATTGGAAGTTTCTGTCCTTAAAAAACTTTATGATGAGTGGGAACCTACTATCAACATTAAGATTAAAGATCATGAATGCTATGCTTTGTGTGATTTGGGTGCTAGTGTTTCCACGATTCCTAAAACTCTATGTGATGTGTTAGGTTTTCGTGATTTTGATGATTGCTCTTTAAACTTGCACCTTGTGGATTCCACTATTAAGAAACATGTGGGAAGGATTAATGATGTTCTTATTGTTGCAAATAGGAATTATGTGCACGTAGATTTTATCGTTCTTGATATAGATTGTAATTTTCCATGTCCTATTATTCTTGGTAGACCTTTCCTTGGAACGATTGGTGCACTACAACAAACACCCCCCTATACCAACGAATTTGTACCAACGATATTACAGGATGTGTTGTTTATCCCACCTCCCACCTCCCGCACTTAGAGCTAACCTCCTCGTCCCTAAAAAACCTCCCCGTACCCACACCTCATCCACACAAATCACGCAGCCAAATTTTCCATCCGCCATCTCTCCCCGAATCCCCTCTCTCTCACCATGACTTCCATGGCCACCGCCGCACCTTTGATTCTAGCTAGATCCGGCATTGTCCCGCTGTCCCTCGTAGGCCGTGCTCCCCTCAATTATGTCTTCCTATATTCTGCTGCGGCGGCGTCGTCCGTGCCCTCGACGCATCCCATGCTGTAACCCTAGCCGCCACGGATCGTCGGCGCAGCTCGCCCGCTCTGTCTTGGAGGCCACTACCCGTGTCGCTCTGCTGCTGGCTCGGACATGGGGCTAGAACAAGCTGTTGTGCAGGTGCTTCTCCCTTCTCTCGGTGGCTGGCGGCGGTGGAGGGGGCCCGAGGTTAGGGAGCCGGGTGTAGCTCGGCCGTGTTCCTCGAGACCTCGACTATCAATTGATCCCGCCAGGGTGGTTCTTCTTGACTCATAAAGCCTTCAGCGATGGTACACTTTTGGCTTTATTTTGGTGCCCGGCGTAGTCTTGCTCTTGTGGCCCTGTGTCCGTTTGCTTGCAGCTGCGTGCGTGCTTGGCTCTTGTGCATGTGTCTGTGGTGTGCGCGTTCTGATAGAAAGTGCAGCCCCTTGGTGACGCTGATTGTTTGCTACCGCAGCAAGTTGCATTACTGTTGCCTCTGGTTGCTATTGCTACTGGTGCTGATTTTGCTGCTATTTACTCCCTCCGTTCCCAAATAATTGTCTTTCTAGCCATCTCAAATGGACTACAACATACGGATGTATGTAGACATGTTTTATAGTGTAGATTCACTCATTTTGCTCCGTATGTAGTCGCTTGTTGAAATCTCTAGAAAGACAATTATTTAGGAATGGAGGGAGTAGTACCTATACAATAGATAGAAGATGATATGCATTCTCAAATAAAATATAGATGATCTGTATGTTCTAAAATTCTTGCAAACTGAACCAACTACTTGTCATCTCTTCTCTAATCTCTTCCCTTGATCAGATTCTCTTTTATGCTCTCCATTGCAAATATTACTCAATATTTTTTTGACTGAATGTATTACTCAATATGTACAATGCGTCTGAGAATAATCTGTGCTCTTGATTTTTCCTTGCAATTTTTGCTCGCCAAGATGTCGACTAATAGTCGGTCGGTCTCTAAACACTTGTAGTAACCGTGATGTTGGTATGAAACTGTACTACTGTGTCAGGTTTTGAATTGTTGACAATATATGCACAATAGATAAGATTGTGTAAGGGATTAACTTGCTTTAATGGCGTGCAGCTTCAGGGCGATGGAAGGAAATGTACAGACTTACGACAAGGTCGTAGAAAGTGGGAGTAACCCATTCGCGTGCTTGATAAACCCTCTCCTGGTTCAGCCACTAAGGTGTCCATTTCCTTATCTTCTCCTAGCATTCTTATTTATTCCATATCCTTAATTTTTACACTAACTGGTCCAATGAGTCTTTGTTAGTTAACTGTGCCAATATATGTCTATTTTTTGCCGTCTTAATTTTTGTCCAGGCCCATATTTTGTAGAGTCATATAGGTATCGATATTCAGTTATTAAATGACATGACAAACGATACGTGATTAGGGAGCTGAGCTATGACCAAAGATCAAATTCTCTGGGTTAATGAAAAGCCACATTGGCAGTGAAGGCACATGGGTCGTGTTTCTTAGTTTTGAGAAAAAAACTTCATCCATTACTCAGGTTTGCTTTTATTCGGATAGTTCAGCTATTACATAGGTCACCCCTCATGCATTTTCATAAGTATGTATTCAGCTCTAGTGCTTGGTCTGGTCCTCAAGAGTTAAATAGTGCCACACTAAATTATTTTTAATTTTGTGTAAACTCCCTGGCTCCTACCTTCTCTAGATATAAATTCTCAGGAGCGCAAATCTAATGATTTGATTCTTTTCATGTTTTTTCTTCTACTGGTTCTGAGAATTTTATTTTTGAATTGAGAAATTCCAATGTGACAATGTAGTTCTCAGGTATCTACAAAGTTTTCTGCGATGTAGATTATTTAATGATTTTTGAGTGTTGGCATTCAGTTTTTTCCTAATACATCATACCAAGCATGAGTCAGACGTGAGTAATGGTGACACAAAACTAACTAAGGCTGAGACGTTTATGTGGATCCTTAGTACAATGTATAGTATGTATGTTTTTAAACTTCACTTGGAATTTATGCCTAAATAGTATTATGATTTTTCTTTGTAGGTTGAGAATTTCAATACCAGATGATTAATTGGATCCTTGGAGAACATATGATGATTCTTGGTACTTGGAGGAGAAACAAGACAGTTCTATGAATGTTTAGAAATTTCATTTTTTTTCTAAGAAAGTGATGTACTCCTAGTTGATGATACTTGCATTGTAATGTACTAACAGTTTGTTTCGTTGAGTCAATATATGACTTCCATTTCTACTCTATCGAATCTTAATAAAGTTATACCTTCTACTGCCATTCTACTAAAGTTATACTTGTACTCCACTAAGTACTGTTATAAATGATCATATATGGAGGCTATTCTATTGTGCAAGCACCAGTGCATAGAACAATAGTGTTATAAACGACTATATATGGAGGTTATTCTATTTTGCAAGCACCAACGCATAGAAGCGTTGCATGGATTTGTTGTTGCCTTGCAACACATTATTCTCCAGATTACCAACGGATCTACATACGTTGTTGTAGACCCTTGCAATGCCACCAACGACAACGCATATGAATCCGTTGGTGTAGACCTTAGCAACGCTTATACGAACAAACGACAACGCATCCATACGTTGCTGAATGGGGGTTCTTGTTGTAGTGGTGCAATTATTGATATGAAGGAAGGAAATATTATATTACAATTTCCATTAAGGAAACGCATGGAACACTTTCCTAGAAAGAAAATCAAATTACCTTACGAATCTATTATGCGAGCCACTTATGAATTGAATACCAAAGATGGCAATACGTAGATCTATTCTCGCTTTTATGCCTAGCTAGGGGCGTTAAACGATAGCGCTTGTTGGGAGGCAATCCAATTTTATTTTTGTTGTTTGCTTTTTGCTCCTGTTTAGTATTAAATAATTCATCTAGCCTCTGTTTAGATGTGATTTTATTTTTTAATTAGTGTTTGTGCCAAGTAGAACCTATAGGATCATCTTGGGTGATAGTTAATTTGATCTTGCTGAAAAACAGAAACTTTAGCGCGCACGAGAATACTTTTAATAAATCACAGAAACGTGATTTTGAGTTTATTTTTTCTGCAGTAGATTAATAGACAAATTGCCTAGGACTTCGTATTTTCGTAGGATTTTTAGTGTTCTAGAAGTATTTTAAAGTTACAGATTGCTACAAACTGTTCTGTTTTTGACGGATTCTGTTTTTCGTGTGTTGTTTGCTTATTTTGATGAATCTATGGCTAGTATCGGGGGTATGAACCATAGAGAAGTTGGAATACAGTAGGTTTAACGCCAATATAAATAAATAATGTGTTCATTACAGTACCTTAAAGTGGTGGTTTGCTTTCTTGCACTAACGGATCTTATGAGATTTTCTGTTGAGTTTTGTGTTGTGAAGTTTTCAAGTTTTGGGTAAAGATTTGATGGACTATGGAATAAGGAGGGGCAAGAGCCTACTATTGGGGATTCCCAAGGAACCCCAAGGTAATTCAAGTACAACCAAAAGCCTAAGCTTGGGGATGCCTTCCGGGGCATCCCCTCTTTCGTCTTCGTATATCGGTAACTTTACTTGGAGCTATATTTTTATTCACCACATGATATGTGTTTTGCTTGGAGCATCTTGTATGATATGGGTCTTTGTTTTTTAGTTTACCACAATCATCCTTGCTATACACACCTCTTGGGAGAGACACCCATGATTCGGAATTTATTAGAATACTCTATGTGCTTCACTTATATCTTTTGAGCTAGACAGTTTTGCTCTAGTGCTTCACTTATATCTTTTTAGAGCATGGCGGTGGTTTTATTTTGTAGAAATTATTGATCTCTCAGGCTTCACTTATATTATTTTGAGAGTCTTTTAGAACAGCATGGTATTTTCTTTGGTTATAAAATCAGTCCTAATATGATAGGCATCCAAGTTGGGTATAATAAAAACTATCATAGAAAGTGCATTGAATACTATGAGAAGTTTGATTCCTTATGATTGTTTTGAGATATGAGGATGGTAATATTAGGGCCATGCTAGTTGGGTAGTTTTGAATTGAAGGAATACTTGTGTTGAAGTTTGTGATTCCCGTAGCATGCACGTATGGTGAACCGTTATGTGATGAAGTCGGAGCATGATTTATTTTTTGATTATCTTCCTTATGAGTGGCGGTCGGGGACGAGCGATGGTATTTTCCTACCAATCTATCACCCTAGGAGCATGCGCGTAGTACTTTGTTTTGATAACTTGTAGATTTTTGCAATAAGATATGAGTTCTTTATGACTAATGTTGAGTCCATGGATTATACGCACCTCACCCTTCCACCATTGCTAGCCTCTCTTGTGCCGCGCAACTTTCGCCGGTACCATACACCCACCATATACCTTCCTCAAAACAGCCACCGGACCTACCTATTATGGCATTTCCATAGCCATTCCGAGATATATTGCCATGAAACTTTCCATCGTTCCATTTATTATGACACGCTCCATCATTGTCATATTGCTTTTGCATGATCATGTAGTTGACATTGTATTTGTGGCAAAGACGCCTTGATAATTCTTTCATACATGTCGCTTTTGATTCATTGCATATTCCGGTACACCGCCGGAGGCATCCACATAGAGTCATATTTTGTTCTAAGTATTGAGTTGTAATTCTTGAGTTGTAAGTAAATAAAAGTGTGATGATCTTCATTATTAGAGCATTGTCCCAAGTGAGGAAAGGATGATGGAGACTATGATTCCCCCACAAGTCGGGATGAGACTCCAGACTTTATGAAAAATAAAAGAGGCCAAAGAAGCACAAATAAAAAAAGAGGCAAAAGAAGCCCACCAAAAAAATGAGATAAAATGAGAGAAGGGACAATGTTACTATCCTTTTACCTCACTTGTGCTTCAAAGTAGCACCATGATCTTCATGATAGAGAGTCTGTTATGTTGTCACTTTCATATACTAGTGGGAATTTTTCATTATAGAACTTGGCTTGTATATTCCAATGATGTGCTTCCTCAGATTGCCCTAGATCTTCGTGAGCAAGCAAGTTGGATGCACACCCACTTAGTTTTTTTGAGCTTTCATACACTTATATCTCTAGTGCATCCGTTGCATGGCAATCCCTACTCACTCACATTGATATCCATTAATGGGCATCTCCATAGCCCGTTGATATGCCTAGTTGATGTGAGACTATATTCTCCTTTTTTGTCTTCTCCACAACCACCATTCTATTCCACATATAATGCTATGTCCATGGCTCACGCTCATGTATTGCGTGAAAGTTGAAAAGGTTTGAGAAATATCAAAGTATGAAACAATTGCTTGGCTAGTCATCTGGGTTGTGCATGATTTAAATACTTTGTGTGATGAAGATAGAGCATAGCCAGACTATATGATTTTGTAGGGATAACTTTCTTTAGCCATGTTATTTTGAGAAGACATGATTGCTTTGTTAGTATTCTTGAAGTATTATTGTTTTCATGTCAATATGAACTTTTATCTTGAATCATTTGGATCTGAACATTCATGCCACAATAAAGAAAATTACATTGAGAAATATGCTAGGTAGCATTCCACATCAAAAATTCTGTTTTTATCATTTACCTACTCGAAGACGAGTAGGAATTAAGCTTGGGGATGCTTGATACGTCTCCAACGTATCAATAATTTTTGATTGTTCCATCCTATTATATTACCCGTTTTGGATGTTTATGGGCTTTACTATACACTTTTATGTCATTTTTGGGAGTAACCTATTAACAGTAGGCCCAGCCCGAATTGCTATTTTTTGTGCCTATTTCAGTGTTTCGCATAATAGGAATATCAAACGGAGTCCAAACGGAATGAAGCCTTCGCGAGAGATATTTTTGGAACAAACGCAATCCAGGAGACTTGGAGTGGACGTCAAGAAGTAAACAAGGCGGCCACGAGGGTCTAGGGCGTGCCCTAGGGGGGTGGACGCACCCCCCACCCTCATGGGCCCTAGTGGCTCCCCTGACCGACTTCCTTCGCCTATATATACTTGCATACCCTGAAAACATTGAGGAGCACCACGAAACCCTATTTCCACCGGCGCAACCTTCTGTACCCGTGAGATCCCATCTTGGGGCCTTTTCCCATGCTCAGCCAGAGGGGGAATTGATCATGGAGGGCTTCTACATCAACGCCAAGGCCTCTCCAATGAGTTGTGAGTAGTTTACCACAGACCTTCGGGTCCATAGTTATTAGCTAGATGGCTTCTTCTCTCTCTTTGAATCTCAATACAATGTTCTCCTCGATCTTCTTGGAGATCTAGTTGATGTAACTCTTTGTGCGGTGTGTTTGTTGAGATCCGATGAATTGTGTGTTTATGATCATGTTTATCTATGAGAAATATTTGAATCTCCTCTTAATTATTTTATGTATGATTTGTTATCTTTGCAAGTCTCTTTGAATTATCAGTTTGGTTTGGCCTACTAGATTGATCTTTCTTGCAATGGGAGAAGTGCTTAGCTTTGGGTTCAATCTTGCGGTGTCCTTTCCCAGTGATAGCAGGGGCAGCAAGGCATGTATTGTATTGTTGCCATCGAGGATAAAAAGATGGGGTTTATATCATATTGCTTGAGTTTATCCCTCTACATCATGTCATCTTGCCTAATGCGTTACTCTGTTCTTATGAACTTAATACTCTAGAAGCATGCTGGATAGCGGTCGGTGTGTGGAGTAATATTAGTAGATGCAAAATCGTTTCAATCTACTTGTCGTGGACGTGATGCCTATATACATGATCATGCCTAGATACTCTCATAACTATGCACTTTTCTATCAATTGCTCGACAGTAATTTGTTCACCCATCGTAATATTTATGCTATCTTGAGAGAAGCCACTAGTGAAACATATGGCCCCAGGGTATATTTTCCATCATATAAGTTTCCGATCTACTTTATTTCGCAATCTTTACTTTTCAATCTATATCATAAAAATACCAAAAATATTTATCTTATCTTTTTATCTCTATCAATCTCACTTTTGCAAGTGGCCATGAAGGGATTGACAACCCCTTTATCACGTTGGTTGCGAGGTTCTTGTTTGTTTGTGTGGGTACGAGGGACTTGCGTGTAACCTCCTACTGGATTGATACCTTGGTTCTCAAAAACTGAGGGAAATACTTACACTACTTTGCTGCATCACCCTTTCCTCTTCAAGGGAAAACCAACGTAGTGCTCAATAGGTAGCAGTGTCGTATCCAGATGCCTCAGATCTTCTTCCCCGCCCCCGACAGTCACACCAGCATCACCATCCTCCACGTCCAACCCAATTATGTTGAGGTCAACAAGGCTATGCCAAAGAGGTTGTACACTCATCGCATCACTTTTTTACTCTGCATTCATGTCGGTCCCTCAAGGGTCCTTTGGTTCAAAGCAGTTGCAAATCTAGAAATAAATGAATCGTGGTCATAAAGTTAATAGGGAGAAAACTAAATGCTCTTTTGAACCACAATTTTAATCGGTTTAGCAAGATATCCATTATATGATACTAATGTGGACCAAATGTAATCTCACAAAATATTTCAAGGTCAGGCTTCCGACTGTTGAAGACTGCCTAGTAGAATCGCCATTGGTTCAAAGAAAAAGTGAAGGAAAACATAGGAATTGGAAACTTTACTGTGGTACTACTATTCGTGCATTTGATTAGAAGGAATGGAGCAAAGCAAAACTGGAGGATTTTTTTCCTTTGGTGTCTCTTTCAAAGAAAAAACATAGGAATTTTAATATCCACTTGGACGTCCTTTTCAAATTAATATGCATGGAGAACAGGACTAATTGCATTACTGGCATAATAAGATTCTTATTTTTTTCATTTTCATGTGGTTTGACTTTAATTTGACCATGTTTTTCCATTCCTGTGTTCTTCCAATTCAGGTGAACCAAACACCCAGGTTGACAGAAATCGTATGTTTGGAAATGCTCTGTTTTGCACGTGCATTCCTATCCTATTCATGTGTTTTTCCTGTCCCTGCGTTTATATAGTCCTCCAATTCTAAAGAGCCCTTACAGATTTACTTCATTATCAGGTAGGTGTCAAAGGAAACTCTGTGTGTTATGTCCTGCTCCTTCCGTGCCATCATCCACCACACCTGAGGTGCACCATCGACGGAAGCATTCATTGCAGCAGAGATTCCCCTTGCAGCATTTCTTTCGCCGCCTCAAATCATCTTCCTTGTTGCCGGCAGCCACACTAACTGCATTACCATCATCGACTGAGCAGATGAACCTAAGGACTACACAGTTCCGGAAGAGAGGTCGCACTCTTTCGTGTCTGCTTACGTTATACATCGGTTATCATTACCTGCTACTTTATTGTCCTATTCACCTCTTAGACTCCGAGTCAGGTCCAAACTAATGTTCAAACTTGAGTTTTAAAATGCATGTGGGGCACATATCAAGGCAGCAACAAATAGTATCTATCTACTATCTAGTTTATCTAGGGTCTTCTATGTCGTTCATGTTGGGTGGGCAACAAACAGTAGATGATCCATCGTCTATCTTTTTAAACTGAAGCTATAATCTACCTGCTATCATTAGTTTTGGATCTATCCACTCGTTTGCTATCATTAGTCTTGACTTCTGCATGCACCCCTTAGGCCTTACATAATCTAACTATGTTTTCTTATTATGCATGTCAGTTATTGTACGCAATCGTACTGAACATGTAGAGAAAAAGAGAAGACCGTTGCGTGGGAATATAATGTCATGCAGACACAACTCCATGGTGGGAGAAGTACCCCCCCTCCCGCCATTCCAGATTGTATTCCAGAGGAAGATAACTGTTCAGAGGGGGGTTTAGAGGGAGCTGACCACTCCTATTTACCCCCTGAGGTGTTTGCTTTAACCTGGCATGCTGATGTTGGTCATATGATGCATATGGAGCCTCGCATTGCTTACATTATACATCTTATATGTCATCATGTTAGTTTAGATTTGCTTTGTGTTGAATGCCACCTGTTAGGTTTCTATATCATACTCCCACCCTTCCTAAATATTTGTCTTTTTAGATATTTCAACAAGTGACTACATACGGAGCAAAATGAGTGAATCTACACTCTAAAATATGTCTATATACATCTGTATGTGGTAGTCCATTTGAAATCTCTAAAAAGACAAATATTTAGGAATGGAGGGAGTATAATGGAATTATGAAATGCCATCCTCTTTAGCCAGGCATCATATACGTGAATCATGCAATGCCATCCTGTTTAGCCAGTCATCGTATATGTGAATTCTGTTGTGCAATATTTTTATAATGTATTCCATTTGTCAACAATGTTTATACATTCATCTACTCTTCCTGTGCATCAGCCATTTGAGTCGGTCATGCTAAAATCTGGAGTGAAAACAAGGTCTTCTGAGCAGTCAGTGCTACCTGTCGATGCAGATTTCTTGCTGGTTACAAATAGCTCCTCAGAGGAGGACTCAGAGATAGATGACCAGTCCTATATCCCACCTGAGGTGTATGCTCTAATTTGCAATGTTTTATATTTCTTATATCATGCATATGGTGTCTTGCATTGCTTAGTTTAGACATCATATGCGCAACATTCAATTATGTCTTCTTAGTTTAGAGATCATACATGCGAGTGACAGCTGCTTAGATATGAATCAATTATGTCAATTATATCATGCCATCATGTATACTTAGACAACATGTATGTGAATTATTTCATCCCAACCTATTTTAGAAAGACATCATATAGTTTTGTCATGTCATCTTGTTTAGATACTCATCATATGTTGAATTATGCCATTATATCAGGTTAATTTATCCATCATATATCTGAAACTGTGTCATGCTATCCTGTTTAGTTAGCCATCATATATGTGAAATTGTGTCATGCTGTCTTGTTTGGTTAGACAACATATATATGAATTACCACATTTCTCTATCATACAATGTCTGTACATTCAATTTCTTTTCTTGTTTATCAGCCATTTGAATTGGAGGGGGTGATGGCAGCACCTAAGGGAGCAAAAACCCGTTCTTCGTAAAAGACGGTGCTACCTGTCGATGCAGATAGAACCATGGTTGTATTGGCCCATGAACTAGCCCCACCACACATAATGGAGACTCTCCAGATTGCACACTTGCACCGTTGTACAGAGAACTAGCTACAACCCATCTAACCCCAACCCCAGCGCATAGTAACCCACTTCTAGATGACACAACACCATGTCCACCATAGAGTACCCACACACAAGAAGTTTGTAAAGCAATTGCAGTGCCCAAAGCACAAAGACCACCAAAGTGAACCCAAACTCCACGTTTAAAGCAGAAGAGCAACTATTCTCAGGTCAGATTCCGTAGTTATGTTCCATACTCCTTTGCTCTTGCATCACTGTGTTTACTCATACCAACTACTATCCAATTTGAAGGATCCAATTGAAACTCCAATGGTGCAATAGGTATGTTTTGAACCTATTTCTTTAACTGATTGATGTTCTAACTTCTTGCTCTATGTTGATTTCAGTTTCAGTTGTATAAACAGTTATGTTCTCATGTGATGCACATTACAAGTGTTGCCAGTGTTGTGTAGTTTCTCACACTTATATTCTGTCTATGTTGTTGTGTCTTCAAAATATATGATTTGAACTATGTCTCTATCTTGATTTGGCAACATAAACTAGAATGATATGGACAATATAGTGGCCATAGTACATAGGTATATGTTTGTTTCATGCTGTTATCCTGTCCACCTTACTACTGAACTGGTTTACCAAAATGAGTTCCATATACTACATGCTAAACCTATGATGTGTCTGCTTGTTTCTCTTGTAGAATGTGAACAGAATATTGGAGAACAGCACCCCACTATGCACTAGTAGAGAAAGTAATGCAGATAAGGTTCAATATAGTGAGACAACCCTATTGGTCTCCAAGAAAGGTGAGAAAAACGATCTTGTAGACAGTGAGACAACCCCACAGTCATTCGTTGATGTAGTGTTCAAGTTACTGGCCACTACCGCTGGCGCAAGCTCTTCGAACTTGCTACATAAATCACTTTGGCTTCTTCAGTCTCAGCTAAAAGCTGAAAGGTATCAGTCAGTTGTGCTGCGGCAAGAAGCCGAAGGACTGAGCAAGTCCCTGTAGAATTCAAATGCATACTTTCTGGTGCAACAGGAAGCGCTGGAGGATTTAAGCGCGAAACAAGAGAAAGTTAATTAGCTTGCTAAACATCGTTCTAACATTATGGGTACCCAGTATATTGTTTCTTGAGCTCTTCTGAAGTGGTTTCAGTTCTGGACTTGTTTTGCTGCGGCGTTTATTTGCAATGGTCTCCAACTTTGACAACTACTGTATGTGATATGCTGCTTTGTTCCCTATATTTGCACTAGTGGAGAACTATGATGCCCGATGGATGTAATATGTGTAATAGCCTAGCGTAAGTTGCTTGCTTATTTATTTCCATGTTGTCTTGTTTATTTGTAGTCGGTGCAGTTCTTTTTCCGCGGTTTGCTAGTGGATGCAATAACCTATTTTTTAAAACTAGGCCACAATAACCATGGGCTACATATTTACCTTAGTGATGACCATGGGCCTACTATAGGCCATAGAAACAATGGGCCTTCTACAGGCCGTAGAAACAATGGGCCTTCTATGGGCCGTAGAAACAATGGGCCTTCTACGGAGTGTAGCATCAATGGGCCTTCTATGGCCCGTATGATCGATTGGCCAAACATGGGCCAATAACGGACCGCATTATGCGTTGTGAACAGGCTAGAATTGGAATCGTACGTTCATGAGCCAACCATAACGGGTCGTCGTTAATCGGTCGTATTTGATGACACTATGAAAACGGTCCAACGGATTAACGGGCCACAAACGGGCCGACTATAACCACAGGCTGAATTTGGCCCAGAAGCAGAAAAGGCCAGTAACGGGCCGTAAGTAACCAAATGCTGGAAATGAGCCCAAGAATAAATGGGCCCTGAGAAGGCGGAAGTTAACACGGGCTAGAAACGGCCGAATGGAATAATGGGCAGTTAGTGGGTATAAAGCGATACACTGTTCATTACGGGCCAGTTTCACCATGGCCCGTTAATGGGCCAAGAGTTACAAAGGGCCTCCTATGGGCCGAAAGACATCATGGGCCATACATGGGCCGGAAGTTACAACAGGCTGGAATCATATTGGTCGGCCCTGATGACGCTACTGGGCCTAATTCGGATAGGTCGTAATGCGCCGTGACTTAGCGCGTTGTAAATGGGCAATATGCGAACAAGCCGTTAACAGGCTTTCCATGGGCTGGCCCACTACCTTTTGACCAAGTCAAAAGGGCCGGCCTTTTCATCAGAATGGGCCTCTGTTGGCCCATGCCACATGTCGATGTATCATAGATGCCTTCGGTCCAATGAGTGTATGACATCTGTCCCAACGGTGAGCTGACACGTGGTTCCTCTGGCCAATGAGAATTTGACACGTGGAAAATCCCCATTGGTCTGAGCTGTTAACGGGTTATCGGATCCAAACCAGAACCCAAAAGCTTAACAGTGACCCGTGACGGTGGATGCCACGTGTCGGTCACCCTTGACAAAAGCACTCCTATGACGTGCAATTTATCGTCATGGAAGTGGACACTTCCATGATGATAATTTTGGTAATGTCATGGGACACTTCTACAACAGCAAAGGAATGACTATCTTGATTATATCATCAAATCGTCATGGATGTACATGCATGACAGAAAATGTGACCTACTGTGACAAACACGTATCATCACGGAAGTGTATTTTTTTTAAGTGCATGTTGCAAGTAATCATGTGAACTTGATATGTGTTCGATATTTTGATGATATGTATGTTGTGATTCCCTTAGTGGTGTCATGTGAACGTCGACTACATGGCACTTCACCTTATTAGGGCCTAAGGGAATGCATTGTGGATTAGTTTTAGATGATGGGTTGCTAGAGTGATAGAAACTTAAACCCTAGTTTATGCACTACTTCGTAAGGAGCCGATTTAGATCCAAAGGTTTAATGCTATGGTTAGATTTTATCTTAATACTTTTCTCGTAGTTGTAGATGCTTGTGAGGGGGTTATTCATAAGTAGAAGGTTTGTTCAAGTAAGAACAGCACCTAAGCACCAATCCACCCACATATCAAATTATCAAAGTAACGAACACGAATCAAGCGAAGATGATGAAAGTGATATGATGAAATTCCCGTGTACCCTCAAGAACGCTGTGCTTATTATAAGAGACCATTTTGGCATGTCCTTTTCCTCAAAAGGATTGGGCTACCTTGCTACACTTTATTTACCATTACTGTTACTTGCTTGTTACAAATTACCTTGCAATCAAACAACTTGTTACCAACAATTTCAGTGCTTGCAGACATTACCTTGCTGAAAACCACTTGTCATTTCCTTCTGCTCCTCGTTGGGTTCGACACTCTTACTTATCGAAAGGACTACGATTGATCCCCTATACTTGTGGGTCATCAAGACTTCATATCTCTCAACCCGGGCATTAGCTTGAAATATCAACTTCAGCTCTTGGAACATCTCATATGCTCCATTGCGTCCAAAACGTCTTTGAAGTCCCAGTTCTAAGCAGTAATGGCACACTGAACTATTCAGTAGTCATCAGATCGAGCCTGTCAGACGTTCATAACATCTGTAGTAGCTCCTGCAGCAGGTCTATCACCTAGCGGTGTATCAAAGACATAATTCATCTGTGCAGCAATGAGAATAATCCTCAAGTTATGGACCGAGTCGGTGTAGTTTCTACCATCATATTTCAACTTAGCTTTCTCTAGGAACACACTAAAATTCAGGGGAACGGTAGCATGGGCCATTGATCTACAACATAGATATGCAAAAACTTTTAAGACTAAGTTCATGATAAATTAAGTTCAGTTAACCAAATAACTAATGAGCTCCCACTTAAATTAACACCCCTCAAGTTATCTAAGTGATACATGATCCAAATCTCAATCGTTGCGTCGGGCTTGTCTCACCAACTATTGCTTCTACAACTATTGCTAACGCATAGCGATTAAGTAAAGCAATTACACGGCGCTTGCATTTCATACAATAATTAAGAGACAACCCTAAGGCTCCTGCCGGTTGTCGATATTACAAAACATGATCATCTCATAGAACAACGTATATCACACCACGTCTTGACCGTATCACATCACAACATACCCTGCACAAACAAGTTAGACGTTCTCTACTTTGTTGTTGGAAGTTTTACGTGGCTGCTACGGGTAACTAGCAAGAACCGTTCTTAACTACGCAAAACCACAATGGTGATTATCAAGTTTGATGTTTTAACCTTCTTTAATGACCGTCCGTAGTCAAATTCGATTCAACTAAAGTAGGAGAAACAGACACCCACCAGCCACCTTTATGCAAAACAAGTTGCATGTCAGTCGGTGGAAGCGGTCTCATGTGCGTGGACATGTAAGGTTGGTCCGGGCTGCTTAATCCCACAATACCATCGAATCAAAATAAGACATTGATGGTAAGTAGTATGACCATCACCGCCCACAACTTCTTTGTGTTCTACTCGTGCATGTCATCTATACATAGACCTGGCTCATGATGCCACTACATTGCATGGAAAACAAAAAAAAATCTACACACACGCGAGATCTGTCCATGGAGATGCATAGCAACGAGAGGGGAGAGTGTGTCTACGTACCCTCATAGACCATTGTGCAGAAGCGTTTATCAAATCAGTTGATGTAGTCGAACACCTTCACGATCCAGCCGGTCAAGTACCGAACATACGGCACCGCCGCATTCATCACACGTTCAGCTCGATGATGTCCTTGCCTTCTTGATCCAGCAAGACAGGCAAAGTAGTAGATGAGTTCCGCCAACATGATGGTGTGGTGACGGTGGAGGTGAACTTGTTCTCACAGGGCTTCGCCGTGCACTACGGAAAAACTAGACGGAGGATGAAACTGTGGAGAGGGGGGCCGCACACGGCTTAGGTATTGTCGTGGGGTGTGTGGCACCCTATATATATATATATATATATATATTTATATATATATATATATATAGTGCGCCCCAAGGTGGCCGTCCAGCCCCCTTGGACGCCTTCCCTATGGCGCCCCCATTCCTTGTTTGTACACGGGGGGAAGGAAAGGGGAGGAGAGGGAAGGTAGGGGGCCGACTTGAAGGAAATATGCCCTAGAGGCAATAATAAAGTTGTTATTTTATATTTCCTTATTTCATGATAAATGTTTATTATTCATGCTAGAATTGTATTAATCGGAAACTTGATACATCTGTGGATACATAGACAAAATAATGTGTCCCTAGTAAGCCTCTACTAGACTAGCTCGTTGATCAAACATGGTTAAGTTTCCTAACCATATACATGTGATGTCATTTGATAAATGGGGTCACATCATTAGGAGAATGATGTGATGGACAAGACCAATTCGTTAGCTTAGCATTATGATCGTTCAGTTTTATTGCTATGGCCTTCTTCATGTCAAATACATATTCCTCCGACTATGAGATTATGCAACTCCCGAATACCGGAGGAATGCCTTATGTGCTATCAAATGTCACAACGTAACTGGGTGATTATAAAGATGCTCTACAAGTATCTCCGAAGGTGTTTGTTGGGTTGGCATAAATCGAGATTAGGATTTGTCACTCCGAGTATCGGAGAGGTATCTCTGGGCCCTCTTGGTAATACACATCATAATAAGCCTTTCTAGCAAAGTGACTAATGAGTTAGTTGTAAGATGATGTATGACGGAACAAGTAAAGAGACTTGTCGGTAACGACATTGAACTAGGTACGAAGATACTGATGATCGAATCTCGGGAAAGTAACATACCGATGGACAAAGGGAATAACGTATGTTGTCATAACGGTTCGACCGATAAAGATCTTCATAAAATATGTAGGAGCCAATATGAGAATCCAGGTTCCTCTATTGGTTATTGACCAGAGAGGTGTCTCGGTCATGTCTACATAGTTCTCGAACCCGTAGGGTCCGCACGCTTAACGTTCGATGGCGATATTGTATTATATGAGTTATGTGATTTGGTGACCGAGTGTTGTTCGGAGTCCCGGATGAGATCACGGACATGACGAGGAGTCTCGAAATGGTCGATAAGTAAAGATTGATATATAGGATGATAGTATTCGAATACCGGAAGTGTTCCGAAGGGTACCGGGTACATATCGGGTCACCGGAAAGGAGTTTCGGGCAACCCCGGCAAAGATATGGGCTTAATGGCCCGAGGGAGGGATAGACCAGCCCACAAGGGGCTGGTGCGCCCCTTTCCCTGGCCGCAGGCCCTACAGGAAGGAAAGGAGGGGGCGCCACCTCCTCCCGCCTTTCCCCCTTGGTGGGAGAAAGGAAAAGGGGAGGCGCCACCTCCTCCTTCCGTCCCCTCATCGCCAAAAGAAGGAAAGGGGGTCGGCCTAAGGCAGCAGCCCAAGTAGAATCCCTCCTACTTGGGGCGCCCCTAGGGATGCTTCTCCCTCCCTCTCACCTATATATACATGGGGGGCACCACACATAGCCTAGACATTATCTTAGCCGTGTGCGGCGCCCCACTCCACAGTTTATGCCTCCGGTCATATTCTCGTAGTGCTTAGGCGAAGCCCTACGCGGATCAATTTACCATCACCATCACCATGCCGTCGTGCTGACGGAACTCATCTACTTCCTCGACATTGTCGGTGCAACAGACCCTCGGCCTGTCGCCCTGACTGTGCACAGGCACAAGATCAAGATTGAAGCCTCAGATCAACAAGAGCAAGATACCAAGAGACTCAAAGAACCAACAAACAGATCTGAAAGGGCCAAGGCCAAGACAGAGGAGCAAATATCATCAAAGAAGAAGCTCGGCAAGGGGCGGGGCCACCCCCGGAAGAAGATGGCCAAAGGCGTCCCGGCAGGGCCTGTCGGGACTCGCGGATACCAGATCACCTCACTGAATACTCCACCACGACCCACATTGTTGATCAGTGCAGTGTCAAACAGTAGAGTGATTAAGTGGCAACCATTTGCCACATGGAGGCCACTTCCTATCAAGGAAACCCACAGGTGACACTCATCCTGTGACATGTCAAACGAGCAGGCGTGGAGTTGGCAAGATCACCCGGCAAGCCTTGCCGGGCAACCAATGACGTGACATTAAGCGGTGCATAAATGCATGCTGCCGGCCTGCATAGTTAAGTATGATAGCACTATTTGCTATAATATCAGTGTCTAATGATTAATTTGCCATTATGGTGACCCCTTAGCCTATAAAAGGAGGCCGATGGCAACAGATCGAGAGGTTGGAAAGTTAGGTTACTCACACCATCGTACGCACGTAGTCACTGACGCCCGGAAGCAACCCCTGCCGGGCAAGTGTACTATGCACCACCACCACTTTTCCACCAAAAATCCACCAAAGTAGGAGTAGGGTTTTACACCTCACGGCGGCCCGAACCTGGGTAAACCTGCCCATGTGATCTCTGCCATGCTGCCCCACGTTGGTCTGCTCTTTGTGCAACGTGACTCCCCCCTGCTGAACCAGCAAGGGGCCGCCCTGGTCCCATAGGTGTTGTGAAGGAAATATGCCCTAGAGGCAATAATAAAGTTATTATTTATTTCCTCATATCATGATAAATGTTTATCATTAATGCTAGAATTGTATTATCCGGAAACATGATACATGTGTGAATACATAGACAAACATAATGTCACTAGTATGCCTCTACTTGACTAGCTCATTAATCAAAGATGGTTATGTTTCCTAACCATAGACATGTGTTGTCATTTGATTAACGAGATCACATCATTAGGAGAATGATATGATTGACTTGACCCATTCTGTTAGCCTAGCACTTGATCTTTTAGTATGTTGCTATTGCTTTCTTCATGACTTATACAACGTTCCTACAACTATGATATTATGCAACTCCCGTTTACCGGAGGAACACTTTGTGTGCTACCAAACGTCACAACGTAACTGGGTGATTATAAAGGTGCTCTACAGGTGTCTCCAAAGGTACATGTTGAGTTGGCATAATTCGAGATTAGGTTTTGTCACTCCGATTGTTGGAGAGGTATCTCTGGGCCCTCTCGGTAATGCACATCACTATAAGCCTTGAAAACAATGTAGCTAATGAGTTAGTTACGGAATGATGCATTACGTAACGAGTAAAGAGACTTGCCGGTAACGAGATTGAACTAGGTATTGAGATACCGACGATCGAATCTCGGGCAAGTAACATACCGATGACAAAGGGAACAACTTATGTTGTTATGCGGTTCGGCCGATAAAGATCTTCGTAGAATATGTAGGAGCCAATATGAGCATCCAGGTTCTGCTATTGGTTATTGACCGGAAATGTGTCTCGGTCATGTCTACATAGTTCTTGAACCCGTAGGGTCCGCACGCTTAACGTTACGATGACAGTTTTATTATGAGTTTATAAGTTTTGATGTACCGAAGTTTGTTCGGAGTCCCGGATATGATCACCGACATGACGAGGAGTCTCGAAATGGTCGAGACATAAAGATTGATATATTGGACGGATATATTTGGATACCGGAAAGGTTCCGGATGAGATTAGGACTATACCGGAGCTCCGGGAGGTTACCGGAACCCCCCGGTAAGTATATGGGCCTTATTGGGCCTTAGTGGAAAGGAGGGAGAAGGAGCAAAGGAGGGGACGCCCCCCCAAGCCCAATCTGAATTGGGAGGGGGGCCGGCCCCCCCTTTCCTTCTTCCATCCCCTCTCTTCCTTCCCTCTCCTACTCCTAATAGGAAAGGGGGGCCAAACCTACTTGGAGTAGGATTGCCCCCCCTAGGGCGCGCCTCTCCCCTTGGCCGGCCGCCTCCTCCTCTCCCCCTTTATATACGGGGAGGGGCACCCCTAAGACACACAAGTTGATCTACGGATCGTTCCTTAGCCGTGTGCGGTGCCCCCCTCCACCATATTCCACCTCGGTCATATCGTCGCGGAGTTTAGGCGAAGCCCTGCGCCGGTAGAACATCATCATCGTCACCACGCCGTCGTGCTGACAGAACTCATCCCCGATGGCTGGATCGGAGCCCCGGGAACGTCATCGAGCTGAACGAGTGCTGAACACGGAGGTGCCGTACGTTCAGTGCTTGGATCGGTCGGATCGTGAAGATGTACGACTACATCAACCGCGTTGTCATAACGCTTCTGCTTACGGTCTACGAGGGTACGTGGACGACACTCTCCCCTCTCGTTGCTATGACATCACCATGATCTTGCGTGTGCGTAGGAAAATTTTTAAAATTACTACGTTCCCCAACAGTGGCATCCGAGCCTAGGCTTTATGCGTTGATGTTATATGCACGAGTAGAACACAAGTGAGTTGTGGGTGATACAAGTCATACTGCTTACCATCATGTCATACTTTGGTTCGGCAGAATTGTTGGATGAAGCGGCCCGGACTGACATTACGCGTACGCTTACGCGAGACCGGTTCTACCAACGTGCTTTGCACACAGGTGGCTAGCGGGTGTCAGTTTCTCCAACTTTAGTTGAACCGAGTGTGGCTACGCCCGGTCCTTGCGAAGGTTAAAACAGCACTAACTTGACGAACTATCATTGTGGTTTTGATGCGTAGGTAAGAACGGTTCTTGCTAAAGCCCGTAGCAGCCATGTAAAACTTGCAACAACAAAGTAGAGGACGTCTAACTTGTTTTTGCAGGGCATGTTGTGATGTGATATGGTCAAGACGTGATGCTATATTGTATGAGATGATCATGTTTTGTAACCGAAGTTATCGGCAACTGGCAGGATCCATATGGTTGTCGCTTTATTGTATGAAATGCAAACGCCCTGTAATTACTTTACTTTATCACTAAGTGGTAGCGATAGTCGTAGAAGCAATAGATGTTGTAACGACAACGATGCTACGATGGAGATCAAGGTGTCGCGCCGGTGACGATGGTGATCACAACGGTGCTTCGAAGATGGAGATCACAAGGACAAGATGATGATGGCCATATCATATCACTTATATTGATTGCATGTGATGTTTATCCTTTATGCATCTTATCTTGCTTTGATTGATGGTAGCATTTTAAGATGATCTCTCACTAAAAGTTATCAAGAAGTGTTCTCCCTGAGTATGCACCGTTGCCAAAGTTCGTCGTGCCCAGACACCACGTGATGATCGGGTGTGATAAGCTCTACGTCCATCTACAACGGGTGCAAGCCAGTTTTGCACACACAGAATACTCAGGTTAAACTTGACGAGCCTAGCATATGCAGATATGGCCTCGGAACACGGAGACCGAAAGGTCGAGCGTGATCATATAGTAGATATGATCAACATAGTGATGTTCACCATTGAAAACTACTCCATCTCACGTGATGATCGGTTATGGTTTAGTTGATTTGGATCACGTGATCACTTAGATGACTAGAGAGATGTCTGTCTAAGTGGGAGTTCTTAAGTAATTTGATTAATTGAACTAAAATTTATCATGAACTTAGTACCTGATAGTATTTTGCTTGTCTATGTTTGTTGTAGATAGATGGCTCGTGTTGTTGTTCCGTTGAATTTTAATGCATTCCTTGAGAAAGCAAAGTTGAAAGATGATGGTAGCAATTACACGGACTGGGTCCGTAACTTGAGGATTATCCTCATTGCTGCACAGAAGAATTACGTCCTGGAAGCACCGCTGGGTGCCAGGCCTGCTGCAGGAGCAACGCCAGATGTTGTGAACGTCTGGCAGAGCAAAGCTGATGACTACTCTATAGTTCAAGCAGCCATGCTTTATGGCTTAGAACCGGGTCTTCAACGACGTTTTGAACGTCATGGAGCATATGAGATGTTCCAGAGTTGAAGTTAATATTTCAAGCAAATGCCCGGATTGAGAGATATGAAGTCTCCAATAAGTTCTACAGCTGCAAGATGGAGGAGAATAGTTCACAAGTGAGCATATACTCAAAATGTCTGGGTATAATAATCACTTGATTCAATTGGGAGTTAATCTTCCGGATGATAGCGTCATTGACAGAATTCTCCAATCACTGCCAACAAGAGCTTTGTGATGAACTATAATATGCAAGGGATGAACAAGACAATTCCCGAGCTCTTCGCAATGCTAAAGGCTGCGGAGGTAGAAATCAAGAAGCATCAAGTGTTGATGGTAAACAAGACCACCAGTTTCAAGAAAAAGGGCAAAGGGAAGAAGAAGGGGAACTTCAAGAAGAACAACAAGCAAGTTGCTGATCAAGAGAAGAAACCCAAGTCTGGACCTAAGCCTGAAACTGAGTGCTTCTACTGCAAGCAAACTGGTCACTGGAAGCGGAACTGCCCCAAGTATTTGGCGGATAAGAAGGATGGCAAGGTGAACAAAGGTATATGTGATATACATGTTATTGATGTGTACCTTACTAGAGCTCGTAGTAGCACTGGTATTTGATATCGGTTACTTGCTAATATTTGCAACTCAAAGCAGGACTACTGTAATAAGCGAGCATCGCCAAGGACGAGGTGACGATGCGCGTGGGAAACGGTTCCAAAGTCGATGTGATCGCGGTCGGCACGCTACCTCTACATCTACCTTCGGGATTAGTTTTAGACCTGAATAATTGTTATTTGGTGCTAGCGTTGAGCATGAACATTATATCTGGATCTTGTTTGATGCGAGACGGTTATTCATTTAAATCATAGAATAATGGTTGTTCTATTTATATGAGTAATATCTTTTATGGTCATGCACCCTTGAAGAGTGGTCTATTTTTATTGAATCTCGATAGTAGTGATACACATATTCATAATGTCGAAGCCAAAAGATGCAGAGTTGATAATGATAGTGCAACTTATTTGTGGCACTACCGTTTAGGTCATATCGGTGTAAAGCGCATGAAGAAGCTCCATACTGATGGACTTTTGGAATCACTTGATTATGAATCACTTGGTACTTGCGAACCGTGCCTCATGGGCAAGATGACTAAAACACCGTTCTCCGGTACTATGGAGAGAGCAACAGATTTGTTGGAAATCATACATACAGAGGTATGTGGTCCGATGAATATTGAAGCTCGTGGCGGATATCGTTATTTTCTCACTTAATGAAACACAAGTTTGAAACATTTGAAAAGTTCAAAGAATTTCAGAGTGAAGTGGAAAATCATCGTAACAAGAAAATAAAGTTTCTGCGATCTGATCGTGGAGGAGAACATTTGAGTTACGAGTTTGGTTTACATTTGAAACAATGTGGAATAGTTTCGCAAATCACGCCACCCGGAACACCACAACGAAATGGTGTGTCCGAACGTCGTAATCGTACTTTACTAGATATGGTGCAATCTATGATGTCTCTTACTGATTTACCGCTATCGTTCTGGGGTTATGCTTTAGATACGGCCGCATTCACGTTGAATAGGGCACCATCAAAATCCGTTGAGACGACACCTTATGAACTGTGGTTTGGCAAGAAACCAAAGTTGTCGTTTCTTAAAGTTTGGGGTTGTGATGCTTATGTGAAGAAACTTCAACCAGATAAGCTCAAACCCAAATAGGAGAAATGTGTCTTCATAGGATACCCAAAAGAGACTATTGGGTACACCTTCTATCACAGATCCGAAGGCAAAACATTCGTTGCTAAGAATGGATCCTTTCTAGAGAAGGAGTTTCTCTCGAAAGAAGTGAGTGGGAGGAAAGTAGAACTTTATGAGGTAACTATACCAGCTCCCTTATTGGAAAGTAGTTCATCAGAAAAATTGGTTCCTGTGACACCTACACCAATTAGTAAGGAAGTTAATGATATTGATCATGAAACTTCAGATCAAGTTTCTACTGAACCACGTAGGTCTACCAGAGTAAGATCCGCACCAGAGTGGTACGGTAATCCTATTCTGTGATAGAGGCAAAGGTGTCCCGTCTTTCGATGAGATGGTGGATTTCGCTTTGGTGGAAGTCGACTTTGACGATCCGACTACGAACGTGCGAGGACGTCGTGCCTTAGCAATCGCTAAACCAACTCCGAGAGGTTATTGACCACGCCGGAGCACGATCAACCTGACCACGAAGGTCTGTTTCCTGCGAGCAAACGAAGAACAAACAAGAAACTTAGATTGCAATATGGATATTGCGAATATAAGATGAAAGCTTTATTGATCAAGGTGGGGTTCTGTGACGCCTTTGTCTGGTCATTGAACACAAACGAAGTACGCGAAGTTGCAGCTATGGCGAACTTTTAATCTAAACAAAACCCAAAGTCTAAACGGTGCCCTAAGGGCTGTATATATGGAGGAAGAGGGGGTGAATTTCGTGGCCCTTGGTGGAGGGGTCCGAAACTAACCCTATCTCTTGTTTCCCCACACATACGGACTCTAAAAATAGCCTATACTTATGTATTTCGAAATTACATGGGCCTGGCCCAATAATAAGGTGACGCAGCACCTAGAATAGCCTCTGGACGAAATTTATGAAGTGGCATCTTGTATATTTTGTCCAAGGCTTCATGCACTCATTATGGTGGCTTCAAAGTCCTGAAATCATCACTTGTAACTCCGTTCTTGTTCCCCTTGCGCATGCCATCATCTCCATGCTTGTTCTTGCTCCAATGTTCATCCTTCTCCAAGCTAGGACCTTCATTTCTAAGCAAAACAAATGTATCCAATTTAGGCAGCATCATATTCTCATGAACATTAGAATCATTACCAAGAAACAAAAGTACCTGGTAGTTTAGTTGGCGTGCGCGAGCTCTAGTAATTGGTCCAGTATGTATAGCAGCAGGGGTTGTGGGTCTAACAATGGTATTGATATCCTCATCATCCTCCCCTTCTTGAAATGAAGTCGTCCTCGAGGGAAGTTCATCTTCCTCACCCAAATAAGGCTTCAAATCTGCAATGTTAAAAGTGGGACTAACCCCAAAATCTGCAGGTAGCTCAAGTTTATATGCATTATCATTTATTTTCTCCAACACCTTAAAGGGACCAGCAGCACGTGGCATTAGCTTTGATTTGTGCAAATCAGAAATCTATCCTTACGCAAATGTAACCAAACAAGATCTCCGTGCAAACACAACATGTTTTCTACCCTTATTTCCAGAAGTTTATATTTAGCATTCATACGCTCAATTGTTTCCTTAGTTAACTCATGCATTTTTAAAATCAATTCAGCACGTTCTTTAGCATCAAAATTAACCTTCTCCAAGATGGAAGAGGCAACAAATCAATAGGTGCACGAGGTAGGTAACCATACACAACTTCAAAAGGGCACATCTTAGTAGTAGAATGCAATGAACGATTATAAGCAAATTCAATATGAGGCAAGCATTCCTCCCACATTTTCTTATTATTCTTTAGAACAGCCCTAAGCATAGTAGACAATGTTCTATTGACTACTTCAGTTTGTCCATCGGTTTGGGGGTGACAAGTAGTACTAAAAGCGCTTTAGTCCCCAACTTAGCCCATAAACATCTCCAAAAGTGGCTAAGAAATTTAGTATCACGATCTGAAACAATAGTATTTGGCACACCATGCAAGCGAATAATTTCACGAAAGAACAAATCAGCAACATTAACAAAGATCATCGCTTTTATGACATGGTATAAAGTGTGCCATTTTCGAGAATCTATCCACGACAACAAATATGCTATCCTCCCTTCTTTGTTCTAGGTAAACCTAAAACAAAGTCCATAGATATATCCTCCCAAGGAACACTAGGTACAGCAAAAGGCATATATAAACCATGAGGATTGAGTCGTGACTTAGCTTTTTGACATGTAGTGCAATGAGCAATAAAACGCTCAACATCCCGTCTCATCTTTGGCCAAAAGAAATGTGTAGCAAGTACGTCCTCCGCCTTCTTCACGCCAAAGTGTCCCATTAGTCCTCCTCCATGCGCCTCCTGCAACAACAAAAGACGAACGGAGCTAGCTGGAATGCATAGCTTGTTAGCACGAACACAAATCCATCATTAACGACAAACTTGTTCCATGTTCTTCCTTCTTTACAATTCTGCAATACATCTTTAAAATCAGCATCATGCACATATTGATCTTTGATGGTCTCCAAACCAAATATTTTGAAGTCAAGTTGTGAAAGCATAGTATAGCGATGAGACAATGCATCAGCAATAACATTTTCTTTACCCTTCTTGTGTTTAATGACATAAGGGAAAGTCTCAATGAATTCAACCCATTTAGCATGTCTACGATTCAGTTTAGCTTGACTTTTAATATGTTTCAAAGATTCATGATCAGAATGTATAACAAATTCTTTGGGCCATAAATAATGTTGCCATGTTTCTAAAGTCCAAACAAGAGCATATAATTCTTTATCATAAGTAGAATAATTCAACTAGGCCCACTCAATTTTTCAGAAAAGTATGCAACAGGTTTGCCATCTTGTAATAACACACCTCCTAATCCAATTCCACTAGCATCACATTCAAGCTCAAAAGTCTTATTAAAATCAGGAAGTTGGAGTAAAGGAGCATGTGTCAACTTATCTTTCAACACCGTGAAGGCTTCTTCCTGTGCGGTACCCCAAACAAAAGGCACATCCTTCTTTGTAAGCTCATTGAGAGGTGCAGCAATGGTGCTGAAATCTCTCACAAACCGCCTATAGAATCCAGTGAGGCCAAGAAAACTCCTCACTTGTGTGACCGTTTTGGGCTGCGCCAACTCTCAATAGCTTCAATCTTAGCTTTATCAACTTCAATTCCTATGGAGTAACAACATAGCTAAGAAAAGACACTCGGTCGGTGCAAAAGGTGCACTTCCCAACGTTACCAAACAAACGTGCATCACGTGAGAGCAATAAAAACAGCACGTAAATGTTCCAAATGTTCCTCCAAAGATCTGCTATAAATCAATATGTCATCAAAGTAAACTACCACAAATCGTCCAATGAAAGTACGAAACTTCGCTCATTAATCTCATGAAAGTACTAGGTGCATTAGTTAACCCAAAAGGCATGACTAACCACTCATATAATCCAAACTTAGTTTTAAATGCTGTTTTCCATTCATCCCCAATTTCATACGAATTTGATGGTATCCACTACGCAAATCAACTTTGGAGAATATTGTGGAGCCACTCAATTCATCAAGCATATCATCTAGCCTAGGAATAGGATGACGATAACTAATAGTAATATTATTAATGCCTCTACAATCAACACACATACGCGATGTACCATCCTTTTTCGCACTAGAATAATAGGAACAGCACAAGGACTAAAGGATTCACGATATAACCTTTGTCGAGAAGCTCTTGTACTTGACGATAATCTCCTTCGTCTCCTCCGGATTGGTACGGTATGGCGACGGTTTGGCGATGAAGCACCGGAATTAAGTCAACTGATGCTCAATCCCTCGAATAGGCGGTAATCCGGTGGCACGCCTTGTGGAAAGACGCCGGCGAACTCTGCAAAATGTTAGTGACAGCAGGAGGCAAAGAGGAAGGCACGTCCTCGAATGAAAATAATGCCTCTTTGCACACAAAAGCATAGCAAACAGATTTTCTAAAATCTAGCTCATCAATATCAAATTTAGTGGCAAGTAAACATGCACTTTTCAATTTAATTTCAGAAGCAACACTAGATGTTTTACTATTAGGCTTCATATGTTGCTCAAATTCTTTTGCCACAATCTGATTTTCACTCTTATTTTTCTCCTGTTTTGCTTTATTAGCTCTATTAATATCATCTTTCAAAATGGACTCAGGAGTCATAGGAAGCAAAGTAATATTTTTATCCTTATGAACAAGAGTATACTGATTGTTTCTACCATGGAGTACAGAATTTTTATCAAATTGCCATGGTCGACCAAGTAATAAGGAACATGCTTGCATAGGTACCACATCACAATCAACATAATTAGCATATGTAGAGATACTAAAATGCACACAAACAGTACGTGTTACCTTAACCTTGCCGCTGTTGTTGAACCATTGGATGTAGTAAGGATGTGGATGTGGTCTTGTGGTAAGAGATAGCTTCTCCACCATCTCCATGCTAGCCAAGTTGTTGCAGCTCCTCCGCCTATGATGACGCTGCACCAACGTTCCTTCACAACTCCCTTGGTATGGAACAAATTGTGCCTCTGATTTTGCTCAGCTTGTGTGACCTGCACACTCAAAACACGTTGAGCAACTAAACATTCATACCGTCGGCGTCTTCAGAGCCATGTATTGCGTCTCATGATCGTAATCATCTCCACCGTGTTCTTCACGTGTAATAACAGTAACGTCTCCTCATCATAGTCACTAGCGGACTCATACCCACCATCCTCGTAGCAATCATCACACGCTGAGATTTGCATTCTCTCGCATAATGACCTCTTCCCTTACAACGACGACAAATAATATCACCGGTGTGCCCAGCTGATGCCATGGAAGAAGAAGAGCTCTGTAGGCCCGGCAGGTGGGCTCTTGGCAGATAGTGGGGGTTGTGCCTGCTTTCTTGTATCACGGCTGGAGGTAGCTGCTGATGGAGGTGCTGGTGTAGTAGAAGTAGAGGATGCACGCGGTGTCCATGATGAAAGTCGACCTGCAGAAAAGTTAGTTCGCGCCAATGCTTGTCGATCATGCACTTCACGTTCAGCTTTACAAGCAAGATGGAATAAACGAGTGATATTAGTATACTCCTTATACTCTAGAATGGTCTGAATCTCTCTATTTAATCCACCTATAAAACGTGCAAGCATAGCTTCATTCTCCTCAACAATACCACATCTAATCATGCCGCTTTGTAAATCCCGATAATATTCTTTTACGAATTTTTCCTTGTCTTAAACGCTGCAATTTTTGAAGCAATTCACATTGATAATATGGTGGAACCCAACGAGTACGCATAGCAGTTTTCAAAGCAGCCCAAGTAGCGGAATAGGATATAATCTACAATGTTCGCACCACCATACACATGCAAAACTAGTGAAAGCACAAACAAAGAAGAAGAACCCATCTCTCCTCGGGATATTGTAAACATGTAAAACGTTGTTCGTTTCTAACTCCCAAGTAAGATATATATCGTGAACATATCTACCCTCAAATGGTGGAATATTCAATTTCAGTTTAGGAATATGGACATCATCTCGTACCTAAGGTGGTGGTGCAGGCCTACCATTACGAATATATACCTGAGGTCGACCTAGTGGTGGTGGTGCTGGTGGCTGCACGTAGTTTTGATTTTGATCAACCTCATCCTCATAATCGCCCGCATACTCATCATCCTCCTCGGTACTAGCAGCAACATGAGCGAGGAGCCAAAGAAGCACCAACAGCGATGGCAGCGGCACCAGAATTTTGTCCTGGCTCAATAGGAACACGCCGAGCTCGTCCCATACTAATTCGGAAGGGCGTAGTTGTTGTTGTTGCAGAGGTGCGATAGGTGCAGCCGGCGGTGGTTGTGGAAAACGCATGAGCAATTGATTAAACTTGCTATCAAGCTTTGTTTCAAACGCCTTCTCAATGCCATCTATCTTCTCCATGGCCTCGTCAAATCTGTTTAGCACATCTTGCACCTGTCCAATCATCATTTGCTGAAACTTATCATGTAGCTGTTTGTTCGTCAGTTCTCCCAATCAGTCTCATCGGCTTGTGATCCTACCATGGTTAGCAGCAAATAGAAACACACAAGAATATGATCCTCTGGACTACTAAGAAGTGGTGGTGGTGTATCACAAACCCGCAAGCAAATCTCAAATTCTTACCAGTTCTTACCCGGTGGTGATCGGCAACCGTTGTAGTCAAAACTCTCAAAGCTTGGATATAGCGATTACCAAGAAGAATCAAACGCGACGTAGATGTATGTGGAGCTGGGAAGGCTTATAATATGGTAGCAAAAAGGTCAAGAATAATCAATTCAGAGATGCAAAGTTGAATAAACGCTCAACGACAAGATCTTGTCTGGTCCTAGGCTAGACCGTGCTAGAGACGCGAGCCTAGAACACTAACAAAATCACGGCGCTGCACGTAAACAAGGGAAAAGCACACTCTGGATTTTTTGTTTTTTTCACTCCTCTTTTTTTTTGCGCTCCTTTTTTTGCGCTGCTCTTTTTTTTGCGAAAAATCAGTATAATGGCGAGTGTCTCAAAACTCTTCCCAGGTCAAACTGACAGGATGGGCACGAAATTTTTTCGACCAATTTTTTTTTCGACTGCCTGTACCCAAAAACTGGAAACGGGTCAAAAAAAACTTTCTATAACGGTGACTATCTCAATACGCTTAAAAACACCTAAAAACACCAAAAAAAAATTTGGAAACCAACCTCTTCTACGGACGGCAAAAGATTGCTGGAATCCGAAACCTACTCAGACAAGGAAACACGAATCGGAAATTAGATGGATCCCGAAAACAAACCTAATATGCAAGGAACTCGGATTGGTGGTGGATATATGGTGGTAGATGGCAGCGGTGGTGATATATGGCAGCGGTGGTGGTATATGGATACGGATTCGAAGCGGTGGCGGATAAGCGGTGGTGGTATATGGATACGGATTCGAAGCGGTGGCGGATAAGCGGTGGTGGTAGATGGCAGGGCGATGATGATGGTGCGGCGGCGGCGTGACAACTTATGACCAGAACTCGAAACTCTAAAAGACTAGACTCTAAGACTAGCAACTAGACACGACAATGCAACCGCAAATTCAACAATGCAAATACAGAAAAGATTATGCAAAGGCTCAGACTGGTTCGGATAGGATGAACTTACCATAATTTTTTTTGTGGCTTTTTTGTGGACTATAGGTATGAAGAATAGACTCGATCTAAACTACAAAAAGCGTAAAATCTCACCGAGCAACACGGAAATCGATACCACTTGATAGAGGCAAAGGTGTCCCGCCTTTCGATGAGATGGTGGATTTCGCTTTGGTGGAAGTCGACTTTGACGATCCGACTACTGACGCGGCGAGGACGCCGCGCTTTAGCAATCGCTAAACCAACTCCGAGAGGTTATTGACCACGCCGAGCACGATCAACTCGACCACGAAGGTCTGTTTCCAGCGAGCAAACGAAGAACAAGCAAGAAACTGAGATTGCAACTGGATATTGCAAATATAAGATGAAAGCTTTATTGATCAAGGTGGGGTTCTGTGGCGCTTTGTCCGGTTGTTGAACACAAACGGCACGCGGAAGTTGCAGCTATGGCTAACTTTTAATCTAAACAAAACCCAAAGTCTAAACGGTGCCCTAAGGGCTGTATATATGGAGGAAGAGGGGTGAATTTCGTGGCCCTTGGTGGAGGGGTCCAAACTAACCCTATCTCTTGTTTCCCCACACATACGGACTCTAAAATAGCCTATACTTATGTATTTCGAAATTACATGGGCTGGCCCAATAATAAGGTGACGATCACCTAGAAAAGCCTCTGGACGAAATTTATGAAGTGGCATCTTGTATATTTTGTCCAAGGCTTCATGCACTCATTATGGTGGCTTCAAAGTCCTGAAATTATCACTTGTAACTCCGTTTGTTCCCCTTAGCATGCCATCATCTCCATGCTTGTTCTTGCTCCAATGTTCATCCTTCTCCAAGCTAGGCCCATCATTTGTAAGCAAAACAAATGTATCCAATTTAGGCAGCATCATATTCTCATGAACATTAGAATCATTACCAAGAAACGAAAGTACCTGGTAATTTAGTTGGCGTGCGCGAGCTCTAGTAATTGGTCCAGTATGTATAGCAGCAGGGGTTGTGGCTGTAACAATGGTATTGATGTCCTCATCATTCTGGAAGTCATGTTACTTGACCATGATGAACCTACGAACTATGAGGAAGCGATGATGAGCCCAGATTCCGCAAAATGGCTAGAAGCCATGAAATCTGAGATGGGATCCATGTATGAGAACAAAGTGTGGACTTTGGTTGACTTGCCCGATGATCGGCAAGCCATCGAGAATAAATGGATCTTCAAGAAGAAGACTGGCGCTGATGGTAATGTTACTGTCTACAAAGCTCGACTTGTTGCGAAAGGTTTTCGACAAGTTCAAGGGGTTGACTATGATGAGACTTTCTCACCAAAGCGATGCTTAAGTCTGTCTGAATCATGTTAGCAATTGCTGCATTTTATGATTATGAAATTTGGCAAATGGATGTCAAAACTGCATTCCTGAATGGATTTCTGGAAGAAGAGTTGTATATGATGCAACCGGAAGGTTTTGTCGATCCTAAGGGAGCTGACAAAGTGTGCAAGCTCCAGCGATCAATCTATGGTCTGGTGCAAGCCTCTCGGAGTTGGAATAAACGCTTTGATAGTGTGATCAAAGCATATGGTTTTATATGCACTTTTGGAGAAGCCTCAGATTTACAAGAAAGTGAGTGGGAGCTCAGTAGCATTTCTAATATTATATGTGGATGACATATTGTTGATTGGAAATGATATAGAATTTCTGGATAGCATAAAAGGATACTTGAATAAAAGTTTTTCAATGAAAGACCTCGGTGAAGCTGCTTACATATTTGGCATTAAGATCTATAGAGATAGATCAAGACGCTTGATTGGACTTTCACAATGCACGTACCTTGATAAAGTGTTGAAAAGGTTCAATATGGATCAGGCGAAGAAAGGGTTCTTTCCTGTATTACAAGGTATAAAGTTGAGTCAGACTCAATGCCCGACCACTGCAAAAGATAGAGAGAAAATAAAAGGAGTTCCCTATGCTTCAGGCCATAGGCTCTATCATGTATGCAATGCTGTGTACCAGACCTGATGTGTGTCTTGCTATTAGTTTAGCAGGAAGGTACCAAAGTGATCCAGGAGTGGATCACTGGACAGCGGTCAAGAACATCCTGAAATACCTGAAAAGAACTAAGGATATGTTTCTCGTATATGGAGGTGACAAAGAGCTAGTCGTAAATGGTTACGTCGATGCAAGCTTTGACACTGATCCGGACGATTCTAAATCGCAAACAGGATACGATTTTTATTAAACGGTGGAACCGTAAGTTGGTGCAGTTCTAAACAAAGCGTCGTGGCGGGATCTACATGTGAAGCGGAGTACATAGCTGCTTCGAAGCAAAGAAATGAAGGAGTCTCGATGAAGGAGCTCATTTCCGATCTAGGTGTTATACCTAGTGCATCGGGACCAATGAAGATCTTCTGTGACAATATCGGTGCAATTGCCTTGGCAAAGGAATCCAGATTTCACAAGAGGACCAAGCACATCAAGAGATGCTTCAATTCCATCCAGGACCAAGTCCAAGTGGGAGACATAGAAATTTGCAAGATACATACGGATCTGAATGTTGCAGACCCGTTGACTAAGCCTCTCTCACGAGCAAAACATGATCAGCACCAAGACTCCATGGGTGTTAGAATCATTACTATGTAATCTAGATTACTGACTCTAGTGCAAGTGGGAGACTGAAGGAAATAAGCCCTAGAGGCAATAATAAAGTTATTATTTATTTCCACATATCATGATATATGTTTATCATTCATGCTAGAATTGTATTATCCGGAAACATGATACATGTGTGAATACATAGACAAACATAATGTCACTAGTATGCCTCTACTTGACTAGCTCATTAATCAAAGATGCTTATGTTTCCTAACCATAGACATGTGTTGTCATTTGATTAACGAGATCACATCATTAGGAGAATGATATGATTGACTTGACCCATTCTGTTAGCCTAGCACTTGATCGTTTAGTATGTTGCTATTGCTTTCTTCATGACTTATACAAAGTTCCTACAACTATGAGATTATGCAACTCCCGTTTACCGGAGGAACACTTTGTGTGCTACCAAACGTCACAACGTAACTGGGTGATTATAAAGGTGCTCTACAGGTGTCTCCAAAGGTACATGTTGAGTTGGCATAATTCGAGATTAGGTTTTGTCACTCTGATTGTCAGAGAGGTATCTCTGGGCCCTCTCGGCAATGCACATCACTATAAGCCTTGCAAGCAATGTAGCTAATGAGTTAGTTACGGAATGATGCATTACGTAATGAGTAAATAGACTTGCCGGTAACGAGATTGAACTAGGTATTGAGATACCGACGATCGAATCTCGGGCAAGTAACATACCGATGACAAAGGGAACAATGTATGTTGTTATGCGGTTTGACCGATAAAGAACTTCGTAGAATATGTAGGAGCCAATATGAGCATCCAGGTTCTGCTATTGGTTATTGACCGGAAATGTGTCTCAGTCATGTCTACATAGTTCTCGAACCCGTAGGGTCCGCACGCTTAACGTTACGATGACAGTTTTATTATGAGTTTATAAGTTTTGATGTAGCGAAGTTTGTTCGGAGTCCCGAATATGATCACGGACATGACGAGGAGTCTCGAAATGGTCGAGACATAAAGATTGATATATTGGACGGATATATTTGGATACCGGAAAGGTTCCGGATGAGATTGGGACTATACCGAGTTCGGAGGTTACCGAACCCCCGTAAGTATATGGGCCTTATTGGGCCTTAGTGGAAAGGAGGAGAAGGAGCAAGGAGGGCCCCCCAAGCCCAATCCGACTGGGAGGGGGCCCCCCCTTTCCTTCTTCCCTCCCCTCTCTTCCTTCCCTCTCCTACTCCTAATAGGAAAGGGGGGCCAAACCTACTTGGAGTAGGATTGCCCCCCTAGGGCGCGCCTCTCCCCTTGGCCGGCCGCCTCCTCCTCTCCCCCTTTATATACGGGGGAAGGGGCACCCCTAAGACACACAAGTTGATCTACGGATCGTTCCTTAGCCGTGTGCGGTGCCCCCTCCACCATATTCCACCTCGGTCATATCGTCGCGGAGTTTAGGCGAAGCCCTGCGCTGGTAGAACATCATCATCGTCACCACGCCGTCGTGCTGACGGAACTCATCCCCGACACTTTGCTGGATCGGAGCTCGGGGAACGTCATCGAGCTGAACGTGTGCTGAACACGGAGGTGCCGTACGTTCGGTGCTTGGATCGGTCGAATCGTGAAGACGTACGACTACATCAACCGCGTTGTCATAACGCTTCCGCTTACGGTCTACGAGGGTACATGGACGACACTCTCCCCTCTCGTTGCTATGCCATCACCATGATCTTGCGTGTGCGTAGGAAATTTTTTGAAATTACTATGTTCCCCAACATGTTGTGGTTTTCTGTGAAATCTTTGGCGTGCCAGGTAGGGGCATCGCTTGTGTGAACCTGAAGGCGTGAGCAGAGCGTCATCTTCATCGCCATCTGCATCTTGCACGGCACCGTCGACCATGGCGCCAAGAGGAAACCTGGTTCTTCAGCTCATCCATCCACCTCGAAGGCCCTGCCGCCCACGGCCTCCAACGCTGCGGAGGGCACGGAGACGCATGAGGATGCGAACGCTGGTGGGGATGTGGTTGGAGCAGGCGGCACCGCCACCCCATCCCACGCGGTCGACGCAAGAGAAGGAGACGCCAAAAGAGAGCAACATCAGCAACACCTCAACGGCCGCACTCTGCTTGCTAACGGGCACACCCAAAGCAATGGCACTCGGTTTGGGGCAAACCACCGCCCACCAGCCACCCCTGCCACAGGTGTGGATGTCGTGTGTGCGCTTACCCCCGGGCGAGTCGACCGAGCTGATCCGCCCAATGGAACTGATGGCCCTTGAGCACCTCCGCCTCACCACCTTTCCACCCAGGTGGTTGTACCGCAACATCAGGGGCGCAGTGCTGCTGCTGCTAGCTCCGTCAGGAGCCAAGCAACAGCGCGATCGACTCCATCATCATCTGTGCCCAGCACAGCCTCGGAGACCATGGCGCGGGCTTAGCTGAGGTGTCCGCCAGCGGCCGAGCAGATGGACGAATGGTGTGCCACCATCCAAAGTCTGCTCGGTTTCACTAAAGCCGAGGGCTCACGGCAAGCTGCCCTACCGCGATCTCCCCAAGCAACGACAACAGCACATGTTGTTGCCCATACGGGGGGAGCCGTCCCCATGGTGCAGTCCCTGCCACGGTAGCCAGCATGGGCGCGACCGAATCAAGACCCTGGTGACGTCTCCATGGCCTCCTCTGATCCTCGAGCACGTCCAGGTCAACGGCGAACCCAGAAGATAGGCAGAGAGGAGACATGTGCGTCGTCGAGCAGCGCCAAGGCGACCTCCTCCAGGCCGATAGGCGCGATGGCCCCGGTGTCGATGAACCCACGCTCGGTGTTGGCGGGCCCCTGCCCTTCAAGGTTGGTTGCCCTGCCTTCACCCGTGAGCTGCGGCAAGTCCGTTTGCCGTCCGTTCGCACGTTCAAGCCAGAGATACCTGAGAAGTACGACGGGAGGCTGAACCCGGTAGAGTTCATGAGCATCTACACCATCATTGTTCAGGCTGCCGGGGGAAGAGATGAGAAGGTGTTTTCCAACTACTTCCCGTTGGCCCTCCAGTCCAACATGAGGTCTTGGCTCATGGACCTACCGGATAACTCTATTTCGTCACGGGCAGACCTGTGCCACGAGTTCATCGGTGCTTTCACCAGTGGGCACCAGGAGCCGGGCCGTCCCAGCGGTCTGCAGCTTCTCCAACAGAAGGAAGGAGAAACCCTCCGTAAGTATTTACAGAGATTCAGCAAAGTTCATAGAATTATTCCAAATATCCATCCGGCAGCCATGATAGCTACCTTCCAGTCCAATGTGCACAACCGCTGGATCTGTTCTAAGATGAACGTACGGTTGCCCAAGACTGTGAAGGAGCTGTATGATATGTCTCCAACGTATCTATAATTTTTTATTGTTCCATGTTGTTATATTATCATTCTTGGATGTTTTATGATCATTTTTATAGTCATTTTATATCATTTTTTGGTACTAACCTATAGACATAGTGCTAGTGCTAGTTGTTGTTTTCTGCATATTTTTTACATCGCAGGAAATCAATACCAAATGGAGTCCAAACACAGCGAAACTTTTTGAGGATTTTATTTGGGTCAGAAGACATCCAGTGGGCCAGGAAAGCACCTGGGGGTGCTCCGAGGGGAGCACAACCCACCGTGGCGCGCTTGGAGGCCCAGGCGCGCCCTGGTGGGTTATGCCCACCTCGGGTGCCCCCTGAACCGCCTCTTTACTCTATTGATACCCTAATATTCCAGAAACCCTAGGGGAGTCGACAAAAATCAATTCCAGCCACCGCAGAGTCCAGAAACCTCATATCCAATCTAGACACCATCTCGGAGGGGTGCATCATGTCCATTGGTGCCACTCGGATGATGCGTGAGTAGTTCTTTCTAGACCTATGGGTCCGTAGTTAGTAGCTAGATGGCTTCTCTCTCTCTCTCTCTCTCTCTCTCTCTCTCTCTCTCTCTCTCTTGATTATCAATACAATGATCTCTTGGAGATCCATATGTTGTAATTCTTTTTGCGGTGTATTTGTTGGGATCCGATGAACTTTGAGTTTATGATCAGATCTATGTTTTTATCCACGAAAGTTATTTGAGTCTTCTTTGATCTCTTATATGCGTGATTGATTATAGACTCGTATTTTTTCTCCGATATTTGGGTTTTGTTTGGTCAACTTGATATATTTATCTTGCAATGGGAAGAGGTGCTTGGTGATGGGTTCGATCTCACAGTGCTTGATCCCAGTGACAGAAAGGGAAACAACACATATGTATCGTTTCTATTAAGGATAACAAGATGGGGTATATTTCTACATTAATAGATCTTGTCTGCATCATGTCATCATTCTTATTGCATTATTCCGTTTCTCCATGAACTTAATACACTAGATGCATGTTGGATAGCAGTCGATGTGTGGAGTAATAGTAGTAGATGCAGGTAGGAGTCGGTCTACTAATCTTGGACGTGATGCCTATATAATGATCATTGTCTGGATATCGTCATGATTATTTGAAGTTCTATCAATTGCCCAACAGTAATTGTTTTCCGACCGTTTGCTATTTTTCTCGAGAGAAGCCACTAGTGAAACCTACGGCCCCCTGGCCTCTTTTCATCATATTTGCCTTTGCAATCTATTTTCCTTTGCATTTATTTTTAAATCTATTAAACTAAAAATACAAAAATACCTTGCTGCAATTTATTTGTTCCACGACCTATTTATCCTATCGACCACTTTTTATCTCACGTTATTTGCCTATCTTGAGGTGTCGTACCCGAAAGGGATTGACAACCCCTTTTACACGTCAGGTTGCGAGTATTTGTTATTTGTGTGCAGGGGCTGTTTACATGGTGTGAGGAGGTTCTCCTATTGGTTTGATAGCCTTGGTCTCATCACTGAGGGAAATACCTAGCGTCGCTATACTGCATCGTCCCTTCCTCTTTGGGGAAATGCCGACGTAGTTCTAGCAGACATTAAAAGGAATTTCTGGCGCTGTTGTGGGGGAGGATCTTCAACATCAACCAGGTTCCTAATGATAAATCTCATCTCTTTGCAATTTACATTATTTGCCATTTGCCTATCGTTTTCCTTTCCCCACTTCACAAAAATTTGCCGTTTTATTCGACTTCTTTTTCGTTTGCCATTTTCTCGTCAGATCTCTCATTTTCTTGAACTTGTCACCATGAGTGACTTTAATATGGCAGAAACAGATGATGGCCTAACTCCTAAAATGGAGCGTACAGGTAATCTGGATGCCAAAAGTTTTGTCTTGGGGCAAGGGAATTTTATGGGACAAGAACATATCCAAGAAATTTTGAATTGTGTCGGGAAACTAAGTCTTCATGATATTCCTATACTTAAAAGGACTAAATCTTATGCAGAAGCTATTTCAGCACTTGTTCTAAAACTTGAAACTAGATTTATTCATACTCATCCCACCTTGCAAAGATTGTTATATGAGTTGCCCATTATAAAGAATCCTAAAGCTAAGAAGTTAGCCATTCTTGTTTTGATGAATGAATTTGACAGCATAATACGGGAAGCTAGGGAAATCTTTGCTTTTTATGGCATGGATCATGAAAAACCTGTGATTGATGAAACTCTTTATAATAGTGATTATGCTTTGAGACATTTTTCTTGGATATAACCACATCTTTGATGATAATCTTAAAAAAGAAAGTCCCCGTTTTAGATACGACCCAACAATTTTTTAACGGTGTTAATAAACACTATTCTTGGATCACTGCCGGAAATCAAAGGGGTTATGATAAAAAGCAACTTGATAGTGCTAAGGTTTCCATGGATAATGTGTTTTATGTTTTATTTAAAAAACCTCCCGACACAAATACTTCCAAGGAAAACAAGGATAAGGATGACAAAATTTAGATCCTACGCGTTATGCCTAGCTAGGGGCGTAAAATGATAGTGCTCCTTGGGAGGCAACCCAGCTTGTATCTTTTTGCTTTTTGGTTTTATTGCTGTTTTCAATAAAACACCCAATTATACCTATGGTTAGATGTGTTTTTGTGGTTTAAATTAGTGTTTGTGCCAAGCAAGGCCTTTGGGTTGATTTGGGTGAAAGTTGATTTGATCTTGCTGGAAAATAGAAACTTATGCACTCATGAAAATAGTTTTCATAAATCACACAAACGTGCTTTTGAGTTGATCGTTTTTCAGAAGATTAATATGCAAATTATTAAGGTTTTTCTAATTTCTCAAGATTTTTGGAGTTACAGAAGTATTCGAAGTATCCAGATTGCTACAGGCTGTTCTGTTTTTGACAGATTCTGTTTTCTTTGCGTTGTGTGCTTGTTTTGATGATTCTATGGTTTTATTTGATGAGTTTTTGCCATAGGAAAGTTGGAATACAGTAGATATAATGCAAAACAAAATATGAATAGGTTTGCAACAGTACTTATAGTAGTGGTTTGCTTTCTTATACTAACGGATCTCATGAAGGTTTTGCTGAGTTTTGTGTGATTGAAGTTTTCAAGTTTTGGGTGATCTTACGATGGATGAAGGAATAAGGATTAGCAAAAGGCTAAGCTTGGGGATGACCGAGGCACCCCAAGATAATATTCAAGAAGTAGCAAGCAACTAAGCTTGGGGATGTCCCCGAGTGGCATCCCCGCTTTCTTCTAACAACCATCGGTATTTTACTTGAAGCCCTATTTTTATTCATCGTATATTATGAGTTTTGCTTGGAGCGTCTTGTATGATATGAGTCTTTGCTTGTTTTGCTTTGTGTTTTAAGTGTTGAATCCTTGCTGAACACACCTTTCTGAGAGAGCCAAAAATTATGTTATGATTGCTCCTATGCCACTTAAATTTTTAGAGCCATGGATTTGCTCTAGTGCTTCACTTATATATTTTTGAGCACGGTGAGCTTTGTTATTTTTGAAGAAATGCTCTCATGCTTCACTTAGATTTATTTGGGAGTTAGTAAAATTTTCAGAACTTCTCTCTTGCTTCACTTAGATTATTTTGAGAGAAAGAAAAATTATGCTCATGATCTTCACTTATATTTGTTTGAGCTTATCAAAAGCAACATATGAAAAGTAGCCCCAAAGTGATAGATATCCAAGGAGGATATAATAAAAACTTTCATGAAGATCATTGGACAAAATAAACTTGATTCTCAGTAATAGTTTTGAGATATGACGATATGATATGTGAGTCATGTTGATGAGTAATTGTGCTTCAGTAAGAATATTGATGTTAAGGTTTGTGATTCCCTATGCAAGCACGAAAGTAAATAGTTATGCAATGAAATTTATATCCTACTTGTGGTGCATTATTCGGTGTTACTTATGCTTAATGCTTCATTGGTACAGAGAGCTGCTATACAAACGGTTTTTAACCCCTTTCCGCGATGGCGTTTGGAACCATAGCCAAGTGTGTGTGGGCGATAGGGGGTCCTTCCCGCACGACCTAGAAACCGTCGGGGATAGGCCCTCCTAGCACACAGGCTGGGGAAAAATGAGTTCGTGTGCGATCTGGCAGGACATCGAAACCCAATTGTTTCCATTCTTATGTACATCCCACACGATGAATCCCAGAAAAAACATTTCCATTCGTATGTATATCACACATAGTTTTTTGTCTGGAAACATTTGTGCAAGGTGACCTAACACAAACAGTTCTCTGCCGGAAGCCATGTGCCATTGTTAGTTGATCAAACACGGCTACTTTCTAGAAACCGTGCGGGTTGTTTGAGCTCATCGCCCACGGCTCTTTCTGAGTAACTGTCTGCAATAGAAAACACCAATAAGCAGGGTAATTAGCCTATTATTGATAATCCATGTACTAATCAAATTGATATTTCTTATAAAAACACATCAGATATTTCATATTTGTATAACAACAACCAGGATTTCATAATCGAATTACATCAGATAGCTTCGGCACTCAGTTCCGCCATTACACAACAGCACCAAGTTTCACATGCAACATCAAAAACCTTTGGAAAGTAGCATCATACACGGTAAATAGACAGATGAATTTCATATGGGAAACTGTAGAAGCAGAAGGCAAATATTGAGCCTTCTGTGATGTTGAATGTCCTTGCAACTTTAGGCCAGTGGCTATGGATAATTGCCCGCCCAACCTTCGTCCTCTTAAGCAAGACTTCAGTATTGTACCGTGGGTGTTGAATGAATACCTTCCTCGCCTCTTGACCATGCAGGTGGTTTGAGAGGTAATCATCGGTGAACTGCTTTGAAAAGTACTGAACACAAAGATATGCAAACAAGGTAAAAGAGTTAGTACCATCCATAGTTGACTAATGGCGCAAGGGGTAAAATGAAGGTAAAAGAGTTAGTACCATCCTATACTTGACTGATGTCTTCTTCATTGTGCAAACAAAGATCTTGTTGTTATTCGTTGCAAGTTTCTTCATCCTAACAATCTTTCTGAGTTTCTTAACTTGACTGATATTCATGGACGTCTCATTTCCCCATGTGCAAAATGGGTCGAACAGTGGGTCTAAGGCTCTAACAACCGGACCTACATGTGCAAGACCAAATTGTAAGAAACCTAAATATTAGAATGATTCCTGCAACTGCACAATAATGTGCTATTAGCCAAAGGACCATGCTTGAACAAACCTCGATGGTAAACTGCAGTGTCTCCCATTGTTTCCCTACAACACACATAAGGAAGATCTTGATCAGGTTAATAGAGAGTTGTCATACTATCAGTAGAATATGTATTGAGTACAGCCAAATTTGATTTATTTCACATGTGTAACAATACAAAATTGTACCCACAGCAAATGAAAATCAAAGTGCAGAACTGAACCAAACAGTTAAATGGACAGCAGACCAAATGAACCAAAATAGTTAACTGAGCACGACATTGCAGAATAGAAACATGTACTAGAAGATAAGACAGACAACACTATTATGAAATGTAGCAATTGTTGGACCAAACTGTTAACTGAACATTACATTTCAGAGGACCAAAGTGTTAACTGAACATTACATTTCAGAGGACCAAACTGTAAATTGAACATCATATTGCATATTAACATTACAAAGGACTAATCACTAGAAGGCATTGGTGGTGGCCTCGAGAAAACAGCACGAACTATATTTTAAAGTAGACAACCGCGTCGCGGTGTCGATGGTGGCCTCGAAGATGAGGTGCTCCTCCAAGATCTGGCGGTCGGCACGCATGGCAGCCATAGCGACCTCATGCGCACGTGCGGACGCGATTTGCTTCTCTGCTGCCAGATGCTACTGAACTCCATGTTATACAGCGTGCAAAGTGGCTGTGCGCAGCGCTTAATTGGAGGAGGGGGACAGTGATTTCGGTGGAAGGTGTCACGCCGTCGGTCTGGGCATGTGGGGCGGGAAAGGAGGAGGATGGTTTGGGTGGGCTGTGGATTACCTGACCATATCGATGAGGCCGCGTAGCAAGAAGAAGGGTCGCCGGCAAGGAGGCGGCGCTGCAAGAATAAGGGTCGCCAGCAAGGAGGCGGCGCTGCAAGAAGAAGGGTAGCCGACGAGGAGGCTATACTTCAAGAAGAAGGGTCCCCGGCGAGGAGGCTGAGGTACCAGTAAGCAATAGTGAAGGTTTGAACTTGGAAAGCAAGGAGGAATAGTGGAAATGTGGCTTTTTGTGGGAGGGAGGGGGCGGGGAGATAGATATTTCCGCCGTGGCAAAAAAAAATCGCTCGGTGCCGCGAGAAACTAGCGTGCAAGTGTGGTTCAAGCAGGGGCAGTGGACTGTAGATGATGAAGCTTCCTGCGTAAGCTAGACAAGACGGTGCGCCAAGATATTTTATATCGCATCCCACACGATTCTTTCTAGTAAACTGTTTGTGGTATACCTGATTTTTTCATTATGTTTTTAAAGACAAAATGGTGTTACGGAGGGAAAGGATGGTGTTTGAATTGCTTGAATATTTATGTACAGTGAACATGCAACTACATGAGTGTCATGTTTAAATTTGGAATTATTCCGGGTTTGTTTGGCATTTATGGATTAATTGAGTTTCTCGGCATTTAATGTGCATAATTCAAATTTGAACTACAAGCATATGCTCTAGTGCACCAAAGTTTGTTGAAAAATCACATGTGTGTCTTTGGGTGAATTTATAGGTCCTATGCAAGAAATGGGAATGAAATTCAAACATCTGGGCGTCGTGGCTCGGTCGGGAACATTGAGAAACTTGGTTTTTAAATTCCTGGAAATTCAAAACTCGCCTGAAAATCATGAAACTTGGCATGGTGTTATTTCATGTATCCAACATGTTGTGGTAAAAAAATTGGCCGCATTTGGACAAGTTTTTGGTATAAGCTTCTTGCAAACCGGAGCTTCTCTCGAGAAGACTCGTGGTTCCCAAGGGGGGACGTGTCACCTTTGTGTTTGAAATGATATACACTGCCACGCCCCGCCTATTTTTTTACAGAGGCAACATAGAACTATATGAGTGACGTGTTAAAATTTGGAATTATTCCGGGTTCGTTTGGACTTTCTTATACATTAATTGAATTTTTGGTCATTAAATATGAATAATTCAAATCTGAACTACAAACACATGCTCCAATGCTCCAAAGTTGGTTGAAAAATCACATGTGTGTCCTTGGGTGAATTTCAAGGTCCCATGCAAGAAATGGGAATGGAATACAAACATCTGGGCGCGGTGGCTTGTGATGCCCCCGATTCAATCATACACTAATCATACACGCAAACGTGTACAATCAAGATCAGGGACTCACGGGAAGATATCACAACACAACTCTAAAAATAAAATAAGTTATACAAGCATCATAAAACAAGCCAGGGGCCTCGAGGGCTCGAATACAAGTGCTCGATCATAGATGAGTCAGCGGAAGCAACAATATCTGAGTACAGACATAAGTAAACAAGTTTGCCCTATAAGAAGGCTAACACAAACTGGGATACAGATCGAAAGAGGCGCAGGCCTCCCGCCTCGATCCTCGTAAATTACTCCCCGGTCGCTCCAAGAGCCTTTGCACATAGTAGTAGGCACCTCCAGTAGTAGTCGCCGCCGACGGTGGCGTCTGCTCCCGGCTCCAATGTCCGTTGCGACGTCGGGAAGAAGAGGAATAGGGGAAAAGAGGGAGCAAAGCAATCGAGTACTCATCCAAAGTACTGCAAGCAAGGATCTACACTACATATGCATGGGTATATGTGTAAAGAGGCAATATCGGTGGACCGAATCGCAGAATGCCGTAATAAGAGGGGATAGCTAGTCCTATCGAAGACTACGCTCGCAGCCTCCGCCTTGCAGCATGTAGAAGAGAATAGATTGAAGTCCTCCAAGTAGCATCGCATAGCATAATCCTACCCGGCGATCCTCCCTCGCCGCCTGCGGAAAAGCGATCACCGGGTTGTTCGTGGAACTTGTCCGGTGTGTTTTATTAAATATCCGGTTCTAGTTGTCATAAGGTCAAGGTACAACTCCGGGTCGTCCTTTTACCGAGGGACACGGCTATTCGAAAAGATAAACTTCCCTGCAGGGGTGCACCACATAACACAACACGCTAGATCCCATTTGGCCAGACACACTTTCCTGGGTCATGCCCAGCCTCGGAAGATCAACACGTCGCGGCCCCACCTACGCACAACAGAAAGGTCAGCACCCCGGTCTAAATCCTATGCGCCAGCAGGGTCCGGCCCATCACCCATTGCACACCTGCAAGTTGCGAGGGCGGCCGAAATCAGACCTAGGCTCCCTAATACAAGAGCAGCGTTCGGTCCAATCCGGCAAGACGCCGCCCGTCGCACGACGCCAAGAAGGCTTCGGTGATACCACGACGCCGAGTGCACATAACTGTTCCCGCGTAGTTGGTTAGTGCGTATAGGCCAGTGGCCAGACTCAGATCAAATACCAAGATCTCGTTAAGCGTGTTATTATGAAGTAACCGCGGACGCCGACCAGGGCCAGGCCCACCTCTCGCCTAGGTGGTCTGAACCTACCCTGTCGCTCCGCCACATAGTAATAGTCGGGGGCCGTCGGGAACCCAGGCCCACCTCTACCGGGATGGAGCCACCTATCCTTTCAGCCCCCACATCGGAATCACTTCCGGGTACTCAACGAGCCAACCCGACTTTAGTCACCATCTATATAGTATGTATATATGTATAGTATATACCCGTGATCACCTCCCAAGTGATCACGGCCCGATAGTATAGCAAGGCAGACTGACAAGAATGTAGGGCCAATGATGATAAACTAGCATCCTATACTAAGCATTTAGGATTGCGGTAAGGTATCAACGATCGTAGCAACAATGACAAAGGCTATGCAATGTAAAACGAGTAACCGAACAAAGAATATGCTACACTACTCTAATGCAAGCAAGATAGAGAAGAATAGGCGATATCCGGTGATCAAGGGGGGCTTGTCCGTTGCTCTCGCAAAGAAGGAGGGTCATCAACTCAGTAGTCGAACCGGCAGCAGCAGCGTCGGTCTCGTAGTCTACCGGAGAGAAGAGGGGGAAGAAACAGTAAATACAATGCAAACATAAGCATGACGATGCATGACATGACAATGAGTGGTGTTAGGTGTGCCCCAACATGGTAGTAGGTGATACCGGCGGAAGGGGGAAATATCCGGGAAAGTATCCCCGGTGTTTCGCTTTTTCGGACAGGTGAACCGGAGGGGGAAAGTTGCATCTTCGATATGTTAGGGATGTGTGGCGGACGAACGGGCTGTGTATCCGGGTCCGTCTCGTCGTTCTAAGCATCTTTCATGTAGAAAGTATTTTCATCCGAGTTACGGATTATTTTATATGATTTTCTAAAGTTTTAATCATTTTCTGATTTTAATTATTTATTTAAATCCAACATTATCTAGAACAGTGCATGATGACACAGGCATGACATCACAGTGATGTGAGCAGGTCAACTGTTCGGTTGACTAGTCAAACCAGATAGGTGGGTCCAGTGGGACCCACATGTCATTGTTAGGGGCACTAACAGGGGGTTTAGACTAACTAAATGGGTTAATTAGTGGGTGGGTCCCAACAGTCAGTGACTATTTAGTTAACTAAATTAATTAAGGAAATAATTAGCATTTTATCTATTTTCAAAAATGTTTTAAACGACGTGGGCCCGCATGTCAGTGGCAGTAGCTGCCACATCAACGCAGTTGACATCGGTCAACGTGGCTAGTTGTGGCCCCAAGGCCTGACAGCAAAGGACCTGTGGTGGCCCCTGTGTGCCCGGCTCAATGAGCCGCGGAGTAGCTCCAGCGAGCTCGCGCGCAGCGGCCGAACGCCGGGGAGCGTTGGGATTCGCCTACGGGGCACCAAATCGAGCGCCGTCTCTTGCATTCGAACGAGGAGAGTGCCCCGCGTCCAGTGGTGGCCGTGGCGTGGCCGGAGGTGGCCGGAATTGACGGCGGCGAGCACATCGGCGGACGGCCGGAGTCGGGCGTGAGGGCAAATGGTGGTATGGGGCATGGTTTTACGCGCAGTTGGGTGCGTTCGAACGAGCTCATAGCGCCGCGTCCAATGGTGGCCGTAGCATCGCCGGACTCGGCCGGAGCGCCGGCGAGCGGCAGAGGCGGCGGCGTGCACGGGTACTCGACGAAAAACGGAGCTGCGGCGCGCAAGCGAGCAAACGGAGAGGTTGGGGAGTATCTACGCGGCAAGGGGGGTGCAACGGGGTTGAGCCCGTGACCAAAAGGTCACCGGAGCCTTGCCGGCGGCGAGCTCCGCGGTGATGCATACGGGCGCTCATCAGGGACGGCGTTAGGAGGCACGGGAGGGAGTGTGCGCAGGCGCGTTGGGCTCCTAGGAACCAGAGGAGCACAACGGTGAGCTCGGGCGAGCGTGACGGCGGATGTGGCCACGGTGGCGAGGTACACCGCGGCGACCAGAGCTTCGGCATGACGACGAGCTAGCTACATCGTGAGCTAGGGGAGCTAGAGGGTGGAGGAGGGAGGTAGCTCACCTAGCGGCACGCACGGTGGCCGGTGAATGGTTTAGTAGCAGCAGAGGGGCGTCGCCGGAGTTGTTGAAGAACGGCGGCGACCGGAGATGTGGAAGAAGGGGACCGCTGCAGCATCGCCTCCGAGCTCCATTTGCGGCCACCGGTCGACGAGGAAGACGATGGTAGAGCCGACGGACACACTGGCGAGGCGAGGCGATGGCTGTGGCCGCGCGTTTCACGGCTGCGGGTCCATGGCGGCGGTGGCATTCGGATACGGTGGGATGGATCTGAGGGGAGAGGGAGAGGCACAGAGACCGAGAGGGAGAGCGGGGGTGAGTGGGGAGGAGACCCGAGGAGGCACGGTGCTGGCGATCTTATCTCCTCCCGACGTTGGTGCCGGCGAGGCGGTCGGGGGGGACGCGCCCCTGTTCTGACCTGAGTCGGGGAAACAGGGAAGGGGGACGGCATGGGGCTGGCTAGGCCAGGTGGGCCGGCCTGGTGGGAGCTGGGCCGCCTGGTCCAGTGGGGGTTCTTCCTTTTTTTCTTTTTAGTTTTGCCTTTTCTTTTTATTACTTTTCCTTTTCTGTTTTATTTAATTTGGGACATTTAAGTATTTTATAAAATTTTGTCTTCTACACCATAATTACCTATGCCATATTTGGCACTGTCCGAACATTTTTGTTTCAAATTTTGAAAACTTTGGGTGTTTGTCACTAATTCATTTTTGAATTTGAAATGTTTTGAACTAACACTTGATTAGCAACAGTAACAGAGATGACATGGCATCATTAGGAGAGTTTCACTGTAGCATAATTATCCGGGCGTTGCAAATCTCCTCCACTACAAGAAATGTCGTCCCGAGGTTTAGGAGGTAGATGGATACAGTGGCGGGGTATTCTTCGCGCAGACGATCCTCTCGTTCCAAAGTGGCTTCATCTTCAGAATGGTGCGACCACTGAACTTTGAGGAGCTTGATCGCCTTCTGACGTGTGCAGCGTTTAGCTTGGTCGAGAATGCGGACAGGATGCTCTTTATAGGAGAGGTCCTGTTGCAATTCGAGCACTTCATGATCCACTCCTCGGATTGGGTCATTGAAGCAACGGCGGAGCTGTGACACGTGGAACACATCGTGAACCTGAGAAAGGTTTGGCGGAAGCTCCAGTTGGTATGCCACTTTTCCACGCCTTTCCAGAATAGTGAAAGGACCAATATAGCGAGGAGCTAGCTTGCCCTTGATCCCGAAGCGGTGAGCACCCTTCATTGGTGTAACTCGAAGATAAGCCTTTTCGCCAGGTTGATAGACCATGTCCTTATGATGACGGTCATACCGACTCTTCTTACGTGACTGAGCAGTCTTGAGATTCTCGCGAATAATGCGAACTTGTTCTTCGGCATGTTGGATAATATCCGGACCGAAGAGTGGACGTTCCCTAGTTTCTGACCAGTTCAGAGGGGTTCGGCACTTTCGTCCATATAACACTTCGAAGGGGGCCATCTTTAGACTAGCTTGATAGCTATTATTATAAGAGAACTCAGCGTACGGGAGAGATTCATCCCATTTCTTGCCGAAGGAAATAACACAAGCTAGAAGCATGTCTTCGAGAACTTGGTTGACACGTTCAACTTGCCCTTGCGACTGAGGATGAAAAGCAGTGCTGAAAGACAGATGAGTCCCCATAGCTTCTTGAAACTTGCCTTAATCTTGAAGTGAATAAGCTGCCACGGTCTAAACTGATTACCAATGGAATACCATGAAGTGAGACAATTACGACATGTAGAGGTTTGCCACCGACTAGCGAAGATCGCTTTTTGACAGCGGAAAATGTGCAACTTTAGAAAGCCGGTCAACGGCGACAAGAATAGCATCATTACCTTTCTGCGATTTGGGGAATCCAAAGGACGAAGTCCATTTCAACATGGTCCCATTTCCATTCAGGAATAGAGATAGGTTGCGAGTTCCAGCGAGGCCTTTGATGTTACGCTTTGATACGACAAAGAACGCCACATTCAAAGAACATAACGAACAATGTCTTGCTTCATATTAGACCACTGTAATCTCGGATTTAATGTCTTGGTACATCTTGGTGCTACCGGGATGAATAGACAAAGGCGTATCATGAGCTTCTTTCATAACCCTTGGAGTCAGATTCAGGTTTTCACTCACACATGGCACCACTAGGCAGCCTTTGAAGTACAAGGCGCCATCATCGGCAATAGTGAAGAATGAGGGCTTTCCTTCTGAGAGATAGCCTTTAATCTTCTCGACTTTAGAGTCATAATGTTGAATAGTCTTGATATCGCCCACGAGATCTGGCTCGACAGTGAGGGTATTTAGAGAACCCTGAGGAACAACACGAAGATTCATCTTTTGAAACTCTAGGGGAGGGGGAGCGAGTGCACCAGGAGGAACAATATGCAGGTTCAGCTTTCTGAGTTCTTCAACAAGCGAGGACTGAACTTTGTGAACCTGGAGGTGGTTGCAGTAAGACTTGCGGCTCAAGGCATTATCCATTACATTAGCCTTGCCTGGGGTATACGAAATACCCAGGTTAAAATCTGCAACAATCTCCATCCAACTCTGCTGACGGAGGTTCAGATCTGGTTGAGTAAACAGATACTTGGGACTTTGGTGGTCGGTGAAGATCTCGCAGCGATTACCGAGAAGGTAATGTCGCCACTGTTTTAGTGCATGGATAACAGCAGCAAGCTCGAGGTCATGAACGGGATAGTTCTCTTCGTGAGGGTGCAATTGATGAGAGGCATAAGAAATCACTTTACGCTCCAGCATTAGCACAACGCCAAGGCCTTGACGTGAAGCATCACAATAAATGACGAAGTCCTTCTTAGTATCTGGAGGAGCAAGCACTGGGGAAGAGGTCAACTTGTCTTTGAGCGCCTGGAAACTTTCATGACACTTTTCTGTCCACTCAAACTTGACGCCCTTATGAAGCAGGTTAGTCAAAGGCCTAGCGGTCTTGGAGAAGTTCTTGACTAATCGACGGCAATAGCTGGCGAGTCCGAGAAAACTTCTAACTTGTTTGACATTACTCGGAGGAGTCCAATAGAGAATAGCCTGAACTCGCTCAGGGTTGACGGCAATACCATACTTAGAGATGACATGCCCAAGATAGGTTACTTCGGGGAGCCAAAATTCACACTTGGAGAACTTGGCATAGAGTTGATGCTCTCTAAGCTTTTCCAGAACAAGACGAAGATGTTCAGCATGTTCTTCTTCATTCTTGGAATATACAAGGATATCATCCAGATAAACCACGACAAACTTGTCGAGGTATTCCATAAAGATATAGTTCATCAGACGAGAGAAGGTGGCTGGAGCATTGGTTAATCCAAAAGACATGACGGTGTACTCGTATGATCCATAGTGAGTCACAAATGCTGTCTTTGGGATATCCTCTTCACGAACACGGATCTGGTGGTAACCCAACCTCAAGTCGAGTTTAGAGAACACTGATGAACCAGCCTGGTTAATAGGACGGTAGTCTTGGACCAGTCGGTTTGTCCCATCCTTCTTCTTGACAAAGAGAGAAGGTGCTCCCAAAGGAGAAAACTTGGGCGAATGAAACCACTTCGAAGAGATTTGTCGATTTCCTCCTTAAGCTCAATGAGTTCATGCGGCGGCATCTTGTAAGGTCGTTTGGCTATAGGAGTGGTGCCTGGTTTTAAGTCAATGATGAATTCGACAGCTCTAGCAGGGGGAATCCCTGGAAGTTCTTCAGGAAAGACGTCTTGGATTCGCGAACGACAGGAATGTTTTCAATGCCCTCGAGGGGAGCAACGTTCAATGCGTTCAAGGCATAAAGCCTTGTCTCGGCATTCTGAACCAGACGAGCATTGTAGCTTATTATTTCATCGGAAGGGTGTAGCAGATGGATGGTCTTAGTGGCGCAAACTATAGAAGCAGTATGCACTTTTAACCAATTCATTCCCAGAATGAGAACAATGCTACAGGACTTCAGTATGATGGGAGAGGAAAGGAATTCTAGTCCTTCGATTTCAATGGGAACGTCGTTGCAAATCATGGAGGACCGACATTGGCCCGCAGGGGTGTGTACTAATAGCGAAGCGTTCATGTCTTCGCTTTTAATGCCAAGCATGAATGCAAAATCTTCTGACATGAATGAATGCGATGCTCATGTATCAAATAAAACGGATGCTGGTACTGAATTTACAAGGAGTGTACCCATCACAGTAGCAGGCTGGTCTTGAGCTTCGTTCAGATCAACGTGGTTGGCATGAACACAGCCATAAGACTTGGAATTGTTGTTGCGTGGCTGGTTGTTACCACGGCCAGCTGCTGGAAGGGCCAGTTGATTCTTGTTCTGGTTGCATTCCCTAGCACGGTGTCCTGGCTGACCACACCTGAAGCACAGACCGTTATTGGGAGTGGGAGCAGGAGCTCGGGGTGGTGGAGTTGGAAGCCTTGGCTGCCTAGATGGTGGAGGAGGCAGACGAGGTACAACATAGGTCTGCCTTGGGGCGGGTCCATTTGGACGGTACATGCTGTTCGGGATCCATATCTTATGCTTCTGCGAGGGCGGGCCCGAAGATGAGCCCGTGTCACGGTTGCGCCTATGAGAGCTCTGGTGTTCCTGCAGACCAGTCTCGACATTGATGGCCTTGTTCACCAAGGTGGCGAAATTGGCAAAGTCATGCACTAGAAGTGCGAGCTTGATGTCAGCTTGAAGGCTGTCATGGAACTTCTCCTGTCTGCGTGCATCAGTTGCAATGTCTTCTTCAGCATAGCGGGACAAGTCCAGAAACTCCCGCTGATAAGCTTCCACGCTTTGTTGCCACGGTGAGGTTATGGAACTCACGCTTCTTCCCGCCCATGATCCCCGAGGAATGAAGCGGCACGAAGGCAGCTTGAAAGTGTGGCGGTGATGATTGTCCCAATCGGCGGAAATACGCTGTGGCTGTCCCACCATTGAGCTGCGGGTCCCTTCAGAAAGAAGGAAGCAAATGTGACATAGCAGGCAGGGACTACATCAGCAAACTCCATCTCATAGGTGATGTCACGGAGCCAGTCATCAGCATCCAGTGGCTGAGTTGAGCTGTGGTACACGGTTGGGTTGAGGCGCATGAAATTCTGCAGTCACTTGGGCTGGTTGCTCGTTCATATTGGGGCGAGGGAACTGAGCCATCATATTCTCCATGAACTGGCGATTCATCTCGAGCTGTTGGACCATACCAGCCATGTACTCAGGCGGTGGTGGGGCGTTGCCGCCACGACCACGACCACCTGGTCTAACCATCATGCTAATATATAACAGGGGTAGTTCATCATTGAGAAATTTGCATAGACAAGAATCATTCATGATGAAACATGCATAATGAAAGGAGCACGACAGATACTACGTAGTAGTCGGCATAACTTACAAAAGGGGTCGGACATAGAGTTCAGTACACAGAGTTCAGTACCTAGACTAAGTCATCATAGGCGGCACGCAGGCTCACGGCGAATGCATCTAATACTAATGAGCAAGACTACATCAGTCCTAGGAGGTACTGTGGAGGTAGTCGGAGCCTGACAACTGGTAGTGAGGCAACTGATAGTCCACGTCAGCGGCCTGGGGACCACGGATACTCTGGTGTAGAACCCGACGCTCAGGTGGCAGGAGAGGACCAAGTGCGGGAGAGTAGCCTCCCACCTCTGGCCAATCGACATCGTGGGGCATCACGGTCCTAGCTAGGTAGATCGCAGAACACGGCAGCTGTCTAGATAGAACAAAGGGGTGTAACAACGTCAAAGCCCTATAAAGGTGCTGACGAGTGGTGTACAACTCCTGGCGAAGAGCTTGGTTAGCTCAGTCCAGCCCATCAGCATGCAGAACCAGGCTCTAATGGTGGAAGGGCTCTCGGGTGACGGTGGAGTAGGCAGCAGTGTAGTATCCCTCCGCACCAACGTCGGATGCAATAGCAATGTGCCTGAAAGGGGAAGTGTCCACCTCCCGATACTCTCCACGAAGACGTGTCAGAGCAGCATAGGCAGCATCATGAACTGCCATCTTGATGGTCACTCCAACACCATGAGAGGTGTGCAGCACAGTAGTGGAGTCGTACTCCCGAGAGTAGAGGTGGACGATGGCACGGTACTGCTCCTGGTTAAAGTCCTGGTACTCCTCGTAGACGGTGTACTCAGGGTGCCAGCGATAACCCAGATAGGTCATCATCTTAGCTAGCACATCAGGTGATCCCGAGGCACCAATGGTCGTCGTGTGGCGCACGACCTGCCTCGTGGGTTCCATCTGAAAACAAAGATGTTTCAATGGAGTCAAATGACAATGTGGGTACTATTAAAAATACTATCCTACAGAATAACTATGGCTTATCCAACTTTGGGGTGAACGTGGTAACGGGATCCTAATGTTAGAGTTAGTAAATCTGTTTAACCCGAGTAGGAGAGAGTTCAGAGCCCCAGAGTAAAGGTCGAGAAGTAAAAGACCTTAATAACACCCAATGGCAACATGGGCCCGTAAGGCACACAACCAAGTTAGTAAAAGTTTTGTAGTGACTAGACTTGACTTCCGCCAAGGAGTGTGGAAGGGGGATTCCGATAGGCAGTCGGCTCTGATACCAACTTGTGACGCCCCCGATTCAATCGTACACTAATCATACAAGCAAACGTGTACGATCAAGATCAGGGACTCAAGGGAAGATATCACAACACAACTCTAAAAATAAAATAAGTCATACAAGCATCATAATACAAGCCAGGGGCCTCGAGGGCTTGAATACAAGTGCTCAAACATAGACAAGTCAGCGGAAGCAACAATATCTGAGTATAGACATAAGTAAACAAGTTTTCCTTAAGAAGGCTAACACAAACTGGGATGCAGATCGAAAGAGGCGCAGGCCTCCTGCCTGGGATCCTCCTAGCTACTCCTGGTCGTCGTCAGTAGCCTCCACGTAATAGTAGGCACCTCCAGTTTAGTAGTCATCGTTGACGGTGGCGTATGGCTCCTGGGCTCCAACGTCTGGTTGCGATGTTCGGGAAGAGGAGGAAAAGGGGGAAAAGAGGGAGCAGAGCAACCGTGAGTACTCATCCAAAGTACTCGCAAGCAAGGATCTACACTACATATGCATGGGTATATGTGTAAAGAGGCAATATCGATGGACTGAACTGCAGAATGCCAGAATAAGAGGGGGATAGCTAGTCCTATCAAAGACTACGTTTCTGGCAGCCTCCGTCTTGCAGCATGTACAAGAGAATAGATTTAAGTCCTCCAAGTAGCATCGCATAGCATAATCCTACCCGACGATCCTCCCCTCGTCGCCCTGTGGAAAAGCGATCACCGGGTTATCTGTGGAACTTGTCTGGGTGTGATTTATTAAGTATCCGGTTCTAGTTGTCATAAGGTCAAGGTACAACTCCGGGTCGTCCTTTTACCGAGGCACACGGCTATTCGAATAGAAAAACTTCCTGCAGGGCGCACCACATAACCCAACACGCCGATCCCATTTGGCCGACACACTTTCTGGGTCATGCCCGCCTCGAAGATCAACACGCCGCAGCCCCACCTAGGCACAACAGAGAGGTCAGCACGTCGGTCTAAATCCTATGCGCGTAGGGGTCTGGGCCCATCGCCCATTGCACAGCTGCACATTGCGAGGGCGGCCAGAAGCATACCTAGCCTCCCTAATACAAGAGCAGGCGTTCCAGTCCAATCCGGCGCGCGCCGCTCCGTCGCTGACGTCAAGAAGGCTTCGGCTGATACCACGACGTCGAGTGCCCATAACTGTTCCTACGTAGTTGGTTAGTGCATATAGGCCAGTGGCCAGACTCAGATCAAATACCAAGATCTCGTAAAGCATGTTATTATGAAGTAATCATGACGCCGACCAGGCCAGCCCACCTCTCGCCTAGGTGGTCTCAACCTGCCTGCCGCGCTCCGCCACATAGTAACAATGGGGCCGTCGGAACCTGCACCCACCTCTACCGGATGGAGCCACTTGTCCTTTCAAATTTCACATCGAATCACTTGCGGGTACTCAACGAGCCAACCCGACTTTAGTCACCATCTTTATAGTATGTATATATGTATAGTATATACCCGTGATCACCTCCCAAGTGATCATGGCCCGATAGTATAGCAAGGCAGACTGACAAGAATGTAGGGCCGATGATGATAAACTAGCATCCTATACTAAGCATTTAGGATTGCGGGTAAGGTATCGACTCATCGTAGCAACAATGACAAAGCTATGCAATGTAATAGGAGTAACCGAACAAAGAACATGCTACACTAATCTAATGCAAGCAGTATAGAGAAGAATAAGCGATATCTGGTGATCAAGGGGGGGGGCTTGCATGGTTGCTCTGACAAGAAGGAGGGGTCGTCAACTCCATAGTCGAACTGGGCAGCAGCAGCGTCGGTCTCGTAGTCTACCCGAGAGAAAAGGGGGAAGAAACAGTAAATACAATGCAAACATAAGCATGACGATGCATGACATGACAATGAGTGGTGTTAGGTGTGCCCTAACGCGGTAGTAGGTGATACCGACGAAAGGGGGAAACATCCGGAAAAGTATCCCCGGTGTTTCGCGTTTTCGGACAGGTAAACTAGAGGGGGAAAGTTGCGTGTTCGATATGTTAGGGATGTGTGGTGGACGAATGGGCTGCGTATCCAGATTCATCTCGTTGTTCTAGGCAACTTTCATGTAGAAAGTATTTTCATCCGAGTTACGGATTATTTTATATGATTTTCTAAAGTTTTAATCATTTTCTGATTTTAATTATTTATTTAAATCCAACATTATCCAGAACAGTGCATGATGATGCAGGCATGACATCACAGTGATGTCAGCAGGTCAACTGGTCGGTTGACTAGTCAAACCAGACAGGTGGGTCCAGTGGGACCCACATGTCATTGTCAGGGGCACTAACAAGGGCTTTAGACTAACTAAATGGGTTAATTAGTGGGTGGGTCCCAACAGTCAGTGACTATTTAGTTAACTAAATTAATTAAGGAAATAATTAACATTTTATTTATTTTCAAAAATGTTTTAAACGACGCGGGCCCGCATGTCAGAGGCAGTAGCTCCCACATTAGCGCAGTTGACTTCGGTCAACGTGGCTAGTTGGGGCCCCTAGGCCCACATGCAGTGTCCCAGGGGAGGCCCCAGGTGTGCCAGCTTGGCGGAGCCACCGGAGTAGCTCCGGCGAGCTCGCGCACAGCGGCCGAATGCTGGCGAGCGTCGGGATTCGCCTACGGGGCACCAAATTGAGCGCCGTCTCTTGCGTTCGAACGAGGAGAGTGCCCCGCGTCCAGTGGTGGCCGTGGCGTGGCCGGAGGTGACGGCGGCAAGCACATCGGCGGACGGCCAGAGTCGGGCGTGAGGGCAAATGGTGGTATGGGGCATGGTTTTACGCGCGGTTGGGTGCGTTCGAACGAGCTCACAGCGCCGCGCCCAGTGGTGGTCATAGCATCGCCGGACTCGGCCTGAATCGGCGCCGGCGAGCGGCGGAGGCGGCGGCGTGCACAGGTGCTCGACGAAAAACGGAGTTGCGGCACGCAAGCGAGCAAACGGAGAGGCTGGGGAGTATCTACGTGGCATGGGGGGTGCAACGGGGTTGTGCCCGTGACCAAAAGGTCACCGGAGCCTTGCCGGCGGCGAGCTCCGCGGTGATGCATACGGGCGCTCATCGGGGACGGCGTTAGGAGGCACAGGAGGGAGTGTGCGCAGGCGCGTTGGGCTCCTAGGAACCCTAGGAGCACAACGGTGAGCTCGGGCGAGCATGACGGCGGATGTGGCCACGGCGGCGAGGTACACCGCGGCGACCAGAGCCCAGGCATGACGACGACCTAGCTACAGCGCGAATTAGGGGAGCTAGAGGGCGGAGGAGGGAGGTATCTCACCTAGCGGCACGCACAGTGGCCGGTGAACGGTTTAGTAGCAGCAGAGGGGCGTCGTCGGAGTTGGTGAAGAATGGCAGTGACTGGAGATGTGGAAGAAGGGGACCGCTGCAGCAGCGCCTCCGAGCTCCAGCTGCGGCCACCGGTTGACGAGGAAGACGATGGCAGAGCCGATACACACACTGGCGAGGCGAGGCGATGAGCCAGCGCTGCGCTTCACAACGGGTCCATGGCGGCGGTGGCGTTCGGATACGGTGGGATGGATCTGAGGGGAGAGGGAGAGGCGCAGGGGCCGAGAGGGAGAGCGGGGGTGAGTGGGGAGGAGACCCGAGGAGGCGCGGTGCTGGCGATCTTATCTCCTCCCGGTGTCGGTGCCGGCGAGGCGGTCGGGTGGGGACGCGCCCCTGTTCCGACCCGAGTCGGGGGAACAAGGAAGGGGGACGGCAGGGGGCTGGCTAGGCCAGGTGGGCCGGCCTGGTGCGAGCTGGGCCGCCTAGTCCAGTGGGGGGTTCTTCCTTCTTTTTTCAGTTTTGCCTTTTCTTTTTATTACTTTTCCTTTTCTGTTTTATTTAATTTAGGACATTTAAGTATTTTATAAATATTTGTCTTCTAGACCATAATTACCTATGCCATATTTGGCACTGTCCGAACATTTTTGTTTCAACTTTTGAAAACTTTGGGTGTTTGTCACTAATTCATTTTTGAATTTGAAATGTTTTGAACTAACACTTGATTAGCAACAGTAACAGAGATGACATGGCATCATGAGGAGAGTTTCACTGTAGCATAATTATCCGCGCGTTACATGGCTCGGGCGGAAAGATTGAGAAACTTGGTTTTTTAATTTATGTAAATCCAAAACACGCCTAAAAATCATGAAACTTGGCATGGTGTCATGACATGGCACCAACATGTTGCGGTAATTTTTTTGGCTGAATTGGGACAAGCTTTGGTATACGCTTCTTGCAAACCGGAGCTTCTCTCAAGAAGGCTCGTGGTTCCGAGAGGAACGTGTCACCTCCGTGTGCGAAACGACATACGTACACTGCCTTCTCCCGCCGTAATTTTTTTACACAGGTAGATTAGACCAAATAGAAGTATCGTGCTAAATTTTGGAATTATCCCGGGTTCGTTTGGCCTTTTTTATACATTAATTGAATCTCTGGTCATTTAATGTGCATAATTCAAATTTGAGCCACAAGCACATGCTCTAGTGCACCAAAGTTGGTTGAAAAACCACATGTGTGTCCTTGGGTGAATCTCTAGGTCCCATGCAAGAAATGGGAATGAAATTCAAACATCTAGGCATCATGGCTCGGCCGAAAAGATTGAGCAACTTGGTTTTTTAATTCATGTAAATCCAAAACACACCTGAAAATCATGAAACTTGGCATGGTGTCATGACATGGCACGAACATGTTGCGGTAAATTTTTTGGCCGAATTGGGACAAGCTTTAGTATAAGCTTCTTGCAAACCGGAACTTCTCTCTAGAAGGCTCATGGTTCCGAAAGGGAACGTGTGCCACCTCCGTGTGCGAAACGACATACGTACACTGCCTTCTCCCGCCTTAATTTTTTTTACACGGGCAGATTAGACCAAATAGAAGTATCATGCTAAATTTTGGAATTATTTCGGGTTCGTTTGAACTTTTTTATACATTAATTGAATTTCTGGGCATTTAATGTGCATAATTCAAATTTGAACTACAAGCACATGCTCCAGTGCACCAAAGTTGGTTGAAAAATCACATGTGTGTCCTTCGGTGAATTTCTATGTCCCATGCAAGAAATGGGAACGAAATTCAAACATCTGGGCGTCGTGGCTCGGCCGGAAAGATTGAGAAACTTGGTTTTTTAATTCATGTAAATCCAAAACACGCCTGAAAATCATGAAACTTGGCATGGTGTCATGACATGGCACCAACATGCTGCGGTAATTTTTTTGGCCGAATTGGGACAAGCTTTGGTATAAGCTTCTTGCAAATCAGAGCTTCTCTCAAGAAGGCTCGTGGTTCCGAGAGGGAACGTGTCACCTCCGTGTGCGAAACAACATGCGTACACTGCCTTTTCCCGCCTTAATTTTTTTACACAGGCAGATTAGACCAAATAGTAGTACCGCACTAAATTTTGGAATTATTTCGGGTTTGTTTGGCCTTTTTTATACATTAATTTAATTTTTGGGCATTTAATGTGCATAGTTCAAATTTGAACTACAAGCACATGCTCCAGTGCACCAAAGTAGGTTGAAAAATCAAATGTGTGTCCTTTGGTGAATTTCTAGGTCCCATGCAAGAAATGGGAATGAAATTCAAACATCTAGGCATCGTGGCTCGGCCGGAAAGATTGAGAAACTTCGTTTTTTAATTCCTGTAAATCCAAAACACGCATGAAAATCATGAAACTTGGCATGGTGTCATGACATGGCACCAACATGATGTGATAATTTTTCTGTCCGTTTTGCAAAGGCGCACACATTAACAATCAACAAAGTCATTTTGGAACAAGTGTTCTCACGTTACAATTCGGAAACACAACTATTATTGAAACCATGGGCGTTCAACTTACCAATTACGTGTCGCCACGCGTCCCCTTTTTTTATTGGCTAGAATGTGTCGTGCGGGGTAGCTATTTGAGTACGGGAGGCATGCGATCAGACCCCTGTGTGTGCTCATTGGGAGGAGAGCCCTTTGACCTCTATCCGCCACGCACCTCCCTCCCAACGTCTCCATTAATGGCGCCCAAGCCCCTGTTTCACGGTGTGGCTATGTCTCACTGGACTGAGATTTAAGAGAGAGAAATGAAAATCTGAAAAGAAAGTTTTGCATGGATCTTTATGATGAATATAAGGACGATGACAATGGATAATAATTGTCTTACATATTTAGGAACATAACTAAAAAAGCCACATGCGGTAATGCTCGAAATACACAAGGGCAAAAGAAGATGGAAGACAACGATCTGGCTCGCTGATCTCTACTTTCTTGATGCATTGCTATAGGCCGCTGGAACTAGTCTCCGCGGCGAGCGGTGATGAGCCCTTTCCTGTCCTCAATATGCTGGTTCGGAGCATCCACGGATTCCTCCACCAGCCTTTTGCGCTTAATGGTAGCACAGCATTCTCGTCCATAAGTTTCTCGATGATGACGTTGGTCCTATTCAACAAGGCGGTGGTCTCCTCTTGCTGCTCCGCAATTCCGACGATCTTCGCCCTTAGCAGGTTGCGCTCGGCCTGGAGCTTCTCATTGCTCTCCCTTAATTGCCGGATGATGCTGGTAGCCTGTTCAAAAGAGGCTTTCATGTCGTCCTGCAACCTCGCCCAGCCGGAGATCTGATCCACCTGGCTATGGACGGTTGCATGCATGCGCCTGTAAGAGTCCTCGCCTGCCCGCGAGACATTTTCCCAGGCCGTCGCGGTGCGGGAGGACATCTCTGCTGCTTTCACGGCGCGGCCGGACAACTCTACTACTTCCGCGGCGTGGCTGCACAAGTCTGCTACATCGACGGTGCAGTGGGACCTCTGTGCTACTACGGTCACGCGGCGGGACATGACGGTTGCTTTCGTGGTGAGACGGGACATCTCTCGTGCTTCCGCTTCCAGGCTCGCCTCTCCCTGGTGGCAATCTCTCGACCCAGAACTCATGTTGGCCATGGCAGACGCAAGGGAACAATGATGAATGACTTGTTTGTATTTGTGGATGAGGAGTTGAGGAGGAATGTGCAGTCATCTTGGAGTAGTAGTATTTATAACCGAGTACTAATACGCTCCTAAGTGGGAAACCGTTTAGGTTTTGATCAGTGTGAACAGGTTTGCAATTTGGAATGTGACGGGACGTAGGCTCAAAATTTATTGACGGTTCTATAATTTCTAAGTGCGGCACTATTCCTGGACGGCGCGACATGGGCACGCTTTCTCGGCTGCGTATGTGGCGTTTACACCATAGGGTGCACCGCAATAGGCAGTGTCAGCACACATCTTGTTCCAATAACCGTGTGCCCTCGTTATTACCATTTTGCATGCTTCTTTTAATTAGAATGTGTGCCCGTCTAGTGCACACACGTCGATCTATCTAACTGTTTCTGTTTGTTGTGGCTAATCGCAAACAGTTCATCCGTCTGAAGTGTATGCCATCAATCACAGACACTTTGATCTGGCTGTCCGTTTCGGTTCTGTTGCCTAATCGCAAACAGTTAATCCTTCTGAAGCGTATGCCCTCAATCGCACACAACTTTATCTAGCTTCCCGTTTCTGTTGTTCTGCCTCATCACAAACAGTTAATCTGAGCGAACTATATGCCGTATATCACACATGCCTTCATATGGCTGCCCATTTCCGTTCTTCATCCTCATTGCAAACTGTTCATTGAACCGAACCGTATGCCCTGCATCGCACACACAACCAAAATCTGAACCATGTTTGATGCATCCGTCATCGCAAATGTTTTGCACCTTTTTTGACGGTTCTTTTACATCGTCGTTTGTGATTATTGCATGGAACACAGTTTCGTCAAAGGGTCTCTGATCATAGTGTCGCGTTAGCAACATCCTCCAGTAGTGCTTGGGAACGAGATTTTTTGCTTTTTGGTTGGTCGCTTCTCAATCTTTTGCTAGCCTTCATTTTGCACTAAGTATGATCACTACTTGTGCATCCAAAACCCTTTAAACCAGTTTTGCCATATGAGTCCACTATACCTACCTATATGTGTTATTTCCATGCCGTTCTAAGCAAATTTGCATGTGCCATCTCTAATTTTCAAAATAAATTTCTCTTTTGTGTACTATACCGCTCGCGAGGCGGTGAGGGGTGGCCAATATTTTCCATGCTAGATGTGTTATCCTCACAATGAGTGTTTATTCACTTGTCATTGCACGAGAGTACGACAAAGGTATTAGGGATGCCCAGGCCCGAAATAAAAAATGAATTTACTTTATGTTGTCAAATAATAAATTCCTTGGAAAGTGTTGGTATGGAGGGAAACCGTGGATTCGGCTAGCCATGTAAAGTGAAAGGAATGGTGGAAAAAGGAATAAACTTTATTTTCTGTTTGGGAACCGCCTATGATGTATCTAGCATGGAAAGTGTTGGGATCTCTAAGTCATTTTCGTTGGTGGGAAAAGTATATCTCTCAAAATGTTTTTATCTCTCAATTTAAGCTTCGAGCTCTGGCACCTCTACAAATCCCTACTTCCCTCCGCGAAGGGCCTTTCTTTTACTTATGCAATTTTTATTTTGAATTTAAGTCTCTGATGACCCACAAGTGTAGGGGATCTATTGTAGTCCTTTCGATAAGTAAGAGTGTCGAACCCAACGAGGATCAGAAGGAAATGACAAGCGGTTTTCAGTAAGGTATTCTCTGCAAGCACTGAAATTGCAGGTAACAGATAGTTTTGTGATAAGATAATTTGTAACGGCTAACAAGCAATAAAAGTAAATAAGGTGCAGCAAGGTGGCCCAATCCTTTTTTAGCAAAGGACAAGCCTAGACAAGTTCTTATAATGAGAAAAGCGCTCCCGAGGACACATGGGAATTATCGTCAAGCTAGTTTTCATCACGCTCATATGATTCGCGTTCGTTACTTTGATAATTTGATATGTGGGTAGACCGCTGCTTGGGTGTTGTCCTTTCTTGGACAAGCATCCCACTTATGGTTAATTGCAAGCAACCGCAACTACAAAAGAAGTATTAAGGTAAACCTAACCAAAGCATGAAACATATGGATCCAAATCAGCCCCTTACGAAGCAACGCATAAACTAGGGTTTAAGCTTATGTCACTCTAGCAACCCATCATCTACTTATTACTTCCCAATGCCTTCCTCTAGGCCCAAATAATGGTGAAGTGTCATGTAGTCGACCTTCACATAACACCACTAGAGGAGAGACAATATACATCTCATCAAAATATTGAACGAATACTAAATTCACATGACTACTAATAGCAAGACTTCTACCATGTTCTCGGAAACAAACGTAACTACTCACAAAGCATATTCATGTTCATGATCAGAGGGGTGTTAATATGCATTAAAGATCTGAACATATGATCTTCCACCAAATAAACCAACTAGCATCAACTACAAGGAGTAATCAACACTACTAGCAACCCACGGGTACCAATCTGAGGTTTTGGTACAAAGATTGGATACAAGAGATGAACTAGCGTTTGAGAGGAGATGGTGCTGGTGAAGATTTTCATGGAGATTGACCCCCTCCCGAAGAGAGGATCGTTGGTGATGACGATGGTGATGATTTCCCCCTCCCGGGGGGAGTTTCCCCGAACAGCTCCATCGAAGCCCTAGATTGGTTCCGCTAAGGTTCCGCCTCGTGGGGGTGGAGTTTCGTCCCGTAAGCTTGCTTATGATTTTTTTCCACGGTAAAAGACTTCATATAGCAAAATATGGGCACCGGAGGGCCACCAGGGGGCCCATGAGGCAGGGGGCGCGCCCAGTAGGGGTGGGCGCGCCCCCCACCCTCGTGGCAAGGTTGTGGGCCCCCTCTGGTACTTCTTTCGCTCAATAATTCTTATTAATTCCAAAAATGATTTCCGTGGAGTTTCAGGACATTTGGAGCTATGCAGAATAGGTCTCCAATATTTGCTCCGTTTCCAGCCCAGAATCCCAGCTGCCGGCATTCTCCCTCTTCATGTAAACCTTGTAAAATAAGAGAGAATAGCCATAAGTATTGTGACATAACGTGTAATAATAGCCCATAATGCAATAAATATCGATATAAAAGCATGATGCAAAATGGACGTATCAACTCCCCCAAGCTTAGCCCTCGCTTGTCCTCAAGCGGAAGCCGATATCGAAAAATATGTCCACATGTTTAGAGATAGAGGTATCGATAAAAATAAAATACGGACATGAGGGCATCATGATCATTCTTATAACAGCAACATATATAGATTTTGTCATATGATTTCTTATGCTCAAGTAACAATCTTTTCACAATATCAAGTATGAATCAGAAACTCATTGGGAAATAACAAACTATAATCTCAGTCATTGAAGCAATTGCAATTTATCATAACAACGGAAAGAGTCAAGAATAGAGCTTTTCAGCAAGTCCACATACTCAACTATCATTTAATCTTCTACATTGCTAACACTCACGCAATACTTATGGTTCTGGAGTTTTAATCGGACACAGAGAAACATAGGGGCTTATAGTGTTGCCTCCCAACGTCTTACCTCAAGGGTAATGTCAACAATAATAGTTCATGCTAACTTACATCCAATTGGATATATATATCAGGATCTTGCCAACACGAGGTGCTTGCCAACGGATAAAATTAAAAAGGGAAAGGTGAGGATCACCTTGACTCTTGCATAATGCAAAGGGCATAAAGTAAAAGATAGGCCCTTCGCAGAGGGAAGCAGAGGTTGGCATGTGCTTTTAGGGTTGGATGCACAAAATCTTAATGCAAAAGAACGTCACTTTATATTGCCACTTGTGATATGAACCTTTATTATGTAGTTCATCGCTTTTATTACTTTCATATCACACGATCGTATAAAGCTTATTTTCTCTGCACTAATAAGTCATACATATATAGAGAGAAATTTTTATTGCTTGCAAAATGACAACTTACTTGAAGGATCTTACTCAATCTATAGGTAGGTATGGTGGACTCTCATGGCAAAACTGGGTTTAAGGATATTTGGAAGCACAAGTAGTATCTCTACTTGGTGCAAGGAATTTGGCTAGCATAAGGGGGAAAGGCAAGCTCAACATGTTAGACGATCCATGACAATATACTTTAACTGAGATGTGAGAAAACATAACCCATTACGTTGTCTTCCTTGTCCAACATCAACTCTTTAGCATGTCATACTTTAATGAGTGCTCACAATTATAAAAGATGTCCAAGATAGTATATTTATATGTGAAAACTCTCTTTCTTTATTACTTCCTATTAATTGCAATGATGACCAAAATTATGTTTGTCAACTCTCAACAAATTTTATGTATCATACTCTTTATGTGTGAAGTCATTACTATCCGTAAGATCAATATGAACTCTTTTATTTCTTTTTATTCTTAATTATATATAGCTCACGGACTCGATTACATAGAGGGATCACAAAGCAAAACTCAAAACTAATTCCTGCCAAAACTTTATTCTACTAGATAAAGATATTACCAAAAGGATCAAACTAAGTAAAATGGTAAAGATAGGAGTGTGATGGTGATACGATACCGGGGCACCTCCCCCAAGCTTGGCAGTTGCCATGGGGAGTGCCCATACCCATGTGATTATGTCCTCGGAGGTGGTGAAGAAGGTGTTGATGATGTAGGCTTGTCGTCCGTCTTCCAAGGCATAGGCTCACCGTCATAGAAGGATGATCGAGTCTCCGGGATCCTCAAATCTGCAGCCAAACTCATCCTCTTGAATCTATGTTCATACTCACAGTTTTGGTTGTGACGCCCGGATAATTAAGCTACAGTGATCCCACGCTAATGGTGCCACGTCACCACGGTTACTGCTACTAATCTATCATTAGATCAAAACCGGTCCAAAATTCAAATTCAAAGTTTGGTAAATAATAAAAGTTTTCAAACATTAAAATAAAAATGTTTGGTTTGTACTAAATATTACATAGGCAAATATGGTGTAGTAAACACAGTTTTATAAAATGCATAAATATTTTAAATTGAATTAAAACAGAAGAGAAAATAAATAAAAGAAAGAAAATACAAAGGAGACAAACAAACAAAAAAAAGAAGAAAAGGAAAGCACCCCCCCACTGGGCCATGGCCCAGCAGGCCTCCAGGCCGCACGGCCGGCCCACCAGGCCCAATCGGCCACCCCCGCTCCCTTATCCTCTCTCGCCCGAAACCCTAACTCCCCACTACTCCCACTCGCCCCCACTCCCTCTCCCTCGTCCCACTCCTCCTCTGCCCCCTGATCTGGATCGAGGGAAACTGCTCCCTGACCCCATTGCAGCGACCCTTCGCCATCACCTTGCCAACCGCCGTCGCAAGGAGAACGACCCCGCCGCCCGGATCGACCGCACCCGCCGTCGATGGAGCTACCTCACCGGAGGCCACGACGCCGGAGCCACCCCGCCGGCCTGCATCCTCTCCGTCGTCGCCTCGTCCTCGTCCTCTTCCTCGCGCCCCACTGCCACGTCCCTACCGCCACAGTGAGCGCCTCCTCCTTCCCTCTTCCTCTGTCACCGCTACCGAGGTCGTGGTTTCGCCATGCCTCCCCACAAGATCGCGCGGTGCATGCTCGCGACCACTGCTCAGACGCTACTCAACGCGCCACCGCATCCTCGTCTCGCCGCGGCGCTCAAGACGCGCCACGGCAGCGCTGCTCATTGCCGTGGCGGCCGAGGCCCGCCCCCTATCCGTCACCATGTTGCTTCTTTGCCGAGCTCGTCGGAGCTCCCCTACGGCCTCCGCGCCTCGTGACTGCGTTCCCCGTTCGTCCTCGATCGCGCTGAAGCGCCAGACGCTGCATGCGCATGTGCGCCCACCGCGCCCGTGGCGCGCTTATCGACCATCGTGGTCGCTCGTCTGCATAGCGCCTCGACCTCCTTCCGTGCTCACACCGCTGCTTGGCACCCTCGCGACGCTGCCGCCTCGAGCCACCGCCTCCCCTACTCCGCGTCGTCCGTGGCCGCCGGAGCGAAGTCGGTGCGCCCGCCACCACACCAAGGCGCTTTTCGGCCGTGCCCGTTAGCACCAGCAATACCAGAATCCGCAGCCCCCTGGTCGAATGACACCTGGGGCCCAGCCCACATAACGTTTTAACAGAAAAAGAAAAGGAAAATAATAAATAAATAATAATAATTAAAATATTAATTAATTAAATAAAGAATTAATTAACTTAATTAATCCTGATTAAATTAATCTAATCACTAGTTAACTTAATTAAACTCTGATTAGCCTGTTCAGTCAATGACATATAGGACCCACACGTCAGCTTGACCAGTTAACACCTCTGTTGACTGATGATGTCATGCTGACGTCATGCTGATGCGATAATACTATTTTCAAATTTAATTAATAATTAATAAATTAGAAAATGATTTAAAAACTTTAAAAATTAATATAAAATAAACCGTAGCTCGGATGGAAAAACTTTGTACATGAAAGTTGCTCGTAACATTTGAGACGATTCCGGATCGCAACCCGCTCGTCCGCCACACCCCCTAACCTATCGAACTCGCAACTTTCCTCCGGCCTTCCGCTCAAAACGTGAAACGCCGGGATACTTTCCTGATGTTTTCCTCTTCACCAGATCACCTCATCTGCGTTAGGTCAACCCTAGCACCGCGTATCACCATGTTATGCTTTGTGTTGCTTTGATTGCTCATTATTTATTATGTTCCTCCGCATTTCTTTTTCCTAGAGACCCCGAGGCTGCCGGCAACCCCAGATCGACTACGGAGTTGATGACCCCTCTCTCTTGCCAGAGCAACCAGGCAAGCCCCCTTGATCACCAGATATCGCCTATTCTCCTCTATACTGCTTGCATTAGAGTAGTGTAGCATGTTACTGCTTTCCGTTAATCCTATTCTGTTGCATAGCCTATCATTGTTGCTACAGTCATTCATACCTTACCCGCAATCCTAAATGCTTAGTATAGGATGCTAGTTTATCACCATTGGCCCTACATTCTTGTCAGTCTGCCTTGCTATATTATTGGGCCGTGATCGCTCGGGAGGTGATCACGGGTATATACTATACATACAACATACTACAGATGGTGACTAAAGTCGGGTCCGCTCGAAGAGTACCCGCGAGTGATTCACGGATTGGGGGCTGAAAGGACCTTTGTCCCGACGGCCTTCGTGTGGATCTTTATGGCGGAGCGACAGGCAGGTTGAGACCACCTAGGCGAGAGGTGGGCCTGGCCTGGTCGGCGTCATGATTGCTTCATAATAACACGCTTAACGAGATCTTGGTATTTGATCCGAGTCCGCCATTTGGTCTATACGCACTAACCATCTACGCTGGAGTAGTTATGGGTATCCCGACGTCGTGGTATCACCGGCCTTCTTGACGTCGGACCGAGTGGCGCTACCGGATTGGAACGTAAGCCCGCACTTGTATTAAGGGGCTAGTTCGCTTCGGCCGATTCGCAACGCAGTGTGTGCAAGGGCGATGGGCCTGCACCCTGCGCCATAGGAGTTAGACCGGCGTCTTGACCTCTCTGTTGTGCCTAGGTGGGGCTGCGACGTGTTGATCTTCCGAGGCGGGCATGACCCAGAAAGTGTGTCCGCCAAATGGGATCGAGCGTGTTGGGTTATGTGGTGCACCCTGCAGGAAGTTTATCTATTCAATAGTCGTGTCCCTCGGTAAAAGGACGACCCGAGTTGTACCTTGACCTTATGACAACTAGAACTGGATACTTAATAAAACACACCCTTCCAAGTGCGATACAACCCGTGATCGCTCTCTAACAGGCGACGAGGAGAGGATTGCGGGTAGGATTATGCTATGCGATGCTACCGAGATGCTACTTGGAGATGCTACTTGGCGATGCTACTTGAAGGACTTCAGTCTACTCTCTTCTACAATCTGCAAGACGGAGGCTGCGAGCGTAGTCTTCGACGTGATTAGCTATCCCCTCTTATTCTCGCATTCTGCAGCTCACCCACCGATATGGCCCTTTACACATATACCCATGCATATGTAGTGTAGCTCCTTGCTTGTAGTACTTTGGATGAGTACTCACGGTTGTTTTCTCCCTTTTCCCCCTTTCCTTTCTTTACGGTTGTCGCAACCAGATGCTGGAGTCCAGAGCTGACGCCACCGCCGATGACGACTACTACACTAGAGGTGCCTACTACTACGCAAGAGCTGCCGACGATTTACCACTGTGAGTAGTTTAGGAGGATCCTGCAGCAGAGGCCTCGCGCTTCTTCGATCTCAGATCCCAGTTTGTGCTAGCCTTCTTAAGGCAAACTTGTTTAACTTATGTCTCGTACTCAGATATTGTTGCTTCCACGACTCGCCTATGATCGAAAGCACTTGTATTCGAGCCCTCGAGGCCCCGGCTTGTATTATGATGCTTGTATGACTTATTTTACTTTTAGAGTTGTGTTGTGATATCTTCCCGTGAGTCCTCGATCTTAATCGCACACGCTTGCGTGCATGATTAGTGTACGATTGAATCGGGCGCACAAGTTGGTATCGAGCCATCGCTGTAGAGAATCCCCTTCCACACTCCTTGGCGAAGTCGAGTCTAGACATTGCAAAACTTTTACTAACATGGTTGTGCGCCCATGGGCCCACGCCGCCATTGGGTGGTATTAGGATCTTTTACTCCTCGACCTTTCTCTCGACTATGATCTCTTCTATTCGGGTTAAATGAATTTTGCTAAATCTAACATTAGGATCTCGTTATCACTTTCACTCGGAGAGCCCTTATTACTAAGGATCGCTCACGCACATGAAGACCTCAAGATACTCACCGCGTTAACCCGAGAACTTGTCTTCATCGCTTTACAATTCCCCTTCCACCGTCAACCCTTATGGATAACTACTTGCAGTTGATATTCTTACATTCATCCCCAGTTAGTCTTGTTATTACAAGATACCCCAGAATACTCGTCATTGTTTCGATAATCCTTTGAGCTTATTGCCTTGCTGTTCTTTGTCGCCTGAATACCCCCTGCAAATAATTACTCGCACTTATCGAGTATTCATCCATCCCCAGTTGTTCATATGTTTCATATGATACTTTGAAATTCTATCCGGTCATTCGAGATTCCTCTTTAAAACTATTGCTCCACATATACTTGTCTGCTTGCACTATGGTTGCTTCCCATAGGTCTAGCAACATTCATTAGTCTCCTTTGACACCGTCATTTTGATCCTATTGGTTCAACATGAGTGCGAATGCACGCAATCATCGGTTGATTCTTTTAGAATTACCTTTCGGGCTAACATGTCATTTTGAACATGATCTGTTTATCGACTAATCAAATTGTCGACGATTGTACCCCTAAGTCTATTCAGCTTAACCATTCTTAATCAGAGCGTTGCTTCTGATCCTTTGATTTGGAAATCATAATTCTTTTACATGTGAGCTTTGAATTAGCCAGTTGCTTCTGTAATCCAATGCCTTTGCATTCTTTCTTCAATCGGTTATGCATCGATGCTCACATCAGCTCCGCTATCGACCGTCAGATCCTTTGTTGGATTATTATTCGGCAATGTCCTTCATATTTAATCGCCTTGTGAATTCTTCCCTAATACATAATGCCATTAGTAAATCCTATTCGTTGAATTTTTCCAACCTTGCTTTGCTTTCGAGCTGGTGATATTTATTCTTGAAGTTTGTGGTATATGTTTCCACGATGCCCCGATGGGTTGAACCTATACCTTCCTTAATATGTGTGGACTCGGAAGTTTCACGAGTCATACTCACCGGTATTATTGCGGATAAAATTTCAACACTACAACTTCATCAAACGCGAGAAGTAAATGAAAGGTTATGCAGTGGAGAAGTGGGAGTCGACCTTGAACTTTGTGTTCATACCCATGGACACGATGTAGATCTTCTCGTTGAAGCTTCTTTTAAAATTAATTATTCCCTTGGTATAAGTTCACCTTATATCCGGATCCGCCTTTTCAATCATGGTTCCACCATGTTCTCCTTTAAATACCATTTCCTGTGCAAGTTTAAGCACTTGTCTTCTACAGAGCAATCACCCAGTCCAACCTCTAATTTGATCCGTCGTCGAGTATTACCCCCTGGTATCTCGAGGTTATCACGGAACACCATAACTTCTTATGAGTTCTTCATCAAGTACTACATTCTCACTGATTCCAATGTTTCCTAGGTTCTGAGTGGTTAGTCACTCAAATACATCGATAACTGAATCGTGTCCTTTCTACGATTCAACCATTCTTAGCAATCTTCCTTGCTAACAAGTTTCTACCCGATCACTTCATCCCAAGCCTGATCGGCTATATCATTATCGTGCTAAATTAAACTGTGCTACCTGGTCCTTCTTCCTGAAGCACAAATTGTCGATGATGAGCTAAGCTTATGTCGATTTTCCTCATCATATCATTTTGCCTTGAACGGCAAGCTTCCTTTGGAGTTTGTGTCGTACCCATGGTTTCAATAACCTTTTGCTTCATCATTCCTTTGACTTGATGTCATCGCCAATTGATTACATCTTCATGAATTCTCTGGACAAATGTGCCATGCTCATCATCAGCATTCTGAGCTCTTCCAGGATATTTATTGAATTCATGATGAGAAATACCGTCCTTGCCCCTCGATGGTTTGTGTTATCATCGACCACTTTATTGCCTTCCGTTCAACACAAACTTATTCGTGTTTTGTGTTAAACCTTGAGACCCTTACTATCCAGCATCTGTTCTTCTTTATCTTGGAGTATTACCATCTTTTATGTCAAGGATGTCGTGAGAAATTCACCACCCTTAAGAATTCTTGATACCAGTGATACTTATTAACATCACCATTCTTTTCTTGGTCCCCGTGATATTTCTAACCGGAATACCGACAGATGGTCTGTGATGTGTAAATTCTAAACTTCGAGCAACCCTCTTGCTTTGAAGTTATTGGTCTATAGTTTCATTCTACGACTATGGCTTATTGAATCACCATTCTGACATTGGTCGTGCAACCCAACCCATATTTTGGGCGCACCTTTCAACCAACGTTTAATTGTGTATGTTTTCCTCGAGCATACTTCCTTATATCATTTGATCTGACAAATGTTATCTCCTTGTTCACTTAATTGTGGAAATCGATCCTTTGGGAATCTCGATGAATTGCCGTTGAGTTCACCAGACACCTCCTTGTCCTCTCCTTGGGTTAATGATGAACTATTGTTAACGGAAATCACTTCATAGTTCATTTCCCGAGAATCTTACATTGTCATCTCATCAATTGTGTTGCACCTTTTCTTCTCAGGCATACTAAGTCTGAGGTATCATGGCACCAATCGGATCTGAATCTCGGTCAGGTATGATGGTTGGTACAACTTTCCATGAGATATGATGTTGCTCCTTTGATGACCCGGTAATATGATGTCATGCCTAGCACCCCCCCCCCCGGCTGGAGGACCTATCATTATAATTTCTTTTTCAAGGATAACCATTCTGCCTAGAGGAAACTGTAAAACAAATTTTATAAGTTGCTCCTGATGGATCGTTTGTGTATCCAAAGTCTGACCTTTGCTTGAAGACCATGTCAATGCTATCTCGAAGCATGTCTGTGGTACTCCAATTTTCAATAAGAGCATTTGAAGCCCAATGCTAAATGTTTCTTGCTCAATTATCCAAACACCGTTGTATGGGTAAGGTCTTGAAATTCCTCTCCCCTTACCTACTTTCTATCCCGTCGTGGATATCTTGCTCTACTTGTCCTTGGGAAGGATATACCCCTGAAACATGTGTTTAAACACATTTTCCTTTCCATTGTTCTGACTATTCTGGTAATCCGACTTAACTAAGCAGTGATAATTCCCTGCTTAGGTAAGAACCTTGTGGTACCACTCACAAGAAGACCTCATTACTTTTGTTGATGACATTCCAGTAACCACCGATGGACGAGAACTTTGCCTAATGGTCCACCTCGCTCAACGAAAGGGAAAATGGTTCTCTTCGTCCCTCGCCCTTGGTACCGATGTTGTTACCGACATAACTGACAGGTTATTCTCTGGCATGCCTTGCTATCATAACCGTGCAAGATGTCACCGCTTTTTCAACGTTTAACCCACATGGTGGGCCCATAACCCACAGCCACAGATCGAAACCTAACTCTCCTTTACACCCTAGTGTCAAAGTTATTCCTCACACTTGGCTTCGTATGTAACTCACGGGCCACCTGCCAAGTGATCTATTCGGGTATCAGACGCAATACTTACTCTCGCTGCTCTGAACCTCTGTCTCCCTCTGGTTCAGACTTCGAGCAACTACCTATCTGCTTGGAACCTCTTATTGTACATTCGTACCTTACTCTTGATGTATTTCATATGTTCAACTCGAGAGATACTCTTATGCTCATTCTTGGGTTAACCCCCAGATTGTTCCCTCATAAGCATTTTTGTCGTAGCCGAGTTGCCCCTTATTGATTCGTTAGTACGTTGGAGATCCCGAAGAAAGGATGACGGCTCCATCATGATGACCTGGAGCAGAGAAATGAAGACTTCAACGTAATGGATCCACCTCTTCGAGAAGAGCAAGCCCGGATGAGAAGACCCGCTAGATTCGTTACCAAACCTTCCCCCCTTTCACTACCTCTTAAATCTTGGGATGAGATTTCTTGTAGTGGAGGAGAATTGTGACGCCCGGATAATTAAGCTACAGTGATCCCACGCTAATGGTGCCACGTCACCACGGTTACTGCTGCTAATCTATCATTAGATCAAAACCGGTCCAAAATTCAAATTCAAAGTTTGGTAAATAATAAAAGTTTTCAAACATTAAAATAAAAATGTTTGGTTTGTACTAAATATTACATAGGCAAATATGGTGTAGTAAACACAGTTTTATAAAATGCATAAATATTTTAAATTGAATTAAAACAGAAGAGAAAATAAATAAAAGAAAGAAAATACAAAGGAGACAACCAAACAAAAAAAAGAAGAAAAGGAAAGCACTTCCCATCGGGCCACGGCCCAAGAGCCTCCAGCCGCACGGCCGGCCCACCAGGCCCAATCGGCCACCCCCGCTCCCTTATCCTCTCTCGCCCGAAAACCTAACTCCCCACTACTCCCACTCGCCCCCACTCCCTCTCCCTCATCCCACTCCTCCTCTGCCCCCTGATCTGGATCGAGGGAAACTGCTCCCCGACCCCATTGCCGCAACCCTTCGCCATCACCTTGCCAACCGCCGTCGCAAGGAGAACGACCCCGCCGCCCGGATCGACCGCACCCGCCGTCGACGGAGCTACCTCACCGGAGGCCACGACGCCGGAGCCACCCCGCCGGCCTGCATCCTCTCCGCTGTCGCCCGCCCTCGTCCTCTTCTCTCGCTTCCCCATCGCCACGCCCCTACAGCCCCGCCGTGAGCGCCTCCTCCTTTCCCTCTTCCTCGTGTCACGCGCCGAGGCCGTGGTTTCGCCATGCCTCCCTCACAAGATCGCGCCGGCGCATGCTCGCGAACACTGTTCCGTCTCGCCGGCGCGGCCTCAAGATGCGCCCACGACGCCTTCTCTGCCGTGCGGCCGAGGCCCGCCCCTATCCGTCACCATGTCGCTTTTTGCCGAGCTCGCTGGAGCTCCCCTACGGCCTCGCGCCGCCGTGACTGCGTTTCGTGCTCGTCCTCGATCGCGCTGAAGCGCCAGACGCTGCGATGTGCACGCCCACCCGCGCCCCGTGGCCGCGCCATCGACCATCGTGGTCGTTTGTCCGCATAGCGCCCCTGACCTCCTTCCCGTGCTCACACCGCTGCTGTGCACCCTCGCGCACGCGGCCGCCTCAGGCCACCGGCCTTTCCCTACTCCGGCGTCGTGCCATGGCCGCCGGAGCGAAGTCGGTGCGCCGCCGCCACACACAGCAAGCTCTTTTTTCGGTACGTGCCCATAGCACCTCAAATACCAGAATCCGCAGCTGCCCCTCGGTCGAATGACACCTGGGGCCCAGCCCACATAACGTTTTAACAGAAAAAGAAAAGGAAAATAATAAATAAATAATAATAATTGAAATATTAATTAATTAAATAAAGAATTAATTAACTTAATTAATCCCGATTAAATTAATCTAATCACTAGTTAACTTAATTAAACTCGATTAGCCTGCTCACCAATGACATATAGACCCACATCGTCACTTGACCACCAACACCTCTGTTGATCGATGATGTCATGTTGACGTCATGCTGATGCGATAATACTATTTTCGAATTTAATTAATAATTAATAAATTAGAAAATGATTTAAAAACTTTAAAAATTAATATAAAATAAACCGTAGCTCGGATGGAAAAACTTTGTACATGAAAGTTGCTCAGAACGACGAGACGATTCCGGATACGCAAACCGTTCGTCCGCCACACCCCCCCTAACCTATCGAACTCGCAACTTTCCCTCCGGCCTTCCGCTCAAAACGTGAAACGCCGGGATACTTTCCTGATGTTTTCCTCTTCACCGTATCACCTCATATCGCGTTAGGTCAACCCTAGCACCGCAGATCACCATGTTATGCTTTGTGTTGCTTTGATTGCTCATATTTATTATGTTCCTCCGCTATTTCTTTTTTCCGTAGACCCGAGGTCGCCAAGAACCCCAGATCGACTACGGAGTCGACGACCCCTCTCTCTTGCCGAGCAACCAGCAAGCCCCCCTTGATCACCAGATATCGCCTATTCTCCTCTATACCGCTTGCATTAGAGTAGTGTAGCATGTTACCGCTTCCGTTAATTCTATTCTGCTGTATAGCCCGTCATTGTTGCTATAAATATTGATACCTTACCCAATCCTAAATGCTTAGTATAGGATGCTAGTTTATCACCATTGGCCCTACATTCTTGTCACCGCCTTGCTATATTATTGGGCCGTGATCACTCGGGAGGTGATCACGGTATATACTATACATACAACATACTACGATGGTGACTAAAGTCGGGTCCGCCAAGAGTACCCGCGAGTGATTCACTTGATTGGGGGCTGAAAGGACCTTTGTCCCGACGGCCTTCAGGTGGATCTTTGTGGCGGAGCGACAGGCAGGTTGAGACCACCTAGGCGAGAGGTGGGCCCGGCCCCGGTCGGCGCCCACGGCTGCTTCATAATAACACGCTTAATGAGATCTTGGTATTTGATCCGAGTCCGCCATTTGGTCTATACGCACTAACCATCTACGCTGGAGTAGTTATGGGTATCCCGACGTCGTGGTATCACCGGCCTTCTTGACGCCGGCCGATCGAGTGGCGCGCTACCGGATTGGAACGTAAGCCCGCACTTGTATTAAGGGGCTAGTTCGCTTCCGCCGATTCGCAACGCGTGTGTGCAAGGGCGATGGGCCTGCACTTCGCGCCATAGGAGTTAGACCGGCGGACCTCTCTCACAGCCTAGGTGGGCTGCGACGTGTTGATCTTCCGAGGCCGGCATGACCCAGAAAGTGTGTCCGCCAAATTGGATCGAGCGTGTTGGGTTATGTGGTGCACCCTGCAGGGAAGTTTATCTATTCAATAGCCGTGTCCCTCGGTAAAAGGACGACCCGGAGTTGTACCTTGACCTTATGACAACTAGAACTGGATACTTAATAAAACACACCCTTCCAAGTGCCGATATAACCCGGTGATCGCTTCTCTAACAGGCGACGAGGAGAGGATTGCCGGTAGGATTATGCTATGCGATGCTACCGGAGATGCTACTTGAGATGCTACTTGGCGATGCTACTTGAAGGACTTCTACCACTCTCTTCTCGATGTCAGAAGACGGAGGCTGCCAGGTTTAGTCTTCGGCTGTGATTAGCTATCCCCTCTTATTCTCGCATTCTCAGCTTCACCCTTCGATATGACCCTTTACACATATACCCATGCATATGTAGTGTAGCTCCTGCTTAAGTAGTACTTTGGATGAGTACTCACGGTTGCTTTCTCCCTTTTTCCCCTTTTCCTTTCTTTTCTCGTTTGTCGCAACCAGATGCTGGAGTCCAGAGCTGACGCCACCGCCGATGACGACTACTACACTAGAGGTGCCTACTACTACGCAAGTGCAGCACGATTTACCACTGTGAGTAGTTTAGGAGGATCCTGTGCAGAGGCCCGCGCTTCTTCGATCAGATCCCGCTTTGTGCTAGCCTTCTTAAGGCAAACTTGTTTAACTTATGTCTCAGATCAGATATTGTTGCTTCCACGACTCGCCTATGATCGAACACTTGTATTCGAGCCCTCGAGGCCCTGGCTTGTATTATGATGCTTGTATGACTTATTTTACTTTTAGAGTTGTGTTGTGATATCTTCCCGTGAGTCCCTGATCTTAATCGTACACGTTTGCGTGCATGATTAGTGTACGATTGAATCGGGGGCGTCACATTGGTTTTGCAAGTCATAGATCTGGGTTTGGAGGTGCTCGATTTTCTCATGAAGCTTGAAGATGGTCTCCCCAATGTTCTTGGCGTCCAGCTTGTGGTTATTGGTGAACTCTGCGATCATCATCTAGTTAGCGTTAAGTCCATGCTCCACCATCCCTTGGCACTTGAAAACTTGTTGTTCCATCGCCTTGAGCTTTGTCTCCACGCTTCCGGTACTCCTTGGTCCCTCCACATCGCGGATGTGCAGCACCCCCTCACGCATCTCAATGGTTTGAGGGTGATGCAGCACCTCCGCGAGATAGGGGTTGATGACCCTCTCGAAAGACTTGTCCTTGGGAGCGCTTGAAGACGTCATGGTGCTCTAGATCTGTCAGAAAAACAGCTCGAAACAAAGACAGAAGATTTTTGCATGATACGATGGTAAAAACCTTCGGGAGATTATATAATGAATTTTTACCGACCAAAAGAAGTATCGTGCAAGAAAACGGAGTCCAGAGAGCACACGAGGTGCCCACGAGGCAGGGGCGCGCCCTCCACCCTCGTGGACGCCTCGTCTCCTTCCCGGACTACTTCTTATTTTCCTATTTTCTTAAATATTCCAAAACGGAAAAAAATGCTATTAGAATTGTTTTGGAGTCGGTTTACTTACCGTACCACATACCTCTTCCTTTTCGGAGTCAGAAACGTTCAGGAAAGTATCTCTTATGTATTCCTTCGGGGTTGCGGTCTCAATAATATTAGTTTCAACATTTATAGGATTACCTAAGATATAATGTTTGATTCTTTGACCGTTCACCACCTTCGGATTTGTGCCTTCGAAGTTGTTGATTTTTATGGCACCGGAACAATAGACCTCCTCGATAACGTAAGGACCTTCCCATTTATAAAGAAGTTTTCCTTCAAACAATCTTAAATGAGAGTTGAATAGCAACACATAATCACCTATGTTAAACTCACGCTTCTGTGTCCTTTTGTCATGCCATCTTTTAACTTTTTCTTTAAACAACTTGGCATTCTCATAGGCTTGGGTTCTCCATTCATCAAGTGAGCTAATGTCAAATAACCTCTTCTCACCGACAAGGTTGAAATCATAATTGAGCTCTTTAATATCCCAATATGCCTTATGTTCAAGTTCGAGTGGTAAGTGACATGCTTTTCCATAAACCATTTTATATGGAGACATACCCATAGGATTTTTATATGCAGTTCTATAGGCCCATAATGCATCATCAAGTTTCTTGGACCAATTCTTTCTAGATCTATTAATGCCTTTTTGCAAAATTAATTTGAGCTCTCTATTACTCAACTCTACTTGACCACTAGACTGTGGGTGATAAGGAGATGCAATTCTATGATTAACATCATACTTAGCAAGCATTTTACGAAAAACACCATGAATAAAATGTGAACCACCATCAGTCATTAAGTATCTAGGGACTCCAAACCTCCGAAAAATAACTTCTTTAAGCATCTTAATAGAGGTGTTATGATCAGCACTACTAGTTGGAATATCTTATACCCACTTAGTAACGTAATCAACAGCAACTAAAATATGTGTATATCCATTAGAGGCAGGAAAAGGTCCCATATAATCAAAGCCCCAAACATCAAATGGTTCAATAACAAGAAAATAATTCATAGGCATTTCTTGACGTCTACTAATATTACCAATTCTTTGACATTCATCACAAGACAAGACAAACTTATGGGCATCTTTGAAGAGAGTAGGCCAACAAAAACCGGATTGCAATACCTTATGTGCAGTTCGATCTCCAGTGTGGTGTCCTCCATATGCCTCAGAGTGACACTTACATAGGATCTGTTCCTGTTCATGCTCAGGTACACAATGTCTAATGACACCATCTACTCCTTCTTTATAATGGTGTGGGTCATCCCAGAAATAATGTCTTAAATCATAAAAGAACTTTTTATTTTGCTAGTATGTGAAACTAGGTGGTATAAATTTAGCAACTATGTAATTAGCATAATCAGCATACCATGGAGCAGTACGAGAAGCATTTATGACAGCAAATTGTTCATCAGAAAAGCTATCATCAATTGGTAGTTGGTCATCAAGAACATTCTCTAACCTAGACAAGTTGTCTGCAATGGGGTTCTGAGCTCCCTTTCTATCAATAATATGCAAATCAAATTCTTGGAGCAAGAGAACCCATCTAATAATTCTAGGTTTAGCATCTTTCTTTTGCATAAGATATTTAACAGCAGCATGATCTGTGTGAATAGTTACTTTAGAATCAACAATATAAGCTCTGAACTTATCACATGCAAATACAACTGCTAAAAATTCTTTTTCAGTGGTAGCATAATTTCTCTGGGCAGTGTCAAGAGTTTTACTAGCATACTGGATAACATTTAATTTCTTATCAACTCTTTGCCCTAGAACAACACCTACATCATAATCACTAGCATCACACATAATTTCAAAGGGTAAATTCCAATCAGGTGGCTGAAAAATAGGTGCAGTGATCAAAGCTTCCTTAAGTATTGCAAATGCTTCTACACAATCATCATCAAAGACAAAAGGAATATCCTTTTGCAATAAATTAGTTAGAGGCCTAGAGATTTTAGAGAAGTCCTTAATGAACCTCCTATAAAAATCGGCATGACCTAGGAAACTTCTTATACCTTTAATGTCCTTGGGACACGACATCTTTTCAATAGCATCAACCTTAGCTTTATCAACTTCAATACCTCTTTCAGAAATCTTATGCCCCAAAACAATGCCGTCATTAACCATAAAGTGGCACTTTTCCCAATTCAAGACGAGACTAGTGTCTTCACATCTCTGCAAAACTCGATCAAGGTTGCTCAAGCAATCATCAAAAGAGGATCCATAAACAGAGAAATCATCCATGAATACCTCACAAATCTTTTCACAAAAGTCAAAGAATATAGCCATCATGCCTCTTTGAAAGGTAGCAGGTGCATTACATAAACCAAAAGGCATACGTCTATAAGCAAAAGTACCGAAAGGGCAAGTAAAAGTAGTCTTTGCTTGATCGTCCACGACACAGTATTTGAGAGAAACCAGAATAACCATCTAGAAAGCAGAAATGTGTATGTTTGGATAGTCCTTCTAGCATTTGATCAAAAAAAGGTAAAGGGTAATGATCTTTCTTAGTAGCCTTATTTAATTTGCAGAAATCAATTACCATCCTATAACCTGTAATAATTCTTTGCGGGGTCAATTCATCTTTATCATTAGGAACAACAGTAATACCTCCCTTCTTAGGGACACAATGGACAAGACTTACCCACTGACTATCAGCAACGGGATAAATTATACCTGCCTCAAGGAGCTTTAGTATTTCCTTTCTTACCACTTCTTTCATTTTAGGATTTAACTGTCGTTGATGATCTCTAACTGGTTTGGCATCTTCTTCCAATTTTATTTTGTGTTGGCATAGAGTGGGACTAATGCCCTTAAGATCATCAAGAGTGTATCCAATAGCAGCACAGTGCTTCTTCAGAGTTTTCAATAATCTTTCCTCTTCCTGCTCTGAAAGGTTAACACTAATAATAACAGGATATATCTTCTTTTCATCAAGATAAGCATATTTAAGAGTATCAGGTAAAGATTTAAGATCAAACACAGGATCACCCCTGGGTGGAGGAGGATCCCCTAGGATTTCAACAGGCAGGTTGTGTTTCAAAATAGGACCCTGTTTAGAATACTTCATCTATGTCCCTTCTTTCATTCATGAACATATCATTTTCATGGTCTAGCAAATAATGTTCTAACAGATCTGTAGGAGGCACGACAATAGAAGCAAGACCAATAATTTCATCCTTACTAGGCAATTCTTTATCATGGGGTTGTCTACGAAATTTAGCAAAATTAAACTCATGTGTCATATCCCCTAAGCCAATCGTAACGACATCCTTTTCGCAATCAATCCTAGCATTGACAATATTCAAGAAGGGTCTACCAAATATAATGGGACAAAAGCTATCTTGTGGGGAACCAAGAACAAGAAAATCAGCCAGATATTTAACTTTCCCACACAAGACTTCAACATCTCTAACAATCCCTATTGGTGAAATAGTATCTCTATTGGCAAGCTTAATTGTAACATAAATATCTTCTAACTCAGCGGGTGCAATATCATGCATAATTTCTTTATATAAGGAAATAGGTATTGCACTGGCACTAGCACCCATATCACATAAGCCATGATAACAATGATCTCCTATTTTAACAGAGATAAAAGGCATGCCTACAACAGGTCTATGTATCTTAGCATCGGGTCTAGCAATATTAGCAGCATGATCACAAAAATAAATAACATGCCCATCAATATTATCAGCCAAGAGATCTTTAACCATAGCAATACTGGTTCAACTTTAATTTGCTCAGGAGGTGTATAAGTTCTAGTATTACTCTTACGAACCATAGTTGAAGCTTTAGCATGATCCTTTATCCTAACAGGGAAAGGTGGTTTCTCAACATAAATGGTAGGAACAATAGGATCATTATAAGTGATAATCTTTTCTTCAACTGTAATAGGTGCAACTACTTTTACTTCAATGGGAGGATTATATTTAAACCACTTCTCCTTAGGGAGATCATCGTGAGTAGCAAATGATTTGCAGAAAGAAGCTACTATCTCAGAGTCAAGTCCATATTTAGTGTTAAATCCATGAAAAGCATCGGTATCCATAAAAGACTTAACACAATCAAACTTAGGTGTCATACCTGACTCCTTACCATCGTCGGAACCCCAATCTTCAGTGTTGCATTTAGTTCTTTCCAATAAGTCCCACTTGAATTCAATAGTCTTCAACATATAAGAACCAGCACAGGAAGTATCGAGCATGGTGCGATCATTGAGAGAAAGCCGAGCATAAAATTTTTGAATAATCATTTCTCTTGAGAGCTCATGATTGGGGCATGAATATAACATTGACTTAAGCCTCCCCCAAGATTGAGCGATGCTTTCTCCTTTGTGAGGCAAAAAATTATATATATAATTACGATCACGACGAACAAGATGCATAGGATAAAACTTCTGGTGAAATTCCAGCTTCAATCGTTTATAGTCCCAAGATCCCGTATCATCACATAGCCTATACCGTGTCAATGCATCTCCCTTCAAAGATAAAGGGAAGACCTTCCTCCTAACAACATCATCGGGTATACCTGCAAGCTTAAATAATCCACAAACTTCATCCACATAGATAAGGTGTAAATCGGGATGCAATGTTCCATCTCCTAGCAGTTTCTCTATCATACCCGAAGGAATTTCGAAGTAAAAAAATTCAGTAGGTTGAGGAGCAACTCTTTGCTCTACTGGTCGGGGCGAAGATGCACCGAACAAGCCCCTCAAAGGATTAGTTTCCATAGTAAGAAGTGACCAAAAATTTCAGCACACTATATAAATGTTTCCTTACCAAGTTCCACTCACCAAAGGCGCTTCACTCCCCAGCAACGGCGCCAGAAAAGAGTCTTGATGACCCACAAGTGTAGGGGATCTATTGTAGTCCTTTTGATAAGTAAGAGTGGTCGAACCCAACGGGGAGCAGAAGGAAATGACAAGCGACTTTCAGTAAGGTATTCTCTGCAAGCACTGAAATTGTAGGTAACAGATAGTTTTGTGATAAGATAATTTGTAACGGGTAACAAGCAATAAAAGTAAATAAGGTGCAGCAAGGTGGCCCAATCCTTTTTTAGCAAAGGACAAGCCCGACAAGTTCTTATAATGATAAAAGCGCCCCAAGGACACATGGGAATTATCGCTGTTAGTTTTCATCACGCCATATGATTCGCGTTAGTCACACTTTGATAATTTGATATGTGGGTGGACGGTGCTTGGGTGCCGTCCTTTCTTGGACAAGCATCCCACTTATGATTAACCCCTATTGCAAGCATCCACAACTACAAAAGAAGTATTAAGGTAAACCTAACCATAGCATGAAACATATGGATCCAAATCAGCCCCTTACAAAGCAATGCATAAACTAGGTTTTAAGCTTCTGTCACTCTAGCAACCCATCATCTACTTATTACTTCCCAATGCCTTCCTCTAGGCCCAAATAATGGTGAAGTTTCATGTAGTCGACGTTCACATAACACCACTAGAGGAGAGACGACACACATCTCATCAAAATATCGAACGAATACCAAATTCACATGACTACTAATAGCAAGACTTCTCCCATGTCCTCAGGAACAAACGTAACTACTCACAAAGCATATTCATGTTCATGATCAAAGGGGTATTAATATGCATTAAAGATCTGAACATATGGTTGGTTTCCAAAGATTGGGTTATCACCCTTACTGTTCGGGTCACATAAACCGGCAGTGCAAATCCAAAGCTCACAGGTATGAGACTATAGTTGTGTTTCAAAATTATATCTCACAATAGGTTTATTAGTGACTCTTTTTCCATATTCATGGTTATATATAAAGATATTATGACCCGCCCTGCGGTAAGCTGCCAAGGGATCTTGTGATCTATTTCTGAGTGTAGGACGGTTCAGAGACTTGCTCAAGCATAAGGAAAACAGATGATAAGTATAATACGGGTGAACATAAGATGGCGGCTTAACAATGTTGAGCATCAAAAACGTGTACGATGGCACGGCAAAACAAAGTTATTTCTACCCTATTACATGACTCCCTGAGTCCAAATAATTAATATTGTTTTTCAGTAGATCACAGGTATGAGCCGCCTGGCGGATTAATTCTCGTGTTGACCTGAAGCATCCGAGTCAGCCGTCTCCGCTTCTTCGCCCTGTTCCCTTTCCTGGAAGGTTGATGATGACCAGTCAATGCCATTCAAAGATTCAAATTCAGCTTCATCATCAATTAGTCCGGCCGGGTCAACTTCAGGGGTGAAGGTATGCTTATGGATTGGGAGGATCAGGCTGGTCACTTTATAATGTGGCGTTGGAATTCTCCAGTTCTCCGCGTCATAACCCGGCTGGTACTTGGTGAGATCTGTTTCATCAGCTATCAGGGTGGCCACAGGGCATTTCTCCTTCACACAAGTGGCGAAGTCTTCCTGTTCGAAGGGAGTGCCATCCTCCTTAAGGCTTGGATAACCAATGGCGATGTCGGCCGGGTCTAACTCCAGTAGGCAAGCTTTGGCCCGGCTTAAGGCAGCCACGGCTCCGGCTCTTGCAGATGACCGCCTTAGTTCAGTGAACCGTTGGGGTAGCACATAAAGCTTCCTTAGTACATCCGCCAGGAGGGTGGGAACTTCATTGGACAGGGCCACTGTGGCTAAAGCACGCTGAGATCCGGTGTAGAGTTGTTCCACCAATGTATAAACCACCTTCAGATTTATCAGCATGTCCTAGTTAAGATTTGAACTCCTGGGGCCTGCATAAACAATGTCAGGTGAGTTAATGACAATTTATATGATCAATAGATAGATTCAAGTATTTAACACTTGCAGGGCGACTTACCGAAGATTGCTGAGACCATCTGAGATACATGGCGCTTTAAACGGGATAATTCGACAGATGCCTCTTCAAGAGCCACCTCTGTTTTCTCAACTCAATTGATCAAAGCAATATTTTCATCAGCCCAGGCCTTTTTCTCCATTTAAAAGTCTTTTTTCAGTTTTTCTTATTCAGGTATACTAAATTCAAACTTGGAGTTGGCTCTTTGGGTTTCCGTCTCTTGTGCTTCCAGGCGGTTCTTCAAGTCAGATACTTCTGATTCAAGCTGACTGGTGGTGGCCTGTACAAATACCGGGTCAAAATCATGACTGTTATCATACAATATTAAGTCCCATGCCTTTTGCAAGCAACAACACTTGGCACTTGGGGGCTAATGTCTACCAAAGAATTTTACCTAAGTGGTGGTTCATGAGACCAAGCAGTTTGCAAGCAAGAGTACTTGGCACTTGGGGGCTAGTGCATATTGCTGTTAAAATTTTACAAGTATTTTATTCTATACAAGCATACGAAGTACCGGCTCAACCATGCTGATTAAGCCGGCCCTTGGGGACTACGGAGTAAGCCGGTTTCTTACATATTATCCAAAAATATCACTAATGTTATTAAGCTTGTTTCTAAGTCTACAACATATTCATCATAAGCAATAGACTTGGGGGCTGGCATAACAAGGATAAATTAGTACAGAGAAGGGATTGTACCTCAAACTTCTGGTGCATCTGCTTCACCATATCAATTTCAACGTCATGGCTGTTGTGTACTTGGCTCTGGTAGCCAGAAAAAACTTCCCCAATACTCATATGAGTATAATCAACGACATCAAACTTAACCCTGCAGCGTTCCAGAAGCTCCTCCTTGGCGGAACACTTGGCTAGCACGGTTGGTCTACCTGGCTCAGCAAAGCCGGTCTTGGTGATCTCAACATCAGGGTATTGAGGATCATCCAACCTGGCCGGGCTAATGACTTTCGTGTTTTCAGAACCATCGGCGGCTCGCTCGGCAGGCGGGTCAGCAATTGGCGTTAGCATGTCATGAGCTGGTTCAGGTGGCGGCTCATGAGTTGAGGTTTCAAGTGCAGTTGTTCCAAGTTCTGGCTCTTTGAGGATCGGCTCTTCGACCGGCTTGTTCTTCTTCACCTTTTTGCTGGGCTTTGCTTTTCCGCTGCATAAGATCAAAAGCTGCAAATACAATGAATTGAAATGAACACAAGATAAGCAGGTTATCATTACCCTGGAGCGGTTTTGAAAGCCGACAAATTGGACTGCATTGAATCGACAGAGGAAGGTGAAGTTTCCTGATAATTCGAGTCAGAAGAATTGAGTGGTTGATGAGTGAGACCGCCAAAGGATAAAAGGGATTTAAATCGGATGTGACCTCGTTCCGATGCTTCCTTGGTGTATTAGGTAAGCCAGAGGAGAGTTACGCATCCTTGCTGGTGCAGGTCTGCCTCCGGCTCTCATGAATCTGTCGCTTCAAAAGAAATTGAGGATCTTAATAAGCTATGGGATGTGAAAATCTTACTTTCCGGGTTACTCTTCAGATTTTCTGTCTTGGCAAAGGCTCGGAGTCGGAGGAAATGATAGTTACCTCTTCATCCTTTCCATGACTTGTTCATGTGTCCTCCTGCTGATAATCAGTGTCAATAAGGTGGTTAAAAAAGGAGCCAAGAGAGTCAAGGGCTACCTCCAACTCAGAAGTATCTTCTAGCCGAAGCAAATCAGAGGCAGTGGCCTTCTTGCCCTTCTTCTTCGCAGCCTCTTTCCTGGCGGCTCTCTTGGCCTTCCTGGCCTTCTTCACAGCCTCGTGATCATATTTGGCCTTCCCGAATTTATCACTAGCCTGTGAAAAGATCAGCAAAAGTATGAGTATAGATAAAATATCAAAGGATGAAGGTAATTTATTCAGATGCGCGGCTTACCGCTGGAGCCGGGTTAGCTTCGCAGAAGGGGCTTAAGTCCACCTTACCGCAGTCTGCTAGGCTTTCATTCAGGAGAGACTTGGTCATGTCGTTGATGATGTGGTCAAGTAAATCGTCAGAACTGTGCCGCAGAGGGTCATCTTTCTTGCCTATGTAGGTGTATATCAGGCCGGGGCGGCGGCTCAATGGAATGACCCACCAGGCGAGCCAAACCCGGACTAAATTGATGCCATTTAGCATGTTCCCTAAAAGAGCCTTGATTTTAGCCAGGGTGGGGGTGAGCGTCTTGCGTTCGGCGACTGTTATCTTATCAGGAAGTGGATGTTTGGACTCCAGACGTAGAGCACGAAAGCCGGGCAGAGGATTCTCATCAGCTGGAGAAGTGTCTTGACAATAAAACCATGTCTAGTTCCAGTCTTTGGGATGACTCGGTGGGTTGGCATAAGGAAAAATTATGTCTCTCCGACGTTGGATTGAGACACCGCCAAGTTCCAAGCTTTGTCCGTTGGCACACTCATTCTGGCGGTTTAAGTAGAATAACTCTCTAAAGAGTAGCAAGTTGGGTTCTTCTCCAAGATATACCTCGCTGAACACTTGAAAATTGCAAATATTAGACACAGAATTGGGTCCGATGTCTTGAGGACAGAGGTCAAAGAAGTGCAGGACGTCCCTGAAGAATTTTGAGCCGGGTGGTGAAAAAACCCAGTTCATATGGTCAGTGAAGACAATGACCTCCCCCTTTAGGCTGAGGAATTTCCTCCGTCGGGCAGGAGCACGATAGGACATAACTTCCTTCTTAGGCAGATAGCTGGTCTTCACAAAGTCATCAAGTGTACTGTCTGTGACGATGGATTTGACCCAGTTGCATGAAGTGGGTGGTTTCGGTGCCATTGTGATGAAAGCCTAAGAAAGAGTAAAAACTTCCGGTTCATACTTAAGCCGAAGAAAAACATTACAATGCATACTCAAGATGGAGGCTTATAAAGGGGCCTAATGGTATAAGGCTAATTATGTCAGATTATTTAAGCCGCCATGAGCGCCATAAGCAGTTAAGTTATCTAAACCGCCATGGGCGGTCAAGAGTATCAATTGAGCACTGCCTTTTTAAGCCGATGATAAGAGTCGCCATGGCTAGGCGGATCTAACAAATACAGTTTTTTGCCTAAGTGTTACCTAAGCAAGTTTCACAGGTTGCAGCAATTATTTTGGATCAAACGACTGTTCAGAAAAGAAAATATTCTAGACCTAAAAACGTGGTACAGATGAGTTCGTGAGTTCTAATAAGGCTTCTTTGCAAAAAAAGGGATCTACTAGTATAAAAAAATGGACGCGAAACAACTACCTCATCAGTTCCATACTATTTTTGGATCAAATGAGGCCGCGTTGGAAGAACTACGAAGAAACCGTAATGAACCACGAAGAACACAGAGGAACCTGTGAACCCTAATGCAGATCTGAGGTGTCGGAAGGAGAAGACTTATAGTTGCAGATCTACTGCGGAGGGTCGCCGCCGTTCTCTGGACTGACTCGGGTTGATGCAGCGGCCGAGGTTGAGGAAGACGAGGTGCGCTGCGGCAGCGGCAGAGCTTGAGCGGCAGTAGGGTTGCGAGAGGAAGAAGATGAAGAAAGGGGAGAACGAGGAAAGACCTGGTCGTGCTTATTTATAAGGGAAGATTGATAAGTGGGCGCGAAAAACAAGGAGGCCGAAAACATGGTTATCCAGCTACAAGGAAGCCTCGATTCTCGGATGGTCATTAAGATAAGGATCTGTTGAGATACGTTGGATAAAACGTGCATTAATGGTAGATGATGTCATGGCGGGTTACCACAAATCCAAAGGATGATGTCATGGCGGGTTACAAAAATTTTATACAAGTGAAGAGCACAAGATTTTGCCTAAGTATTGAAGATTGACATGAACCAGTTCAAATCAATATGGGGCCTAATGTTGGGGATATAACTATTAGGTATGACCCGCCCAGGAGGGGTCGGGTTATACCTATGAATACTCTTGCAGCCCAAGATAAAGCTTGAAGATGGCGGTTTAGTTAAAGGCCCAAAGCCCAAAGGCGACTTAAGGCCCGTAGAGATAAGCCGTCATATGTACATGACTTGTATTGTTAGGCAAGAGTAGTTATAGACCGATCCGGACACAGTTTATGAGCCGGCCGGGACTCTATGAGCCGCTAGGCGTCGACCTCTGTATATAAAGGGACGACCCGGCGGCGGTTCAAGGCAAGTAACATAAGATCGAGAGCTAGGTCAAGCGATTTCGCTCCCTGGTAATCGAGTCATAAGCAATCCCACTCAAAACTAGATCGTAGGCTTTTACCTTCACCGTAAGGGGCCGAACCAGTATAAACCACGTGTCCTTTGTCCCGATTAACCCCTTTAAGCTTCCTAGTTGCGATGGCTCCATGACTAAGTCCTTCCACTAGGACATCTGACGTGACAATTCCACGACAATAAAGAAAAAGATTCCCAAGCTCTTCGCGATGCTGAAATCGGCGAAAGTAGAAATTAAAGAAAGAGCATCAAGTATTGACGATTAACAAGACCACTAGTTTCAAGAAAAATTGCAAAGGGAATGCAAGGGAACTTCAAGAAGAATGGAAAGCAAGTTGTCACACCCGTGAAGAAGCCCAAAGTTGGACCTAAGCCTAAAAATGTGTGCTTCTACTACAAAGGAAATGATCACTGGAAGCGGAACTACCCCAAATATTTGGTGGATAAGAAGGATGGCAAAGTGAACAAAGGTATATTTGATATACATGTTATTGATGTGTAACTTACTAGTGCTCATAGTAGCCCCTGGGTATTTGATACCTATTCGGTTGCTAAGATTAGTAACTCGAAACAGGAGTTGTAGAATAAATGGAGACTAGTTGAGGGTGAAGTGATGATGTGTGTTGGAAGTGGTTCCAAGATTGATATAATCATCATCGCACACTCCCTATACTTTCGGGATTAGTGTTGACCTAAATAAATGTTATTTGGTGTTTGCGTTGAGCATGAACAAGGTAGGATCGTGTTTATCGCAATACAGTTATTAATTTAAGACAGAGAATAATTGTTATTCTATTTACAAGAATAAAACCTTCTATGGTCATACATCCAATGTTAATGGTTTATTGAATCTCGATCGTAGTGATACACATATGCATAGTATTGATGCCAAAAGATGCAAAGTTGATAATGATAGTGCAACATACTTGTAGCACTGCCGTTTAGGTCATATTGATGTAAAACGCATGAAGAAACTCCATGATGATGGGCTTCTGGAATCACTTGGTTATGAATCATTTGATACTTGCGAACCATGCCTCATGGGCAAGAAGACTAAAACTCCATTCTCCGGAACAATGGAGCGAGCCAATGACCTACTGGAAATAGTACATACCGATGTATGCGATCCGATGAGTGTTGAGACACGCGCAGGGTATCATTATTTTCTGACCTTCACAGATGATTTGAGAAGATATGAGTATATCTACTTAATGAAACACAAGTCTGAAACGTTTGAAAAGTTCAAAGAATCTCAGAGTGAAGTGGAGAATCATCATCACAAGAAAATAAAGTTTCTACGATCTGATCGCAGAGGCAAATATTTGAGTTATGAGTTTGGCCTTCATTTAAAACAATGTGGAATAGTTTCACAACTCACGCCGCCTGGAACACCACAGCGTGGTCTGTCCAAACATCATAACCGTACTTTATTGGATATGGTGCATTCTATGATGTCTCTTACCATTTTACCACTATTGTTTTGGGGTTATGCATTAGAGACAGCCACATTCACATTAAATGGGGCACCATCTAAATCCGTTGAGACGACACCGTATGAACTATGGTTTGGCAAGAAACCTAAGCTGCTGTGTCGGTGTACTAAAGTAGGGGTACCTTAGTACCCCGAACTTGTGTACGGGCAGTCGCAGCACCCCGCGGCAAGGCTTGCCGGGCGCCCGCCAAGACCCTCCGTCAATACCTACTACCGCCATTCAAGAACAAAGTATCAACTCGAGAAGACAAAGGCCCCAAGAAGAGGAGCTTGCCGAAGGCTAGCCAAGGCGCCCTGAAGACTTGCCGCGACGCCAAGGCCCCGGAAGCAGCCGCCGGCAAGCAAGCTTGCCGGCACAACAAGAGAAGGGCCGCAAGGCACTCGCGCGCAAGGTTGCCACCCAAACTCCAAATAAGATCTAGCGACGTGTCACCCCAAAGCCATCCCAGGCACGTGGCGAGGCGCCGCACAGCCATGCGAGCAAGGTGGCAAGCAGAGTGACAGAGACGCCATCGTGGCAACCGTGGCTCACCTAACGGCCGCTTTTTTGCATCACATTAGCGACCGGACGGCATTAAATGCCCTTGTCCCCGCCGCCGAGTTAGGTAGGGGACACTTTGGTCATCAAGTACCAACTCATGCTTTTACCTTTTTACCCCTCTTCCCACGCCGCCACCGTGGTTGCCCCTTCGACTATAAAGGGAGGCCCTTGCGCACGAGAAGGGGTTCGTCCATTCGACACCCACAACACCACCATACGCCGGCCTCGAGCAAGATCAAATACAAGCACAAAAGCAGCAGAGGGGTTTTATCTCTCCCGAGAGCCCCGGCTGGGTAAAATCACCCGCCTCCCGCTACTCGACCTCGATCCGCTCACAGACGCCCGCCTCCCCGCCGACTAGAAGGGCCCCTGTGTTCTATAGGTGCTCGTGGGTCGCACAGAGACCGCCTGACATCTTTGGCGCGCTGTAGGGGCTGCGCCGAGGTCGTGAGCATCCGATCCGCCTCGCGCGCTACATCAACGCTTTCATCAACATGCCACCAAGAAGAAGCCTTCGAGGTGGCCGCCCGCTCTACATCGATTTGCCACCACCGCCGAGCAAGCGGGCGGTGGAGTGGACGCCGGCGGCGAGCGGGCACCGACGGGACTCACGCCGTCACCAGTCCAAAACAAGGCCTCGCAAGAGTCGGGCGACCGCGGCAGACACCACACCTTCCCAGAGGTGCAAGGTCGACAACGCCCGGTGCTCCTAGCACCGTGCTCGCATTGGAGCAAGGCCAAGCTGGTGGGTCGCGGACGCTCGAGGTCAAGATGCACGCCAAAGATGTCGGGCGCGAGTGAGGTACGGCCGCCGGACGGGTGTGGCACCTCCCAATCCAGCTTGGGAGTCCGAGCACATCCGCTCCTCGCGCCGCTTGCCGCCACCGCCACCCAAGATAGCAGAGGAAGCACCGCCCGAGCCCACCTGCTTAGATTACCTCCGCGCCACACAAGATTGACGATCGAGGATGACCATATATAGCCTCATCGGCCGCTTAACGGCGATAAGCCCCGCAGCCGAGCGATCGAAGCCTTCGCAGGCGCCCAGCGCAAGCCGACACCGACAAGACCATTGGGGTGCCACCTCCGTGCACTCCCAGCCCCGGGCTAAGATCGCCACCGCCGACCAACCCCGACGCCGACTCCACCGCGTCGTCGGACCCGCTAACTCGCCAGGACTAACGCCACGCTTCTCCGAGAACGACAACACGAGGACGCCGCACTCACATCGAAGCGCCGGAGAGAAGCGCGACGTCAATCGACCAGCGCCGGCCCATCTGTCGACGACGCACGCACTGGGAACCAGCGACTTGTCAGACGCGCAGGTCGCCTGCGCTCACCAGCGAGCTGCGGCAAGTCCAAAGGGCCCAAAACCAAGAATTTCTGCCGACGCGTCGAGAAGTACGATGGCAGGATACATCCGCCGGAGTTCCTCAAAGATCTACACCATCGCGTGCAGGCTGCCGAGGGTGCGACGAGAAGATCCTCGCCAACTACTTCCGGTGCTCAAACCCAACGCCGATCTTGGCTCGTGCACTTGCCGGACGGCTCCATCTCTTCATGGGCGACTGTGTCATCAGTTTGTCGGCGCTTTCACAAAGTGCCACAAACCCCATGGCCGAGAGAGCGATCCAGATCCGCTTGTCCGTAAGGAGGAGAGCCCTCGCAAGTACATACAGAGATTCAGCCAGTGCGGCGCAACATCCTGTGACGCCCACCCCGCCAAGATCGGCGCTGCTCCATCGTAACGCGCGCAACCGCAGGATGAGGGAGGAGATGGCGATGTGCAAGATCGAGATGTCAACGAGCCCTATGCTCGCCGACAAGTGTGCACGGGCCGAGGAGGGGAGGAAAATCCCTGAGAGATTGCAGGAGCGTATGGGTCTCGACAGTGAGGATGCCCCCCAAGGAAGAACCGGCGCGAACAACAGAAGAGAAAGGCTAAGGAAGTGCTAGCTGCTGAGCATTCCGGCAACGGAGGCGGCTCCGACAAGGCCAAAGCCGATGACTCCGGCGAGGCTGTGGTAGCCGCCGACAAGCAGGATGGCTCCGGCAAGCGATATTGCAAGATTCACCGCACCAAGGGCCATGACCTCCAAACCTGCAAGAAAGTAGAGCAGATGGCGGAGCTGCAGAAAGCTGAATACGAGCGCCGCGACGAGAGGGCCCAGGGAGTTGGCGGAGGATCCGGCAAGAAGCTTCCCGCTCGGGGAGGGCACCGCGGCAAGGCCAAGCCGCGGCAAGGAGATAGGCCTCCTCGTGGCCGCGACAAGGACGAAGATGAAGATGAGGATGATGAGATGGAGGAAGATGAGACCGATGACCAAGAGTTTCGTAGGCAACAAAGGTGTTGTGCATCGATGGCGGCGCTTCTCGCACGCCGCACCGCTAACTCAAGCAAAGGTGCGAAGTGAACGCAGCAGAGCCGTCCGTCGAGTCGCGCAGCCTCTGAAGTGGTCCAAAGACGCCCATCATCTTCGATGTTGAGGACCACCCCGATCGATCATCATGGTCGGGTGCTTGCCGATGTTGGTCTCACCAACAATCCGCAACCTCAAGTCACGAAGATGCTGGTTGACGGCGGGCCGCCTGAACCTGATTTCTCCGTAGTGCTCAAGAAACCCGATCCCCGACAACAGCTCAAGAAACCGGTACCTTTCAAGGGATAAATCCGGAAGGAGCAAGTCAAGGGGAAGATCACACCGCCAAGGACATTTGGCAGCGAATCGAACTTCGTGACGAGAGGGTCACGCTTGATGTTGCCGATATCCCATTACCCTACAATGGGATACTCGGCCGACCAGCGCTTGCCAAGTTCATGGCAGCCTCTCACTATGCATACAATGTGCTAAAGATGCTCGGTCCGATAAGTGTCATTTCTGTCCAAGGTGACAAGAAGGATGCACTTATTTGCACCGACAAGATCTACCGGAAGCAGCAGCATGCAGAGTGCAAGCCACTTGCCGCTGAAGCTCCCCGGGGAAGAAGAAAGCCAAGTCCGCAAGAGCAGCTCGATGCCCACTCCGCAAGCGCGCTCCGGAGTGCTGCGCTGCCGCCGAGGACGCACCATCGAAGCTCCACCGCAAGTGCAAGAAGGCAAAGGCAGCTTCACCAGAGACCAAGAAAGTGGCCGCTAAGGAGGACGGCACCGGTGGTACCTTCACCATCGCCACGCTTGATCCTAATAGGAAAGCGCCGCTGCTTTCTCTGCGGCGAATGTCGATGTGTTTGCATGGCAGCCATCCGACATCCCCGTGTTCCTGTGGAAGTAATCGAGCACCACCTTGCCGCCGCCTCACGCCGCCCATCAAGCAAAGAGTTAGAAAGCAAGCAGAGAGCATCAAGAATTCATAGCGAGAGGAGATCGTAGTTGTAAGCGGCGGGCCTGGTCCGAGGAGTACTCCATCCGACGTGGCTAGCCAACCCAAAGAGTCGTGGCGCAAAGGCAAACGGAAGTGGAGACTTTGCATCGACTTCACTGATGTCAATAAAGCCTGTCCCAAGGATCCATTCCCCCTGTCGCGCATTGACCAAATCGTTGACTCCACAGCAGGATGTGATCTGCTCTCATTCCTTGATGCTTACTCAGGATATCATCAGATCTTCATGGCAGAAGAGGATGAGGAGAAAACCGCATTCATTACTCCATGTGGCACATACTGCTTCGTACGGATGCCTTTTGGGTTGAAGAATGCTGGTTCGACATTTGCAAGAGTAGTCAGCCATGCTTTTGAGCCACAGTTGCACAGAAATGTAGAAGCTTACATGGATGACATAGTGGTCAAGAGCAAGGACAAAGAGACTTTGATCCAAGATTTGGACGAGACCTTCACAAATCTGTGCAAGATCAACCTCAAGTTGAATCCCGAGAAGTGCGTGTTCGGAGTCCCTTCCGGCAAGCTTCTCGGATTCTTTGTGTCACAGAGGGGCATTGAAGCCAATCCCGACAAGATCAAGGCCATCGAGCAAATCAAGCACCGAAGCGAGTCAAGGACGACGAAGGCTTGCTTGCTGCGTTGTCGCCTCAAAGCAGTTCATTTCCAAGTTCGCTGAATGCGCCGCCGCTTTTCAAAATCTTGAAAAAGGCGGGTCCAAAGAAGTGGACTCGAAGCGGAGGCTGCGCCGCAGACTTGAAGAAATATTTGTCCTCCACTCCAACACTTGTCGCACCTAAGCCACAAGAGAAGTTGTCGCTATATCCGCGGCAACCAATCAAGTGGTTAGTGCTGTGTTAGTGGCGGAGAGGAAGGCGATGATGAGCCACCGCCGCATGCAAGCGAGTCCAACGACAAGCGTGGGGCTTCCCGACAAGCTCCGCCCGACAAGCCCTGATCCGGCAAGTTCGTTCCGCGAGGATGGGTCTCCGCAGCCACAAGAAGAGAAACAGAAGAAGATGGTGCAGCCCACCATTTTGTCAGCCTTCTACAGGGGCTAGATCAAGGTACTGTGTGCAAAGTTGCTTTTCGGCCTCCTCATGGCCTCAAGGAAGCTGCACCATTACTTCCAAGCGCATGAGATCACAAAGGTCACCGCTCGCTGAAGAGGATATTGCAAAATCCGTAAGCAACAGCAGGATTGTCGAGTGGGCACTAGAATCGCAAGCTTTGGCCTCAAGTTTGAAAGTACTTCAACCATTCAGAGCCGAGCATTGGCAGAATTTATAGCGAATGGACGCCAACACCGATGAAGAAACTCCGGAGAGGAGCATCCCGCCAAGGAAGCAGCAAAGAATGGATCATGTACTTTGATGGTGCCTTCGCTGCAAGGTGCCGGTAAGGGCGCATTACTTGTCGCACCCACCGGAGAGCACCTCAAGTACATGGTCCAGATGCATTTTCCCAAGGAGCAAGCAACAAACAATACCGCAGAGTATGAGGGCTTGCTTGCTGGACTCAGATCGCGCGTAACTTGGGATCGAAGCTTATTGTCGGGGTGACTCACAGCTTGTCGTCCGCCAAGTTAACAAAGATTATCAGAGTCCGTTGATGGAAGCATAGATTGATGAAGTGAGGAAGCTAGAAGAGCATTTTGACGGCCTGCAAATGGAACATGTTCCAAGAGCTTAGAATGACATTGCAGATGGCCTGTCAAAGTGCGCCGCCTCAAGTTGCTCGTGGAACCAGGGATTTTGTGCTCAGCCGACTCAGCCATCTGTGACGCCATCAATCGGACAGAGCAAGAAAAGAAAGTTGGTTATCGGCGACTACTTTCCGCAGAGCTCCCCGGCCGCCGCCAAGAAGGTCCCTGTGATCAACACGTAAAGTGCCGAGGAGCGATCTGCTCCGGCAAGCCCTGTGGCTCGTTCGTTGAAGCGACGCCCCGATAAGTCAGGTCCCGACACGCTTGCCGGGAGCATCATGCTCGGCAGATCCCGATCCTTGCCGTGGAAGCGAATGTTCCCGCAGCAGATTTGCGCCTTTAGTCCTTGTCGCCGAGCCTCGTGCTCCGGCATGATGGGCACAACAGATCGCCCATTTCTTCAAACAGGGAACTTCCCGAGGAACAAGAAGAAGCGGAGAAAGTAGCCCGGCAATAAGTATGTACCAGTTTGTCGATGACATACTGCATGTAAGAAGACTCAACGGAGTGAAATTGAAGTGCATTTCCGAAGATGGACGGCAATGTTGGCGGAGATACATGGAGGCATATGTGGTCACCACATTGGCGCCAAGAGCACTTGCCGCAAAGCTTTCCAAGAAGGTTTCTTCGCCGACAGCCCTCCGTGATGCAACCGCACAAGTAACCAAGTGTGAAGCGTGCTGTTCCCATTCCAAACAGATTCATCAACCAGCTCAAGCTCTCCAAACAATCCCTTTGTCCCGCCATTTTCGTCCAGGGCTCAACATCTCGCCCCTTCCCCGAAGTCGTCGGGGCTTTGAGTACTTGTACGCTGTAATCGACAAGTTCACAAAGTGGCCTCAAGTTGAACCAGTGAGGAAGGTGATAGCACAATCAGCAGCAAGTTCTTTAGGTCGATTGTTTGTCGCTTCGATCCCTAACAGATCATCACCGACAATGGCACACACGCTTTACGAGCCACACCTTCATGCAAGACGCCCAAGATCTTGGCACCAAGATCTGCTTTGCTTCGCTTGCTCACCCTAGAAGCAACGGGCAAGCGGAGAGGACGAACGCTGAAGTGTTGCGCGGCTCAAGACCGTAACTTTCGGCTGTGCTGTATAAATGCGAAAGAATTGATCGAGCAATTGCCGGTGGTTCTTCGGTCGATCAGATTTACACCAAATCGAGCCACTAGCCGCACACCTTTTGCTCTTGTCTATGGAGCAGAGGCGCTTCTCCCACGGAACTCAGATACGGATCGCCACGAGTGCTCGCTATGATGAGTTTGAGTAAGAGCAGCTGCGGCAAGATGACGCTACCGCCCTCGAGGAGGATCGCCTTCAGTGCTGCCAGGCGAGATGCTCGCTACCAGCAAGCTTTGCGCCGCTATCATAGCCGCAAGGTTAACGCCGAAGCTTCGAGGAAGGCGACCTTGTTCTTCGCGCGCTCAATCCGCCAAGAATTCAAACAAGTTGACACCGGTGGAGGGCCCTTATCGGGTGAAACGAGTCACTAGGCCCGGCGCTGTCCGCTTTGAGATCAAGATGGCGCTCGGTGAGCAATTCCTCGAACATAGAACATCTTCGCAAGTTTTACCTATATATGCGCGGTTGCGGACCTGCTCCGCAACCACATTTTGTACAAGCCTTGCCGCTGTTGCATGTAACACTTTGTACAAAGTCGGGCGCAGCCCCTGCGTAAATAAAGTTTATGTGCCTTGCACGCCTTGTCAAGTTCAAGGCATTTTCTCTTTGCATATATATCCATAATATGTGCAGCACTTATCCCTCGTAGTTTATAAGGAATCTTAAGGTCTCATATCGTTATTTTCTTCTTTCTTCTCAAAGAAGATCCCTCCACCCACAAGTTAACCAGGGGAGAGATAAAGGTTTGGACCAGCGCTGTTCAAAAGAATCTAGCCTTGCCGGACGAAGAAGACAGTAAAGCTAAGTAGCCAAGTTTGAGCTTAGTCAATCTTAAATTTTTCAAGTTATATCCCTTGAATGTTCGTGCCTTGTATGGAAAACCCTGTAAAGGAGGAATCGACTCATGCTAAGTCGCGCCTTTGCGTTGTTTCTCGAGCCCGCCAACAATACAAGTGAGCTACAACTAGCCCCGACAAGATTTCTGTCGAAGCAAAGACCGCCAATACATCGATGTTCCAAGACTCAAAGAAGTGTGTCATACCGCAAGGTCCCTCAAAGCGCAGGTAAAAGCATACAAGGGACGAACGGAGTAAAGGGAATAACATAGCAAGCAGTACCTGTAATAAAGTTATATTACAAGAATGACTTATTGTGGCACCGACCGAAATTGTTCTCGAACCAAAATGGCAGCAAAGAAGAAAAAGGGAGAAGAAGGGCGGCCTAATCCACGCTACCGCCATCGACCCTCCTAACCTCGCTCACCTTGTCCACGATGGGTGCGACGATGGCCTTGAGCTCCTCAAGATCAGCGCCTCCCAGAGCTTCTTGGTGACGCGGAGAGGTCGATGCCCGGGTTATGGAAGAGGACCTTCACCAACACCTTCTCCAAAACCCCGCACAGATCGCGCGCACTCGGGCGGCCAACTCGCCCGGGATCCTTTCCCTGAGCTGCCGGAGAGCCGCCACCACATCCTTGAAGAAAAGCGTGAGCTTGGCGCTGGCCGGAGATTCTCCTCAGAGAGTACCCGGCCCGCTGTTCAGCTCCGCCAACTCCTCGTCAATGAGCGCGGGCGATGTTGACGAGGCCCTCCGCCCGAGCTCCACTGTGGTCTTGAGGGCATTCTGGCCTCGGCGGCCCTCGCCGCCAGCTCCTCGTTACCCTTGAGGTCTTTCCTCAGATATCTTCCCGCTTCTTGGCGGCATCCAAAGATTCCATCAAGGTGGACAATTTCAGCTCTAGATCAGCGCTTTCGAATCCTGGCGACGCTCAGCTCCTTGATCTTCTCGGAGAGCTGAGCTTGCAGGTCGCTGTATGCGCAGCATCCTTCTCGCGATCGCTACTGAGTACGGCAAGTTCTTCATTCTTCCTTGTCGCGTCCGCCCCACCAAGGCCACCTTCTCCTCTAACTCTTTCCTGGCAGCTTCAGCAGCCACGGCGGCATCCTTCGCCTCCTTGAGCACCCCGCCAAGTGATTGTTCCCGGACGGCGAGCTCCTCGTCATGGCTGTCCAAGTCGCCTTCCTCTCAGATCACCACCGTCCCGCTTGGACAGCTCCTCGGCGGCAAGCTCTGCTGCTCCTCGGCCGTCCTTCTCCAGATGAACGCCTTCTTCGCCTCGCCGAGCTGCGCCTCTCCTCAAGAATGGACCGGAGGGCCTCTGTTCTTGCGCTCTTGAGCTCTTGCGCATGTTTCTCTATATCAGCTCCCGCCTGCACGACAAGCGCTTCCCGGGACTCAAGCTTCGCTTGCCGGGCGCGGTAGAGTGACACCAGCTTCCAGAGCAGCTACTCCTCCTCGGACTCGCCGCTACTGCTGCTTGGCCTGTCGACCACTGACAGCCCAGTAGAGGCAAGTATTTCCCCGTCGAACTCCTCTCCTTCAACCGGCGCCCTGGAGCTCGATGCCCAGGGGAGCTTAATATACACACCCTCACCGGCTTTCAAGTAAGCGCCGGGCTGGGGCTCCTCGGAGCCCAGTGCTGCGTCAGCGGAGGAGGGGTCGGCAGTCGGTGCAGCGCCTCGCGCTCCTGCGTCCTCCGGGTCGTCAGTACGGTCGCCGGACCCCTCGCCAGTCCCCGTACCAGTGGCCTTGGCGGCCTCTTCGCCGGCTCCGCGCCGGCCTCTTCCTCATCAGCAGCGGCATCCCCAGTGTTGCCGCGCCCGCCCTCCTCGCCGGTGGCCTCAGCTTCCATCGGGTCCCCGAGGGGAGGATCTGAAGACAGAGAGAGGAAGGAAAAGTCAAGCAAATACCCACAAGAAAGAAAAGGGGATCAGCAGAACCCAGGGAGAGTCCCCGGCAAGAAGGGTCACCTGTGCTGGGCTCTGTGATCGTGGGCTCCACCACCGGGGGCTCGCTGGTTCCACCCCTTGCCGGAGATCCCTTCCTTGTCGGAGAGGGTTCCCATATCGGGAATCGCCCTCGGTGGCGAGGTCGGCCGACGGCACCTCCGGTCGGCCTCCGAGTGCTCCCCGTGGGCCTGTTCGCTCTCAGATACAAAAAAGTCAACAATAAAGATGTTGGCGAAGAAGAAGCAACCATGCTACCCCACGACAAGAAGTGAATCAAGGCACTTAAGCCGGGGCTGGCTGGGGCCGCAGGAGGGAAGGGACCGGGTCCGTCAAAGTGGTCTCTGACGATCTTCTGCCGCCACAGCAGGATCGCCCTCGATGTTAACCACGGGACCTTGGCCTCTTCGCTGCCCTCTCCGCCAAAGTCCCGAGACGGAACAGGGTTTGGAGAGAAGCAGATTAGATACAAGACAAACAACAACAAGGGTCAAAAGAAAGACGAGTACAAAGATGAAGAAAGCCTTACTCCTCCTCCTCCCTCCTCTTCATCATCATCGAGCTCAGCGCGAGAGGTCAAACTCCGTACCCTCTCACGACGGCGTGGTGGAGGAGTAGGCTCCTCCGGCGCTGCCGAGGGCTGCGGCAGATCAGCGTGACGGCCCGAAGACCCGCCTCGCTTGCCGCGCGCTGGGACCCTCCCGCTGCAACGGTACTCGCCATGGTGGAACGTGTCCCACGGCGCCGCGGCTACTAGACGGCCTGCTCCTTCGCCAGCTCTCCGACTCGACGGAGGCGCCTTCTCGACGGAATTGGGGCTGCGCCAGGCTCCGCCGCGGCAAGTTGCTCGAAGACGGCTGGCTCGCGCCCTCGGCGGACTCGCCTGCCCGCCTCGACCTCCCTTCACCATCGCCTTCCCGCCAGTTCTTCCGGGCGGCAAGGCTTGCCGCCGCAATGCATCCGCCCGCCAACGTGAAGCCAAACCGCCACTGCGGCGGCGCCGCCGCCTCTTCGACCCTGCTAGCGATATACGCCACCATCGGGCAAGTGGTGGCGCGGTGAGGAGTTTCGCCGTCGAATTGACCGCCACCTCCGACAAGTCATAGAAGAATTGCTGCACGACTCGCAGCAGGCTCTATCCGGTTTGCACTTATCCCATGCGAAGTCGCACTGGCATCATTGCGCAGATACGATCGCTACCGGGAATTATTGCACAAGGGGACGACGCCTGCGCTAACCGGAACCACTCGATGATTGGGGTCATGCTTGAACATCTCCTCAAAGATCGCGCCAAGCTCCATGACTGTGAAGTTGAAGTTGAGGCCTGGGCGCAGCCTCATGAAATCTGCCGGGCCGCTGAACTGCCAGGCGGGCCTCCCCCTCGCCTGCAGAGGGGCGATACGGCGACGAAGGAAATCCGCGCCAACCGCCCCTGTTGTAAGTCCGGCATGCCTGAGCCGAAGGATTCGGGTGGTAGCGATCGTCAGCTTGGCGTCATCCGACGACAGAGCACTCCAGTCGTTGCCACGCACCACCCGAGTCTTGCGCAGCTTAGTGAACGATGGCGGATTGGCATCACAGATCCAGCACCACTTCGCCCTCCACTCGTCCCACTTGCTGCGGAGTTCGCCCGACAAGTACACCTCCTTCATGCCCATCCGGAGGTCCAGCGATTCCACCAGCCTGGCTCCTTTCTTGGCCCGAGGAGAGAAATAATGATGAAAAGAGCCACATTGGGGAGGATACCAACGAAGTTCTCGCAGAGGTAAAAAACCGCCATTGTCGAACGGCGCTAGATGAATCAAGCAGATGAAACCTGTAGGTGTTCATGATGTCGCAAAAGAAATCGGAAAAGGTGGGCAGAGCCCGCAATAGAAGAACACAGGAAGAAGTAGTACCCTTTGGGGCACTTCTTCGATTTGGACGCCCATGAAAGCACCGGCGTCGCGCGGATGCGCCTGCTTCCGCCGACCGAAGAGGTAAAACTCCGCCCGCAGTGCCTCCGGAGTGAGCTCGGGGGGGAAGAGCACCTGCTTCTTGCGCAGCGCCTCGAGCTCCAGCGCCTCGACTGATTTCGCGGCCTTCGCAGCCTTCGCGGCCTTCGTAGCCTTCCCGGCCTTCGGAGCCATGGCGGGGGCAGCGGGGGGAGGCGAAAGCGACGGCGACGACGGGCGGCGGAGTGCTGTTTTCTTCTCAATTTAGGAGACGAAGGAGAACGGCAGAGCTTTCGGAGGAAGGAACTGCAAGTGGCGGAAGTGGGGGAACGGCCCCGTTTTCTCTGCTTATAAACGGGGGATGCGAACGTTACGCATTTCCTGGAATTAAGTATTGACCACGTTCTCTCCCACGACGCCGCAATCGACGCGTGCCGTTGTGAGAGGGCACGGTGGACACGGAGTCCGATTTTTGTGTGGACCCAGGCCACGCGTGCCCATGCACTATTCTGGGCCTGGCCCAACAACGCTCGGCACCGTGTATGGCCCAGGCCCGGGGGCTCCTGTCGGTGTACTAAAGTAGGGGTACCTTAGTACCCCGAACTTGTGCACGGGCAACAGAAGACCTCAGCTGCAAGGCTTGCCGGGCGCCCGCCAAGACCCTCCGTCAATACCTACTACTGCCATTCAAGAACAAAGTATCAACTGAGAAGACAAAGGCCCCGGCAAGAGGAGCTTGCCGGGAAGGCTAGCCAAGGCGCTCCCAGAAGACTTGTCGCGACGCCCCGCGCGTCCCGGCAAGGCCCGGCGGCCGGCAAGCTTGCCGGCACAACAAGAGAAGGGCCGCGGCAAGGCACTCGCCGTGGCAAGGCTGCCACCCAAACTCCAGCGCATCCAGCGACGTGTCACCCCAAAGCCATCCCAGGGGCACGTGGCGAGGCACCGCACAGCCATGCGGAGCAAGGTGGCAAGCAGAGCTGACAGAGACGCCATTGTGGCAACCGGTGGCTCACCTAATGGTCGTTTCTTTTGCAATCGTTATGCACTGCACGGGCATTAAATGCCCTTGTCCCCGCCGCCGAGTTAGGTAGGGACACTGCTGGTCATCAAGTACCAACCTGCGTTTTTACCTTTTTACACCCTCTTCCTACGCTGCCACCTGTGGGTGCCCCCTTCAGACTATAAAAGGGAGGCCCATGCGCACATAGAAGGGGTTCGGTCCATTCGACACCCATAACACCACCATACGCCAAGGCCTCGAGCAAGATCAAATACAAGCACAAAAGCAGCAGAGGGGTTTTATCTCTCCGAGAGCCCCGGCCGGGTAAAATCGCCTGCCTCCCCCGCCCGACCTCGATCCGCTCACAGACACCTCCGCCCCCTGCTGACTAGAAGGGCCCCGTGTTCTATAGGTGCTCGTGGCCGCACAGAGACCGCCCCGACATGTTGTTTCTTAAAAGTTTGGGGTTGTGACACTTATGTCAAAAGGCTTCAGCCTGATAAGCTCGAATCCAAATCGTAGAAGTACGTCTTCATAGGATACCCAAAAGAAACAATTGGGTATACCTTCTACCACAGGTTCGAAGCCAAAAATCTTTGTTGCTAAGAATGAGTCCTTTCTAGAGAAGGAGTTTCTCTCGAAAGAAGTGAGTGGGAGGAAAGTCGAACTTGATGAGTTAATTGTACCTTCTCTTGAATTGGAAAGTAGCTCATCACAGAAAACCGTTCCCGTGATGCCTACACCAACTAGAGAGGAAGCTAATGATAATGATCATGAAACTTCAGATCAAGTTACTACTGAACCTCGTACATCAACCAGAGCACGATTTGCACCCGAGTAGTATGGTAATCCTGTCCTGGAAGTAATGTTGCTAGACCATGGCGAACCTACGAACTATGAAGAAGCTATGATAAGCCCAGATTCCAACAGATGGCTTGAGGCCATGAAATCTGAAATAGGATCCTTATATGAGAACAAAGTGTGGACTTTGGTGGACTTGCCCGATGATCGGCAATCCATAGAGAATAAATGGATCTTCAAGAAGAAGACTAACGCTTGTGGTAATTTTACTATCTACAAAGCTCGGCGTGTCGCAAAAGGTTTTTTTCGACAAGTTCAAGGGGTTGACTATGATGAGACTTTCTCAACTGTAGCGATGCTTAAGTCCGTCCGAATCATGTTAGCAATTGCCACATTTTATGAAATCTGGCAAATGGATGTCAAAACTGCATTTCATAAATGGATATCTCTAAGAAGAGTTGTATATGATGAAACCAGAAGGTTCTGTCGATCCTAAAGGTACTAACAAAGTGAGCAAGCTCCAGCAATCCATCTATGGACTGGTGCAAGCATCTCGGAGTTGGAATATACGCTTTGATGAAGTGATCAAAGCATATGGTTTTATACAGACTAACGGTGAAGCCTGTATTTACAAGAAAGTGAGTGGGAGCTCTGTAGCATTTCTGATAATATATGTGGTTGACATATTATTTGAAAATGATATAGAATTTCTGGATAGCATAAAAGGATACTTGAATAAGAATTTTTCAATAAAACACCTCGGTAAAGCTACTTACGTAGGGCATCAAGATCTATAGAGATAGATCGAGACGCTTCATAGGACTTTCACAAAGCACACACCTTGACAAGATTTTGAAGGAGTTCAAAATGGATCAGTCAAAGAAGGAGTTCTAGCCTGTATTGTTAAGTGTGAATTTGAGTAAGACTCAAAAGGCCGACCACTGCATAAGATAGAGAGAACGTCATTCCCGACGCCTCAGCCATAGGTTCTATAAAGTATGCCATGTTGTGTACCAGACTTGTTATGTGCCTTGCCATGAGTTTGGCAAGGGGGTACAATAGTGATCCAGGAGTAGATCACTAGACATCGGTCAAAATTATCCTTAGAGGGCTAAGGAAATATTTCTCGTTATGGATGTGATAAAGAGTTCGTCGTAAGGAGTTACATCGATGCAAGCTTTTTCCCCATTCAACATGACTCTGAGTCTTAATCTGGATACGTATTGAAAGTGGGAGCAATTATCTAGAGTAGCTCCATGTAGAGCATTGTAGACATAGAAATTTGTGAAATACATACGGATCAGAATGTGATAACCCCTTGACTAAACTCCTCTCACAAGCAAAACATGATCACACCTTAGTACTCTTTGGTGTTAATCACATGGCGATGTGATTATTGACTCTAGTAAACCCTTTGGGCATTGGTCACATGGTGATGTGAACTATGGGTGTTAATCACATGATGATGTGAACTATTGGTGTTAAATCACATGGCAATGTGAACTAGATTATTGACTCTAGTGCAAGTGGGAGACTGAAGGAAATATGTCGTAGAGGCAATGATAAAGTTGTTATTTTATATTTCCTTATTTCATGATAAATGTTTATTATTCATGCTAGAATTTTATTAATTGGAAACTTGATACATGTGTGCATACATAGACAAAATATCATGTCCCTAGTAAGCCTCTACTAGACTAGCTCATTGATCAGAGATGGTTAAGTTTCCTAATCATAGACATGTGTTGTCATTTGATAAACAGGATCACATCATTAGGAGAATGATGTGATGGACAAGACCCATTCATTAGCTTAGCATTATGATTGTTTAGTTTTATTGGTATTGCTTTCTTCATGTCAAATACATATTCCTCCGACTATTAGATTATGCAACTCCCGGATACCGGAGGAATGCCTTGTGTACTACCAAATGTCACAACGTAACTGGGTGATTATAAAGATGCTCTACAAGTATCTCCGAATTGGGTTGGCATGGATCGAGATTAGGATTTGTCACTCCGAGTATCGGAGAGGTATCTCTGGGCCCTCTCGGTAATACACTTCATAAGAAGCCTTGCAAGCAAAGTGACTAATGAGTTAGTGGCAAGACGATGTATCATTGAACGAGTAAAGAGACTTGCCAGTAACAAGATTGAACTAGGTATGAAGATACAGACGACCGAATCTCGGGCAAGTAACATACCAGACAAAGGGAATAACGTATGTTGTCATAACGGTTCGACCGATAAAGATCTTCGTAGAATATGTGGGAGCCAATATGAGCATCCAGGTTCCGCTATTGGTTATTGACCGAAGAGGTGTCTCGGTCATGTCTACATAGTTCTCGAACCCGTAGGGTCCGCACGCTTAACGTTCGATGACGATATTGTATTATATGAGTTATGTGATTTGGTGACCGAATGTTGTTCGGAGTTCCGGATGAGATCACGGACATGACGAGGAGTCTTGAAATGGTTGAGAAGTAAAGATTGATATATAGGATGATAGTATTCGGACACCAGAAGTGTTTCGGAGGGTACCGGGTACATATCGGGTCACCGGAAAGGAGTTTCGGGCAACCCCGGCAAAGATATGGGCTTAATGGGTCGAGGGAGGGACAGACCAGCCCGCAAGGGGGTGGCACGCGCCCCACCAGGGAGGAGTCCAATTGGACAAGGGGAGGGAGCGGCGCCCCCCTTTCCTTCTCCCGCTCCCTCTCCTTCCCCATTGCTCCCTCTGGTACAAGGAAGGGGTGCCGAATCCTACTACGACCCTAAGTAGGACGCCTCCTACTTAAGGGCGCGCCTAGGGCCGACCTCCTCTCCCTCCCTACTTTATATATGGGGGCGCCCCTAGAAGACACGTCAATTGTTCCAAGCCGTGTGTGGCACCCCCCCTCCACAGTTTACGCCTTCGGTCATATTCTCGCAATGCTTAGGCGAAGCCCTGCGCGGATCAAATCACCATCACCGTCACCACGTCTCGTGCTGACGAAACTCCTCTACTTCCTAGACCCACTGCTGGATCAAGAGCTCGACAGACGTCATCGCGCTGAACGTGTGTGCAGAACTCAGAGGTGTCGTACATTCGGTGCTAGATCGGTCAGAACGAGAAGACGTTCGACTACATCAACCGCGTTAAGCAAACACTTCCGCTTTTGGTCTATGAGGGTATGATGACCCACAAGTATAGGGGATCTATCGTAGTCCTTTCGATAAGTAAGAGTGTCGAACCCAACGAGGAGCAGAAGGAAATGATAAGCGGTTTTCAGCAAGGTATTCTCTACAAGTACTGAAATAAGTGGTAACAGATAGTTTTGTGATAGGATAAATGGTAACGAGGAACAAGTAACAAAAGTAAATAAAGTGCAGCAAGGTGGCCCAATCCTTTTTGTAGCAAAGGACAAGCCTGGACAAACTCTTATGATAGGAAAAGCACTCCCGAGGACACATGGGAATATCATCAAGTTAGTTTTCATCACGCCATATGATTCGCGTTCGTACTTTGATAATTTGATATGTGGGTGGACCGTGCTTGGGTGATGTTCTTACTTGAACAAGCATCCCACTTATGATTAACCTCTATTGCAAGCATCCGCAACTACAACAAAAGTATAAAGGTAAACCTAACCATAGCATGAAACATATGGATCCAAGTCACCCCTTATTTAAGCAACGATAAACTAGGGTTTATGCTTCATCACTCTAGCAACCCATCATCTACTTATTACTTTCCAATGCCTTCCTCTAGGCCCAATAATGGTGAAGTGTTATGTAGTCGACGCTCACATAACACCACTAGAGGTTAGACAACATACATCTTATCAAAATATTGAACTAATACCAAATTCACATGACTACTAATAGCAAGACTTCTCCTTGTCCTCGTGAACAAACATAACTACTCACAAAGAATATTCATGTTCATAATCGAGGGGTAATAATGTGCATAAAGGATCTGAACATATGATCTTCCACCAAATAAACCAACTAGCATCAACTACAAGGAGTAATCAACACTACTAGCAACCTACTAGCACCAATCCCGACTTGGAGACAAGAATTGGATACAAGAGATGAACTAGGGTTTGGAGATGAAATGGTGCTGGTGAAGATGTTGATGGAGATTGCCCTCTCCCGATGAGAGGAGCGCTGGTGATGACGATGGTGATGATTTCCTCCCTGAGGGAAGTGTCCCAGCAGAACAGCTCACGGAGCCCCAGATTAGTTCCGCCAAGGTTCCACTGTGGCGGCGAGTCTCGGCCCCGAAGGTTGTCTTCTATTTTTTTCTCATCGAAAGACTTCATATAGGATAAGATGGGCATCGGAGAGCCAGCAGGGGGCCCATGAGGTAGGGGGGCGCACCCAGGGGGGTGGCCCCCACCCTCGTGAGCAGGGTGTGGGCCCCCTGGCCTTCATCTTTGGCGACGATTTTTCTTTATTTATTTTAAGGTATTCTGTGGAGTTTCAGGACTTTTGGAGTTGAGCAGAATAGGCCTTCAATATTTGCTCCTTTTCCAGCCCAGAATTCCAGCTGCCGGCTTTCTCCCTCTTCATGTCAACCTTGTAAATTAAGAGAGAATAGCCATAAGTATTGTGACATAACGTGAAATAACATCCCATAATGCAATAAATATTGTCATAAAAGCATGATGCAAAATGGACGTATCAGGGTACGTGGACACACTCTCCCCCTCACGTTGCTATGTTTCTCCTAGATAGATCTTGCGTGAGCGTAGGATTTTTTTTTTTGAAATTGCATGCTATGTTTCCCAACAGTGGCATCTGAGCCAGGTCTACGCTTAGATGGTATGCACGAGTAGAACACAAAGAGTTGTGGGCGGTGATCGTCATACTGCTTACCACCAATATCTTATTTTGATTCGGTGGTATTGTTGGTGTCGGTGTACAGAAGTAAGGGCACTACTTTGTACCCCTTTACTTGTGCACGGGCAGTCAGAGCCAAGCCTGGGGCCACACTTAAGCAGGGCCGGGACAGGAAATCCAGGCCGCAAGACGGTCAAAGTGTTGGGGAACGTAGTAATTTCAAAAAAAATCCCACGCACACGCAAGATCATGGTGATGGTATAGCAACGAGAGGGGAGAGTGTTCGTCCACGCACTGTGAGACCGTAAGCGAAGCTTTAGCACAACGCTGTTGATGTAGTCGACGCCTTCACGATCCGACCGATCCAAGCACCGAACGACGGCACCTCCGAAGTTTAGCACACGCTCAGCTCGATGACAATCTCCGGCTCCAATCCAAAGAAAGCTCGGAGATGAGTTCTCACACGACGACGGCGTGGTACGGTGATGATGTTCTACCGCGCAGGACTTCGCCTAAACTCCGCGACGATATGACCGAGGTGGAATATGGTGGAGGGGGCACCGCACACGGCTAAGGAACGATCCGTAGATCAACTTGTGTGTCTATGGGGTGCCCCCGCCTCGAGATATAAAGGAGCTGGGAGGAGGAGGCGGCCAGCCAAGGAGGGCGCGCCAGGGGGAGTCCTACTCCCACCGGAGTAGGACTCCTTCTTTCCAAGTAGGAGTAGGAGAAGGGGGAAAGAGGAGGAAGAGGAGAAGGAAGGGGCGCCGCCCTTCCCTTGTCCTATTTGGACTGGAAGGGAGGGCGCGCCCCTCCTGGCTCCTTCCCTCTTCTCCTCGAGGCCCATGTAGGCTCAATAACCCCGGGTGCCAGTAACCTCCGGATCCTAAGAAATGCCGATTTCACCCTAACAATTCCAATGTCCAAATATAGGCTTCCAATATATCGATCTTTATGTCTCGACCATTTCGAGACTCTTCGTCATGTCCGTGATCACATCCGGGACTCAACAAACTTCGTACATCAAAACTTATAAACTCATAATAAAACTGCCATCGTAACGTTAAGCGTGCGGACCATACGGGTTCGAGAACTATGTAGACATGACCTAGAACTATTCTCGGTCAATAACCAATAGCGGACCTCGGATGCCCATATTGGTTCCTACATATTCTACGAAGATCTTTATCGGTCAAACCGCATAACAACATACGTTGTTCCTTTGTCATCGGTACGTTATTTGCCCGAGATTCGATCGTCGTGATCCAATACCTAGTTCAATCTCGCTACGCAAGTCTCTTTACTCATTACGTAATGCATCATCCCGTAACCAACTCATTGGTTACATTGCTTGCAAGGCTTATAGTGATGTGCATTACCGAGAGGGCCCAGAGATACCTCTCCGACAATCGGAGTGACAAAACCTAATCTTGAAATACGACAACTCAACATGTACCTTTGGAGACACCAGTACTCCTTTATAATCACCCAGATTACGCTGTGACGCTTGGTAGTACCCAAAGTGTTCCTCCGTAAACGGAGTTGCATAATTCTCATAGTTATAGGAACATGTATAAGTCATGAAGAAAGCAATAGCAAGATACTAAACGATCAAGTGCTAGGCTAACGGAATGGGTCATGTCAATCACATCATTCTCCTAATGATGTGATCCCTTAATCAAATGACAACACATGTCTATGGTTAGGAAACATAACCATCTTTGATTAATGAGCTAGTCAAGTAGAGGCATACTAGTGACGTTATGTTTGTCTATGTATTCACACATCTATCATGTTTCCGGTTAATACAATTCTAGCATGAATAATAAACATTTATCATGATATGAGGAAATAAATAATAACTTTATTATTGCCTCTAGGGCATATTTCCTTCAGCCTCCCACTTGCACTAGAGTCAATAATCTAGATTACATAGTAATGATTCTAATACCCATGGAGTCTTGGTGCTGATCATGTTTTGCTCGTGAGAGAGGCTTAGTCAATCGGTTCCGCAACATTCAGATCCATATGTATCTTTCAAATCTCTATGTCTCCCACTTGGACTTGGTCCCAATGGAATTGAAGCGCCTCTTGATGTGCTTGGTCCTCTTGTGAAATCTGGATTCCTTTGCCAAGGCAATTGCACCAAGATTGTCACGTAAGATCTTCATTGGCCCCGATGCACTAGGTATGACACCTAGATCGGAAATGAACTCCTTCATCCGCACTCCTTCATTTGTCGCTTCAAGCAGCTATATACTCGCTTCACATGTAGATCCCGCCACGATGCTTTGTTTAGAATCGCACCAACTTACAGCTCCACCGCTTAATAAAAACACGATCCGGTTTGCGATTTAGAATCGTCCGGATCAGTGTCAAAGCTTGCATCGACGTAACCATTTACGACTAGCTCTTTGTCACCTCCATATACGAGAAACATATCCTTAGTCCTTTTCAAATATTTAAGGATGTTCTTGACCGCTGTCCAATGATCCACTCCTGCATTACTTTGGTACCTTCCTGCCAAGCTTATTGCTAAGCATACGCCAGTCTGTACACAAGATTGCATACATGATAGAGCCTATGGCTGAAGCATAGGAACATCTTTCATTTTCTCTATCTTCTCGTTGTGGTCGGGCATTGAGTTTGACTCAACTTCACACCTTGTAGCACAGTGCAAGAATCCTTTCTTTGCTCGATCCATTTTGAACTTTTTCAAAATTTTGTCAAGGTATGTGCTTTGTGAAAGTCCTATTAAGGGTCTTGATCTATCTCTATAGATCTTGATGCCCAATATGTAAGCAGCTTCACCGAGGTCTTTCATTGAAAAACTTTTATTCAAGTATCCCTTTATGCTATCCAGAAATTCTCATATCATTTCCAATTAATAATATGTCATCTACATATAATATCGAAATGCTACAGAGCTCCCACTCACTTTCTTGTAAATACAAGGCTTCTCCAAAAGTCTCAGATAAAACCATATGCTTTCATCACACTATCAAAGCATTTATTCCAACTCCGAGATGCTTGCACCAGTCCATAAATGGAACGCTGGAGCTTGCACACTTTGTTAGCACCTTTTGGATCAACAAAACCTTCTGGCTACATCATATACAACTCTTCTTCCAGAAATCCATTCAAGAATGCAGTTTTGACATCCATTTGCCAAATTTCATAATCATGAAATGCAGCAATAGCTAACATGATTCGGACAGACTTAAGCATCGCTATGGGTGAGAAAGTCTCATCATAGTCAACTCCTTGAACTTGTCGAAAACCTTTCGCAACAAGTCGAGCTTTATAGACAGTTATATTACCATCAGCGCCAGTCTTCTTCTTAAAGATCCATTTATTCTCAATGGCTTGCCGATCATCGGGCAAGTCAACCAAAGTCCATACTTTGTTTTCATACAAGGATCCATCTCATATTTCATGGCCTCTAGCCATTTTGCGGAATCTGGGCTCATCATCGCTTCCTCATAGTTCGTAGGTTCATCATGGTCAAGTAACATGACTTCCAGAATAGGATTACCATACCACTCTGGTTCGGATCTTACTCTGGTAGACCTACGAGGTTCAGTAGAAACTTGATCTGAAGTTTCATGATCAATACCATTAGCTTCCTCACTAATTGGTGTAGTTGTCACAGGAACCGGTTCTTGTGATGAACTACTTTCCAATAAGGGAGTAGATACAGTTATCTCATCAAGTTCTACTTTCCTCCCACTCACTTCTTTCGAGAGAAATTCCTTCTCTAGAAATGATCCGATTTTAGCAACGAAAATCCTGCCCTCAGATCTGTGATAGAAGGTGTACCCAATAGTCTCTTTTGGGTATCCTATGAAGACACATTTCTCCGATTTGGTTCGAGCTTATCTGGTTGAAGTTTCTTCACATAAGCATCGCAGCCCCAAACTTTAAGAAACGACAACTTTGGTTTCTTGCCAAACCACAGTTCATAAGGCGTCGTCTCAACGGATTTTGATGGTGCCCTATTTAACGTGAATGCGGTCGTCTCTAAAGCATAACCCCAAAACGATAGTGGTAAATCAGTAAGAGACATCATAGATCACACCATATAAAGTAAAGTATGATTACGACGTTCGGACACACCAATTCGTTGTGGTGTTCCGGGTGGCGTGAGTTGCGAAACTATTCCGCATTGTTTCAAGTGTAGACCAAACTCGTAACTCAAATATTCTCCTCCACGATCAGATCGTAGAAACTTTATTTTCTTGTTACGATGATTTTCCACTTCACTCTGAAATTCTTTGAACTTTTCAAATGTTTCAGACTTGTGTTTCATTAAGTAGATATACCCATATCTGCTCAAATCATCTGTGAAGGTGAGAAAATAACGATACCCGCCGCGAGCCTCAACATTCATTGGACCACAAACATCAGTATGTATGATTTCCAACAAATCGTTGCTCGCCCATAGTTCCGGAGAATGGCGTTTTAGTCATCTTGCCCATAAGGCACGGTTCGCAAGTACCAAGTGATTCATAATCAAGTGATTCCAAAAGCCCATCAAGATGGAGTTTCTTCATGCGCTTTACATCGATATGACCTAAACGGCAAGTACCACAAATAAGTTGCACTATCGTTATCAACTCTGCATCTTTTGGTTTCAACACTATGAATATGTGTATCACTACTATCGAGATTCAATAAAATAGACCACTCTTCAAGGGTGCATGACCATAAAAGATATTACTCATATAAATAGAACAACCATTATTCTCTCGATTTAAATGAATAACCGTCTCGCATCAAACAAGATCCAGATATAATGTTCATGCTCAATGCCGCACCAAATAACAATTATTTAGGTCTAAAACTAATCCCGATGGTAGATGTAGAGGTAGCATGCCGACCGCTATCACATCGACTTTCAACCATTTCCCACGCCAAGATCGTCACCTCGCCCTTAGCCAATCTTCGCTAATCCGTAGTCCTGTTTCGAGTTGCAAATATTAGCAATGTAACCAGATCAAATACCTGTGCTATCTGCGAACATTAGTAAGGTACACATCAATAACATGTATATCACATATACCTTTGTTCACTTTGCCATCCTTCTTATCCGCCAAATACTTGGGGCAGTTCCGCTTCAAAGGTCAAGTCTGCTTGCGAGAGAAGCACTCCGCCTTCAGCTTAGGTCCAGACTTGGGTTTCTTCTCTTGAGCAGCAACTTGCTTGCCATTCTTTTTGAACTTCCCCTTCTTCTTCCCTTTGCCCTTTTTCTTGAAACTGGTGGTCTTGTTAACCATCAACACTTGATGCTCCTTCTTGATTCTAACTCCGCAGCTTTTCAAAGATTGGAAGAGCTCGAATAGTCTTGTTCATCCCTTGCATGTTATAGTTCATCACGAAGCTCTTGTAGCTTGGTGGCGTGATTGGAGAATTCATCAATGACACTATCATCGTGAAGATTAACTCCCGCTTGAATCAAGTGATTATTATACCCGACATTTTGAGTATATGTTCACCGACGTAACTATTCTCCTCCATCTTGCAGCCAGAGAACTTATTGGAGACTTCATATCTCTCAATCTGGCATTTGCTTGAAATATTAACTTCAACTCCTGGAACATCTCATATGCTCCATGACGCTCAAAACGTCGTTGAAGACCCGGTTCTAAGCCGTAAAGCATGGCACACCGAACTATCGAGTAGTCATCGCTTTGCTCGCCAGACGCTCTTAACGCCGCGGTTACCATCAGAGAGCAGTTCGCACCCAGCGGTGCTTCCAGGGGCGTAACTTTTCTATGCAGCAATGAGGATAATCCTCGTGTTATGGACCCAGTCCGTAATTGCTACCATCATCTTTCAACTTTGCTTTCAAGGAACGCATTAAAATTCAACGGAACAACAAAGACGAGCCATCTATCTACAAACAAACATAGACAAGCAAAATACTATCAGGTACTAAGTTCATGATAAATTTAAGTTCAATTAATCATATTATTTAAGAACTCCCACTTAGACAGACATCTCTCTAGTCATCTAAGTGATCACGTGATCCAAATCAACTAAACCATGTCCGATCATCACGTGAGATGGAGTAGTTTCAATGGTGAACATCACTATGTTGATCATATCTACTATATGATTCACGCCGACCTTCGGTCTCCGTGTTCCGAGGCCATATCTCAGATATGCTAGGCTCGTCAAGTATGACTGAGTATTCCGCGTGTGCAACTGTTTTGCACCCGCTGTATTTGAACGTAGAGCCTATCACACCCGATCATCATGTGGTGTCTCAAAGACGAAGAACTTTCGCAACGGTGCATACTCGTGGAGAACACTTCTTGATTATTTAGTGAGAGATCATCTTAAAATGCTACCGTCAATCAAAGCAAGATAAGATGCATAAAGGATAAACATCACATGCAATCAATATAAGTGATATTATATGGCCATCATCATCTTGTGCTTGTGATCTCCATCTTCGAAGCACCGTCGTGATCACCATCGTCACCGGCGCGACACCTTGATCTCCATCGTAGCATCATTGTCATTACGCCATCTATTGCTTCTACGACTATCGCTACCGCTTAGTGATAAAGTAAAGCAATTACAGGGCGTTTGCATTTCATACAATAAAGCGACAACCATATGGCTCCGCCAGTTGCCGATAACTTCGGTTACAAAACATGATCATCTCATCAATAAAATATAGCATCACGTATTGACCATATCACATCACAACATGCCCTGCAAAAACAAGTTAGACGTCCTCTACTTTGTTGTTGCAAATTTTACGTGGCTGCTACGGGCTTAGCAAGAACCGTTCTTACCTATGCATCAAAAACCACAATGATAGTTCGTCAAGTTGGTGTTGTTTTAACCTTCGCAAGGACCGGGCGTAGCCACACTCGGTTCAGCTAAAGTGAGAGAGACAGACACCCGCCAGCCACATTTAAGCACGAGTGCTCGTAACGGTGAAACCAGTCTCGCGTAAGCATACGCGTAATGTCGGTCCGGGCCGCTTCATCTCACAATACCACCGAACCAAAGTATGACATGTCCGGTAAGCAGATGACTTGTATCGCCCACAACTCACTTGTGTTCTACTCGCATATAACATCAATGCATAAAACCTAGGCTCGGATGCCATCTGCTGGGGAACGAGTAATTTCAAAAAAATCCTACGCACACGCAAGATCATGGTGATGGTATAGCAACGAGAGGAGAGTGTTCGCCCATGTACCCTCGTGAGACCGTGGCGAAGCGTTAGCATAACGCGGTTGATGTAGTCGACGCCTTCACGATCCGACCGATCCAAGCACCGAACGTGACGGCACCTCCGAAGTTCAGACACGCTCAGCTCGATGACGATCTCCGGGCTCCGATCCAGCAAAGCTCCGGAGATGAGTTCCATCAGCACGACGGCGTGGTGACGGTGATGATGTTCTACCGGCGCAGGGCTTCACCTAAACTCCGCGACGATATGACCGAGGTGGAATATGGTGGAGGGGGCACCGCACACGGCTAAGGAACAATCCGTAGATCAACTTGTGTGTCTATGGGGTGCCCCCCGCCCCCGTATATAAAGGAGCCAGGGGGGAGGAGGCGGCCGGCCAAGGAGGGCGCGCCAAGGGGGGAGTCCTACTCCCACCGGGAGTAGGACTCCCTTCTTTCCAAGTAGGAGTAGGAGAAGGGGGGAAAGAGGAGGAAGAGGAGAAGGAAAGGGCAGTGCTGCCCCCCTTCCCTTGTCCTATTCGGACTAGGAAGGGGAGGGGCACGCGGCCCCCTCCTGGCTCCTTCCCTCTTCTCCCTCGAGGCCCATGTAGGCCCAATAACCCCCCGGGGGGTTCCGGTAACCTCCCGGTACTCCGGTAAAATGCCGATTTCACCCGGAACGATTCCGATGTCCAAATATAGGCATATTGGTTCCTACATATTCTACGAAGATCTTTATCGGTCAAACACTCAAGAAGTTTACCCAGGTTCGGGCCACAAACACTCAAGAAGTTTACCCAGGTTCGGGCCACAAGGATGCGTAATACCCTAGTCCTGCTTTTGTGTGTATATCAGTGTTCTTGGAAGTTTCGAGCTAGCTGCGATGAGCGTCACTTGTCCCAGGGTCTGAATCCTTCTCTTGGATGCCTTGGGCCTCCTTTTATAGTCAAGGGGATCGCCATAGTGGCACAGGGGAGGTGGAATCGGTGTACTGTGGCTAAGCCTATCGCTTGCCATTACGGGACAAGACTCATTTAATGCGCCCCTTAGGTGTCCCCCTTACTTTACCGCCGCCTCGCCCTGCCTTGACACGTGCCCGGGCCAGCGAGGTGGTCGGCGCCATGTAGGTTGGCAGGCTGCTGAGGTGGCGCGGTGGTAGGGCCTTCATGAATATTTGCATGCCACCACGTAGGCATGTGCTGAGTTGGCATGGAAGCCCCACGCCGACACGCAGGTGCCTGCCTGGCTAGTGGGCTGGCAACTGCATGGGAGCAGCGGTGTTCCACTTGGCGGGCACGGGCCTAGTTGTGTCCCTGCGGATGTCCTCGGCAAGGGCCTTGCCGGGGCCCCGGCAAGGGTCTTGCCGTGGCGTTGTGGTCATCCCCGGCAAGGATCTTGCCGGGGGTCTTGTGGGTTTCCTCAGCAAGGATCTCGCCGAGGTTTGTTGTCTTTTAATCCTCATCTGACTTGGAGTTTTTCTTGTCTTCACAAAGATCTGCATGCCATCATGGAGGCGCCTCCCGAGCCTTGGTCCCAACGTGGTTGGTGGTGTTGGAAAACCTGGGGCTCAAGGGTGGTGCGCCCCGCTGGCGTTGGGCAAGCTGCCCCAGCAAGGTCCTTGCCGGGACCGCGGGGGCCGCCCCGGCAAGGGTCTTGCCAGGGGAGAACACCTCACCCTCTTGCTCTTTGTGTCTCTGTCTTGGCGTTGCTTTGACCAACTTGCGGCCTGGATTTCCTGTCCCTGCCCCGCTTAAGTATGGCCGCAGGCGTGGCTCTGACTGTCTGTGCACAAGTAAAGGGGTACAAAGTAGTGCCCTTACTTCTATACACCGATAAGAGCCCCGGGTCTGGGCCACACATAAGCGTAACTCGTTGTTGGGCCAGGCCCAGAACGATGCGCGGGCAGGCGGGGTCGATTTTATTGAGGTGATTTTTCCGCCCACTGTGCTTCCCCATGATCCGCGTTGAATGTGTGACGTGGGGATCGTGCACGGGGGTGATCGAAGCACGCTTGCGTCATCTTGCGGTGAACAGTAAAAGGCGGCTTGCGTGTCTCTTCGAGGCCGCAGGACCGCTGCTCATTTACTCTCCACGCTTGGGAACCGTCGCTCCACGCGTCCCATTATGCCGCCTCGTCCTCCTGTTCCCTGAACGCCATGGCGGCCTCGGCCTTGCCCCCTCCCCCTTCCCCTCGCGGCCGGCTCCGCTGCCGGCTCTTGGGAAGGAGCGGCGCGTTGTCGAGCAGAGACACTCGCCGCCACCGTCGAAGTGTCAGCACGCCCTCTCGCCATGACAGAACAGAGGAAGAAGCAAGGATGGGGAGAGGCAGATGGCGAAGGACTGGGGGGTGTCGTCCTCTACCGTCAAGAGCAAGAGATCCAGAGCTGCACCACCATAGACCAAGAAGGTGTCTGTCAAGGACGACGGCATAGGAGGAGCTTTCACCATACGCTCCACTCTCGATAGCAAATAGGAAGGCGAGCTCGTCACTTTCCTGCGGGCGAATGTCGATGTGTTTGCGTGGCAAGCATCCGACATCCCCGGCGTTCCCAGGGAAGTGATTGAGCACCATCTTGTTGTCTGTCCTCATGCGCGGCCCGTCAAGCAGAAGGTCATGAAGCAAGGTCTGCAGAGGCAGGAGTTCATCACAGAAGAGATCAGGAAACTAGAAGTGGCAGGCTTGGTAAGAGGGGTGCTCCATTCGACGTAGCTGGCCAATCCGGTGGTGGTGCGCAAGGCAAACGGGAAGTGGAGGCTGTGTATTGATTACACAAACATCAATAAAGCTTGTCTGAAAGATCCTTTCCAGTTGCCGCACATCAACCAGATTGTTGACTCCACGGCCGGGTGTGACCTGCTATCATTCCTCGACGCCTACTCAGGGTACCATCAGATTTTCATGACAAAAGAAGACGAGGAGAAGACATCATTCATCACCCCATGTGGTACGTATTGCTTCTTACGGATGCCTTTCGGGTTGAAGAGTGCTGGCTCGACCTTTGCAAGAGCAGTCCAGATTGGTTTCGAGCCCTAGCTACATAGAAATATGGAAGCTTATATGGATGACATAGTGGTCAAAACCAAGGACAAGGCGACACTTGTGCAAGATTTGGAAGAGACATTTGCAAATTTGTGCAAGATCAACCTCAAGTTGAACCCTGAGAAGTGTGTCTTTGGTGTTCCATCTGGCAAGCTTCTCGGGTTCTTTGTGTCACAGCGTGGGACTGAGGCAAACCCAGACAAGATCAAGGCCATCGAGCAAATTGAGGCACCTAAGCGGATCAAGGATGTGCGTCGGCTCACTGGTTGCGTCGCCGCCATGAGCAGATTCATCTCCAAGTCCGCCGAGCGTGCTCTTCCCTTTTTCAAGATTTTGAAGAAGGCCGGCCCAATGGAGTGGACCCCGGAGGCCGAGGCAGCGCTGCAAGATTTGAAAAAATACCTCTCCTCTACCCCAGTGCTGGTTGCGCCCAAACTACAAGAACCGTTGATGCTGTATCTAGCAGCAACAAATCAAGTGGTTAGCGCCGCACTAGTGGCGCAGAGGGAGGTCGACAAAGAGGCAGCAACAACGGCAGAGTTGATGGATAGCGAACCAGAACTCTCCCCGGCAGGGCCTGGTCCTGGCAAGGCTGGGGCCCCGGCAAGGTTTGACACCGGTGTGACAGGGCCCATGCAACTAAGTGAAGTGGTGCAGAAGAAGAAGAAGATGATGCAGCACCCGGTTTACTTCGTCAGCTCCCTCCTGCAAGGGGCTAGATCGAGGTACTCCGGTGTGCAGAAATTGCTCTTCGGCCTCCTTATGGCCTCGAGGAAGCTGCGGCAATACTTCCAAGCGCACAAGATCACTGTCGTCACCCACCTCCCGTTGCAACGGATACTGCATAACCCAGATGCAACGGGGAGGATTGTGGAATGGGCCTTGGAGCTGTCAAGTTTTGGTTTGAAGTTCGAAAGCACCTCAACGATTCAGAGCCGAGTCTTCACGGAGTTCGTTGCTGAATGGACCTCGACGCCCGACGAAGAGATCCAGGAGACCACTCTCCCCGGCAAGGAAATGAGTCGCAACTGGATTATGTACTTTGATGGGGCTTTTTCGCTACAAGACGCCGGTGCTGGCGTGCTGCTCCTCGCACGCACCGGAGAGCACCTCAAGTACGTGATCCAGATGCACTTTCCCAGGGAGATGTCAACGAACAACACTGCTGAGTATGAGGGATTGCTTGCCGGTCTCAGGATCGCGGCAGACCTCGGAGTTAAAAAGCTCATCGTCAGGGGCGATTCACAGCTTGTCATCAGGCAGATCAACAAGGATTATCAAAGCCCTTTGATGGAATCTTACGTGGATGAAGTGAGGAAACTGGAGGAGCGCTTTGACGGTATTCAGGCAGAGCATGTCCCTTGAGTGGAGAATGACATCGCCGACTACCTGTCGAAGCATGCTGCCCTCAATCTACCTGTGGAACCAGGAACTTCTGTGCTTCGGTTAACTCAACCATCCGTTGAACCATCAACAGAACAGAACAAGCGGAGAAAGTCAGGCCCAGGCAAGTACTTCCCCATCGAGCTCCCCGGAGCCGTCGGCGAAGATGCTGCCATGGACGCCGAGCCTGCCATGGGACAACTGACTCCGGCGGGGCGCCAAGCCCTTGCCGCGGAGGCAACCGTCCCCACAGCAGAATAAATGCCTTTCGTCCTTGCTGCCGAGCCGCAGGTGATACGTCTCCAACGTATCTATAATTTATGAAGCATTCATGCTATTTTCTTATCTGTTTTGAATGATTACGGGCTTTATTATACACTTTTATATTACTTTTGGGACTAACCTACTAACCAGAGGCCCAGCCCATATTGTTGTTTTATTGCCTGTGTCAGTATTTCAAAGAAAAGGAATATCAAATGGAGTCCAAATGGAATGAAACCTTCGGGAGCATGATTTTGGAATGAACATGATCCGAGAGACTTGGAGTACAAGCCAGGGAAGCTTCGAGGAGGCCAGGAGATAGGAGGGTGCACCCACCCCCCTGGGCGCGCCCCCTATCTCGTGGGCCCCTCGTGGCTCCCCCGACCGACTTCTTTCGCCTATATATTCCCTTATACCCTAAAACCATCAAATACGAAGATAGATCGGGAGTTCCACCGCCGCAAGCCTCTATAGCCACCAAAAACCTCTCAGGAGCCCGTTCCGGCACCCTGCCGGGGGGGAACCCATCGCCGGTGGCCATCTTCATCATCCCGGCGCTCTCCATGACGAGGAGGGAGTATTTCACCCTCGGGGCTGAGGGTATGTACTAGTAGCTATGTGTTTGATCTCTCTCTCTCTCTCTCTCTCGTGTTCTGTCTATGGCACAATCTTGATGTATCATGAGCTTTGCTATTATAGTTGGATCTTATGATGTTTCTCCCCCCTCTGCTCTCTTGTAATGGATTGAGTTTCCCTTTGAAGTTATCTTGTCGGATTGAGTCTTTAATGATTTGAGAACACTTGATGTATGTCTTGTCGTGCTTATCTGTGGTGACAATGGGATATCACATGATCCACTTGATGTATGTTTTGGTGATTAACTTGTGGGTTCCGCCCATGAACCTTTGCATAGGGGTTGCCACACGTTTTCATCTTGACTCTCCGGTAGAAACTTTGGGGCACTCTTTGAAGTAGTTTGTGTTGGTTGAATAGATGAATCTGAGATTGTGTGATGCATATCGTATAATCATGCCCACGGATACTTGAGGTTACAATAGAGTATCTAGGTGACATTAGGGTTTTGGTTGATTTGTGTCTTAAGGTGTTATTCTAGTACGAACTCTATGATAGATTGAATGGAAAGAATAGCTTCATGTTATTTTACTACAGACTCTTGAATAGATAGAACAGAAAGGATAACTTTGAGGTGGTTTCGTACCCTACCATAACCTCTTGGTTTGTTCTCCGCTATTAGCGCTTTGGAGTGACTCTTTGTTGCATGTTGAGGGATTGTTATATGATCTATCTATGTTATTATTGTTGAGAGAACTTGCACTAGTGAAAGTACAAACCCTATGCCTTGTTTCCTACCATTGCAATACCGTTTACGCTCACTTTTATCATTAATTACCTTGCTGTTTTTATATTTTCATATTACAAATACTCATATCTACCATCCATATTGCACTTGTATCACCATCTCTTCGCCAAACTAGTGCACCTATACAATTTACCATTGTATTGGGTGTGTTGGGGACACAAGAGACTCTTTGTTATTTGGTTGCAGGGTTGTTTGAGAGAGACCATCTTCATCCTACGCCTCCCACGGATTGATAAACCTTAGGTCATCCACTTGAGGGAAATTTGCTACTGTCCTACAAACCTGTGCACTTGAAGGCCCAACAACGTCTACAAGAAGAAGGTTGTGTAGTAGACATCAAGCTCTTTTCAGGCGCCGTTGCCGGGGAGGCTAGGTAAGCGGCACTCACACCCCGTCAACTAAGCTCTTCTGGCGCCGTTGCCGGGGAGGTGAGTACTTGAAGATATATCTTTAGATCTTGTAGTCGAATCTTTTTGTTTCTTGTTTTATCACTAATTTAGTTTATAAAAGAAAACTACCAAAAAATGGAATTGAGTTTGTCTCATACACTTCATCTTTTTAATATCTTTCGTAAGTGTGATGAAAAGGAAAATTGTGCTCAAGTGCTAGAAGAAGAAATCTGTAGAATGTTTGATACTAAATTTTGGAATGATGAGCATGATTGCAATGTTGTTAGTATGAATTCCTTGAATATCCATGATGCTAATGATATGCAAAGCCACAAGCTTGGGGAAGCTATGTTTGATTAAGATGATATGTTTAGTCCCCCAAGTTTTGATGAGAATATTTATTATGATGATAGCATGCCTCCTATTTACCTTTACTGTTTTGTGTGTTCACATGATTATGCTACTGTAGTAATCATGTTTTATAGCTTTTGTTTCAATAAAGTGCCAAGTAAGACCTTTAGGATAGCTTACAGTGATAGTTGTGTTGATCCTGCTGAAAATCAGAAACTTTTGCACCCAGTAAATTAGTTTTTATAATTCACAGAAATGTTCTTCTGATCTGACTCTTTCTGCTCTGGATTGGTACACAACTTTCTTAGGACTTCCTAATTTGGTAGGATATTTGTAGTTCCAGAAGTATACGTTTGATACAGATTACTACAGACTGTTCTGTTTTTGACAGATTCTGTTTTCTATGTGTTGTTTGCTTATTTTGATGAATCTATGAGTAGTATCGGAGGGTATGAACCATAGAGAAGTTGGAATACAGTAGATATTACACCAATATGAATTTATAATGACTTCATTACAGTACCTAAGTGGTGGTTTTATTTTCTTATACTAACAGAGCTTACGAGTTTTCTGTTGAGTTTTGTGTTGTGAAGTTTTCAAGTTTTGGGTAACGATTCGATGGACAATGGAATAAGGAGTTGAAAGAGCCTAAGCTTGGGGATTCCCAAGGCACCCCAAGGTAATATTCAAGGACAACCAAGCAACTAAGCTTGGGGATGCCCCGGAAGGCATCCCCTCTTTCGTATTCGTTCATCGGTAACTTTACTTGGAGCTATATTTTTATTCGCCACATGATATGTGTTTTGCTTGGAGCGTCAATTTATTTTGTTAGTTTCTGCTTGCTGTTAGTTAGAATTGTGTTTTGCATCTTTAGTTTCAATAAAAAAAGTCAAGGATAGCCTTTGCCATGCTTATTTTGCTTGTATGCATGTTGCTGTTTGAAAACAGAAAGTTTACCGCCGTTGCAAAAATTCCCTAGAAAAGTCAGAGCATGATATAATGTTGAAACTTTTTGCATAATGAGATCTGATAAATCTTCTACAGCGTAATATGTTTCTCATAATTTTTGGAGTTAGGGAAGTATGATGAATCTTGCATTCTTTACAGACTGTACTGTTTTGACAGATTGTTGTTATGGTTGCATTGTTTGCATAGGTTTGCTTGTTTAATGATTTTATTTGAGGATAGGAGTGTTAAATATGCAGAGACATTTAGTATGCAATGTTTAATAATAATTTTAGTGATTTGTTACAGTAGGAAATGATAAGGTATTGCATTGGTTTATACTAACCTATCTCACGAGTTCTTGTTGAGTTTGGTGCGGATGAAGCTTTTGATAAAAAGAGAAACTATGATATGAGAGGAATTAAGGAGACACAAAAGTTCAAGCTTGGGGATGACCAAGGCACCCCAAGATAATATTTCAAGAAGTCTCAAGCATCTAAGCTTGGGGATGCCCCGTTAGGCATCCCACCTTTCTTCTTCAACAACCATCGGTTAGTATCAGTTGAGCCTAAGTTTTTTGCTTCTTCACATGAGTTGTGCTATCCTTGCAATGTAATTTTATTTTGTCTTGCTTGCTGTTTGAATACAATACCAAGATCGGAAATTCTTTAATGGGAGAGAATCTTCACATTGTTACATAATTTAGCTACTCATTGATCTTCACTTATATCTTTTTGGAGTAGTTTTTCATTTACTCGCGTGCTTCACTTATATCCTATGAGTAAATTGTTGAATGAGTTGAATGTCATAAATCTGAAATTATATATGTTTCATTTGCTTATCCCATGGGGAGTAATGACTTCACATCTAAGAAGTAGAGGTTGTAAATTTATTGAAGGTTAGCAAGCATTGTATTGGTCATCTGAAAAATTCATGAAAGAATATTGAAGGAAGAGATATTTCACATATATTATACTATCCTAGACATCTTTTATAATTGTGAGCACTCATTAAGTATGACATGCTAAAGAGTTGATGTTGGACAAGGAAGACAACATAATGGGTTATGTTTTCTCACATCTCAGTTAAAGTATATTGTCATGGATCATTCAAACATGTTGAGCTTGCCTTTACCCCTCATGCTAGCCAAAATTCCTTGCACCAAGTAGAGATACTACTTGTGCTTCCAAATATCCTTAAACCCAATTTTTCCATGAGAGTCCACTATACCTACCTATGGATTGAGTAAGATCCTTCAAGTAAGTTGTCATCGGTGCAAGCAATAAAAATTTCTCTCTAAATATGTATGATCTATTAGTGTGAAGAAAATAAGCTTTATACAATCTTGTTATAGAAGCAATAAAAGCGACGGACTGCATAATAAAGGTCCATATACAAGTGGCAATATAAAGTGACATTCTTTTGCATTAAGATTTTGTGCATCGAACCATAAAAGTGCATGACAACCTCTGCCTCCCTCTGCGAAGGGCCTATCTTTTACTTTATGTCTTTTACTTTATGCAAGAGTCAAGGTGATCTTCACCTTTCCCTTTTTCATTTTATCCTTTGGCAAGCGCCTCGTGTTGGAAAGATCCTGATATATATATCCAATTGGATGTAAGTTAGCATGAACTATTATTGTTGACATCACCCAAAGGTGAATACGTTGGGAGGCAACACTATAAGCCCATATCTTTCTCAGTGTCTGATTAAAACTCCATAACCATAAGTATTGCATGAGTGTTAGCAATTGTAGAAGACTATATGATAGTTGAGTATGTGGAGTTTGCTAAATCAAAGCTCTGACATAGACCCTTCTTGAAAATAAGATGAATTGTAATTCTTTGATGACTAAGAACAAAGTTTGCTAGTTTTCAAGAAAGTTTATGGTCTATGCTTTAACATGTGAATAGCTTGTTACTTGTTCGTGAGAAGTTTTATGAGATGAACTACTATTATGACATATAATCATGCTAGAAAAGGTGATTGAAATTATCATTGATCAAACTTGTGCACTTGCTAGCATTCACACTTCATAAATTCTTTCTTTTATCATTTACCTACTCGAGGACGAGCAGGAATTAAGCTTGGGGATGCTGATACGTTTCCAACGTATCTATAATTTATGAAGCATTCATGCTATTTTCTTATCTATTTTGAATGATTACGGGCTTTATTATACACTTTTATATTACTTTTGGGACTAACCTACTAACCGGAGACCCAACCCATATTGTTGTTTTATTGCATGTTTCAGTATTTCAAAGAAAAGGAATATCAAACGGAGTCCAAACGGAATGAAACCTTCGGGAGCATGATTTTTAGAATGAACATGGTCCAGGAGACTTGGAGTACAAGCCAGGGAAACTTCGAGGAGGCTAGGAGATAGGAGGATGCGCCCACCCCCTGGGCGCGCCCCCCTATCTCGTGGGCCCCTCGTGGCTCCCCCGACCGACTTCTTTCGCCTATATATTCCCTTATACCCTAAAACCATCGAATACGAAGATAGATCGGGAGTTTCGCCGCCGCAAGCCTCTGTAGCCACCAAAAACCTCTCGGGAGCCCGTTCCGACATCCTGCCGGAGGGGCAACCCATCACCGGTGGCCATCTTCATCATCCCGGCGCTCTCCATGATGAGGAGGGAGTAGTTCACCCTCGGGGCTGAGGGTATGTACCAGTAGCTATGTGTTTGATCTCTCTCTCTCTCGTGTTCTCTCTATGGCACGATCTTGATGTATCGCGAGCTTTGCTATTATAGTTGGATCTTATGATGTTTCTCCCCCCTCTACTCTCTTGTAATGGATTGAGTTTTCCTTTTGAAGTTATCTTGTCGGATTGAGTCTTTAATGATTTGAGAACACTTGATGTATGTCTTGCCGTGCTTATCCGTGGTGACAATGGGATATCACGTGATCCACCTGATGTATGTTTTGGTGATCAACTTGCGGGTTCCGCCCATGAACCTTTGCATAGGGGTTGGCACACGTTTTCGTCTTGACTCTCCGGTAGAAACTTTGGGGCACTCTTTGAAGTACTTTGTGTTGGTTGAATAGATGAATCTGAGATTGTGTGATGCATATCGTATAATCATGCCCACGGATACTTGAGGTGACAATGGAGTATCTAGGTGACATTAGGGTTTTGGTTGATTTGTGTCTTAAGGTGTTATTCTAGTATGAACTTGTCGGTGTACTAAGGTAGGGGTACCTCAGTACCCCAACTTGTGCACGGGCAGTCGCAGCTCCCCGCAGCTGGCTCCACCACCTGCTTGCCGGAGACCATTCCTGCTCCATATCAAGCCATTCAAGAACAAAGTGTGCAAGATAGAAGATCAAGGCCCCGCAAGAGGAGTTTGCCGGGAAGGCTGCTCTGTGCTCAAGATTACGCCACTCATGCAAGCCTCGGCGAGAGGAGCTCGCCGGGAGATTAGAAGACTACATCACAGAGACACGCCGGGCGCTATACGCGTCCCGGCGAGGGCCCGGGAGCGGCAAGTTACAGAGCCCGACAAGTTCCCGGCCCGCAAGATCAAGACCCCGCAAGGTACTTGCCGGAGAGCTGCGCCACAGGTGCGCACTCCAGCTCATCTCGCCCACGCCGCCTTTAGCCTTCTCCAGAGACGCTGGCGGATGGTCAGGCAAAGATGAGGGGTGCGGTGGCACTCCACGGTGGTGGCTCCACCGCCGTGGCAAACGGAGACGCAAGGGCGGAGCTTTTGGGGTCGACGGCGACGGGCATTAAATGCTCTTGTCCCCTCTCACAAAAGTAGGTGGAATCCACTGCTCAAGCATCGTAGTGCACCGTTCAAGACTGCTCCAACTACCACCTCTTTTACGCTTTTACCTCTCTCCCACGCTGACACCTGTCGGTGACCCTTGCCCTATAAAAGGAGGCCCATGCACAACGAGGGGAGGTTCGATCCTGGCAACTCTAGCGCTGGGTTTCGCTAGTTGGATTCATTCAACACCACACCACCATACGCCGCATTCTTGAGCAAGATCAAATACAACACAAAGCAGCAGAGGGTTTTACGCGACCATCGCGTCCGGCCGGGTAAAATCCCAGCAGCGATCGCCTCGATCCGCTCTCCGCCCATCCTCCGCCTCGCATCAAACTCACGAAGGGCCTCCCGGCCCCATAGGTGTCCGCACTGCCGCCGACATCTTTGGCGCGCCCGGTAGGCGTCGAGGTTGTGCGGACCTGATCCGGCGCTCGCGCTGCCGGCGCTTCTTCATCAACCTCTCCAAATTTAGTCGACGACTTCATCAACAATCGCGCCATGGCCCCAAGACGAGGGCTTCAAGGGTTGCAGACTGTCTGCGTTTCACCCGCCGCCACCGGAGCCAACGGTGGGCGGAGGAGACGCTGCCGAAAGGGTGGACACCGACGAGGGCACTCGCGGTGCCACTCAGATCGTGGACAGGACGGATGACCGCGCCTCGGTCTCCGTGGATCCGCGGCCATCTCAGCACGACGACCAAGAGCGCCATACCACGAGAGGTGGTATCCGCCACAGGAGCAGGGACATACCGAGGTCAAGGGATGTTCTGACCCCGCCCGCACACAGCAAAGCAAAGCGCCGGACAGACCTCGCCTTCTAACATTGTTAGAGTCCGAGCGCGTCCCGATCCTCGCACCGCCGCTCCCGCTTCCCTCCACTCCCGCAGAGCGCCACAAGGGCGCAATGTTCCTCGACTTCCTCCAAAGAAGGACAAGGTCGAGGATCGAGGGCTACCATCCAGAGCCTGGTCGCCGCCAACAACAATCCACTACATCGGCGGCGGCCTCACAACCGCGATAAGCCGAGAAGACGGCGGCCAACGGTAACAGAGACCGCGGGGTGCAACTACCGTGCACTCCCCGCCGTGGAAGCGAAAGACGCCGCCCTGCCGGAACAACGTCGACGACGGCTCCACGGCATCATCGGATCCGCGGGCTTGTCGGGATCAACGCCAAGTCCTTGACAATCGGCGGCGAAGACGCCGACCACGATCGAGCGCCGCCGAGAGACTCGGGCGACAACGACCGAGAGCTGGAAGCACTATCGACGCTGCTGCCGGCCGGGCGAGCCAGCGACTTGTCAGACGCTGCAGCTGCCCTGCGCTCACCCGTGAGCTGCGGCGCGTCCCAAAGGGCTCAAAGATGAAGAATTTCAAGCCCGACGTGCCGAGAAGTACGACGGCAAGACGCACCCTCGAATTCTCAAGATTCTACACCATCGCGTGCAAAGGCCGGGCGCGACGAGAAGATTCTCGCGAACTACTTCCGCCCAGTGCTTAGGCCGAACGCTCGTTCTTGGCTTATGCACTTGCCGGAAGGCTCCATTTCTTCTTGGCGCAGACTTTGCCACCAGTTTGTTGGCGCCTTCACCGGGCGGCCACAAACCCCACGCCCAGAGAGCGATTCCATATTTTGGCCCGTAGGAAGGAGAATCCTCGCAAGTACATCCAACGCTTCACCGTGTGCAAAGACAACATCTCGACGCTCCACCTCGCCATGGTTATCGCTGCGTTCCACCGTAACGCGGCGTGAATCGACGATGCGTGAAGAGATGGCGATGACCAAGATCCGGATGTCAGCCAGCTTTATGCTCGGTTGATAAATGCGCGACGCTGAAGAGGGGAGGAGGCTCCCGGGAGGATGCCGCACAGAGGAAGCGACTCGACGACGCCGCCTTTAAGAAAGAAGCGCCGCGCGTAACTTTCGAAAGAAGAACAAGGAACATGTGCTTGCCGTCGAAAAGTCCGCAAAGAAGCTCCCGCCAAGCGCATACAGTGACAACTCCGCAAGGAGCTTGCCTCGTGGCGGCAGCCGACAAGCAGACGGCCCCGCAAGCAATATCGCAAAATCCACCGCACTAAAGGCCACGATCTTTACACTTGCAAGCGCTGCCGACTATCTCGCCGAGCAGCAAAGAGCTGAGTACGAGAGGCGCGACAAGGAGAGGGCCCAAGGTGGCGGGGAGAACCGAGCAAGAAGCGGCCGCTCAATGGTCGGGAGGACCCCGGCAAGGCTAAGCGGCGACAAGGAGATCGACCTCCCGGAGCCGCGACAAGGACGAAGATGATGACGAGGATATGGAGGATGAGGATGACAGCGAGCAGGAGTTCCGAAGGCCACGGAGGTCTGCGGCGCCGACGGCGGCGCCATCAAGCACACCTCCCACCGCCAGCCTAAAGCAAGGTGCGTGAAGTGAATGCAGCGGAGTCGCCAGAGTCGCCAAGCAGTTCCTCAAATGGTCCAAAGACGCCCATCATTTTTGACCTTGAGGATCACCCCGACCGCACCATCACGGTCGGGTGCTTGCCGATGCTGGTCTCGCCCACCATCGCGAACCTCAAGGTCACCAAAATGTTGGTTGACGGCGGAGCCGGCTGAACTTGATCTCCTCTCGCTGCGATCAAGAAACTCCAAATCCCGATGGCGAGCTCAAGAGACCGGTTCTTTTCAAGGAATCAACCCGGACGGAGCAAGCCCAAGGAAAGATCACTCGCCGCGACCTTTGGCGGGAGCTCAACTTCAGGACCGAAGGCCACTTTCGACGTTGCCGATATTCCGCTGCCGCATAAACGGAATACTCGCCGCCCCGCTCTCGCCAAATTCATGGCAGCTTCCCATTATGCTTACAACGTGCTCAAGATGCCGGGCCGATAAGCGCCATCACCGCCCACGGCGACAAGAAAGATGCGCTTATCTGCACCGACAAGATCTACCGATGCGGCGAGAGCGACCGCAAGGATACGCTTGCCGCTGAAACTCCCGGGGAAGAAGACGAAGACCAAGTCCGCAAGCGCCCGGGCCCACTCCGCAATCGCACCTCTTCGGAGTGTTGCGCTGCTGCCGAGGACGCCTGCCGAGCTCCACCAAAGAAGGGTAAAAGGAATGGCTGCTCCGCCGCAACCAAGAAGGTGCCCGCCAGGAGGACGGCATCGGTGGTACCTTCACCATCGCTACACACTTGACAAAGAATAGGAAAGCGCCGCTGTTTCCTCGCGGGCGAATGTCGATGTGTTTGCATGGCAACCATCCGACATCCCCGTGTTCCTGTGAAGGTAATTGAGCACAAGCTTGCCGCTTGCCCTCATGCGCGCCCGCTAAGCAAAAAGTGAGGAAGCAAGCCGTGGAGCGCCAAGAATTCATCAAGAAATCAAGAAGCTAGAGGCAGCAGGCCTAGTCGAGGTGTGATCCATCCGACGTGGTTAGCAAACCCAGCCGTCGGCGCAAGGCCAACGGAAATGGAGGCTGTGTATAGACTTCACCGATGTGAATAAAGCATGTCCCAAGGATCCATTCCCTTGCCGCCAAGATCGACCAGATTGTTGACTCCATCATGGATGTGAGCTACTCGCTTTCTTGATGCATACTCGTGCTATCACCGATCTTTATGGCCAAAGAGGATGAAGAGAAGATCATGCTTATCACTCCATGTGGCACCTATTGCTTCATACGCATGCCATTTGGATCAAGAATGTAGGGTCAACATTTGCAAGGGTAGTGTATATCGCTTTTGAGCCACGATCCACGTAAATGTAGAGGCTTACATGGATGATATCGTGGTGAAGAGCAAGAGCAAGGATACACCGATTCAAGATTTGGAAGAGACATTTCGTAACTCGCGAAGATATACAGCCTAAAGTTGAACCCCGAGAAGTGCGCTTTGGAGTTCCTCCGCAAGCTTCTCGGGTTCTTTGTGTCACAGAGAGGGATTGAAGCCAACCCCGACAAGATTAAAGCCATTGAGCAGATCGAGGCCCCGAAGCGAGTCAAAGATGTCAGAAGACTCGCAGGTTGTGTGGCTGCCCTCAGTAGGTTCATTTCAAAGTCTGCAGAGCGCGCCCTACCTTTCTTCAAAATCTTGAAGAAGGCAGGCCCCATGAAGTGGACTCCAGAAGCGGAGACAGCGCTGCAAGATTTGAAACGATACCTATCCTCCACCCCAATACTTGTCGCACCTAAACCACAAGAGAAGTTGCTGCTGTACCTAGCGGCAACCAACCAAGTGGTTAGTGCTGCGCTAGTAGCAGAGAGGAACTGACGAGGAGGCTACACCACCGCAAGCGAGCCCAATGACAAGGGGGGCTGCCCGACAAGCTCCGCCCCGACAAGGATAATTCTACGCAGAACAGGATGAGGTGCGGAAAAGATGGTGCAGCGCCAAGATATTTTGTAAGCTCCCTTCTCCGTGGGGCTAGGTCAAGATACTCGTGTGCAAAAGCTGCTCTTGGCCTCCTTATGGCCTCGAGAAAGCTGCGCCATTATTTCCAGCACACGAGATAACAAAGGGTCACTGCTTCCCGCAAGAGGATATTGCACAACCCGTAAGCAACAGCAGGATCGTTGAGTGGGCGCCGGAGCTGTCGAGCTTTGACTCAAGTTTGAAAGTACTTCAACCATACAGAGCCGGGCCTTGGCAGAATTCATAGCGTAATGGACCCCAACACCGATGAAGAAGTCCAAGAAACAAGTACACCTGCAAGAAGCGGCAAGTGAATGGGTAATGTACTTTGATGGTGCCTTCTCGCAGCAAGGCGCCGGTGCGGCGTGGTACTCATCGCGCCCACCGGGAGCACCTCAAGTATGTCATCCAGATGCACTTCCCAAGAGAGCAAGCGACAAACAACACCGCTGAATATGAAGGTTTGCTCGCCACCTCGTGGATTGCGCCGAACTTGGGATCAAGAAGTTGATTGTGCGGGAGATTCTCGCTGGTGGTCCGCAAGTTAACAAGAGCTATCGAGCCCTTTGATGGAAGCTTATGTAGATGAAGTGAGGAAGCTTGAGGAGCGCTTTGAAGGTCTGCAGATGGAGCACATCCCGAGAGCTCGTAATGAAATCGCAGATGGCCTTTCAAAGTGTGCTTCATGAAGTTACTGTGGAACCAGGGACCTTCTTGCTCAAGCTGACTCAACCCTCCGTCACACCATCAATTGGGCAGTCCAAGAAGAGAAAGTTGGTCTCCGGCGACTACTTGCCGGCGGGTCTCCCCGAGGCTGCCGCCAAAGTCCCTGTGATCAACGGCCGTAACGCCGAGGAACAGTTTGCTCCTCGCAGATCCTCGGTCTCAGGCGATCGAAGCAAGTGTTCCCGACAAGCCTTGCCCCGCAAGCTTGCCGGGAACCTTCAGCCCAGCAGAGCCGAGATCCTTGCAGAGAAGCCGAGGTTCCCGCAGCGCCCTCATGCCTTTTAGTCCTGCCGCCGAGCCTCAAGCTCCGCATGGGCGCAGCAGATCGTCTGCTTTTGCAACCGGAGAACTTCCCACGACCCTAAGAAATAGAAAAGATAACCAGCAATAAGTATGTACCAGTTCAGGACAACGAGCTGTATGTAAGAAGGCTCAATGGTGTCGATCAAGTGCATCTCCAGGGAAGATGGATGTAAGCTGTTGGCAGAGATACATGGAGGCATATGCAGCCACCACATTGGCGCAAGAAGGGCACTTGCCGAAAGCTTTCCTAAAGGGTTCTTTGGCAAGAAGCCCTCCAAGATGCAACTACACTAGTAACCAAGTGTGAAGCGTGCGGCCCATGCAAAGCAAATTCATCACCAGCTCAAGCTCTCCAAACAATCCCTTTATCCTCGCCCTTCTCGGTCTGGGGCTTGATATCTCGGCCCTTCCCCGTGTTATCGGGGCTTTGAGTACTTGTAACGTAGTAATCGACAAGTTCACAAAGTGGCCGTAAGTGGAGCCAGGAGAAAGGTGACAAAGACAATCACGGTCAAGTTCTTTCAGTCGATTGTGTGCCATTTCGATCCCTAACAGGATTATCACCGATAACGGTACACAATTCACTAGTCGCACCTTCATGCAAGACGCCCAAGACCTTGGCGCCAAGGTCTGTTTTCTTCGCTGCTCACCCAAGGAGCAACGGTCAAGCGAAAAGGGCCAATTTCAAGTGTTGCGCGGACTCAAGACAAGAACTTTCGACAGCTGCGCAAGTGCGGAAGAAATTGATAGAGGAGCTGCCGCGGCTCTTTGGTCAATCGAACGACACCAAATCGAGCCACCGGACGGACACCCTTTGCTCTAGTCTATGGAGCGTAAGCAGTTCTCCCCACGGAACTCAGATACGGATCTCCTCGAGTGCTCGCTATGATGAGCTTGAGCAAGAGCAATCGCGACAAGATGACGATTGCTCCTCGAGGAGGGACGCGTCTCGAGTTGTCAGACGAGCTGCTCGATACCAGCAAGCCTTGCGCCGCTACCATAGCCGCAAGGTCAAAGCCGAGTCTCGAGGAAGGCGACCTTGTTCTTCGGCGTGTTCAGTCCGCCAAGAATTCCAACAAGTTGACGCCGGTGGGAAGGCCCTTATCGGGTGAGACAAGTCACGAGGCCCGCGCCGTCCGCCGAGACCGAAGAAGGCTTACCAAAGGAGCAACTCCCCGAACATAGAGCATCTTCGCAAGTTTTACCCATAAGGCGCGGTTGCCGTGATCCGCTCCGGCAACCACCTTTTGTACAAAAGCTTTGCCATCGTTGCATGTAACCCTTTGTACAAAGCCGGGCGCAGACCCCGTGCAGCAATAAAGTTTCCGTGTCTTGCGCTATTTGCCTTTTCCCATGCTCTTCTTTGCTATTTGCATGAGTTATTTGGCATCTTTTCGTATGACACGCATATCCGGCAAGCAATAGCACGCCAAAAGGCCGTGTGCTGTTTCCTTCTTCTCTTCCCGGTCTCTTAAGCTTAAAGAAACATTCCTCGCACAAGTTTGCCGGGGAAGGAAATGGAGGAAGAACCAAGTGCTGTTCAAGAAAGAGAAGCTTGCAGATCACAGCCCAAAATTTTAAAATTTTCAGTTGCCTTCCTTGAACAACCACACTTCGATGGGAAACTTGTGCTCGGAGGAACCTACCGTGGATAGCCGCACCTTGTCTTGTCGCCGAGCACGCCAACGATTTAAGTGAGCTGCGACAAAATGTTGCGCCCTTTGTTTCGCTTTTCGAGTCCGCCAAGAAGCTAAGTCGCCGCGACAGCCACGGCAAGGTTGCTTGCCGGTAAGACTCCAACCAGCAGGCTGCTTCGAAGTTCGACACTCAATACGCAAGCAAGGGCTCCTTGCCGCAAAACTCCTAGAAGCATAAAGTTGAAACATGCGGAGTTGAGAATCAAAACAAGGGAGATAACATCGCACCGCCGATCAAGATAAAGGTAATATCTTACAAGGAATAACTTGTCGCAATAACTAATAAGTTCAGAGCAACCTCAGTGCAGCAACAAAAGAGAGAGATAAAGATGAAGGAGGCCTAGTCTCGCGGGTCGCCTCCATCCCGGGATTTTGTTCACCTTGGCGATGATGTGGGCGACCTGCTCTTTTAGAGCCTCCATGTTTGCGCCGGCCGCAAGCTGCGAAGAACGCTGGCAAGGTTTATGCCGGGTTCCGGATACAATCTTCGCCGAGACGCGCCCATGGTTCCCGCAAGACATCCGCGAGTCTCCTCGGCAAGTTGCGCGGGATCTTCTCCCGCAGATTTGCAAGGGCCGCGCGATCCCCTCAAGAAGAGATCGAGTTTGGCGCTGGGCGAGGTTTGATCCGGGAATAGATGAGATGCTCCAGCTTCAGCCAAGAACTCCTGGTCAATGGCGGACGCAGAAGACACCAAATCCTCGGTCCATATCTCGACGATGCGACGGAAATCCTCGGCTGCTTTGTTGGCGCCGGCCACTAAGGTTCGCTCCTCGCGAGCTCCTCCTTCAGCTTGGTTTCCGGTCCCGGCAGCGCCGAAGCGAGTCCTTCAACAAGAGAAATTTTCTGCTCAAGATCCTCGACGAGTCCTTGGCGGCCTTCACTGTCGCCTCTTCTCGTAAAGACGCTACTGGAGCTCGAGTTGGTGTGGCGCATTTCTCGCCCCGTGATGAGCGCGCGATCTTCTCCGAGTCCACCTTCAACAGCTCCTCCAGCTTGCGCGACCTGGCGGCGAGATCTTCCTTGGCGGTCTCCGCGCAGCCGCCTTGCGCTCTTCGCTTCTTCAATTCCCTCGCCAAGGGCCCGCTTCCCAGTGGCAAGGTCTTCCTCGTGGGCGCAAGGTCAACCTTTCGCTGGTTGAGCTCTCCTTCTCGCGCCGACAGCTCCACTCCGGCGAGCCGTTGCTTGCTCTTCGCCTCGCCCTCTCCAGCAGAGCCACTCTTCATACCGCCTGACGAGCTGCTCGCGCTTCTCCGCCACCTCGCGGAGAGCAGCCTGATTACGGCGCTGAGCTCCGCCGCTTCTCTATCTCCTCGGCGGCCTTGGCGGCAAGGGCCTCCCGGAAGCGAAGCTTTGCTCGTCTGCCCGGTAAGGGCCAGAGCTGGTGAAGCAGCTTCTCCTCATCAGTCCGCCACTCCCGCCGCCCTCGACGACCTTCAAACCTCATGGAGGCGAGGATCTCCCATCGAAGGCCTCGCCCTCCCGGAGCTCATGACGAGGAACCCCACGGCACTGGATGAAGACGCCGCTGGGGGCTTCAAGTAGTAGCCGGGCCGCCTTCTCGGCGGAGGGGTCGGTGACCGCGCAGCACTCGATGCTCCCGCCGCCTCGTCGGCGGTGGGTCGCCATCCTCCCCGGCCGCGCATCTGCAGCCGGAGCGTCCCTCGCACATTCGCCCGGCGCTCCCGCGTCCCGCCCTCGACAACAAGGCCGCCGCCACCAGACGTCCTCCTCCTCCTCGATGACGACTTCCGCTCCATCTCGCCGGGGAAGGAGGAGGATCTAGAAGAAGAAGAAAAGCAAAAGAAGTTCAAGCAAATATCCAAAGAGAGACAACGCCGAGAAGACAAAGTCGCAGAATTACCTTGGCGGACGCCGTCAACGGCGGGCTCTCTTGCCGGGAACTATCCTTGGCGGAGTGGCGCCGCCGGGCCGCCAGCGCTTGGTGGGTACTCGCCCTTGGCGGAGTGCCCGCCTTGGCGGACGCTCTCCTTGCCGGAGTCCTCTTAGCGGGATGGAGGGACCGCCGCCTCAAGGGCGACTTCCAGATGCTCCTCGCCACTGCGGCTCCATCTCTCGCACAAATCAAGACAAACACGCCAAGATATCGGAACAAGATGAAATCTCCACGCGCGCCCGCAAGTGAAGGTGCGGGACCCAGACTTACGCTGGGGCTGCGCTGGGCTGCTCCTCGACAGCCTTCGGTCCGCAAGCTTGGATCTGGCGCGATCCCTCGTCGCCTCGGCGGGCGAAGTCGTCTCGCGACCTCGACCACGGGCGCTTTGGCTTTTCGCCGCCCGCCGTCAAGGTCCCGAAAACAACGCAAAAAACAAGATTAGCCTCGACAATAATCAAGGCGAAATTTAAGAAGATGAAGATCTCGGCATTTACTCCTGTTCCTCCTCGCCGTCTTTCGGCCAAGGCGGAGAAATCATATCGCACTGGGTTGCGCCGGCGCGAGGAGCAGAGGCGGCGGCCCTTCGGGCGCTTTGGTGGTCCTCGGGCTGGGGCTGCGAAGACCTGCCCCGTGCGGGCGGGACCCGAGAAGCGGGCGGAGCCGCCGCTCCGCCCGAGAAGACCCTGTCCGCCAAGGCCGACCGCGAGGCGCCCTTTGCCGTGGCTCGCGCGGGTCGCTTCCGCCATGTCTGTGCGCCGGTCGCCTTTGGCGCTGCTCGACTTCGGAAGCTTGCGCTGCCCGGGCGAGCCGGTAGTTGCCGGGGCTTGCGATTGCCTGTCGCCCGCTTTGCGGGGCGCCATGAGAACGCTTGGGGCTCGACGGGCGGGAGGTTTCACGACGAGGAGAGGTCGTCGCTGTAAGGTCCGTGGACCCGCCGCATCCTCGGCGATCATGGCATCCTCCTCCTCCTCCTCGGGCCGGCTGGCTCGCGGACCCAGCGCCTCTGCGCCATGCGACCCCTTTCCTCTGGCGTCTCCGCTCCCTCCGGCGCCTCCGCCTCGCGGGCGCCTCGGCCTCCGCAGCGGCACCACCTCTTGCCGCTGCCTCACCACATTCCGGGATCCTGAGTGCCTCGAGAGGGGACCCGGCGAGCGCCGAGGAGGAAGCAGCAGCCTGCAGATCTCCGCCGCCTCCGCTTGGTAGGACTCTCCGCAGCCTCTGCCTCCTCGCGCATAACCGACGCCTCTGCCGCTGCAGCCCATGCGGCCTCTTCGCCCGAGAAGCTATGTACGCGAGCTCCTGGTCCGTAGTGTCCCGTGTCAGCCCCCGGGTCTCGTTCTTGTCCTTCGCCACCTCCTCAAGGGTGTCGAAGAAGTTGAGGACATCTATTGGTTCGGGCGGAATCCATGAGCGCTCCACGCCGTGCGAATCGCACGCGGGCATCATGGCGAGGAGGCGATCCCGAGCCGTGCTGTTACAGAGGGGCACTACCCCCCTGTCAGGACCCCGACTCAATGTCACATCGATCTAGCCTGTAACACATCATATCACTTTGCGGCCTCACGCACGGTATCCCAACGGTGTCGCCTTACCTTGGCCGGGACCGCTTATGCCTTTTGGCACACGATATGATAGTGTCGCTAGCATCCATATGAAAAGGAGCCCGGCCGACATGACTAGTCGTAAACCCAAAGTGGCACAGACTTACAGGACAGCATCCATGACCCAAAGATCGAACGTGTCGGCCAACAACAAGTAAGTTCCGGCTGTAGCACGGGCTAGCAGATTCGTAAACCGGCAGAAGGGCTAACAGACTCCGACTAATGCGTGACATTTCAAGGGATGTATACAGAACGAAGAAGGACACATGCCGCCAGCCTAAGTGTTCCGGAGCAAGAGCAAGCTACCATGGCTCAAAGGAGACACTAGGAGACATTTCCGTAAGAGAGGCTACTAAAGATAAACAACTAGATAGTCGATCCCACACATACCAAGCATTTCAATCATACACACAATATGCTCGATATGTGCAAATACAACAAGGCATCACAACATGACTCTCGACACAAGTATTTTATTTAAGGCTCGAGAGCCATTCATATCATACACGCAAGTACGGGTCACACGACCCACATACAAGTCATACAATCATACAAGCCAACAATGAAGTGTTTTGTCCGAGTACGCATAACTAGTAAAATAAAAGAGGCTTGGGTAAGCCTAGCTATACTACATGGTCCTTCACTTGCTCAGATCACCACCGGGCCTTAGTCTACTCATCGATGTCAACGCTCACGAAGAACCCGCTTGAGGGTTTGTGGCATCTTCTAAAAATGTAAATTAAAGCAACATGAGTACAAAGGTACTCAAAGAAGACTTACATCGACCCTACATACATGCATATTATCAAGAAGGGTTGGTGGGGTTATTGCAGCAAGCCAGCTTTGACTCATGGCTAAGCTATCCCACGAGACACCAACTTGAAATGGTTTTATGACTCGAGTCCACTACTCATCACTTCAATACACCACCGAGGATCCAACCCCGCCTTCCTACGGAGAAGCCATCCTCGCACTCACGCTTATCTTGAGGCTTTTAGTAGTATCCATTTACTTGTCTATGAACCGTATAGGCAACCAAGTAGTCCTTATCATGACGCCGCTATTCAATAGATGATGTTAACCTGCAGGGTGTACTTCTTCATACACGCTCACCACTTATCGCCGCATACACGACATGTACTCGCAACCTTCAAGCGAAGCCCAACGTGGGTGTCGGCCACGACCTACCTAGACACCTAAGCCTCTAGTCCGTGTTTATCGCCTATTTGGGTTCCATCTATGAGGAGTTCCGCCAAGTCTCGCCACAGCCCCAAACGATGTGAACAAGGTTCCCGAGATACCAAACGGGCATCCGTACACCCGCCACGCACCTACCGTGATCACAGCCCACCCCTACGGTCGGCATGTCCACGGCCTCCAGAGAGGCTACAAACACCGTAAACTACTTGCAACTCCCGGACCAAGACTATGGTGAATAAGAAGTCGAGAGGGTCCATTGGTTTCGGGCCCAATGCATGGTAGTAGCTGAATCTTAAATCACACATACAGATCTCAAGGTTTAATGACGGCCTCAATGAAACAACCCACCATGTACTCCTACATGGCCTTTCATCGATACCTTTACCAAATCGTGTTCAACACCTTACTCTCGCATCGACTCGATCATTTCACTCCAGCCATCACCCGATGAACCGCACTGACACGACTCTAAGCATAGCAGGCATAGCAAGGTAGGAACAACACAATCACATGGCTCAATCAACACCTACACATGCTAGTGGGTTTCATCTAGTTATCGTGGCAATGACAGTCATGCAGAGGAAATGGGTTCAACTACCGCAGCACACAGCAGCTTGAATCGCGTTGTCTTAATGCAATAAACGAGAGCAGGAGCAAGAACATGGGATTTTATCGATATGATCAAATGGTTGGTTGCTTGTTCGACGGGTCGCTGCACGGGTATTGCTCTTCGTCGGGTTATCACGGTACTCCTCGAAGCGTAACTCGCCGCAGAACACCGATACACAAGCATTACCAAACAATATGCAACAACATGATGCATGCAATGAGACATGGCAAATGAGTGCTTTGGGCTAATGCAACTAAGATCGATGGGTTTGAACCAATTTGAACCAAAGATTCAAAATTCAAACTCATATATGATCATTTAAAGTGCTTAAACTTGTTCTGTGATAAACAGTGGGTTAGCTTCTGTAAACATGCATGAAACCAGTACAGATGGATAGATTGGATTTTTCTGATCATTTTTCATATATAATTTGTCTCAATTGGAGCTATGGTTGATTTTATATGAATTTTTGAAGTTTGAAACAATTTCGAATTCCTGTGTAAAAATAATTCCAAGAATTTAAATATTATACAAGACCTGGCCATGATGACGTCAGGGGTCAACGGGCTGGTCAGTCAAACCGACCAGTGGGTCCCGTGTGTCGTTGAGGTTAGGTTAATTAGAATCTAATTAAAACTAAACTAGTTTAATTAGCGTGGCGGGCCCACATGTCATAGACCCGTGGGGTCAACCCGGCCCACCGTGGTCAAACCCGGGGTCAAACCCACCGGCGTTTAGCCGCCGGCGAGCCCGACGCGGCGGCGAAAGTGGTTTTGGCCGTTTCGGCCACCAAACGGGGCGCGGCGACCACCGGAGTGAAGCTGAGGACGAGCCGCATCTATTGGTGGTGGTGGTTGGGCTCGGGGTGGCGGAGTTACGCCGGCGGCGAAGTTTAGCGGCCACCGAGCTCGGGTGAGAGTGAACTCGAGGTGGAGTGTGCGGTGAGGTGCGGAAGTGCTCGGTTAGCTCCAACGCGACGTAGTGAACGCGCTGGACACGGGGGTAACCGGAGTGTGGCGGGAGCACGCCGGCGGCGAGGTCCGCGACGGCGGTGCACGTGAGCTTCGGCGGTCGCTGTGGTGCACGGAGCGAGAGGGAGAGGGTTGGGAAGGTAGCTGAGCTCACAGAGCTCACGAGAGGCCGCCGGCGGGTCGGGACGAGCAGTAGCGGCGGTGACGGCGAAGGGATCTCCGACGGTGGCGCCGGGCGAAGCTTCGCGCGGCGGCGGGCACGCGAAGCGCCGGGGCTCGGCTAGCTCGGCGAAGGCGGACGGCGCGAGCTCTGGACACGATGGCGCGCGGGGTCGACGGAGGACGCGGCTACGACGGTGGTGCGGCGACGGTGGCGCGGCCATGGCGTGGGGAGCGAGGGAGGCGAGCCGGAGAGGAGAGGGGTGTCTGGGGTCCGGGCGCGACGTGGAGCTCATCCAAGGCGATGGGCGGCGAGAGGCGGCAGGGCGGCGGCAGCTGCGTGGCGAGCTGCGGTGCCGCCGAAAGCACCTTGGCTGCCTGCTGGCAAGCCAAGCAGCTCATGGCGCGCGCGGCCGGCTGGCTGGCAGTGGGCCGCTTAGCGGCGCCTGTAAGTTTTTCGCTTCGCTTTTTCTTTTTCTATTTTTCTGCAACTTTGTTGAGTTATTTAAAATACCGTAAAGGTTCTAAAATTCACCAAACTAATCCTAGTCCATTGTTGGATTATTTCCAACATGAAACATTTTAGTTTGAGATATTTGGACATTTGAAATATTTTAGTTATTTAAAATGCCCAAATTCAAATAGCTATGATTTAATTCAATGACCTTAGGATGACCTAGGAAAATGTGCATCACTTTTGGCAAAGCTTCGACCAAGACAAAATGATGGACATTTTAGAAGGGCATTTCAGTTTCATCGAAAATATTTTTAGTAAACCCTAGTTGTTTCAGAGGGGTCGGGGTTCGCAATCCCATTTCAAGTTTCATTGAAACAAATAGACATGATGCAACACTCTAATGCATGAACTAGCTAGGTGTGACAACTCACCCCACTCAAAAGAATCTCGCCCCGAGATTTAGGTTCCTCCGGAAAGAGGGCGGGTACTCAAGTCGAGACGATCCTCCCTTTCCCAAGTAGCTTCCTTCTCGTAATGGTGCCACCATTGAACCTTGAGAAACTTGATATTATGCCGCGAGTGGTACGCTCGGCTTGATCGAGAATACGAACGGGATATTCTCGATATGTGAGATTATCTTGAAGATCAAGCGCTTGTGGTCCACTCCACGGATAGGATCCGAGAAGCAACGCTGAGTTGAGAAACGTGGAAGACGTCGTGGACTTTGGAGAGATGCGGAGGTAGTTCCAATTGGTAGGCAACTTCTCCTCGCTTGGCAAGAATGCGAAAGGGTCCAATGTAGCGAGGAGCCAATTTGCCTTTGATACCAAACGATGGGTTCCTTCAGAGGAGTAATCCAAGGTAAGCCTTCTCGCCAACCTCGTAAGTCATAGCCTTATGTTTTCGGTCATATTGACTCTTTTGACGAGATTGGGCTGTTTTCAACTTTTCACTAACGATGCGAACTTGTTCTTCCGCTTCTGGATCATATCCGGGCCAAAGAATTGTCTTTCCCGGTTTCGACCGCTTAAGAGGTGTTCGACACCTTCGCCCATAGAGAACTTCAAAAGGTGCTTTGCCTAAGCTAGATTGATAGCTGTTGTTATAAGCAAACTCGCAAATGGAAGGCATTTCTCCCAATCCATTCCAATGAGATAATGTAAGCTCAAGCATGTCTTCTAGGATTTGGTTGACGCGTTCTACTTGACCACTTGATTGAGGGTGAAAAGCAAGCTAAAGGAAAGATGGGTTCCCATAGCGTTTTGGAAACTTTCCCAAAATCGAGAGGTGAAGAGACTTCCTCGATCCGAGTTTATTTCAATGGAACACCATGAAGAGATACTATTCGGAGATGTACAAGTCTGCTAGCTGACTAGCGGTTATACTCTCACGAACCGGTAAGAAATGGGCCACTTTGGAAAGGCGGTCGATAATGACAAAGATAGCATTATTCCCCCTCTTGGTCCTGGGAAAACCAGTGATGAAATCCATACTGATTTTATCCCATTTCCATTCGTGAATAGCTAAGGGTTGAAGGGTGCCAAGAGGCCGCTGATGCTCGCTTTTACCGCACGACGCACGCCGCAGCTTAGCAACATATTGAGCAATGTCTCTTCATCCTAGTCCACCAGAACCTCTGGCGTAGGTCCTGATACATTTTAGTGCCACCGGGATGAATGGTGAGAGGAGATTCATGAGCTTCCTTAAGGATCAATCGCCGCAGGTTTCGCACCTTAGGAACCACTAGACGGGTTCCGAAGTATACGACTCCTTGATCATCAATGGAGAAACAATCCGCGACTCCTTTCTTGATGTTTCTTTTGATGCGAGAAATTCCCGGATCTACCTTTTGGGCTTTGATGATCTGATCCGTAAGGGAAGGTTTCGCCACCAAGGTGGAAAGGAACCCTCGAGGAACAATGTGAAGGTTAAGCTTCCGAAATTCCTCGTGGAGAAGTGGTTGACTTTGTTGCAACATCAAGTTGTTGCAATAAGATTTACGACTTAGTGCATCAGCCATGACGTTGGCTTTTCCTGGGGTATAAGTTATCCCTAAATCGAAATCTGAGATCAACTCAACCCAACGCCTTTGCCTCGAGATTCAAATCTGGTTGGGTGAATATATATTTCAGACTTTGGTGATCGGTGTAGATTTCGAACGATTACCAAGAAGGTAATGTCGCCAGGTTTTGAGTGCATAGACTACAACCGCAAGCTCTAAATCATGAGTAGGGTAGTTTTCTCATGTGGGTGTAATTGCCGTGAACCATAAGCAATTACATGTCGATCTTGCATGAGAATACAGCCTAGTCCTTGTCGCGAGGCGCCGCAATAGATAACAAAGTCCTTAGAGAAACTGGGGTACCAACACGGAGCGAAGTTAAACGCCTTTTCAGCCTCGAAGCTGTGCTCACATTGTGGAGTCCACTCGAACTTTTTATCTTTCTTGAGGAGTTCAGCTTAGAGGTTTAGCAACTTTGGAGAAGTTTTCGACGGCGGCGATAATAGCTCGCTAAGCCAAGGAAACTCCGAACTTGCTTAACCGATTCGTGGAGTCCAATTAAGGACGGCTTGAACTCGCTCGGGGTTGACAAAGAATACCTTTACCGAAATTACATGTCCTAGATAGGTCACTTCGCAGCCAAAATTGCATTTGGAAAACTTGGCATAAAGGCGATGCTCTCAAGTTTCATCAACACTAGCCGAGATGTTCGCATGTTCTTCCTCGCTCTTGGAATAGATGAGTATGTCATCGAGGTAAACCACGCACTTAATTTATCCAAATATTCCATGAAGATTGAGTTCATTAACCGAGAAAGTGGTCAGCGTTGGTTAGACCGAAGGACATGACGGTGTACTCGATTGGCCGTAACGAGTAACAAAGGCCGCTTTTGGGAATGTCCCTGCTTGGATTTTGATTTGATGGTAGCCTAACCTCAAATCCATCTTAGAGAAGACCGAGGATCCCGCGAGCTGATCATACGATCGTTGATCCCGGGAGCGGATACTTATTCTTGATTGTGACCAAGTTGACGGGTCGATAATCTACAACCATCCGATCCGTACCATCCTTCTTCTTGACGAAGAGAACGGGCAAGCCCAAGGAGATGAACTAGGACGGATGAAACCCTTTGCAAGGCCTCATCGAGTTGTTTCTTAAGTTCGCTAGTTCTAGGGGTGCCATCTTATAGGGTCTTCTAGAAATTGGGACAGTTCTCGAATGAGATCTATCACGAATTCAACATCTCCGCTGTGGAACACCGGCAATTCTTCCGAAAGACATCCGGAAAATCACGGACTACCGAACGCCTTCGAGGTCCGCAATGGACCGGCATTAAGAGAATATAGTTGACGCTGATATTCGGGTCAAGACATTGACTATCTTTCCCGAGGGTGCGAAGTTGAACAGTCCTAGAGAAACAATCAATCTTGGCATGATGGGCTGACATCCACCCATACCCAAGATGATATTTATATCCAAGATTTGAGAGCTATCAACGATGCAAGGAAAACAAGTCTGTCGACCTGAATTTCATTACCATGACTTACTCTAGAGGTTTGCCATCTAGAACCCGGTAGAAATTTCCATGGTGGAAGGCATGTCACGTAATGCGTGTTATGCAAACGAGCATAGTTTTCGGATATGAATGAATGAGATGCTCCAAGATCGAAAAGAACGGATGCCGGTGGCAATTAACAAGAAGCGCATCGAGCACGACGTTGGGATCTTCGTGGGCCTCTTCACCGAGACACAATTAACATGGCCACGCGCAGCGGTGGCCGGCTTGGCATGGAACACCTTCCCGCTGGCTTGCCACGCCAACAGCTTTTGCAGCTGGTTGGGGTTGGTCCGAGGACAATCGCGCATGTAGTGGCCTGATTCACCACATTTGAAGCACGCCACGGGCTGGCGCAGAGGAGCGTTGTTGGTTGGTCCACCATAGGGCCTAGCCGGTGCATACTTCTGAATCGGGCGAGGCGCTGGAAGGATGGCCTCGTGTGAATCTGGTGGTAGGGCAGATTAGGCACCCACACACGGCGCTTCGTGGTCCAAAGACCGGATGAGGAACCCATGTCACGCCATGCTTGCGTGTTGCTTCAAATCGGTCCGACCAGTTTCAGCCACTGATGGCTTTGTTAACGAAGCTTCGAAAGAGGTGCACTCATGCAAAGGAGATCTCGGCGGTTCGTGGCTAAGTCCCTTGCGGAACCTTGCCTGCTTTCTTGGCGCCGATGGAGACCTCTTCGCTTGCATAGCGTGCGAGGTTACCAAACTCTCTACTATAGGCGCCCACGGAGAGACGACCTTGGGTGAAACTGCAGAACTCCTCACGCTTATGCGATCCATGAGACCCTCCGAATGTGATGTTCACGGAAAGCCTCGCTGAATTCTGCCCAAGTAGTGACATGGCCAATCGGGCGATAGCCATATAGTTCTCCCACCGAGATCAAGGGGCCTTCGAGATGATATGCAGCAAAGGTGACCTTATCAGCCTCGGCTACTAGTGCGTAACGCAGCTTGTGAGTAATGCCGCGGTTACCATCGGCGCCGAGAGGCTCGACCGAGTGGTGGAAGGTAGGAGGGTGTAACTTGATGAAGTCACCGAGCGACACCAAGTTGTTTCTGATGATGGGCTGTGTTCTGCTCGATACGCCCAAAGAAACGGTTGGTCTCCGCTTGTTTCTCTCGCCTCTAGCATAACTTCGCCGAGAAGGAGGGTGAGGCAGGTTTGCTTCTCCAACTCCATCGCTTTCGCCTGCTCTGGCGGAGCAGGGTTGTTATGGTGTTAACCATCCTAGGAAAGACAAGACAAGGATTTAGTCCAGATGGCAAGATTCCGACATAGAAGTGTAGAGTGTAATGGATAACTCGAATGCGAGATGATCATCCGTATGACATGGTAGATACTGTAAACCGCTTTTTATTCCATCGTCATACACACCATACAAGGTTTAGTACAAGACCAAACAAAGTACTACTACGGTGAAAGGAAGATTACATCTCATCGGAGGCACACCAAGCTCCTATACATTATTTTTGTTACACCTCCGGATTAGTACACACTAAGTCATATTCCACGAGTCACGCAGACGGTGGAAATACAACTATTACAATACTAGAGGGACTACTACTAACTCGACGCCTCCGTAGTAGTTCTCATAGAAGTCTCCTCCGAACTCGGGAGTTCAACGTGATCGTCTCGGGAACAAGCGGTCCCGAGGAGCCTGTGGACCGTAAGGGCAAGGGTGAGGTCTTGACCTCGAACGGTGGCAAGCGAGGACCACGAGGTGGGGTGATGCCCCCACATCACGCCACCCATCATGTCCGCAGATCAGCCTGACAGGATACAAATCTCTCATATCCATATAACCAGCTTGAACAAATGGGTGCAAAACGAGTCAAGGTAGCCCAAAGATCAAGACGGGCATTGAAGAGCTCCATCCTCAAGGCCCGACTCTCTCGTCCTTGTCCTCGAGCAGCTCAATGGTAGTACGGGTTAGGGAGTCCTCCCGATCGAATCAAGATAGATGGCTCGAAGATAACCAAACGCCCAGAAGTGAACTCGGCATATACCGGAAATCGGTGTTGCGGAGCAGCCCAGTCCTGGCTCGTATAATGGTCATCATAGAATATGCAGCATCTTGAACCGCCATATCAATAGTAACACCAAGCCCATAGGAGCTGTGAAGGGCCTCGGTGCAACCAGATAAGAGGGGAACACTCGACGGTGCAAAGATACCGACTTTGATTAAAATCTCGACATCGCTTCTTCAATCGTATTCGGGTACCAACGGTATCCCGCTTGATCATAACCCTAACTAGCATGGTTGTATGACCGGTCACACCAATGCATCTGGTCGATTTAACCACTTGATTTTGATCACGAGTGGCCATCTGGAAGCATAACCACAATGCAAAGGCATTAGTATTTCTAGCGAATTTGGACAAGATAACGATCAAATGCTCAAAGGCTTGAGACATTTTACAAGGAATTGCATAACCACTCCACAATTTCATATCAAGGTTCTGGGTCCAACTTAGTAACATAACAAGATAGTAAACTGAACCAGGCTTGTAACCATCAAACCTACAAGGTACTACTGATTAGTAACACGTGAGCCTAACAGAGAGAAGAGATCCTAATCCTTAACCCCCGGTGGAAGAATGGACTGACTCAGATCAGAATATCATGAGATAAAGGAGTAAAAAGAGCCTTACGTACCATCCCACAATCAATTCCCCTACATATAACTAAAGCATTTCTAGACTCAACATCGACCAGCTTTGGCTTGGAGAACCTACAGCAGTCCGCTCGATGCCAACGCTGTCAGACCCCGACTCAATGTCACATCGATCTAGCTCAGAACACATCATATCACTTTGCGGCCTCACGCACGGTATCCCAACGGTGTCGCCTTACCTTGGCCCGGACCGCTTATGCCTTTTGGCACACGATATGATAGTGTCGCTAGCATCCATATGAAAAGGAGCCCGGCTGACATGACTAGTCGTAAACCCAAAGTGGCACAGACTTACGTGGACAGCATCCATGACCCAAATCGAACGTGTCGGCCAACAGCAAGTAAGTTCCGGCTGTAGCACTGGCTAGCAGACTCGTAAACCGGCAGAAGGGCTAACAGACTCCGGACTAATGCGTGACATTTCAAGGGACGTATACGAGAACGAAGAAGGACACATGCCGGCCAGCCTAAGTGTTCCGGAGCAAAGAGTAAGCTACCATGGCTCGGTGGAGACACTAGGAGACATTTCCGTAAGAGAGGCTACTAAAGATAAACAACTAGATAGTCAGATCCCACACATACCAAGCATTTCAATCATACACACAATATGCTCGATATGTGCAAATACAACAAGGCATCACAACATGACTCTACGACACAAGTACTTTATTTAAGGCTCAGAGAGCCATTCATATCATACACGCAAGTACGGGTCACACGACCCACATACAAGTCATACAATCATACAAGCCAACAATGAAGTGTTTTGTCCGAGTACGCATAACTAGTAAAATAAAAGAGGCTTGGGTAAGCCTAGCTATACTACATGGTCCTTCACTTGCTCAGATCACCACCGGCCTTAGTCTACTCATCGATGTCAACGCTCACGAAGAACCCGTTGGAGGGTTTGTGGCATCTTCTAAAAATGTAAATTAAAGCAACATGAGTACAAAGGTACTCAAAGAAGACTTACATCGACCCTACATACATGCATATTATCAAGAAGGGTTGGTGGGGTTATTGCAGCAAGCCAGCTTTGACTCATGGCTAAGCTATCCCACGAGACACCAACTTGAAATGGTTTTATGACTCGAGTCCACTACTCATCACTTCAATACACCACCGAGGATCCAACCCCGCCTTCCTACGGAGAAGCCATCCTCGCACTCACGCTTATCTTGAGGCTTTTAGTAGTATCCATTTACTTGTCTATGAACCGTATAGGCAACCAAGTAGTCCTTATCATGACGCGCTATTCAATAGATGATGTTAACCCCGCAGGGTGTACTTCTTCATACACGCTCACCACTTATCGCCGCATACACGACATGTACTGCAACCTTCAAGCGGAAGCCCAACGTGGGTGTCGGCCACGACCTACCTAGACACCTAAGCCTCTAGTCCGTGTTTATCGCCTATTTGGGTTCCATCTATGAGGAGTTCCGCCAAGTCTCGCCACAGCCCCAAACGATGTGAACAAGGTTCCCGAGATACCAAACGGGCATCCGGTACACCCGCCACGCACCTACCAGATCACAGCCCACCCCTACGGTCAGCGCTGTCCACGGCCTCCAGTAGGCTACAAACACCAGAAACTACTTGCAACTCCTGGACCGAAGACTATGGTGAATAAGAAGTCGAGAGGGTCCATTGGTTTCGGGCCCAATGCATGGTAGTAGCTGAATCTTAAATCACACATACAGATCTCAGTGCTTAATGACGGCCTCAATGAAACAACCCACCATGTACTCCTACATGGCCTTTCATCGATACCTTTACCAAATCGTGTTCAACACCTTACTCTCGTACCGACTCGATCATTTCACTCCAGCCATCACCCCGATGAACCAGACCTGACACGACTCTAAGCATAGCAGGCATAGCAAGGTAGGAGCAACACAATCACATGGCTCAATCAACACCTACACATGCTAGTGGGTTTCATCTAGTTACTGTGGCAATGACAGGTCATGCAGAGGAAATGGGTTCAACTACCGCAGCACACAGCAGTTTGAATCGCGTTGTCTTAATGCAAGAACGAGAGCAGGAGCAAGAACATGGGATTTTATCGATATGATCAAATGGTTGGTTGCTTGCTCGACGGGTCGCTGACGGTATTGCTCTTCGTCGGGTTATCACGGTACTCTCGAGGCGTAACTCGCCGCAGAACACCGATACACAAGCATTACCAAACAATATGCAACAACATGATGCATGCAATGAGACATGGCAAATGAGTGCTTTGGGCTAATGCAACTAAGATCGATGGGTTTGAACCAATTTGAACCAAAGATTCAAAATTCAAACTCATATATGATCATTTAAAGTGCTTAAACTTGTTCTGTGATAAACAGTGGGTTAGCTTCTGTAAACATGCATGAAACCAGTACAGATGGATAGATTGGATTTTTCTGATCATTTTTCATATATAATTTGTCTCAATTGGAGCTATGGTTGATTTTATATGAATTTTGAAGTTTGAAACAATTTCGGAATTCCCGTAAAAATAATTCCAAGAATTTAAATATTATACAAGATCAAGGCCATGATGACGTCGGGGTCAACGGGCTGGTCAGTCAAACCCGACCAGTGGGTCCCGTGTGTCGTCTGAGGTTAGGTTAATTAGAATCTAATTAAAACTAAACTAGTTTAATTAGCGTGGCTGGGCCCACATGTCATAGACCCGGGGGGTCAACCCGGCCCACCCGTGGTCAAACCCGGTCAAACCCATCGCGCTTAGCCGCCGCGAGCGCGCGGCGGCGAAAGTGGTTTTGGCCGCTTCGCCACCAAACGGGCGCGACCACCGGAGTGAAGCCGAGGACGAGCCGCATCTATTGGTGGTGGTGGTTGGGCTCGGGGTGGCGGAGTTACGCCGCGGCGAAGTTTGGCGCCACCGAGCTCGGGTGAGAGTGAACTCGAGGTGGAGTGTGCGGTGAGGTGCGGAAGTGCTCGGTTAGCTCCAACGCGACGTAGTGAACGCGCTGGACACGGTGGGTAACCGGAGGTGGCGGGAGCACGCCGGCGACGAGTCTGCGACGGCGGTGCACGTGAGCTTCGGCGGTCGTTGTGGTGCACGGAGCGAGAGGGAGAGGGTTGGGAAGGTAGCTGAGCTCACAGAGCTCACGAGAGCCGCCGCCGGGTCGGGACGAGCTGTAGCGGCGGTGACGGCGGGGATCTCCGACGGTGGCGCCGGGCGAGCTTCGCGGCGGCGGCTTGGGCACGCGAAGGCTTCGGGGCTCGGCTAGCTCGGTGAAGTGGCGGACGGCGGAGCTCCTGGACACGATGGCGCGGGCGTGGGGTCGACGGAGGACGCGGCTACGACGGTGGTGCGGCGACGGTGGCGCCGGCCATGGCGTGGGGAGCGAGGGAGGCGAGCCGAGAGGCGAGGGGTGTCTGGGGGTCCGGGCGCGACGTGGAGCTCATCCAAGGCGATGGGCGGCGAGAGGGCGGCAGGCGGCGGGCAGCTGTGTGGCGAGCTGCGGTGCCGCCGAGCACCTTGGCTGCCTGCTCGCAAGCCAAGCAGCTTCATTGGCGCGGTGGCAGGGCTGGGCGGCCAGTGGGCCATAAGCGCGCCAGTAAGTTTTTCGCTTCGCTTTTTCTTTTCTATTTTTCTGCAACTTTGTTGAGTTATTTAAAATACCGAAAGGTTCTAAAATTCACCAAACTAATCCTAGTCCATTGTTGGATTATTTCCAACATGAAACATTTTAGTTTGAGATATTTGGACATTTGAAATATTTTAGTTATTTAAAATGCCCAAATTCAAATAGCTATGATTTAATTCAATGACCTTAGGATGACCTAGGAAAATGTGCATCACTTTTGGCAAAGCTTCGACCAAGACAAAATGATGGACATTTTAGAAGGGCATTTCAGTTCATCGAAAATATTTTTAGTAAACCCTAGTTGTTTCAGAGGGGGCTGGGGGTTCTGGCAATCCCATTTCAAGTTTCTGTTGAAACAAATAGACATGATGCAACACTCTAATGCAAGAACTAGCTAGGGTGTGACACCCCCGAGGAGGCCTGAACCACTCTGGGTGGTCCGGGTCATATCTGAAGAGTTCCCGGACCATCCCCCTCAGCTCCAGCGTCGTGAAGTTAAAGTTTAGCCCGGGGCGCAGCCTCATTACATCCGGCCAAGCCACCCGTACTCCCAGGCCGGCCTTTTCCTGTTTTGGAGAGGGGCAATGCGGCGGCGGAGGAAGTCGGCGCCTACCTCTGCAACGGACAGCCCCGCTTCTCGAAGACGAAGAATCCGGATGAGGGCAACATCGAGCTTGATGTCGTCCGAATCCAGCTCGCTCCAGTCTCTGCCGCGCGCAATGGGCGCCAGTCTTGTGCGCGGTGAAGGGGCTGGCTCGTCTTGACGATCCAGCACCAGTCTGACGCCACTCTTCCCACTTGACGCGAGCTCCCAAGCAGTCGACCCCTTCAAGTTCAGACGGAAAACCCAAGAAATCCCTCCCGGAGAGGGGGGAGCCGGCTCTGCTCTAGGAGTGAAGAAGTGCTGAACAGAGCTACATTTGATGTATCCTATGAAGTTTTCGCACATATGTGCGAAACCGCCATGGTGAGGATGGCATTGGGGTGAAGTCAAGAAGGTGGAAGCCGTATGTGTGCATAATATCGCAGAAGAAATCGTAAAAAGGGGGCAAAGACCACAGTGGAAGAAGGCTGCGAAGAAATAGTACCCGCCAGGATAGTTGTCCACGGTGGCGGCCGGATGGGCCCTGGTCCGGGGGTGCGCCGTGGTCTTCTTCGCCTGTAGCAGAAATACTTGCCCCAGAGTTTTTGCACGCCGAGCCGCCGGGGAAGACGACGTTCTCCCTCCGCATCTGGCGAAGCTTTTCCGCTGCTTTCGATTTCTCCTTCCTGGTCTTCTCCGCTTCCCTTCCCTTCCTGGTCTTGGGCCATGGCGAGGCGGCGAGGGAAGGAGGACGAAGAATCCGACGGCGCCGCAGACGCAAGAAACGGCGGAGGAGATGCGGAAGCGGGGTGCGAGGAGGATCTCTGGAGGAGGAAGAAGAAGCAATGAAAGCGGAGGAGGGGAACCGCGCCTGCTTCCTTTGTTTTATGGGGAAGTGGGGGGCGTTCCGCTCTCCTCATAAAAGAACGTGGGCACGTCCCATCCCACGACGCCGCAATCGACGCGTGCTGTTGCCCGGGGAGGCGGCAAAGGCGGAAGCAGATTCGACGCGCCATGGGCGCAGATGCCTGCAGACTGCCTTGGGCCCGCCCAACAGCTTCGGCACCGTGTGTGGCCCAGTGCCCGGGCTCTGTCGGTGTACTAAGGTAGGGGTACCTCAAGACCCCAACTTGTGCAGGCAGTCGAGCAGACTCCGCAGCTGGCTCCACCACCGCTTGCCGAGACCATTCCCGCTCCATATCAAGCCATTCAAGAACAAAGTGTGCAAGATAGAAGATCAAGGCCCCTGCAAGAGGAGTTTGCCGGAAGGCTGCCTGTGCTCAAGATTACGCCACTCATGCAAGCCCTCGGCGAGAGGAGCTCGCCGGGAGATTAGAAGACTACATCACAGAGACATGCCTCGGCGCTTATACGCCCCGGCGAGGGCCCGGGAGCGGCAAGTTACAGAGCCCTGACAAGTTCCCTGCCCGCAAGATCAAGACCCCGCAAGGTACTTGCCGGAGAGCTGCGCCACAGCGTCGCCGACTCCAGCTCATCCGCCCACGCCGCCTTTAGCCTTCTCCAGAGACGCGTGGCGGATGGTCAGGCAAAGATGAGGGGTGCGGTGGCACTCCACGGTGGTGGCTCCACCGCCGTGGCAAACGGAGACGCAAGGGCGGAGCTTTTGGGGTCGACGGCGACGGCATTAAATGCTCTTGTCCCCTCTCAAAAAGTAGGTGGAATCCACTGCTCAATCAGAGCTGCACTGCTCCTTGTTCCTGCTCCAACTACCACCTCTTTTACGCTTTTACCCCTCTCTCCCACGTTGACACTGCCGGTGACCCCTTGCCCTATAAAAGGAGGCCCATGCACAACGAGGGGAGGTTCGATCCTTAGCAACTCTAGCGCTGGGGTTCGGCTAGTTGGATTCATTCAACACCACACCACCATACGCCGCATTCTTGAGCAAGATCAAATACAACACAAAGCAGCAGAGGGTTTTACGCGACCATCGCGTCCAAGCCGGGTAAAATCCCAAGATCGCCTCGATCTGCTCTCCGCCCATCCTCCGCCCTCGTACCGAACTCACGAAGGGGCCTCCCCGGCCCCATAGGTGTCCGCACCCGTCGCCGACAGAACTCTATGATAGATTGAGCGGAAAGAATAGCTTCATGTTATTTTACTACAGACTCTTGAATAGATAGAACAGAAAGGATAACTTTGAGGTGGTTTCGTACCCTACCATAATCTCTTCGTTTGTTCTCCGCTATTAGCGCTTTGGAGTGACTCTTTGTTGCATGTTGAGGGATTGTTATATGATCTATCTATGTTATTATTGTTGAGAGAACTTGCACTAGTGAAAGTATGAACCCTATGCCTTGTTTCCTACCATTGCAATACCGTTTATGCTCACTTTTATCATTAGTTACCTTGCTGTTTTTATATTTTCATATTACAAATACTCATATCTACCATCCATATTTCACTTGTATCACCATCTCTTCGCCGAACTAGTGCACCTATACAATTTACCATTGTATTGGGTGTGTTGGGGACACAAGAGACTCTTTGTTATTTGGTTGCAGGGTTGTTTGAGAGAGACCATCTTCATCCTACGCCTCCCACGGATTGATAAACCTTAGGTCGTCCACTTGAGGGAAATTTGCTACTGTCCTACAAACCTATGCACTTGCAGGACCAACAACGTCTACAAGAAGAAGGTTGTGTAGTAGACATCAGCAGGCTCCAGCATGGGCGCAACATACCTTCCGATTCCTCCAAACAGGGGAACTTCCCGAGGATCAGGAAGAAGCAGAGAAAGTAGCTCGTCGGACTGCCCTGTACCAGTTCGTTGACAATGTTCTATACAGGAAAAGATCAAATGGAGTGAAACTGAAGTGCATCCCCCGGGAGGAAGGATTGGAGCTATTGGCGGAGATACATGGAGGCATATGTGGCTCCCACATAGGGTCAAGGGCCCTTGCCGGCAAGGCTTTCCGGCAAGGTTTCTTCTGGCCCACTGCCCTCCAGGATGCGACGGCACTAGTAACCAAGTGTGAAGTGTGCCAGTTCCATTCGAAGAAGCTTCGTCAGCCAGCCCAAGCCATGCAGACAATCCCTCTCTCCTAGCCATTCTCGGTCTGGGGGCTCGATATACTGGGCCCTTTTTGTCGCGCCGTCGGGGGCTTTGAGTACTTGTACGTTGCAATCGACAAGTTCACAAAGTGGCCGGAAGTGGAAGCAGTGAGAAAGGTGACCGCACAGTCAGCCATCAAGTTCTTCAAGGGGCTAGTTTGCCACTTTGGTGTGCCGAACAGAGTAATCACCGACAACGGCACGCAGTTCACAAGCCACGCCTTCATGCAATATGTTGAAGACCTCAGCAATCAGGGTGTGCGTTTGGTTTTTTCGGTTTGATTCGGGTCGGTTTATACGGTTTTCGGTTTATACGGTTTTTATACTTTGGTTTATGCGGTTTCATACATAGATACGGTTCGGTTTCGGTAATAACCATTTAATTTTGGTTCGGTTTCGGTAATAGCCAAAATAACCAAAGTTGACGCGAATTTTTGAACAATGCATAATTTTTTTATCACGTGATTCAATTTGTGTATGTAGGTTAGTTTTCTCTTTTGAGGGCTATGTACATAAATTAAATCATTAGATGTCATACATGATTTGGTGGGGCATATATGTATCATGTATGTACGACGTGCACCAGATCGAGGCATATGACTGATGACGCATTGAGCCGTTGACAAAGATGTATGCACGTACTAGGAAAATTTGAGGATAAGACAGGGAAAGAGCACCCCATGCGCTACGCTAGCCTCCAGGTCTTTTTACGTGAAAAAATGCCACGAAATACCATAGCACTAGCCTGTGGCGTCCAGGCTCCTAGTCCAAGCGCAGCACCAGCCCAGCGCGTGCGTCGGGCAGCCAAGGGCCCAGGCGGCCAGGCCCAAGCGCCAGCCGCGCCACGCAATAGTACCACCTCGCGTAGGAGCAGGATTGAGATGGGTGGATGGCTATAAAAGGAGGGGCGACAGGAGAATCAAGATCAACTCGGGGCTTTGGTTGTTTAACACACAACAAAGAGTTTTGGTTTAATTCGGTTTAACCGAAAACCTTCGTTTTTTAACCGAAAAACCCAAAGGTTATATGGTTTCGAAATTGAAAACTGAAACTGAAACTGAAACCTAAAGAACCAAAATTCGGTTCGGTTTGGTTTTTTTTGTTCGGTTTTTGGTTTTCGGTTCGGTTTTGCACAGGCTGACTCGGCAGCAAGGTCTGTTTTGCTTCCGTGGCACACCCACGGAGCAACGGCCAAGAGGAGAGGGCAAATGCTGAAGAGCTGCGTGGCCTGAGGACAAAGACTTTTGATAGGCTGCGCAAGAGCGGAAGGCGCTGGATCGATGAGTTGCCGAGGGTTCTTTGGTCGATCAGGACGACGCCAAATCGAGCCACCGGCCAGACACCCTTTGCCCTGTATACGGGGAAGAAGCAGTTCTCCCCACGAAACTCATATACGGGTCACCTCGAGTGCTCGCTTATGATGAGCTTGAGAAAGAGCAATTGCGCCAAGATGACGTGACGCTCCTTGAGGAAGATCGTCTTTGGGTGCTGCGAGAGCAGCACGCTACCAGCAAGCCTTGCGCCGCTACCATAGCCGCAAGGTTCATGCCCGAAGCTTTGAGGAAGGCGACCTTGTTCTTCAGCGCATTCAGTCGGCCAGGAATTCCAACAAGTTGACACCAAAGTGGGAAGGCCCTTATCGGGTAACACGAGTCACCAGGCCTGGCGCAGTCCGCCTGGAGACCAAAGATGCCATTCCGGTGAGCAACTCCTGGAACATCAAGCATCTTCACAAGTTATACCCGTAAGGTGCGGCTGCCGGGCTCCCCGGCAGGACACCTTTTGTACAAGCCTTGCCGACAAGGCATGTAACCCTCTGTACAAAGCGAGGCGCAGACCCTGAGTATAAGTAAACGAAGTGTTGGCGCCCTAAGTTATAGCATGCATGCTAGATTGAGTCTCTCCCTTAGTTAGGGTTGATAGTGCTTAGCAGCGACTAACCCCTGGCGTAGAGGTCGAGTTTGCGTCTCTTTGTTCCTATCTGTCCTCTTTGGTTCGCAGGATACATAACTGTTTCCGCCAAGCTAAGTGGAAGGAAGGGGACAAGCCGGCGCTCCGGCCCCGGCAAGCCAAGTTTGTCGGGGGCTGAAGACACAAAGTTCCACCCACGGCAAGCTAGGGTTGCCGGGGGCTGTGGATTCAGATAAGTTTTCTTATCCCCTATTATGCATTTCCGTACAAAATTGGAACGTATGAAGCCTCGTTTTATTCCAAGGCCGCCGTGCTCCCTTCATTCCTGCCACCCAAGAATCTCTTCTTGGTTCGGAATTTGGTTGTAGCCGCGGCGGCAAGGAAGCAAGCGTAGGGCCTACCCCATTTCGCCCCTGCCTCCGCCAAAGGCGTGATTATGGTCGAACGGGGTAGGGGAGCAGCAAGGCCTGCTGCCGGGCAACAGTGTTTATATTGAAAATAACAAGGATTTGCTCCTTGGTATGGGCTTTGCTCACACACACAAGACCCGGCAAGCAGCCTTCTTCATTAATACGTTCCATACAGGTACAAGTATAGTTTGTATGGAATGTAAACATAAGCAAGGGGATTACAAGTTTTAGGTCTAAACTAAGGCCCGTAGGCTTACAAGCTAAAAAAAGATAAGGTGCCCATAATCCCTTCCTTGTCCCTCTCCTCAGAAATGGAACAAGAAGGCAAAAGGGCAGAAGGAGCGCCTAGGCGAGGTACGAGCAGCAGAAGGCGCCAACAGAACATGTCGGTGGCCGCCTAGCGGAGGGCTGGTGATGATGGTGCTGAGAGGAAGGCTGGAAGATGAGGCAGCGGTCTGTCAATACGCTACGAAGGCGTCGGTGCCATCGTACTCCGACTTGACGGCCCGCCACCCACCTTTTTCGCCTTCTCCGGCCTTCGCACGCCAGCCGCCCAAGGAGATGACCCCGAGAAGATCAAGGAGTCGGATCCACCGGGAGAAGGGGCCCGGTGCAGATGATGCTGCTGCCGTGTCCGCCCCGGGGCGGCAAGTCCGACACCTAGTCGGACCCGTCATCCTCTTGCCTGCTACCCTCGTCACTGCTGCCGCTGTCCTCCTCGTCACTCTCACTTGAGGACGAGTCTTCGTCATCCGAGGAGCTCTCCACGCAGCACTTCAGGCGAGTTCCAAAATCGCCGAAGACCTTGACGGAGAGGAGGCCATTCTCCATTAACTTGAAGTAGAGAATGAGCCCTGCCGTCAGGCTCTGGATGCAAGCAAAGGTTTTCCACCCGCGGCAGAGATACATGACGTGAGGGGCCGGAAAATCGACGTAGGCCCATGTGCTATTGTTCCTGCAGCCCCTCATGTGCAGCCTCAGCGCTTGCGGCGGGTCGAGCTCCATCTCCCGAGCGAATGGAGTCGGGAGACAAAGACGACGGCGCGTCGGCCGGTGCAGCCTGATGAAGAACTCGGGGGGGTTGTCCCCGACGTGGCCCTCCATTGGGGGAAGGACCGCTGGCAGAGGCGAGACGGACGAGTTGCCCCGTCCTCCTCTTCCCCGAATGCCACGACAGCCTCGGCCTCGCCCCCTCCCCCTTCCCCTTGCGACCGGCTCCGCTTCCATAGGCTCTTGGGAAGGAGCGGCGCGTTGTCGAGCAGAGACCCTCGCCGTCAGCGCGCCCTCTCGCCATGACAGAACAGAGGAAGAAGCAAGGATGGGGAGATGTAGATGGCGAAGGACTGGGGGTTGTCGTCCCTCCCGTTCCCCTTCTTATAAAGGGGCGGGGTCAGGGCTCGGCCGCCCCTCTCAGCCAGTCCAGCTCATTAAGGTGACAGCGTTCGAGGCTGTCGACCGCCCTCCCCGCCCAATTGGATGCGCGTGGGTATCAACCCACACGCGCACGTCTTCCCATATTCTGCGCGCCTGTCACCCAGCTTGCACCGTGCATGCGGCGTACGTGGCGCAAGGGGCGGGCGTAATGGGACGCGTGGAGCGATAGTTCCTAGACGTGGAGAGTAAATGAGTAGCGGTCCTGCAGCCTCGAAGAGACATGCAAGCTGCCTCTTTACTTTTCACCGCAAGATGACGCAAGAGTGCTTCGATCACCCCCGTGCACGATCCCCACGTCACGCGTTCAACACGGATCGTGAGGAAGCGCAGCGGGCGAAAAAATCACCTCAATAAAATCAACCCCGCCTGCCCGCGCACCGTTCTGGGCCTGGCCCAACAACGTGTTACGCTTATGTGGCCCGGACCGGGACTCTGTCCGGTGTACGTATAAGGGCACTACTTTGTACCCCTTTACTTGTGCACGGGCAGTCAGAGCCACGCCTGCGGCCACACTTAAGCGGGGCAGGGACATGAAATCCAGGCCGCAAGACGGTCAAAGCAACACGAAGACAGAGACACAAAGAGCAAGAGGGCGAGGTGGGTTCCCCTGGCAAGACCCTTGCCGGGGCGGCCACCGCGGTCCCGACAAGGACCTTGCCGAGGTAGCTTGCCCAACGCCAGCGGGGTGCTCCACCCTTGAGCCCCAGGTTTTCCAACACCACCAACGACGTTGGGACCAAGGCTCGGGCTCTGTGATGACATGCAGATCTTTGTGAAGACAAGAAACACTCCAAGTCAGATGAGGATTAAAAGACGACGAAACTCGGCGAGATCCTTGCCGAGGAAACCCACAAGACCCCCGGCAAGATCCTTGCCGGGGACGACCACAACGCCACGGCAAAACCCTTGCCGGGGGGAAAGGCCCTTGCCGAGGACATCCGCGGGGCCACAGCCAGGCCCGCGCCCGCCAAGTTTCCACCGCTGCTCCCATGCAGCTGCCAACCCACCAGCTAGGCAGGCACCTGCGTGTCGGCGTGGGGCTTCCAAGCCAACTCAGCACATGCCTACGTGGTGGCATGCAAATCTTCATGAAGGCCCTACCACCGCGCCACCTCAGCAATCTGCCAGCCTACATGGTGCTAACCGCCTCGCTGGACTGGGCACGTGTCAAGGCAGGGCGAGGCGGCGGTAAAGTAAGGGGGACACCTAAGGGGCGCATTAATGCATCTTGTCCCGTAATGGCAGGCGATAAGCTTAGCCACAGTACACCGATGACACCTCATGTGTGCCACTGTGGCGATCCCCTTGACTATAAAAGGAGGCCCAAGGGGGACGCTCATCGCAGCTAGCTCGAAACTTCCAAGAATACTGATATACACACAAAAGCAGGACTAGGGTATTACGCGGCCCAAACCTGGGTAAACGACCTGAGTGTTTGTGCTGACTGCTGATCCAGCTCTTCTCATGACCCCGCGCCCAACAACCGTAGTAGGGATTCTTGTGATCCCATAGGTGTCGTATCCACCGATAGTTGGATGAAGTGGCCCGGACCAACATTACATGACTATGTTCATGAGACCAATTCCACCGACAGACATGCAACTAGTTTTGCATAAAGGTGGCTGGTGGGTGTCTGTTTCTCCAACTTTAGTTGAATCGAAATTGACGGCAGCCAGTCCTTGTGAAGGTTAAAATAGCAAAAACTTGATAAAGCACCATTGTGGTTTTGTGCCGTAGGTAAGAATGGTTCTTGCTAGAAGCCCTTAGCAGCCACGTAAAACTTGCAACAACAAAGTAGAGGACGTCTAACTTGTTTTTGCAGGGCTTGTTGTGATGTGATATGGTCAAGACATGATGTGATATACGTTGTTGTATGAGATGGATCATGTTTTATAAAATTTATCGGCAACTGGCAGGAGCCTTATGGTTGTCGCTTTATTATATGAAATACAAACGCCATGTAATTGATTTACTTTATTCCTAAGCAGTAGCGATAGTCGTAGAAGCAATAGTTGGCAAGATGACCACGACGCTACGATGGAGATGAAGGTGTCAAGCCGGTGACGACGGAGTCATGATGTTGCTTTGGTGATGCAGATCAAAAGCACAAGATGATGATGGCCATATCATGTCACATATTTTGATTGGATGTGATGTTTATATTTTTGCATCTTATTTTGCTTAGTACGGCGGTAGCATTATAAGATGATCCCTTAACTAAATTTCAAGGTATAAGTGTTCTCCCCGAGTATGCACCGTTACGAAAGTTCTTCGTGCTGAGACACCATGATGACCCACAAGTGTAGGGGATCTATCATAGTCCTTTCGATAAGTAAGAGTGTCGAACCCAACGAGGATCAGAAGGAAATGATAAGCGGTTTTCAGTAAGGTTTTCTCTGCAAGCACTGAAATTGTAGGTGATAGATAGTTTTGTGATAAGATAAATAGTAACGAGTAACGGGTAAATAAAGTAAATAAAGTGCAGCAAGGTGGCCCAATCCTTTATGTAGCAAAGGATAAGCCTGGACAATTTCTAATAATGAGGAAGGAGCTCCCGAGGACACATTGGGGATTATCGTCAAGCTAGTTTTCATCACGTTCATATGATTCGCGTTCGGTACTTTGATAATTTGATATGTGGGTGGACCGGTACTTGGGTACTGCCCTAACTTGGACAAGCATCCCACTTATGATTAATCCCTATTGCAAGCATCCGCAACTACAAAAAGAAGTATTAAGGTAAACCTAACCACAGCCTTAAGCGTATGGATCCATATTAGCCCCTAACTAAGCAACGCATAAACTAGGGTTTAAGCTTCTGTCACTCTAGCAACCCATCATCTACTTATTACTTCCCCATGCCTTCCTCTAGGCCCAAATAATGGTGAAGTGTCATGTAGTCGACGTTCACGTAACACCACTAGAGGAAAAGACAACATACATCTCATCAAAATATCGAACGAATACCAAATTCACATGACTACTAATAGCAAGACTTCACCCATGTCCTCAGGACAACTGTAATTACTCACAAAGCATATTCATGTTCATAATCAGAGGAGTAATAATATGCATAAAGGATCTGAACATATGATCTTCCACCAAGTAAACCAATTAGCATCAAGTACAAGGAGTAATCAACACTACTAGCAACCCACATGTACCAATTTGTGGTTTTGATACAAGATTGGATACAAGAGATGAACTAGGGTTTTGAGGGTAGATGGTGCTGGTGAAGATGTTGATGGAGATTGTCCCCCTCCCGGTGAGAGAATCATTGGTGATGATGTTGGTGATGTTTTCCCCCTCTCGGAGGGAAGTGTCCCCGACAGAACAGCTCTGCCAGAGCCCTAGATTGATTCCGCCAAGGTTCCGCCTCATGGCGGCGGAGTTTCATCCCGTAAGCTTGCCCATGATTTTTTCCAGGGTAAAAGTGATGATATAGCAGAAGATGGACGCGGAGGCCCACCAGGGGGCCAAGAGATAGGCGCGCACCTGTCTCTGGACAGGTGTGGGCCCCAGCCTATTTATTTCGCCAAATTCTTATTAAATCCAAAAAGTTGTTTCGTGGAGTTTCAGGACTTTTGGAGCTGTGCAGAATAGGTTTCCAACGTTTGCTCCTTTTCCAGCCAGAATTCCATCTGCCGGCATTCCCCGTCTTCATTGTAAACCTTGTAAAATAAGAGAGAATAGCCATAAGTATTGAGATATAATGTGTAATAACAGCCCATAATGCAATAAATATGGATATAAAAGCATGATGCAAAATGGACGTATCAACTCCCCCCAAGCTTAGACCTCGCTTGTCCTCAAGCGGAAGACGAAATCGAAAAATATGTCCACATGTTTAGAGATAGAGGTGTCGATAAAAATAAAATACGGACATGAGGGCATCATGATCATTCTAATAACAACAACATATATAGATTTTGTCATATGATTTCCTATGCTCAAGTAACAAGCAATTCACAATGTCAAGTATGGTTCAAAAACTTCATTGGGAACTAACAAACTATAATCTCAGTCATTGAAGCAATTGCAATTTATCGTAACATCAGAAAGAGTCAATAATAGAGCTTTTCAGCAAGCTCACATACTCAACTATCTCGTAGTCTCCTATAATTGCTAACACTCACGCAATACTTGTGGTTATAGAGTTTCAGCTGGACACTGAGAAAGATAGGGGCTTATTGTGTTGCCTCCCAATGTATTCACCTTTAGGTGATGTCAACAATAATGGCCCATGCTAACTTACATCCAATTGGATATATATATCATGATCTTTCAAACATGAGGAGCTTGCCAAAGGATAAAATAAAAAGGGAAAGGTGAGGATCACCTTTACTCAAGCATAAAGTAAAAACGTAAAGTAAATGATAGGCCCTTCGCAGAGGGAAGCAAAGGTTGTCTTGCGCATTTAGGGTTGATGCACAAAATCTTAATGCAAAAGAACGTCACTTTATATTGCCCCTTGTATGTGGACCTTTATTATGCAGTCCGTCGCTTTTATTACTTCCACAACAAGTTCGTACAAAGCTTATTTTCTGTGCATTAATAAGTCATACATATTTAGAGAGCAATTTTTATTGCTTGCACCGATGACAACTTACTTGAAGGATCTTACTCAGTCCATAGGTAGGTATGGTGGACTCTCATGGCAAAACTGGGTTTAAGGATATTTGGAAGCACAAGTAGTATCTCTACTTGGTGCAAGGAATTTGGCTAGCATGAGGGGGAAAGGCAAGCTCAACATGTTTGGAAGGTCAATGACAATATACTTTAACTGAGATGTCGGAAAAACATAAACCATTACGTTGTCTTCCTTGTCCAACATCAACTCTTTTAGCATGTCATACCCAATGCGTGCTTCACAATCATAAAAGATGTCCAAGATAATATATTTATATGTGAACCCCTCCTTCCTTATCACTTCCTATTAATTGCAACGATGACCAAGGCTACGTTCATCAACTCTCAACAATTTTAATGCCTCATACTTTCTATGTGTGAAGTCATCACTATCCATAAGATCAATATGAACTCTTTTATTATTTCTACTTTCTTAAGATCATAGCAACATAGCAAAGACCTTGACTCAACACTAATCTTTATTATAGATAGCACGCGGACTCGATTACATAAAGAGATCACAATGCAAAACTCAAAACTACTTGATATCAAAACTTCAAACTACTAGATAAAGATACTACTAAAAGGATCGAACTAAATAAAGTGGTAAAGATAGGAGTGTGATGGTGATATGATACCGGGGCACCTCCCCCAAGCTTGGCATTTGCCAAGGGGAGTTCCCACACCCATGTGATTATGTCCTCGGAGGTGGTGAAGGTGGAGTTGTTGCATTTTTCCTCTCTAGCTTGCGTTTGAGGCTAAAATTTTCTTCCCTCATATCCTCATTCTCGAGCTCAAGTTTCATTATCATTTTGCATAGTGCTGCCTTGCTGTCCTGCAAAAAACGTGGTGGGATAGATTGGACCTTAGGGAGGCTTGACTTCTTGAACTCCAGATGCATATCACCAGGTTGAGGTAGTGGATCATCTTCTTCATCGGAGCTTGTCTCCTCCTTCCCCTTTGGATCGTGGTCTTCTTCTTCCTCCGTGGTCCAGCCATAATGTTCCACATCCCCATATACTTTTGGGTTTGCAATATAATCAGCCACGTAGCTCTCCCCCTCTGAATCTTAGGATGACATCTCGCTTTATTCTGCAATAGGAACAGCTCAAAACAAAAACAGAGGATATTTGCGTGATATGGTGGTCAAAGCCTTCGGAAGTATATATAATGAATTTTTACCGACCAAAATATGTAATGTGCAAGAAAACGGAGTCCGGGAGGCACACGAGGTGCCCACGAGACAGGGGGGTGCGCCCTCCTCTCTCGTGGGAGCCTCGTGTCCCTTTCGGACTACTTCTTTCTTCCTAAAATTCTTAAATAATCCAAAACTGATAAAAATTGTCATTGGAGTTGTTTTGGAGTCGGTTGACTTACCGTACCACATACCTATACCTTTTCGGAGTCTGGAACATTCTGGAAAGTGTCCCTTATGTATTCCTCAGGGGTTATGGTTTCAATACTATTAGTTTCAACATTGATAGGATTACCTGAAATATAATGTTTAATTCTTTGACCGTTTACCACCCTCAGATTTGTGCCTTCGAAGTTTTTGATTTTTATAGCACCAGAACGATAGACCTCCTTGATAACGTAGGGACATTCCGATTTTGAGAGAAGTTTTCCTGCAAAAAATCTTAAACGGGAGTTGAATAATAAAACATAATCTCCTACGTTAAACTCACGCTTTTGTATCCTCTTATCATGCCAGCGTTTGACTTTTTCTTTGAATAGCTTGGCATTCTCATAGGCTTGGGTTCTCCATTCATCAAGAGAGCTAATATCAAACAACCTCTTCTTACCGGCAAGTTTGAAGTCATAATTGAGCTCTTTAATAGCCCAATATGCCTTATGTTCAAGTTCAAGAGGTAAATGACACGCTTTTCCGAAAACCATCTTATATGGAGACATACCCATAGGATTTTTGTATGCAGTTCTATAGGCCCATAATGCATCATCAAGTTTTTGGACCAATTCTTTCTAGATCTATTCACGCCTTTTGCAAAATTAATTTGAGCTCTCTATTGCTCAACTCTACTTGACCACTAGATCGGGTGATAAGGAGATGCTATTCTATGATTGACATCATACTTAGCAAGCATCTTACGGAAAGCACCATGAATAAAATGTGAACCACCATCAGTCATAAGATATCTAGGGACTCTAAACCTCGGAAAAATAACTTCTTTAAGCATTTTAATAGAAGTGTTATGATCAGCACTACTAGTTGGAATAGCCTCTACCCACTTTGTAACGTAATCAACATCAACTAAAATATGTGTATAACCATCAGAGGTAGGAAAAGGTCCCATATAATCAAAGCCCCGAACATCAAACGGTTCAATAACAAGAGAATAATTCATAGGCATTTCTTGACGTCTACTAATATTACCTATTCTTTGACATTCATCACAAGATAAGACAAACTTACGAGCATCTTTGAAGAGAGTAGGCCAATAAAAACCAGATTGTAGTACCTTGTGTGCAGTTCTATCTCCAGCGTGGTATCCTCCATAAGATTCAGAGTGACACTTACATAGGATCTGTTCCTGTTCATGCTCAGGCACACAACGTCTAATAACACCATCTACTCCTTCTTTATAAAGGTGTGGATCATCCCAGAAGTAGTGTCTTAAATCATAAAAGAACTTTTTCTTTTGCTGGTATGTGAAACTAGGCGGTATATATTTAGCAACAATGTAATTAGCATAATCAGCATACCAAGGAGCAGTATGAGAAGCATTGACGGCCGCTAATTGTTCATCGGAAAGCTATCATTAATAGGCAAGTGGGTCATCAAGAACATTCTCTAACCTAGACAAGTTATCTGGCAATGGGGTTCTCACTCCCTTTCTATCAATAATATGCAAGTCAAATTCTTGGAGCAAGAGAACCCATCTAATGAGTCTAGGCTTAGCATCTTTCTTTTCCATAAGATATTTAATAGCAGCATGATCGATGTGAATAGTAACTTTGGAATCAACAATATAAGGTCTAAACTTATCACATGCAAACACAACTGCTAAGAACTCTTTTTCAAGAGTAGCATAATTTCTCAGGGCAAGATCAAGAGTCTTACTAGCATACTGGATAACATTCAATTTCTTATCGACTCTTTGCCCTAAAACAGCACCTACAAAGATAATCACTAGCATCGCACATAATTTCAAAGGTAAATTCAATCGGTAATTGAACAATAGGTGCAAGGATCAAAGCTTTCTTAAGTGTTTCAAATGCTTCTACACAATCATCATCAAAGACAAAAGGAATATCTTTTTGCAATAAATTAGTTAGAGGCCTAGAGATTTTAGAAAAGTCCTTAATGAACCTCCTATAAAAACCGGCGTGACCAAGGAAACTTCTTATACCTTTCATGTCCTTGGGACATGGCATCTTTTCAATAGCGTCAACTTTGGCTTTATCAACTTCAATACCTCTCTCGGAGATCCTGTGCCCCAAGACAATGCCTTCATTAACCATAAAGTGACACTTTTCCCAATTCAGACGAGACTAGTGTCTTCAAGATCTCGCAAAACTCGATCAAGGTTGCTCAAACAATCATCAAAAGAGGATCCACAGACTGAGAAGTCATCCATGAATACCTCACAAATCTTTTCACAAAAATCAGAGAATATAGCCATCATGCATCTTTGAAAGGTAGTAGGTGCATTACATGAACCAAAAGGCATACGTCTATAAGCAAAAGTACGAAAAGGGCCAGTAAAAGTAGTTTTAGATTGATCCTTCGCTGATACAGGTATCTGAGAGAAACCAGAATAACCATCTAAGAAGCAAAAATGTGTGTGTTTGGATAGCCTTTCTAGCATTTGATCAATAAAAGGTAAAGGATAATGATCTTTCTTAGTAGCTTTATTTAACTTACGGAAATCAATTACCATCCTATAGCCTGTAATAATTCTTTGCGGGATCAATTCATCTTTATCATTAGGAACAACGGTAATACCTCCCTTTTTAGGGACACAATGGACATGGCTTACCCATTCACTATCAGCAACAGGATAAATAATACCTGCCTCAAGGAGCTTTAGTATCTCCTTTCTTACCACTTCCTTCATCTTGGGATTTAATCGTCTTTGAGGATCTCTAACTGGTTTGGCATCTTTCTCCACTGAAATTTTGTGTTGACATAATGTGGGACTAATGCCCTTAAGATCATCCAGAGTATATCAAATAGCAGCTCGGTGCTTCTTCAGAGTTTTCAATAATCTTTCTTCTTCTTTCTCTGAAAGGTTAGCGCTAATAATAACAGGATATATTTCTTTTTCATCAAGATAAGCATGATTAAGATTATCAGGTAATGGTTTGAGTTCAAACACGGGATCACCCTTGGGTGGAGGGGGATCCCCAAGAATTTCAATGGAAGGTTATGTTTCAACATAGGTTCCTGTTTAAGGAACACTTCATCTATTTCTTCCCTTTCCTTCATAAACATATCGTTTTCATGGTCTAGCAAATATTGTTCTAACGGACCAGTTGGAGGAATAGCAATGGAAGCAAGACCAATAGTCTCATCCTTACTAGGTGGTTCCCTTTCACGAGGTTGTCTACTAAACTTAGCGAAATTAAACTCATGAGACATACCATCTATGCCAACAGTGACAACATTCTTTTCACAATTAATCTTAGCACTAGCAGTATTCAAGAAAGGTCTACCAAAAATAATGGGACAAAAATCATCTTGCGGGGAACCAAGAACAAGAAAATCAGCAGGGTATTTAACCTTCCCACACAAAACTTCAACATCTCTAACAATTCCAATAGGTATAATGGTATCCCTATTAGCAAGCTTAATAGTAACATCAATGTCTTCTAATTCAACGGGTGCAATGTCGTGCATAATTTCTTTATATAGATCATAAGGTATTGCACTAGCACTAGCACCCATATCACATAAGCCATGATAACAATGATCTCCTATTTTAACAGAAATAACTGGCATGCCTACGACAGTCTACGTGTCTTAGTATCGTGTCTAGCAATATTAGCGCCTCACCCAAGAAAGAAATAACATGCCCATCTAAGTCCTCATCCAAGAGATCTTTAACCATAGCAATACTAGGTTCAACATTAATTTGCTCAGAGGTGTATAAGTCCTAGTATTACTCTTACGAACAACAATGAAGCTTTAGCATGCTCCTTTATCCAAACAGAAAAGGAGGTTTTCAACATAAGCAGAGGGAACAATAGGATCACTATAGGTAATAGTCTTTTCTTCGATGTAATAGGTGCAACTACTTTCACTTCAACAGAGGATTATATTTAAACCACTTCTCTTTAGGGAGATCAACGTGAGTAGCAAAAGATTCACAGAAAGTAGCTACTATCTCAGAGTCAAGTCCATACTTAGAGCTAAATCCACGGAAAGCATCGGTATCCATAAAAGATTTAATACAATCGAACTTAGGTGTCATACCTGACTCCTTACCATCGTCGGAACCCCAATCTTCAAAGTTGCTTTTAATTATTTCCAATAAGTCCCATTTGAAATCAATAGTCTTCAGCATATAAGAACCAGCACAGGAAGTATCGAGCAGGTTGCGATTATCAAGAGAAAGCCGAGCATAAAAATTCTAAATGATCATTTCCCGAGAGAGCTCATGATTGGGGCATGAATATAACATTGACTTAAGCCTCCCCCAAGCTTGAGCGATGCTTTCTCCTTCGCGAGGCCAGAAATTATATATGTAATTACGATCACGATGAACAAGATGCATAGGATAGAACTTCTGGTGAAATTCCAACTTCAATCGCTTATAATTCCAAGATCCCATATCATCACATAGCCTATACCATATCAATGCATCTCCCTTCAAAGATAAAGGGAAGACCTTCCTTTTGACAACATCATCGGGAATACCTGCAAGCTTAAATAATCCACAAACTTCATCCACAAAGAGGATTAGCTAGCAGTTTTTCTATCATACCCGAAGGAATCTCAAAGTGAATATTTTCATAAAGTTCAGTAGGTTGAGGAGCAACTCTTTGCTCTTCTAGTTGGGGTGAATATACCCCAAACAAGCCCCTCAAAGGATTAGTTTCCATAGTGAGAAGTAACAGAAAAATTTCAGCACACTATATAAATGTTTCCTTACCAAGTTCCACTCACCAAAAGCGCTACACTCGCCGGCAACGGCGCCAGAAAAGATTCTTGATGACCCACAAGTGTAGGGGATCTATCATAGTCCTTTCAATAAGTAAGAGTGTCGAACCCAACGAGGAGCAGAAGGAAATGATAAGCGGTTTTCAGTAAGGTTTTCTCTGTAAGCACTGAAATTGTAGGTGATAGATAGTTTTGTGATAAGATAAATAGTAACGAGTAACAAGTAAATAAAGTGCAGCAAGGTGGCCCAATCCTTTATGTAGAAAAGGATAAGCCTGGACAATTTCTAATAATGAGGAAGGAGCTCCCGAGGACACATTGGGGATTATCGTCAAGCTAGTTTTCATCACATTCATATGATTCGCGTTCGGTACTTTGATAATTTGATATGTGGGTGGACCGGTACTTGGGTACTGCCCTAACTTGGACAAGCATCCCACTTATGATTAACCCCTATTGCAAGCATCCGCAACTACAAAAAAAGAAGTATTAAGGTAAACCTAACCACAACATTAAACGTAAGGATCCATATCAGCCCCTAACGAAGCAACGCATAAACTAGGGTTTAAGCTTCTGTCACTCTAGCAACCCATCATATACTTATTACTTCCCCATGCCTTCCTCTAGGCCCAAATAATGGTGAAGTGTCATGTAGTCGACGTTCACATAACACCACTAGAGGAAAAGACAACATACAACTCATCAAAATATCGAATGAATACCAAATTCACATGACTACTAATAGCAAGACTTCACCCATGTCCTCAGGAACAAACTTAACTACTCACAAAGCATATTCATGTTAATAATCAGAGGAGTAATAATATGCATAAAGGATCTGGACATATGATCTTCCACCAAGTAAACCAATTAGCATCAACTACAAGGAGTAATCAACACTACTAGCAACCCACAGGTACCAATTTGTGGTTTTGGTACAAGATTGGATACAAGAGATGAACTAGGGTTTTGAGAGGAGATGGTGTTGGTGAAGATGTTGATGGAGATTGACCCCCTCCCGGTGAGAGGATTGTTGGTGATGACGTTGGTGATGATTTCCCCCTCCCGGAGGGAAGTGTCCCCGGCAGAACAGCTCTGCCAGAGACCTAGATTGATTCCGCCAAGGTTCCGCCTCGTGGTGACGGAGTTTCGTCCCGTAAGCTTGCCCACGATTTATTCCATGGTAAAAGTGATGATATAGCAGAAGATGGACGCCGGAGGCCCACCAGGGGGGCCAGGAGATAGGGGGCGCCCTATAGGGGGGGGCGCCCCCCTATCTCCTGGATAGGGTGTGGGACCCCTGGCCTATTTCTTTCGCTCAGAAATTCTTATTAAATCCAAAAAGTTGTTTCATGGAGTTTCAGGACTTTTGGAGCTGTGCGGAATAGGTTTCCAATGTTTGCTCCTTTTCGGCCGAATTCCATTGCCAAGCATTCCCCCTCTTCATGGTAAACCTTGTAAAATAAGAGAGAATAGCCATAAGTATTGAGATATATTGTGTAATAACAGCCCATAATGCAATAAATATGGATATAAAAGCATGATGCAAAATGGATGTATCACACCACGTGATGATCGAGTGTGATAGGCTCTACGTTCAAATACAATGGGTGCAAGCCAGTTTTGCACATGTAGAATACTCGGGTTAAACTAGATGAGCCTGGCATGTACAGACATGGCCTCGGAACACTGGAGACCGAAAGGTCGAATGTGAATCATATAGTGGATATGATCAACATAGAGATGTTCACCATTGATGACTACTCCATCTCACGTGATGATCGGACATGGTTTAGTTGATCTGGATCACGTATCATTTCGATGACTTGAGGGATGTCTACCTAAGGGGGAGTTCTTAAGTAATTTGATTAATTGAACTTAATTTATCATGAACGTAGTCATGATAGTTTTTGCATATCTATGTTGTAGATCAATGGCCCGTACTACTGTTCCCTTAAATTTTAATGCGTTCCGAGAGAAAGCTAAGTTGAAAGATGATGGTAGCAACTACACAGACTGGGTCCGTAACTTGAGGATTATCCTCATTGCTGCACAAAAGAATTATGTCCTTGATGCACTACTAGGTGTACCACCCCCCCCCCAGCAACTGCAAAAAATTTGAATGCCTGGCAGTCATATGTTGATGACTACTCGTTAGTTCAGTGTGCCATGCTTTACGGCTTAGAATCAGGACTTCAAAGATGTTTTGAACTTCATGGACCATATGAGATGTTCCAGGAGTTGAATTTAATATTTCAAGCAAATGCCCCAGTTGAGAGATATGAAGTCTCCAACAAGTTCTATAGCTACAAGATGGAGGAGAACAGTTCTGTTAGTGAACACACACTTAGAATGTCTGGGTACCATAATCACTTGACTTAGCTGGGAGTTAATCTTCCAGATGATTGTGTCATTGACAGAGTTCTTCAATCACTGCCACCAAGCTACAAAGGCTTCATGATGATCTACAATATGCAAGGTATGGGAAAGACTATTCCCGAGCTCTTCGCAATGCTAAAGACTGCGGAGGTAGAAACCAAGAAGGAGCATCAAGTTTTGATGGTTAATAATACCACTACTTTCAAGAAGAAGGGCAAGGGAAAGAAGGGGAACTTCAAGAAGAATGGCAAGCAAGTTGTCACTCCTGGGAAGAAACCCAAAGTTGGACCCAAACTTGAAACTGGGTGCTTCTACTGCAAAGGAACTTGTCACTGGAAGCGGAACTGCCCCAAGTATTTGGCGGATAAGAAGGATGGCAAAGTGAACAAAGGTATATTTGATATACATGTTATTGATGTGTACCTTACTAATTCTCGTAGTAGTGCCTGGGTATTTGATACCGGTTCGGTTGCTCATATTTGTAACTCGAAACAGGGACTACAGATTAAACGATGATTGGCTAAGGACGAGGTGACGATGCGCGTTGGGAATGGTTCCAAGGTCGATGTATCGCCGTTGGCACACTGCCTCTACATCTACCTTCGGGATTAGCTTTAGACTTGAATAATTGTTATTTGGTGCCAGCATTGAGCATGAACATTATATCTGGATCTTGTTTCATGCTAGACAGTTATTCATTTAAATCAGGGAATAATGGTTGTTCTATTTATATGAGTAATATATTTTATGGTCATGCACCCTTGAAGAGTGGTATATTTCTATTGAATCTCGATCGTGGTGATACACATATTCATAATATTGATGCCAAAAGATGCAAAGTTGATAATGATAGTCCAACTTATTTGTGGCACTGCCGTTTAGGTCATATCGGTGTAAAGCGCAAGGAAAACTCCATGTAGATGGACTTTTGGAATCATTTCATACTCGCAAACTGTGCCTTATGGGCAAGATGACTAAAACTCTATTCTCTGGAACAACAGAATGAGCTAATGACTTATTGGAAATAATACATACCGATGTATGCGTCCAATGAGTGTTGAGGCTCGTTGCGGGTATCATTATTTTTTGACCATCACAGATGATTTGAGCAGATATGGGTACATCTACTTAATGAAACACAAGTCTGAAACATTTGAAAAGTTCAAAGAATTTCACAATGAAGTGGAGGATCATCGTAACAAGAAAATTAAGTTTTTACGATCTAATCGTGGAGGTGAATATTTGAGTTATGAGTTTGGCCTTCATTTAAAACAATGTGGAATAGTTTCACAGCTCACGCCACCTAGAACAGCACAGCGTAATGGTGTGTTCGAACGTCGTAACCGCACTTTATTAGGTATGGTGCAATCTATGATGTCTCTTACCGATTTACCACTATTGTTTTGGGGTTATGCATTAGAGACAGCTGCATTCACATTAAATAGGGCACCATCAAAATCCATTGAGACAACACCGTATGAACTGTGGTTTGGCAACAAACCTAAGTTGTCGTTTCTTGGAGTTTGGGGATGCGATGCTTATGTCAAAAGGCTTCAGCCTGATAAGGTTGAACCCAAATCAGAGAAGTGCATCTTCATAGGATACCCTAAGGAAACAATTGGGTACACTTTCTACCACAGATCCGATGGCAAGATCTTTGTTGCCAAGAATGGAACCTTTCCAGAGAAGGAGTTTCTCTCGAAAAAAGTGAGTGGGAGGAAAGTAGAACTTGATGTGGTAATTATACCTTCTCTCAATTTGGAAAGTAGCTCATCTGAGAAATCCGTTCCGGTGATGCCTACACCAACTGGAGAGGAAGCTAATGATAATGATCATGAAACTTCAAATCAAGTTGCTACAGAACCCGTTAGGTCAACCAGAGCATGATCCGCACTAGAGTGGTATGGTAATCCTGTTCTGGAAGTCATGTAACTTGACCATGGCGAACCTACAAACTATGAAGAAGCTATGATGAGCCCAGATTCCAATAAATGGCTTGAGGCCATGAAATCTGAGATAGGATCCATGTATGAGAACAAAGTGTGGAGTTTGGTGGATTTGCCCGATGATCGGCGACCGATGGAGAATAAATGGATCTTCAAGAAGAAGACTGACGCTGATGGTAATCTTACAGTCTACAAAGCTCGACTTGTCGCAAAAGGGTTTTTTCGACAAGTTAAAGGGGTTGACTACGATGAGACTTTCTCAACCGTAGCGATGCTTAAGTCCGTCCGAATCATGTTAGCAATTGCCACATTTTATGAAATCCGGCAAATGGATGTCAAAACTGCATTTCATAAATGAATATCTCTAAGAAAAGTTGTATGTGATGAAACCAGAAGGTTTTGTCGATCCTAAAGGTACTAACAAAATGTGCAAGCTCCAGCAATCCATCTATGGACTGGTGCAAGCATCTCGGAGTTGGAATATACGCTTTGATGAAGTGATCAAAGCATATGGTTTTATACATACTGACGGTGAAGCCTGTATTTACAAGAAAGTGAGTGGGAGCTCTGTAGCATTTCTGATAATATATGTGGTTGACATATTATTTGGAGATGATATAGAATTTCTGGATAGCATAAAAGGATACTTGAATAAGGATTTTTTCAATAAAACACCTCGGTAAAGATACTTACGTAGGGCATCAAGATCTATAGAGATAGATCGAGACGCTTCATAGGACTTTCACAAAGCACACACCTTGACAAGATTTTGAAGGAGTTCAAAATGATCAGTCAAAGAAGGAGTTCTAGCCTGTATTGTAAAGTGTGAAGTTGAGTAAGACTCAAAAGCCCGACCATAGCTGAAGATAGAGAGAATGAAAGTCATTCCCGATGCCTCAGCCATAGGTTATATAAAGTACCCTGGCCGCGGGTGAAGTTGGTGGAGGAGATCCAGATAGGGGGAAACCCCTTGGTCGGCCCCAGTCGGCCGCACCGGCGACGATGCTAAATGGCGTCGTTTTTCTTCGTGGAGACGTCGTTCTATGTCTGCTCCTTCATTTCCCCCCTCTCTGCCTCTCGGGTGAAAACCCTAACTCTGGTGGGTGATGGCGGCGTCCTTGACGCGGTGACCTTCCTGAAGGCGTCGCCTTGAGGGCTGAGTGGTGGTGGGCACTGTGTGGGTCCTTGACGGTTACTGGTGATGGGAACTGCTCCAGGGAAAACCCTAGGATCTGGTGTTCCAGATTGTACGATGGCGGCACTGCGGTGTCGTTTCTCTCTTGGGAGCATTGTTTGCGGGCGTACCGGAACTCGTGAGGCGGGAGGTGGAGTAACCGTCTTGCACAGAGCTTCGGTGGAGATGTCAAGTCATGCCTGACCGACAGGTGCTACGCTTTGTCATGCCTGGTTGGCAGGTGCTACGCATGACAGATCTTCCAAGGACTTCAAACTGTGTCGGCTGGTGGTACTTGGCAGCATGGCGCTGAGGTGTATCAGTGGCGACCACGACGTGCTTAGTTGTTTGTGCGCAGGGAGGAGGTGTCGTTGGGCGCCGTGGTGGCGTCGACGATAGCTAGACCGAGCAAGGTTGATGAATCGGTACAGTTCTGAAGATGGAGCGGTGGCAGTTGGCGTTGGCGGCCTCTGAGAGCACGCTAGACCAGTGTGTGCCCCTGACCCGGCAAGTGGCTAGGTTGGGGTCTCAGGTCTTAGATGTTAGGCTTGGCTGCGATGGCCGTTTGGCATTAGGCCCAGGCTATCTGCACCCCTTCATCAACTGGATAGGTGTAGCAACAGTTTGTTGCTTAGACGGCGGCTTTAGTCTTACTGTTGTATGACTTTGTAAGGTCTTGTGAGAATAATTAATAAAGTGATCGTATGCATTGCCCAGATGCAGAGGCCGGGGGTCATCCTCCTTTTCTAAAAATAAATAAATAAAGTATGCCATGTTGTGTACCAGACTTGTTATGTGCCTTGCCATGAGTTTGGCAAGGGGGTACAATAGTGATCCAGGAGTAGATCACTAGACATCGGTCAAAATTATCCTTAGAGGACTAAGGAAATATTTTTGGTTATGGATGTGCTAAAGAGTTTCTCGTAAGGAGTTACGTCGATGCAAGCTTTTTCCCCAATCAAGATGACTGTGAGTCTTAATCTGGATACGTATTGAAAGTGGGAGCAATTAGCTAGAGTAGCTCCATGTATAGCATTGTAGACATAGAAATTTGCGAATACCTACAGATCTGAATGTGCCAGCCCCTTGACTAAACTTCTCTCACAAGCAAAACATGATCACACCTTAGTACTCTTTGGGTGTTAATCACATGGCGATGTGATTATTGACTCCAGTAAACCCTTTGGGTGTTGGTCACATGGCGATGTGAACTATGGTGTTAATCACATGACGATGTGAACTATTGGTGTTAAATCACATGGCGACGTGAACTAGATTATTGACTCTAGTGCAAGTGGGAGACTGAAGGAAATATGCCCTAGAGGCAATGATAAAGTTGTTATTTTATATTTACTTATTTCATGATAAATGTTTATTATTCAAGCTAGAATTGTATTAATTGGAAACTTGATACATGTGTGCATGCATAGACAAAATGTCATGTCCCTAGTAAGCCTCTACTAGACTATCTCGTTGATCAAAGATGGTTAAGTTTCCTAATCATAGACACGTTGTCATTTGATAAACGGGATCACATCATTAGGAGAATGATGTGCTCGACAAGACCCATTCGTTAGCTTAGCATTATGATCATTTAGTTTTATTGCTATTGCTTTCTTCATGTCAAATACATATTCCTACGACTATTAGATTATGCAACTCCCGGATACCGGAGGAATGCCTTTTGTGCTATCAAACGTCAAAACGTAATTGGGTGATTATAAAGATGCTCTACAAGTATCTCCGAAGGTGTTTGTTGGGTTGGCATAGATCGAGATTAGGATTTGTCACTCCGAGTATCGGAGAGGTATCTCTGGGCCCTCTCGGTAATACACATCATAAGAAGCCTTGCAAGCAAAGTGACTAATGAGTTAGTGGTAAGATGATGTATCACGGAACGAGTAAAGAGACTTGCCGATAACGAGATTGAACTAGGTATGAAGATACCGACGACCAAATCTCGGGCAAGTAACATACCGATGGACAAAGGGAATAACGTATGTTGTCATAACGGTTCAACCGATAAAGATCTTCGTAGAATATGTGGGAGCCAATATGAGCATCCAAGTTCCGCTATTGGTTATTGACCGGAGAGGTGTCTCGGTCATGTCTACATAGTTCTCGAACCCGTAGGGTCCGCATGCTTAACATTCAATGACGATATTGTATTATATGAGTTATGTGATTTGGTGACTGAATGTTGTTCGGAGTCCCAGATGAGATCACGGACATGACGAGGAGTCTTGAAATGGTTGAGAAGTAAAGATTGATAAATAGGACGATAGTATTTGGACACCAGAAGTGTTCCGGAGGGTACCGGGTACATATCGGGTCATCGGAAAGGAGTTTCGGGCAACCCCGGCAAATATATGGGCTTAATGGACCGAGGGAGGGACAAACCAGCCCACAAGGGGGTGGCACTCCCCCCACGAGGGAGAAGTCCGAATTGGACATGGGGAGGGGGCGGCGCCCCCCCCCCTTTCCTTCTCCCTCTCCCTCTCCTTCCCCCTTTCCCCCTCCGGTAAAAGGAAGGGGTGCCGAATCCTACTAGGACCCTAAGTAGGACTCCTCCTACTTAGGGGCGCGCCTAGGGCCGACCTCCTCTCCCTCCCTACTTTATATACGGGGGCGCCCCTAGAAGACACGTCAATTGTTCCAGGCCGTGTGCGGCGCCCCCTCCACAGTTTACGCCTTCGGTCATATTCTCACGATGCTTAGGTGAAGCCCTGCGCGAATCAAATCACCATCATTGTCACCATGCCGTCATGCCGACGGAACTGATCTACTTCCTCGACCCACTGCTGGATCAAGAGCTTGATGGACGTCATCACGCTGAACGTGTGCAGAACTCAGAGGTACCGTACATTCGTCACTCGATCGGTCAGAACGAGAAGGCGTTCGACTACATCAACCGCGTTAAGCAAACGCTCCCGCTTTCAGTGTATGAGGGTATGAGGACACACTCTCCCCCTCACGTTGCTATGTTTCTCCTAGTGAGCGTAGGATTTTTTTGTGAAGTTGCATGCTACGTTTCCCAACAGTGGCATCTGAGCCAGGTCTACGCTTAGATGGTATGCACGAGTAGAACACCAAGAGTTGTGGGCGGTGATCGTCATACTTCTTACCACCAATGTCGTATTTGATTCGGTGGTATTGTTGGATGAAGTGGCCCGGACCAACCTTACACGACCACGTTCATGAGACCGGTTCCACCGACAGACATGCAACTAGTTTTGCATAAAGGTGGCTGGCGGGTGTCTGTTTCTCCAACTTTTGTTGAATCGAAATTGACTGCAGACGGTCCTTGTGAAGGTTAAAACAACAAACTTGATAAAGCACCATTGTGGTTTTGTGCCGTAGGTAATAATGGTTCTTGCTAGAATCCCGCAGCAGCCACGTAAAACTTGCAACAACAAAGTAGTGGACGTCTAACTTGTTTTTGCAGGGCTTGTTGTGAGGTGATATGGTCAAGACATGATGTGATATACGTTGTTGTATGAGATGATCATGTTTTATAAAATTTATTGGCAATTGGCAGGAGCCTTATGGTTGTCGCTTTATTGTATGAAATACAAACGCCATGTAATTGCTTTACTTTATCACTAAGCGGTAGCGATAGTCGTAGAAGCAATAGTTGGCGAGACGACCATGACGCTACGATGGAGATGAAGGTGTCAAGCCGGTGACGACAGAGATCATGATGTTGCTTTGGTGATGGAGATCAAAATCACAAGATGATGATGGCCATATCATGTCACATATTTTGATTGCATGTGATGTTTATCTTTTTGCATCTTATTTTTCTTAGTACGGCAGTAGCATTATAAGATGATCCCTTAACTAAATTTCTATAAGTGTTCTCCCCGAGTATGCACCATTGCGGAAGTTCTTCGTGCTGAGACACCACATGATGATCGGGTGTGATAGGCTCTACGTTAAAATACAATGGGTACATGCAGAATACTCAGGTTAAACTTGACGAGCCTAGCATGTACAGACATGGCCTCGGAACACTGGAGACCGAAAGGTCTATCGTGAATCATATAGTGGATATGATCAACATAGAGATGTTCACCATTGATGACTACTCCATCTCACGCGATGATCGGACATGGTTTAGTTGATTTGGATCACGTATCATTTAGATGACTTGAGGGATGTCTATCCAAGTGGGAGTTCTTAAGTAATTTGGTTAATTGAACTTAATTTATCATGAACTTAGTCATGATAGTTTTTGCATATCTATGTTGTGGATCAATGGCCCGTGCTACGTTCCCTTGAATTTTAATGCGTTCCTAGAGAAAGCTAAGTTGAAAGATGATGGTAGCAACTACACGGATTGGGTCCGTAACTTGAGGATTATCCTCATTGCTGCACAAAAGAGTTATGTCCTTCATGCACCGTTAGGTGTACCCCCCCCCCCCCAGCAACTGCAGAAATTGTGAATGCCTGGTAGTCGCGTGTTGATGACTACTCGTTAGTTCAGTGTGCCATGCTTTACGGCTTAGAATCGGGACTTCAAAGATGTTTTGAACATCATGGACCATATGAGATGTTCCAGGAGTTGAAGTTAACATTTCAAGCAAATGCCCGAGTTGAGATATATGAAGTCTCCAACAAGTTCTATAGCTGCAAGATGGAGGAGAATAGTTCTGTTAGTGAACACATACTCAGAATATCTGGGTACCATAATCACTTGACTCAACTGGGAGTTAATCTTCCAGATGATTGTGTCATTGACAGAGTTCTTCAATCACTGCCACCAAGCTACAAAGGCTTCGTGATGAACTACAATATGCAAGGGATGGAAAAGACTATTCCTGAGCTCTTCACAATTCTAAAGGCCGCGGAGGTAGAAACCAAGAAGGAGCATCAAATTTTGATGGTTAATAAGACCACTAGTTTCAAGAAGAAGGGCAAGGGAAAGAAGGGGTACTTCAAGAAGAATGGCAAGCAAGTTGTCACTCCCGAGAAGAAACCCAAAGATGGACCCAAGCTTGAAACTGGGTGCTTCTACTACAAAGGGACTGGTCACTGGAAGCGGAACTGCCCCAAGTATTTGACGGATAAGAAGGATGGCAAAGTGAACAAAGGTATATTTGATATACATGTTATTGATGTGTACCTTACTAATTCTCGCAGTAGTGCCTGGGTATTTGATACCGGTTCGGTTGCTCATATTTGTAACTCGAAATAGGGACTACGGATTAAACGATGATTGGCTAAGGACAAGGTGACGATGCGCGTTGGGAATGGTTCCAAGGTCGATGTATCGCCGTTGGCACACTACCTCTACATCCACCTTTGGGATTATCTTTAGACCTGAATAATTGTTATTTGGTGCCAGCATTGAGCATGAATATTATATCTGGATCTTGTTTCATGCTAGACGGTTATTCATTTAAATCAGAGAATAATGGTTGTTCTATTTATATGAGTAATATCTTTTATGGTCATGCACCCTTGAAGAGTGGTCTATTTCTGTTGAATCTCGATCGTGGTGATGCACATATTCATAATATTGATGCCAAAAGATGCAAAGTTGATAATGATAGTGCAACTTATTTGTGGCGTTGTCGTTTAGGTCATATCGGTGTAAAGCGCATGAAGAAACTCCATGTAGATGGACTTTTGGAATCACTTGATTATGAATCATTTGATACTTGCAAACCGTGCCTTATGGGCAAGATGACTATAACTCTATTCTCTAGAACAACGGAACGAGCTAATGACTTTTTGGAAATAGTACATACCGATGTATGAGTCTGATGAGTGTTGAGGCTCGTGGCGGGTATCATTATTTTCTGACCTTCACAGATGATTTGAGCAGATATGGGTACATATACTTAATGAAACACAAGTCTGAAACATTTGAAAAGTTCAAGGAATTTCAGAGTGAAGTGGAGAATCATCGTGACAATAAAAGAAAGTTTCTACGATCTGATCGTGGAGGTGAATATTTGAGTTATGAGTTTGGCCTTCATTTAAAACAATGTGGAATAGTTTCACAGCTCACGCCAGCTGGAACACCACAGCGTAATGGTGTGTCTGAACGTCGTAACCGCACCTTATTAGGTATGGTGCAATCTATGATGTCTCTTACCGATTTACCACTATCATTTTGGGGTTATGCATTAGAGACAGCTGCATTCACATTAAACAGGGCACTGTCAAAATCCGTTGAGACGACACCGTATGAACTGTGGTTTGGCAACAAACCTAATCTGTCGTTTCTTAAAGTTTGGGGATGTGATGCTTATGTCAAAAGGCTTTAGCCTGATAAGTTCGAACCCAAATCGGAGAAGTGCGTCTTCTAAGATACCCTAAGGAAACAATTGGGTACACTTTCTACCACAGATCCGATGGCAAGATCTTTGTTGCCAAGAATGGAACCTTTCTAGAGAAGGAGTTTCTCTAGAAAGAAGTGAGTGGGAGGAAAGTAGCACTTGATGAAGTAATTGTACCTTCTCTCAATTTGGAAAGTAGCTCATCCGAGAAATCCGTTCCGGTGATGCCTACACCAACTGGAGAGGAAGCTAATGATAATGATCATGAAACTTCAGATCAAGTTGCTACAGAACCCGTTAGGTCAACCAGAGCATGATCCGCATTAGACTGGTACGGTAATCCTATTTTGGAAGTCATGTTACTTGATCATGGCGAACCTACGAACTATGAAGAAGCTATGACGAGCCCAGATTTCGATAAATGGCTTGAGGCCATGAAATCTGAGATAGGATCCATGTATGAGAACAAAGTGTGGAGTTTGGTGGATTTTCCCGATGGTCGGCGACCCATGGAGAATAAATGGATCTTCAAGAAGAAGATTGACGCTGATGGTAATCTTACAGTCTATAAAGTTCGACTTGTCGCAAAAGGTTTTCGACAAGTTCAAGGAGTTGACTATGATGAGACTTTCTCGCCCGTAGTGATGCTTAAGTCTGTCTGAATCATGTTAGCAATTGCCGCATTTTATGATTATGAAATCTGGCAAATGGACTTTAAAACTGCATTCCTTAATGGATATCTTAAAGAAGAGTTGTATATGATGCAACCAGTAGGTTTTGTCGATCCTAAAGGTGCTGGCAAAGTGTGCAAGCTCCAACTATCCATCTATGGACTGGCGCAAGCATCTGAAAGTTGGAATATACGCTTTGATGAGGTGATCAAAGCATATGGTTTTATACAGACTTACGGTGAAGCCTGTATTTACAAGAAAGTGAGTGGGAGCTCTGTAGCATTTTTGATATTATATGTGGATGACATAAATTGATTGGAAATTATATAGAATTTCTGGATAGCATAAAAGGATACTTGAATAAGAATTTTTCAATGAAAGACCTCGGTGAAGCTACTTACATATTGGGCATCAAGATCTATAGATATAGATCAAGACGCTTGATAAGACATTCCATGAGTACATACCTTGACAAGATTTTGAAAGAGTTCAAAATGGATCAGTCAAAGAAGAGTTCTTGCCTGTATTACAAGGTGTAAAGTTGAGTAAGACTCAAAGCCTGACCACGGTAGAAGATATAGAGAGAATGAAAGTCATTCCCTATGCCTCAGCCATAGGTTCTATAAAGTATGCCATGCTGTGTGCAAAACCTGTTGTGTACCTTGCCATGAGTTTGGCAAGGAGGTACAATAGTGATCCAGGAGTAGATCACTAGACAGCGATCAAAATTATCCTTAGAGGACTAAGGAAATGTTTCTCAGTTATGGAGGTGATAAAGGCTTCATCGTAAAGCGTTACGACGATGCAAGCTTTAACACTAATCTAGATGACTCTGAGTCTCGGTCTGGATAAATATTGAAAGTGGGAGCAATTAACTAGAGTAGCAACATGCAGAGCATTGTAGACATAAAAGTTTGCAAAATACATACGTATCTGAATGTGACAGACCCGTTGACTAACCGTCTCTCACAAGCAAAACATGATCACACCTTAGTACTCTTTGGGTGTTAATCACATGGCGACGTGAACTAGATTATTGACTCTAGTAAACCCTTTGAGTGTTAATCACATAAAGGTGTGAACTATTGGTGTTAAATCACATGGCGATGTGAACTAGATTATTGACTCTAGTGCAAGTGGGAGACTGAAGGAAATATGCCCTACAGTCAATAATAAAGTTGTTATTTTATATTTCCTTATATCATGATAAATGTATATTATTCATGCTAGAATTGTATTAACCGGAAACTTGACACATGTGTAATACCATGTCCCAAGTAAGCCTCTACTAGACTAGCTCGTTGATCAAAGATGGTTAAGTTTCCTAACCATAGACATGTGTTGTCATTTGATGAACAGGATCACATCATTAGAGAATGATGTGATAGACAAGATGTAACACCCCGGATCCGATGCGCCAGATGTCTGCCAGTTATTCACCGTCGTTGCCATGTCATTTGCTTGCGTGTTGCATTTCACCATGTCATCATCTGCATTTTATCATGCCATCATGTGCATCTCATTTGGCATACGTGTTAATCTCATGCATCCGAGCATTTTCCCCATTGTCCGTTTTGCAATCCGGCACTCCTATGCCCTCCGGCGTCCCCCTTTTGCCTCTTCTCTTGTGCGGGCGTTAAACTTTCTCGGAATGGCCCGAGGTTTGCCAAGCGGCCTTGGTATAGCACCGTGAACCGCTGTCAAGTTTCGTGCCATTTGGAGGTCGTTTGGTACTCCAACGGTTAACCGGGTAACCGTAAAACCCTCTTTGAGTTGCAGCCCAACACCCCTTCCAAAGTGGCCCAAAACCCACCTAACTCCCCTCCATTCTCTCGGTCGTTCGATCACGATCGCGTGGCCGAAAACCGCTCCTCATTTGGACTCTCCTAGCTCCCTCTACCTATAAATCTAGCCCCTCCCCCGAAATTCGCGGTGCAAACCCTAATTTTACCCTTCCGCCGCCATCGGACATGTCCGGCCGCAGCGGACACGTCCGCCGCCGCCGCCCGACCAATCGCGGGCACCACGTGGCGCGCCGCCGCCTCCTCGCTGCCCGCCCAGCATGCCCGGATCGAACCCTTGAGCCCATCATCGCCGCCGCCCGCCGCCCGCCCAGCCGCCTCTCCGCGCTTCGCGGATCCCGCGGACCTCCAGCGCGCGCCGCGGCGCTCTCCTTCGCCGCCGCCCGGCCTTTCGTCCTCCGCCGCCGCCGCCGCCGCCTCGTCCCGGCCGCCGCCGAAGCTTGGCCGCCGCCGCTTGCCTTCCTCCTCGCCCGGCCGCCGTCTGCCGCCTCGGTGGCCGGCCGAAGCCGCCTCCGCCGTCCCGGCCATGCGCGCCATGCCAGCGGCCGCCGCGCGCCGCCTGCGGTGCTCCTCCGCTCCGGCCCCGCCACCTCGCGCCTCGCCTCCCCCGCGCCTCTCCTACTCCGGCCGTCGCCCTCGCCGGAGTTCTCGCCGGAGCCGCCGGATCCATCGCCCCCGGATCGGGACGAGATCCACCAGGAGCCTAACCAAACACCACGCCTCGCCCCGGATCCGCTCGTCCCGGGTCCGTTCCGTCCAACTTCCCCGAGGTGGTTTTTTTCACTAAGTCCTTTTTCTGCATTTATTTTCATGACATGTTTAAACTGCTGCATCTCTGCAACCGTAGCTCCGTTTTGCGCGTATAATATGTCAAATTGTTCGTCTCGACGAGTACATCATTTCATTCCATTGCATCATTTTCATTTGAGCTCATATTGATGCCCGAAATGCTGTTGGAAGAGGGCTTCAGATCGTTAGTTCGTAATCTTATCACCGAGCTCTTTTGTCATTTTTGCCATGATTTATGTGTGCATCCTATGAGTATGAGCTCTACATGAATGTTGGACTATGCCATGCCATCTTTCCAGAGGTGTTGACCTTGTATTTTTGTGAGTTGTGTGCTGAGTGCATTGAGCTTGTAAAGTAGGGTAGTTGTTGTTGCTGTTTTCCTGACAGATTCTGTTATATTTTGATGTCATGTTAACATGCTTCTAGTAATCATTCTATGCATAATCTGGAGATGCTCTATAAACATGTTTTGATATACATGTCCTGATCTATCCATTCATGCCCTTGGTTGCAATTATAGCCTGCTGTAACATGTTCATTTCTTGCTCCAAAGTTGCTTGAAAATGTTTCCTGACAGATTGTTTCATGAGATTCAATTTTCACGAGGTCGTTGTAGTTGATCCGTGTATGCTATGACCTTGCTCTTGCAATGCTTAGATTCATAAACATGCCTTCTTACTGGTGGTTGCCTTGCCATGCCATGTATTGCTCTGTAGTGAGTGGTTCGAGCTCACGAACATGCCTACTTATTGTTGTTCCTGCCATGTTTAAATCTGTAATAAAACTTGCTATGTTTAATGGGTGCCATCATTTCTTAGAGTCCTTTTTGGCTTATGGTCAGTAAGGGACTACTGATATATGCTTTGAGTAGAATCATGTCATGCCTTTGTTTGCCATGATAAGTTCCTGTAACATGTTGTTTGATAGCTCTAAACATTGCAACCTGATGTTATTTCTGCTAAAGTCTAAAATTGTTATTACTTGCAATATCTCCATGTCATTTTGAGCATGTTCTAGTTGTTTCTGGAGATAGCTCAGTGTTCATGTTTTGTTATGCTTTACGTGTACTTCATGCCCATGCCTTTTGTTATTATGTTGGGGTGCTGTAGCATGTTGTTTTGATGCTTGTAAGATGCCTAGTTCTTTGTTTTGGATGATTGTTGCTATGACTTGTATAGTGTGTGTGTGTTGCCCCGTTGCTCCGTTTTGAGTGTGCTCTATATGAAACTTGCTTGATTTTGCATGTAGCTTCATATTATCTTGTTGCATCCTTGTTTTGGTGTGTTTTCTTGATGTTTGGGTGCATTTTGCATCAATGCCATGTTTAACTTGTTTTGCTCATATCTTCTAGGCCGTAGCTCCGAATCTAATGAACTTTATATGTAACTTGACTAGAATTTCGTGTAGATTCTCATGGTGCATCTTAACTTGCTGTTTAACTACTTGAACATAAGGTTTATTCAGTTCTGGACCAATTTCGAAATATGCATATCGGGACTTACCTAATTGTTATATGTTGTTTCCTACCTCATTTAAACTTGCCTTGATGTGTTGTTCTTGTTTGCATCATCTTTTGCCATGAGTAGCTTCATGTAGCTTGGTCATGCATCATGCTTGTTGTGCATCATGCCTTGTTCATGTGTGGTGTGTTTACCTATGTTGTGTGCTTCTTCTTGTTAGTTCCTGTTTCGTTGCGATCGTGAGGATTCATTCTTCTTCGTGTGGTTCGTCTTCGTGGTTTCATCTTCTTCATGGACTCGTTCTTCTTCCTTGCGGGATTTCAGGCAAGATGACCGCTACCCTGGATCTCACTACTATCATTGCTATGCTAGTTGCCTCGTTCTTTCGCTATCTTTGCGCTACCTATTACTGTTTGTCCAGCCATCCCAAATTGCCATGAACCTCTAACCTTTGACACTATTCCTAGCAAACCGTTGTTTGGCTATGTTACCGCTTTTGCTCAGCCCTCTTATAGCGTTGCTAGTTGCGGTGAAGTTGAAGATTTCTCCATGGTGGACAGGGTTTATGTTGGGATATCACAATATCTCTTATATTATTAATGCATCTATATACTTGGTAAAGGGTGGAAGGCTCGGCCTTATGCAGTGCTTTGTTCCACTCTTGCCGCCCTAGTTTCCGTCATACCGGTGTTATGTTCCCGTTTGCGTCCCTTACGCGGTCGGGTGATTTATGGGACCCCCGACAGTTCGCTTTGAATAAAACTTGTCCAAAGAAGGCCCAACATTGCCTTTTACCATTTGCCTCACCTAGCCCTTTTTCCCTTGGGAGTCGCTCTCGAGGTCATCTTATTTTACCCCCGGGCCAATGCTCGTTGTGAGTGTTGGTCCAAACCGTCGACCGCGGTGTACCGGGGCAACTACGGGCTGGCCTACGGAAGTTTGGACAATCCGGTGTGCCACGAGAACGAGATATGTGCAGCTCCTATCGAGATTTGTCGGCACATTCGGGCGGCTTTGCTGGTCTTGTTTTACCATTGTCGAAATGTCTTGATGTACCGGATACCGAGTCCGATCGGAGTGTCTTGGGTGAAGGTCTATTCCTTCGATGATCGCGAGAGCTTGTCATGGGCTAAGTTGGGACACCCTGCAGGTATAAACTTTCGAGAGCCGTGCCCGCGGTTATGTGGCGATGGGAATTTATTAATGTCCGGTTGTAGACAACTTGACACTTGATCCGAATTAAAACGCATCAACCGAGTGTGTAGCCGTGATGGTCTCTTCTCGGAGTCCGGAAGTGAACACGGTTTCGTGTTATGTTTGATGTAAGTAGGTGTTCGGATCACCTCTTGATCATTGCTAGCTTCACGACCGTTCCGCGTGTTTCTCTTCTCGCTCTCATTTGCGTATGTTAGCCACCATATTATGCTTAGCCGCTTTGCAACCTCACCACTTTACCCCTTCCTTTCCCATTAAGCTTTGCTAGTCTTGATACCCATGGTAATGGGATTGCTGAGTCCTCGTGGCTCACGGATACTTCAAAACCAGTTTGCGGTGCCTATGTTACCGAAAGGTGGCGCAATCAAGCTCAAGGAGGAGCTCGACGAAGATCTTGCCCTTTGTGTTGTTTCGTTCTAGTTGATTAGTAGTGGAGCCCAGTTGGGGTCGATCGGGGACCTTTGTCGCATTTGGGGTTCTTCTTTTATTTTGGTTCCGTAGTCGGACCTTGATTGTATCTGGATGATGTAATGCTTTATTCATGTAATTGTGTGAAGTGGCGATTGTAAGCCAACTATGTTTCTCTTTCCCTTATGTACTACATGGGATGTGTGAAGATTACCTCACTTGCGACATTGCTTTCAATGCGGTTATGCCTCTAAGTCGTGCTTCGACACGTGGGAGATATAGCCGCATCGAGGGCGTTACAAGTTGGTAATCGAGCCTTCCCGACCTTAGGAGCCCCACCGCTTGATCGCTTTTAGCGGCCGAGTTGTGTCTAGAAAATGTTTTGAGTCATTTAGGATTATATATATCGGAGAGTTTAGGAATTCTTTTACTCCCAGTCCCTTCGACCTCTTTGGTGAGGTATCTGACGTAGAGTTTTGACTCTTCTCTTCTCAAATTTCACTAAAAAATTTTAGGATCACGCTGGTATCTTAGAATCGTTCGATGGTTTTATGATGACAACATTGTCTTGGTGCCTCGACATTTAGGGGTTGTGGCGGTGTCCCGGAGTTGCGCTCCGAGGTGTTGTCGTCATAATTTTATCGTTGCGATTCGGAATACCGAGTTTAGTACGCCGACATCGAAAATCTCTTTTATGCGCTTGTTGGTGAGATAACCCGCTAACCCAATCTCGAGGTGAGTACGGAGTATTGCCATGACTTGTATAACGGATGCTTTTGAAGGTTGAGGTAGACGATTTCGAAGGTTTCTTGGTTATGTGTTGACGGATGGATACAATTGGATGTAGGGATTGTTAGTTTGGGTGAGATATATTGCTCCCTGTATCCCCAACACCGATTGCATAACCGTAAAGTTTGGGAGTTTTATAGGTGGGAATTCAAGTAGCTCCTAGAATATCTTTCCGACAAATGCATGATATGGGATTGGGTAAATCTCGATCATATGTATTTGTTCCGGCTTATTCTGCAAGCCAATCCTTTGTTTTTGTTTTGAGTTGTGGTATTCGAGTTGCTTCAATTTCAAGTGTTGATTCCATACCTTTCCGAAATGGTGTTCTCATACTCCGAGGTGAATACCAATCCTTCTCGACAATCGAGATTGTCATGTCAATCCTTTTCAACCGGTGTGTTTCTCTTCAAGTGGATCCGATCACTTCAACATCAGCAAGACCAATTATCATTTCTTCTCAACGGTGTTTGTTTCATCCGTCCCAAGTTGCCTTTGTTTTCCCGCCCGCCCACCCTTTTTCCTCAAGGACTAAGATTTCTTTACCAAGTATCCATTTATTCATGTGAAGTTTCTCCATTCTTTTCAATCAATGTTCTTATCCGGTGATTTCCCATGTAGATGCTCAACAGTTTCAAGTTCATCATCCTTCATTGTTGTTTCTTCTCCGGTGGATTCAAGTCAAGTTTTGTTGATCATACCTTTTTCCTCATTTCAATGTCTTCTCATACCGGTGCACCTCATTATCATTCTTCTTCTCGCTATTTGTTATTCCGGAGTGCTTAAGATATCTCGAAGATTCGTGTTTCCACTCTGCATTCGTTCAAGCTCTTTCGAGATTGGTATCTCATTCAAGCCATTTGATTCAACCGGTGCAATTTCTCTTTTAAATCTTTTCAACGGTGTTCTTCTGAGTGGGCCCTAACCCACAGGTCTTTTTCCAGGATCTTACCTGACTCTTCTATTTTCCCAGAGCTATCCTAAATTCTTCTCCAAGTTTGACGTAAGAATGAGTTATCATCAGTCAAATGCTTTTCTCCAAGATCTTTCAAATTCTTTTCATAGTTGGCTCAACCTCTTCGCTTTTGATTCTTCCGGTGTGCCTCAATAATTCTTGGTGGTGTTTCTCGTTGTCATTCTCATCATTTGAAGACCGAAGAAGAGTTTCTCTTTAATCTTGCTCTATTCTCTTCAAGATTCATGGTGCTAGCTTGTTGCCATCCTCTCATAATTGTTTTCGATTGTGAGAATCTTTTTCACCCGTCCGGAGCATCTCATGAGTTGTTTCCGTTTCTTTCCTCCGAAGGCCATCATGTCATAATTCTTCAATCTCAGCGTGTAGCTATCGTTCTCCAAATCTTACCGGTGCATCGTTCAGTATCCTCTAATCAGTTCATGATCTCTTCGTTCTCATGTATCTAAATCCCTTCAAGTATCTTCATTCGTTTTCCAATTCTTCCCGGTGAATTGTGCCTTTGCTACTTTCGTTTTCAATTCTTACGGTGGTTCGTTCAAGATTCCTCTTCCTTTGTTATCATATCAATTCATTTGTTGTTCCTATCCTACCGATGGTTCGTTGAAGACCTTCTCAAGTTTTGATATATCTCTCTTAATCCTTTCTACGAGAATAAGTAGTATGCCAAATCCGTTGATTGTCATCAATTTAAATTGGTGAAGGATACGCATAACATAATTCTTGTTCTTGTTTCATCCAAGTGTTTAATTCTTTTATTCCGGAGATTGTTCATGATGAAGTAATTCTCGGTTTCATTTGTTTCATCTTCTCTTTTTCCCGGAGTTCCAAGCTCTAATTATCATGGAGATCCATCTAAATCATTGCAAGGATTCACCTTGTGTTTTCAATTTCTCTTTCTTTTCATTCCTTTTGTTACCGGAGTTCTTCATGGAGGCTCTACATGGTGGTTCCTCAAGGATTCTTTTCACTCTTCAATTGTTCTTCAAGATTTCTCTTGGAGTTATGACCCGCCAAGCTATACTCAAAATTAAACATGGTGCTCGACACATGTTTTGTTTTGAGGCGCTCAAGTTTTCTTCTTCTTGCATTTCGAAGTGCTATTCTTTCTACCTTATCTTTTGAGGTGGTGTTATGTCACTCTTGACAATTTCCTTCATGTTTCATGATTCATATTATTGTCAAAAGTGAGGTATTTTAAATCCATCAGTCTCTTCATTGGAGTTATCTTGGGTTATATTTCACCTAAAGCTTTCCCTAAGGATTGTTGCTATTTATGGTGCTTATAAATGACCCAAGTTCTTCATTTGTCCTCCCGGTGAAATAAGTTTCTCGTCTCCTTGTTGATATCAATCCAATCATTTGTTTCCGTTGGTGGCAGAAGCTCACCCCATAATTTTGAGATGTTTTTCATAAGCCCGCCACAAGCTTATTCTTTTCGTTGTTGATTTTCCAACAACTCTGTTCTATTCTTCTTTGCAAGGATGCTTTCCAAGCTGATTTGGGGCAGAAGTTGGCACTTTTCTTCTCCATTCTGTTATTCCAATGATCTATCTTCTATTCTTTCTTCCGGAGGCATTGTGATGTTGCTCTCTTCACCCATCATCATCGATTGTGAGGGTCGTGTTCTTTTCTTGCTTAACCATTTAACCGGAGCGTTGTATCATCTCTTCACTATCTTTTCATCTCATCAAGTTTTTCTTCTCTTTTCTACCGGAGTGCTGTCCAAATTCTGTCATTCTTGTTCCTTGGCTATCTCATTATACCGAGGTGGTCATATTCTTTTCGTTCGTGAAGCTCTTTTTTCCATGTCTTTTAACCCTCAAGTCCTCGTAATACTCCTTGTTAATCTTTTCTAACGGATTGTTTGCAATCTTGTTCATCTTTGTTGTACTCTTTCTTTTAAATTGCTCAGCCTCTCAAGGTTCGTGGTTTCACTCGTTCGTCAAAGAAGCAACTTAGTTTCACCTCTTCTCTTCCTCTTCCGTTTTCCCTCCGGTGCCATCCTAGATCTCGGGACGAGATCCTCTCGTAGTGGTGGAGTGTTGTAACACCCCGGATCCGATGCGCCAGATGTCTGCCTGTTATTCGCCGTCGTTTCCATGTCATTTGCTTGCGTGTTGCATTTCACCATGTCATCATCTGCATTTTATCATGCCATCATGTGCATCTCATTTGGCATACGTGTTCATCTCATGCATCCGAGCATTTTCCCCGTTGTCCGTTTTGCAATCCGGCACTCATATGCCCTCCGGCGTCCCCCTTTTGCCTCTTCTCTTGTGCGGGTGTTAAACTTTCTCGGAATGGCCCGAGGTTTGCCAAGCGGCCTTGGTATAGCACCGGTAGACCGCCTGTCAAGTTTCGTGCCATTTGGAGGTCGTTTGGTACTCCAACAGTTAACAAGTAACTCAGAAACCCTCTTTGAGTTGCAGCCCAACACCCCTTCCAAAGTGGCCCAAAACCCACCTAACTCCCCTCCATGCTCTCGGTCGTTCAATCACGATCGCGTGGCCGAAAACCGCTCCTCATTTGGACTCTCCTAGCTCCCTCTACCTATAAATCTAGCCCCTCCCCCGAAATTCGCGGTGCAAACCCTAATTTTTCCCCTTCCGCCGCCACCGGACACGTCCGGCCGCAGCCGGACACGTCCGCCGCCGCCGCCCGCCAATCGCGGGCCGCCACGTGGCGCGCCGCCGCCTCGCTGCGCCGCCCGCTGCCGGATCGAACCCTTGAGCCCATCAGCGCCGCCGCCCCGCGCCGCACGCCTCTCCTCGCTTCGCGGATCCCGCCAGAACCTCAGCGTCGCGCCCGCCACTCCCCCTCCGCCGCCGCCTCGGCCGTCCTCCTGCCCGCCGCCGCCGCCTCGTCCCCGCCCCGCCGCCGAGCTTGAGCGCCGCCGCTTGCCTTCTGCCTCCAGGCCCGCTCCGCCGTCTGCCGCCTCGGTGGCCGGCGCTGAAGCCGCCTCCGCCGTCCGCCGTCGCCCATGGCGGCCGAGCCGCCGCCGCCCAGCGGTGCTCCTCCGCTCCCCGCCACCTCGCGCCTCGCCTCCGCGCCTCTCTTACTCGGCCGTCGCCTCGCCGGAGTTCTCGCCGAGCCGCGGATCCATCGCCCCGGATCGGGGCGAGATCCACGAGGAGCCTAACCAAACACCACGCCTCGCCCCGGATCCGCTCGTCCCGGGTCCGCTCCGTCCAACTTCCCCGAGGTGGTTTTTTTCACTAAGTCCTTTTTCTGCATATATTTTCATGCCATGGTTAAACTGCTGCATCTCCGCAACTGTAGCTCCGTTTTGCGCGTATAATATGTCAAATTGTTCGCCTCGACGAGTACATCATTTCATTCCATTGCATCATTTTCATTTGAGCTCATCTTGATGCCCGAAATGCTGTTGGAAGAGGGCTTTAGATCGTTAGTTCCAGAATCTTATCAGCTCGAGCTCTTTTGTCATTTTTGCCATGATTTATGTGTGCATCCTATGAGTATGAGCTCTACATGAATGTTGGACTATGCCATGCCATCTTTCCAGAGGTGTTGACCTTGTATTTTTGTGAGTTGTGTGCTGAGTGCATTGAGCTTGTAAAGTAGGGTAGTTGTTGTTGCTGTTTTCCTGACAGATTCTGTTATATTTTGATGCCATGTTAACATGCTTCTAGTAATCATTCTATGCATAATCTGGAGATGCTCTATAAACATGTTTTGATATACATGTCCTGCTCTATCCATTCATGCCCTTGGTTGCAATTATAGCCTACTGGAACATGTTCATTTCTTGCTCCAAAGTTGCTTGAAAATGTTTCCTGACAGATTGTTTCATGAGATTCAGTTTTCACGAGGTCGTTGTAGTTGATCCGTGTATGCTATGACCTTGCTCTTGCCATGCTTAGCTTCATAAACATGCCTTCTTACTGGTGGTTGCCTTGCCATGCCATGTATTGCTCTGTAGTGAGTGGTTCGAGCTCACGAACATGCCTACTTATTGTTGTTCCTGCCATGTTTAAATCTGTAATAAAACTTGCTATGTTTACATGGGTGCCATCATTTCTTAGAGTCCTTTTTGGCTTATGGTCAGTAAGGGACTATTGATATATGCTTTGAGTAGAATCATGTCATGCCTTTGTTTGCCATGATAAGTTCCTGTAACATGTTGTTTGATAGCTCTAAACATTGCAACCTGATGTTATTTCTGCTAAAGTCTGAAATTGTTATTACTTGCAATATCTCCATGTCATTTTGAGCATGTTCTAGTTGTTTCTGGAGATAGCTCAGTGTTCATGTTTTGTTATGCTTTACGTGTACTTCATGCCCATGCCTTTTGTTATTATGTTGGGGTGCTGTAGCATGTTGTTTTGATGCTTGTAAGATGCCTAGTTGCTGTTTTGGACAGATTGTTGCTATGACTTGTATAGTGTGTGTGTGTTGCCCCGTTGCTCCGTTTTGAGTGTGCTCTATATGAAACTTACTTGATTTTGCATGTAGCTTCATATTATCTTGTTGCATCCTTGTTTTGGTGTGTTTGCTTGATGTTTGGGTGCATTTTGCATCAATGCCATGTTTAACTTGTTTTGCTCATATCTTCTAGGCCGTAGCTCCGAATCTAATGAACTTTATATGTAACTTGACTAGAATTTCGTGTAGATTCTCATGGTGCATCTTAACTTGATGTTTAACTACTTGAACATAAGGTTTATTCAGTTCTGGACCAATTTCGAAATATGCATATCAGGACTTACCGGAATTGTTATATGTTGTTTCCGGCCTCATTTAAACTTGCCTTGATGTGTTGTTCTTGTTTGCATCATCTTTTGCCATGAGTAGCTTCATGTAGCTTGGTCATGCATCATGCTTGTTGTGCATCATGCCTTGTTCATGTGTGGTGTGTTTACCTATGTTGTGTGCTTCTTCTTGTTAGTTCCTGTTTCGTTGCGATCGTGAGGATTCGTTCTTCTTCGTGTGGTTCGTCTTCGTGGTTTCATCTTCTTCATGGACTCGTTCTTCTTCCTTGCGGATTTCGTGCAAGATGACCGCTACCCCGGATCTCACTACTATCATTGCTATGCTAGTTGCCTCGTTCTTTCGCTATGTTTGCGCTACCTATTACTGCTTGTCCAGCCATCCCAAATTGCCATGAACCTCTAACCTTTGACACTATTCCTAGCAAACCGTTGTTTGGCTATGTTACCGCTTTTGCTCAGCCCCTCTTATAGCGTTGCTAGTTGCAGGTGAAGTTGAAGATTTCTCCATGGTGGACAGGGTTTATGTTGGGATATCACAATATCTCTTATATTATTAATGCATCTATATACTTGGTAAAGGGTGGAAGGCTCGGCCTTATGCAGTGTTTTGTTCCACTCTTGCCGCCTAGTTTCCGTCATACCAGTGTTATGTTCCCGGATTTTGCGTCCCTTACGCGGTCGGGTGATTTATGGGACCCCCGACATTCGCTTTGAATAAAACTTGTCCAAAGAAGGCCCAACATTGCCTTTTACCATTTGCCTCACCTAGCCCTTTTTCCTTGGGAGTCGCGCTCTCGAGGGTCATCTTATTTTACCCCCCGGCGGTGCTCGTTGAGTGTTGGTCCAAACCGTCGGCCGCCGCGGTGTACCGGGGCAACTCTGGGCTGGCCTCTAGGAAGTTTGGACAATCCGGTGTGCCACGAGAACGAGATATGTGCAGCTCCTATCGGATTTGTCGGCACATTCGGGCGGCTTTGCTGGTCTTGTTTTACCATTGTCGAAATGTCTTGATGTACCGGATACCGAGTCGATCGGAGTGTCTTGGGTGAAGGTCTATTCCTTCGATGATCGCGAGAGCTTGTCATGGGCTAAGTTGGGACACCCTGCAGGTATAAACTTTCGAGAGCCGTGCCCGCGATTATGTGGCGAGATGGGAATTTATTAATGTCGGTTGTAGACAACTTGACACTTGATCCGAATTAAAACGCATCAACCGAGTGTGTAGCCGTGATGGTCTCTTCTCGCGGAGTCCGGAAGTGAACACGGTTTCGTGTTATGTTTGGCGTAAGTAGGTGTTCGGATCACCTCTTGATCATTGCTAGTTTCACGACCGTTCCGCGTGTTTCTCTTCTCGCTCTCATTTGCGTATGTTAGCCACCATATTATGCTTAGCATTGCTGCAACCTCACCACTTTACCCCTTCCTTTCCCATTAAGCTTTGCTAGTCTTGATACCCATGGTAATGGGATTGCCGAGTCCTCGTGGCTCACCGGATACTTCAAAACCAGTTTGCGGTGCCTATGTTACCGAAAGGGTGGCGAATCAAGCTCAAGGAGGAGCTCGACGAAGATCTTGCCCTTTGTGTTGTTTCGTTCTAGTTGATCAAGAGTGGAGCCCGGTTGGGGTCGATCGGGGACCTTTATCGATTTGGGGTTCTTCTTTTATTTTGGTTCCGTAGTCGGACCTTGATTGTATCTGGATGATGTAATGCTTTATTCATGTAATTGTGTGAAGTGGCGATTGTAAGCCAACTATGTTTCTCTTTCCCTTATGTACTACATGGGATGTGTGAAGATTACCTCACTTGCGACATTGCTTTCAATGCGGTTATGCCTCTAAGTCGTGCTTCGACACGTGGGAGATATAGCCGCATCGAGGGCGTTACACAAGACCAACTGTTAGCTTAGCATAATGATCATTCAGTTTTATTGCTACTGCTTTCTTCATGTCAAATACATATCCCTCCGACTATGAGATTATGCAACTCCCAGACACTGGCGGAATGCCTTTTGTGCTATCAAATGTCACAACGTAACTAGGTGGTTATAAATACGCTCTACAGGTATCTCCGAAGGTGTTTGTTCGGTTGGCATAGATCGAGATTAGGATTTTTCACTCCGAGTATCGGAGAGGTTTCTATGGGCCCTCTCGGTAATGCACGTCATATGAAGCCTTGCAAGCAATGTGACTAATGTGTTAGTTGCAAGATGATGCCTTACGGAACGAGTAAAGAGACTTACCAGTAACAAGATTGAACTAGGTATGAAGATACCGATGATCGAATCTCGGGCAAGTAACATACCGATGACAAAGGGAATACCGTATGTTGACATAGTGGTTCGACCGATAAAGATCTTCATAAAATATGTGGGAACCAATATGAGCATCTAGGTTCCGCTATTGGTTATTGACCGGAGAGGTGTCTCGGTCATGTCTACATAGTTCTCGAACCCGTAGGGTCCACACGCTTAACATTCGATGACGATATGTATTATATGAGTTATGTGTTTTGGTGACCGAAGGTTGTTTCGAGTCCCGGATGAGATCACGGACATAACGAGGAGTCTATAAATGGTCGAGAGTTAAATATTGATATATTGGAAGATAGTACTCAGACACGAAAGTGTTCCCGAATGTATCGGGTACATATCGGAGTACCGGAGGGGTTACCGGAACCCCCCGGAGAAAGATATGGGCCATATGGGCCATAGGATGGAGGCACACCAGCCCACAAAGGGGTGGCGCACCCCCAATAGGAAGGAGTCCGAATTGGACAAGGGAGGGGGCAAGGCCCCCCTTTCCTTCTCCCTCTCCCTCTTCTTCCTCCTTTCCCCCTCCAGTAAAAGGAAGGGGGGCCAAATCCTACTAGGACCCCAAGTAGGACTCCTCCTACTTGGGGCGCGCCTAGGGCCGGCCTCCTCTCCCTCCCTCCTTTATATACGGGGGGCGCCCCTAGAAGACATATCAATTGTACCAAGCCGTGTGCGGCGCCCCCTCCACAGTTTACGCCTCCGGTCATATTCTTGTGGTGCTTAGGCGAAGCCCTACGCGCATCACATCATGATCACCGTCACCACGTCGTCGTGCTGACGGAACTCATCTACTTCCTCGACCCTCTACTGGATCAAGAGATCGAGGGACGTCATCACGCTGAACGTGTGCAGAACTCGGAGGTGTCATACGTTCGGTACTCGATCGGTCGGAATGAGAAGACGTTCGACTACATGACCCGCGTTAAGCAAACGCATCCGCTTTCGGTCTATGAGTGTATGTGGACACACTCTCCCCATCTCGTTGCTATTATATTTGGCCAAACGGGCCGCGTTTTTTGGGCCGGCCCGGCAGCACGGCGGCATGACACATTACTGGCCAGGCCTGGCACGGGCTAATCGTGTTGTGCCAAGCACACAGCACATAGTGGGTCATGCCTGGGCCACCACCCTTAGCCCGCTTGCCAGCCTGGCACGGCATGACTACTCGCGGGCCGACACATGGCATGACACGACACGCGGCATGACCCGATGGGCCCGCCTCGCTCGTTGGGGGAGCGGGGGGAATCCTGTTGCGCCTGGGTCGCTTGCTGTCCCTGCCTCGCTGGGTGACTGGAGACTCATAGGAGGGGAATCGGGGGAACAAGGGAGGGGCCGTCACCCGTCAGGCGTTAGGGGACAGGGGGAGCGGGGGCTACGGGGCCCAGCCGCCCAACTCCTCGATCGATGGGGGAGCGGGGGGCTCACTCGACCGCTCGAGTCGACCCAGCCACCCAGGCGACCGTTGGGAGGGGTTTAGGCCTTTAGGGGGAGGTTATGGTGGGTTTAGAGCGGTTTAGGAGAGGGTTTGGGTATTTTTTTAAGAAAATTCATATATTCGAAAATTTGACCGTTAGAGGGTCAAATTTGTCCGAAAATGACCAATTTTTTGCTATTAATAGGGCTGTCCAGCCCACATATATCTCACACTCAAACATGGATAACCATGACAATACTAGCTTCCCACTCTTCGATTTTGGTCTTGGGGATATGGCATATAGTGTCTACCCTAGTAGCACCGATCCCACTACCATGCTACCCACCCGAGCAACATGCCTATACCATGCCCCCACCCGAGCAACATGCCTATACCGATCATCACACTCTCGAACCCCATACCGATCCCAGTACCGAAGCCAAAGGTCAGACCAATTCGAGTAGTGGGACGGGTTCCTCCACCACTATGGGTGTAAAGCAAAGAGGTCATCGTAGAACCTTGGTGGCGTGGAATCATTCAATGAAGAAATAACCATGGTGGCCGGTGGCTGGAAGAGGTGGTTGCAAGGTGCAAAAGGTGCAAGAAGTAATATTCGGAGAAGCCAAGGAAGGAACCAGACACCTGAAGAGGCATGTGGAAAGCCACGCCAACGCGGATGAAAAGAGTGTGTTGAGCTCGATAGCTATGCAAACGCAGCTCTCCTTCAACCCTGACGGTACGGTACGCAATTTCACCTATGATGCTAATGTTCAACGAGAAGGTCTATGCCGTCTTATTGCTTCTAATGATTTACCACTAGGTTTTGGTGAATCTGATGGTTTCGTAGAATATATTCGAACTTGTTATAATCCTAATTATAGACTAGTTTCTAGACAAACTACAAGTAGGGATAAAAAGCTATACAAAACTGGTAAAGAGAAAATAAAAGAAGAATTTTCTACGTGCACTTTTTCAGTGTCGGTAACATCTGATATCTGGACTGGTCGGGCAAAGCAAGACTACATTAGTGTGGTAACTCATTATGTTAACGAACATTGGCATCTACAAAAAAGAGTCATAGGATTTGAATTATTTGATGTAGCACATAGTGGTCCAAACATTGTTGAAGTTCTACTCGAAGTTGTGAATGATTTTAATCTTGTCGACAAGGTTTTCTCAATAACTTTGGATAATGCTTCGGCAAACACGAGTGCAATGAATACCCTGACTCCTATATTCTCCATATATGTTGCATCCTTTTTAATGCATCAACGTGCTTGCCATATCATTAATCTTATTGCTAAAAGTGCATTACATTTATGCGAACCACATGTTGAAGTCATACGCATTGCAATATCTTATTTTTCGCATTCAACTCAATGAATTACAAACTATAAGAGATATTGCCTTGCTATAGGGTGCGTTCCTCATAAGTATAATTCAGACATGCCTGTTAGATGGAACTCTACATATTTGATGCTTAAGGCGCTTATCCGGGATGAGTTCGCCTCAATGGTTTTATTAATGCAAATTATGGGGTTGAACCTCTAATTAGCAAAGAAACTTGGCATGTTATTATAGCGTTGACTGCATTTCTTGAGTTGTTCTATGATGCAACAGTTACTTTGTCTGGGGTTTATTACCCGACATCCCCTTTGATGGTGCGTACCCTATTAGACATTGCTAGTCATCTGAAAGCATATGAAGGGGAAGGATTGTTACTTAATGGTGTTGCTGACATGAAAACCAAGTATTTAAAATATTGGCAGCAAATTCCACTTTTGTATGCATTTGCATTTATCTTGGATCCTAGAGCTCAACTTGAAGGGTATCGTAGTGCACTCAATGTACTAGTTGTATCCCTAAGTTTAGATTATATTGACGACTTCAATAAGGCTCGTGAGAAGTTTTTTAAATGTTTGCTAAGTATGAGGAAAAATATGTCGGAGTTTGAATGCAATGACCTCCACCAGCACCTACTGCGGGTAAAAAGAGAGGAGCATGTAGCAAGATCTTTGGTTCTTCGTCCTCCTCGACCGCCGGAAGCTCTTCCACGTCAACATTGTGCTTCAAGGTGGCAGGGAGTTAGCTAAGTACCTCAACAGTGACAAAGTCATGTATGATTTAGATAGCGAGGAAGACTTCAACATACTGCAGTGGTGGCAAGAACACAAACTTACATTTCCGGTGCTCTCCATATTAGCACATGATGTGTTGTCGGTGCCTGTCTCTACGGTGTCATCGGAGTCTGCTTTCAGCCTTGCTGGAAGGATAATTGAGGAGAGAAGAACTAGTCTCGCCCCTAATATGGTGAGAACACTTATGTCCGTCAAAGATGGGGAGTTATCAAGAAGGAGAGCGCAACACACTACAGAAAACACAGAACTACTAGCCGTGTTTGAAGAAATGAACTTTGAAGAACACCCGGAAGAATAGTCGAAGACTTGTAGTGTAGTCATTTTCTTATCATTTTGTATTTTTCTTATCTTTTTGTATTTTTCTTTCCCTTTTGTAATTCTAGAGCATGGCTTTGTACTCTTTTACTTCCCAAGGATGGAAGGTTTTAATGAGGCAGCCACTAATAAAGCTCAACATTTATCCCAGATGATACATTGCCTCAATTTTTATTTATGCATTATTGTTGCGGTGCCTAACGTGCCATTTTTTGCTATAAAAAGGGATGCCCACTTTCTCATTTCTCACACTCAAACTCCATCTCATTTTCCACACAAAACATGGTTGTTCCTCTTCAAAACGGTATTAAGAGACAAGCTCCCATCTGGAGGTACTATGATGAAGAATTCATTACAAATGACGATGGTCTCACCGAGCTTTTTGCAAAGTGCAAAGAATGCGGTAAGAAGTTGCTCGTGCCAAAGCATGATGGCAGGTATGCTGGAACCGACCATTTGATGAGGCACAAGACGGCACATGTCAAGGCAGCCGAGGCGACAGCTATAGCTGCGGCTGCGGGGGCAAGGTTGAAAGGATCCCATTAGTCAGTTGTAGTATTTGTATTTTTTTTCTTTCTCTATCTTTTAATCTTTTAGTATTTCTAGAGCATGGCTTGTACTCTTTTACTTCTTTGGAATGCAAGGTTTTAATGAGGCGGGCGCTAATAAAATTCTAGATTTATCCCACATAATACTCTAACCGTCTAACATGCCTAGCGTGCCTAACGTGCCATTTTTTCCTATAAAAAGGGATGCCGACCCTTCTCAAGTTCTCATTTCCCACACTCAAAAGTCTCAAACTACATCTCATTTTACACACACAATACAAACATGGATGAGAGAGGGTCCAGAATCTGGGACTACTATGATGCTAAAGTAGTTATGGACTGTAGAAAATCCGAGCTAAAAGCACGGTGCAAAAGATGCGGTAAGCTGCTGCGCATTGCCGGCCATGGTCCAGTAAACATCCTTACTAGGCACAGAGCAACACACATCAAGAGAGATGAGCTGACTGTGGCTGCCAGGCAAGGATGAACGATCCAAATTAGTTTAGTTCTAGTCTTGTAATTTTGTTTAGTTCAATTCTAGTCTTGTAATTTTTTTCATTTCTATTTCTTTTAATCTTTTAGTATTTCTGGAGAATACAACATAGCTTGTACTCTTTTACTTCTTTGGGATGGAAGGTTTTAATGAGGCAAGCACTAATATAACTCTAGATTTATCCCACATAATACTCTACATTTTTTGCAATTTTCTACAATTTTTTTGTATCTTTTGGACATTTTTTCGCTGTAAAAACTCCCCATCTCGCTTCTCGCTCGGCTCGAGCAAAGGTCAGCAAAGATCTTGCAATGCGGTGACAATGAAGCGACCTAAGCGGCTAGCAGCCCAGAAGGCAGCTATCGCAGCGTCAGAGCTCAACATGGCACCCCCGTTCGAGTCAAAAAGTGTAATGGCCGCCCAAACCCTTACCCGTCTTATTTTTTTCCCATACTCATACTCGTACCCGCACCTCAGGTTTCAAACTGTTCCCATACCCGTACCTGGTCGGGTGCGGGTAATACCCGCAGGTTAAAATATCCATCTCGATCACCTTACCCAATTCACACTTCATCATGTATTTTTCAACATCTACACATATATACCCAACATTTCAGCATGTATACTTCAACATTTCAGTACATATATACCACATTTTATTATTTGAGCACATATAGATGATGATTTTTTGCGCGATGGAATAAAAAGAATGATATTAATTCTGAGAAATGGATAGCAATAAGCATGAAGTAGATGCCACTGAACAATGTCTGGTAATATACATTGGTGAGTAGCATGTACGTGAACTTTTAGAGGAACATTCACACCTATTCCTTTTTTTAATTACAAGACAAACAAGACGGACATAATATTCTCTAATTTTCTTTTATTGAAGGTACTTCTACATCCACTACTTTAAAATAATCAATGGAAGGAGATTATACAATAAGATCAACAAAACCGTGAGTTCAGAAAACAAGATCAACACATTTAAACAAGATCATGCACATGTGTAAGGGGAGAGGACTTTGAGTCGAGGTTAGCGGCTGCGTTAGCCTAGGGTACAATGGCTAGTTTTCTTTAGTGAACGACACATGGAGCCTACCGTTAGAAGAAATTAGTACTCCCTCTGTCCCATAATATAAGAACGTTTTTGACACTGGTATAGTGTCAAAAACGTTCTTATATTATGGGATAGAGGGAGTATATGGGTGTGCGGGTACGCGGGTGCGGGGTATGGGTATTGCATTCCCATACCCATACTCGGCTTACCCGATGGGTACATTTTTTCCCATCTATAAACCCATGGGTATTTATTTATCCCAAACCCTTACCCTAATAGGGTTTTTACCCACCGGGTTCGCGGCTTGGGTACCCATTGCCATGTTGAGTCGCAGCGAGCCAGTTTTTTTTTAGAAAAATGCAGCGAGGCAGATATAGCAGCGAGCCAGCGACAACGAGTTAGCAAGCGCCAGGCCACGCGGGCCAGCTAGCGCCAGGCGGTCCTGGGCGGGTTGCGTGCCGGCCCAGCTATGCCGCGTGCCGTGCTTGGGCTCCGACCCCCCGTCCATGGGCCGGCACGGCACGACCCGGCTAGTATTCGTGCTGTAGCGGGCCAGGCCGTGCCGGGCCGGGCCGGCCCGTTTGGCCAGCTATAGTTGCTCTGCATCTCCTAGATAGATCTTGTGTGAGCGTATGATTTTTTTTGAAATTACATGCTACGTTTCCAACAAGAAGGACCATGGTTGCTTGCAATCTAAAAAAAAACTGCTAGGACACAAAATAATTCAAAACTCAAGACAAAGCCCAAAAGTGCTCAACACCGCGGCAACGGCACCAGAAAAAGCTTGATGGCATGTAAGTGCGCAAGGTTTAGTTGTAGGCTTTTCAAAGTAAGAGTATCGATCCCACAGGGAGCACATGAATCAGACTTTTGCCTCTCTAAGTGAATTATGTGTTTTTATGCCTGCAGGTAAGTGTAGACTTAAAGCAAAGTGAGGGCGGATATAAATTGTAACTGAGTAGTGGAGCAAACTTAAAGTAAATAACATAAAAGTAAGTAGAGAGCAATGACTAAAGTGACTGATGAAACAATAGAGGAGTAAGGCATTCTTAGGGAGTCCGGAATCCCCATTGGTATGCTTCTAGCGCACCTATGCATATGCAAAGTATGGGATGGATGCTTGAGCCAATGTTGACATTATGCTAGGCGGAGCTGGGTACAGTACACGTTCTACTCGAGGTAGACTTCGCGTGCCATGCATGCCACTATCATAGTCTTCCCCCAGAGGGTTACAACTCATGACAATTAAGGGTTACCCCCATGGACGCGTCCTCTCTAAGGGTTCTCTGTAATTCCCTGATCAACTACAAAGGTTAGGAGTGATAGGCTTTTACTGTCACCTCGAATTACCTTCACATCCTTGCCCTTTACAATGACAGTGATATAATTCGTGGCCATAGGGCACAAATGCTAAGTGGGGCCTCTTCACAACATTCACAAAGTTATTAAACTAAGCATTCAACAAAGAATCTCATATCCATATTAACATTTTAGATCCTACACATACCAAGTTTCATCCATATCTCCGAGAACTAGGGGTCTACTTACACATGGAGACAACAAACATCATGGCAAGAGCAATGGCATACATGGATGAATGATTCAAATAACACATAAGACGATCCACTAGGGTTCTTGATCTTACAAATGATGAGGATGTGGATGATGATGATGATGATGATGATGACATGGATGATGATGATAGTGGTGATGATGTTGCAGTCCCCCTTGTGCGCGGTGAGGAAGACGCCCCTTCTCCTTGCCAATCCCTCCCCCTGATGAACTCCGGAAGGCTAGGGGTTCTGCCTTCTGAATGAGATTCTGGTCTCTCTGGGCATCTGATCCACTATCTGATTCCACTAGGCGAAAATAGTTGATCTGGCGGCGGCGAAGCACTCCATACGACCGCCCATACGAGCGGGCGCGGGTGTATGGAACACCGTCTTTTGCACTAGAGGCGCGGTGATGACTTCTTCTTTAGCCTTCGTGCTTGATTCTTTTATGGTAGGTGATTATCACTTTAAATACGTGATTCATTTACCATCTTTGAGTATCTATTCCATTATATGATAAATGGTCCAAAAGGTGCTACCTGAGGGATTATCAACAAAAGGAGGTGCGCGAACGCGGTAAAATTCCACAAAACCTACCACGCAGGCACAAAATACTTAGTAAAATCATCACACAAATTGGACTCGTCATTACCACAATGATGATTAAGGGGATTGAACTCCTCAAAACCGACATTAATTTCTAGGTTTCTCCAATAATCCCTATTGCAATGACCAGGGACGAAGGGAGTTAGGCCCTGTCACTGCCTACCTTCGCGGCCATCCTACTCACCAACATAAATTACCTCAAGTCCATAAGTGGCTAATGTTGTGTGGGCGTCATTCACAACACCATGAGACAATCAACACAAAACATATAAAGAGAATGATCGAATTGCTTATTCAATATCAAAGTACTAATCATGCAAGGGTTCATCAAAATCCTCAAGAACTAATACAACTACTTATACAAGATAGAGGGGGAAGGAAAGTTACAAGCCGACAGGAGTCCGGTGGAGGAGATGAGCATGGCGGCGGTGATGGTGATCACGGTGGTGCCGGTGGTGGTGACGTTGGCGAGGAAGACCGCACCGGCCCGAAGGCTAGTGCGCATGGCAGAAGCGCCCCCTCTTCCTACTCTTGGCTTGGACCTTCTCTTCTCTATGGAAATGATCTTGGAGCCACAATGGAGATGGATGACGGCTATGTGTATGAATGGCGGAGGAGAGCGGAAGTGCCTAGGGCTGGAGGTGCTTTTATAAAGGCCTCCCGGTGTCTCCTCCGTTGATGTGGTCATCCAAGGGCTCAAGATGATCCTTATCCTCTCCCAACCCCTTCCTTATTGTCCAACGATCTCGTGGGAACAAATGGGGACAAAATCGATGAAGAATCCCGTCTGAAAGGGCAACTTTCAGAGCTGTGTGCATGTCATATGACCATCCTACACCGTCTTCTGCTCTGTTCTCCTCCGCTGTTTCGGCCACCATTTCTTCATGCAGACTCCGATTTTGACGTTTTAGGCTCGTTGGATTCGCGAGAGATTTAAAGAAATTTAAAAGAGCACCTTTTCCGCCCTTCGAAACGCGGAAGTGTGGTATTGTGAGTCCTCCATATTGAGCCTATCCTTGGTCCTCTCATCGTGCTTGGTCTTAGGGTGCTCCAATACACCCGTAGACACAAGAAAACAAACAAAATTAATAGAAACCAAATAAAATACTAAATGTGCAATGTTCACAATGAAAAGTGCAAAGCCCGGTAATCATGCATAATGGACACATATTTGGTCCAATGAGACTCAATATATGAAGAGAACATGCAACAAATGAGTTCTTAAACTGTGTAAAATATAGAGCCATCAACAACAACTCTCATACACACACGATCTCGTGATAGATCAATATGTAACATGTACTCCCTCCAAATCAATACAATCAAGCAGGACGTAGGGTATTATCTCTTCGAGAGAGCCCGAACGGGTAAATCTCTGTGTCATCTATTACCATCATGCCAATGCTACCAGCTCAGGACCCCCTATCCGAGTTCTGTTGGATTTGACTCCATCACTCATTGCTTTCTAAAATTATTTTCAAGGGTTGTTCTGTAAAAAAGACTGGCACGTGGGATCCACCCGTCATAGCATTCAAAGCTAACGATGTTGACTTTTATGCCCTGTCGGACCTGATGAGTGGACCCGAGCAATCATAATTGCGCTTAAAATTAACAACACGGTCATCAGTGCAACATGGTAGTTTTTTGAAATCAAAACCAACTTCATGATAGATTTTAAGAAAATTTCAAAAAATGACAGTTTTTCGTACCCTAGCCCGAGTTGTGGTAGTATTATGCTATTTACTCACATATCTAAGTAAAGGTCAAATTTGCATGAACCGCGAATGTGCTTCACAAGTATAATTTTCACTAAATTCGAATATGCATGAACTTTTTTTTCCTGTTGTAACGCACATGCATGTACTATAGTAAAATAAGTTGAACCGCAAAAACGTCATATATTAAGATACAGAGGTAGTAATTATTTAAAAACTGATCAGTTTTAGAAGTTGATTGGTATGCTGTGCTTTTATTTTGTCTCACCATATTTGGGTTATCCAAATGCTGAGGTGCGTCCAACGTCCTAAAACCCTGGATGGAACCCTTAATTCGAAATGGGGTCCCGTCAGGGGGATTCTTTGTCCCCGTATCTTTTCATCATTGTTGCTAATGTGCTCCAGAGGCTGTGTTGCAAACATTTCCAGGAAGGTACACTGCAGCACCCTCTCGGCACTGACAATTTCTTCCCGGTACTGCAGTACACAGACGACACGTTGATCCTTTTCCGAGGAAATACTCAGCAGGTGACTGTGATCAAGGCTATTCTCACCACTTTTTCGGAGTTCTCGGGGCTAACAATAAATTTTCACAAAAGCACCCTCGTGCCAGTCTCTGTGGATGCAGCTACGACCTCCACGATAGTTCAAATGCTTGGCTGCCCCATCTCCTCCTTCCCGTGCACGTACCTTGGGCTGCCGCTTTCCCTGCGTAAGATCACACATGGTATGCTTTTACCGGTTATTCACAAGGTCGGTCGCAGGCTCTCAGGTTGGCTAGCCACTTTCCTATCCTTAGGAGGGCGGCTTACTCTTATCAACTCAGTGTTGGCTGGCATACCGAGTTATTTCATGTCATGTTTCTCCTGGCCCAAGGAATCAATCGGAAGGCCGGACAGTCTATTTGCGTGCTTTCTTTTGGCAGGGCAAGACTGCTGTTAAAGGAGGCCAATGCCTAGTGGCTTTGGACATGGTTACGCTACCCCGTGCCAACAGGGGCTTGGGTGTTCGGAATCTACATGTTCATAACCAGGCTATGATGTGCAAGTTTGTCTCCAAAGTCCTGCAAGCATCTGAGATTCCATGCTACCAGCGATTTGCCTTACAGTATCGTAGGAGTTTTATACCTCAGGGTGCCAGCAGCAGAGACACGACTATGTGGAAAGGCTTCAAGGATCACATCCCTATGGTTATTAACTCTTCGCGTTGTGCTTTAGGGTCTGGAGCCTTGGTGTCCTTCTGGCATGATCAGTGGCTTGAGACGGGTCGTTTGTGGCAGGTGTTCCCAATGTTATACTCTTTTGCTACAAATCCACATTGTTCTGTTCAATCACAACACCTGCAGGGTACCTGGGAGGTGCAGCTTCACCCCAACTTATCCCAAGCTGCTACACATGAACTGATGGCCCTGAGCCAACTCCTCTCAGTAGTGGTTCCAATTAACTCACAAAAGGATGAGCGCACACCTTCATTGGCCTCTAGTCAGCTATCACGCCCAATATGCGACCCTATCCAAAAGGTACTCGAAGGTCCCACCAAGGATAGACCCGCATATTGAGACGCTTTTGCAAGGTGGATATCATTACATCAACATTACATTATAGTGGGGATACATACAAGAGGCGTAAAATGCCACACGAATACAACAATACAACATACAAGAACAACATCCGACTACGGATGAATCATAAACAGAAACTCAAACAATATCCACCACCTTTAGCCAGTGCTGCCGACCGAACCTATCCCCGATCGAAGAAGAAGCGGAAGAAGAACTCAACACAAGCAAGCATCGCTCTCGCGTCATGATCATCGCAAAACCTGTACCTGCAACTGTTGTTGTAGTAATCTGTGAGCCATGAGGACTCAGCAATCCCATTACCATGGGTATCAAGACTAGCAAAGCTTAATGGGAAAGGAAGGGGTAAAATGGTGAGGTTGCGGCGCGACTAAGCATGATATGGTGGCTAACATACGCAAATGAGGCGAGAAGAGAAACAAGCGGAGCGGTCGTGAAGCTAGCAATGATCAAGAGGTGATCCTAAACTCCTACTTACGTCAATCATAACCCAAAACCGTGTTCACTTCCGGACTCCGCGAAGAGACCATCACGGCTACACACGCGATTGATGCGTTTTAATTCGGATCCGGTGTCAAGTTATCTACAACCGGACATTAACAAATTCCCATCTGCCACATAACCGCGGGCATGGCTCTCGAAAGTTTATACCTGCAGGGTGTCCCAACTTAGCCCATGACAAGCTCTCGCGATCAACGAAGAATAGACCTTCTCCCGGGAAGACCCGATCGGTCTGGAATCCCGTTTTACAAGACATTTCGACAATGGTAAAACAAGACCAGCAAGACCGCCCGATCTTGACAATCCCCGATAGGAGCTGCACATATCTCGTTCTCGAGGCAACACCGGATGAGACAGAGCTACGAGTAAAACCGGACTTGAGTTTCCCGAGGTGGCCCATGATGGCTCGGTTCGGACCAACACTTAGACAAGCACGGCCGGGGGCTAAAATAAAGATGACCCTTGGGTTGGCCGACCCAAGGGAAGGGTATAGGTGGTGGTGAGGCAAATGGTAAAACCAAGGTTGGGCCTTCTTTGGACAAGTTTTATTCAAAGCGAACTGTCGGGGGTCCCATAAATCACCCGACCGCGTAAGGAACGCAAAATCCGGGAACATAACACCGGTATGACGGAAACTAGGGCGGCAAGAGTGGAACAAAACACCAGGCATAAGGCCGAGCCTTCCACCCTTTACCAAATATATAGATGCATTAATAATATAAGAGATATTGTGATATCCCAACATAACCCTGTCCACCATGGAGAAATCTTCAACTTCACCTGCAACTAGCAACGCTATAAGAAGGGCTGAGCAAAGCGGTAACATAGCCAAGCAATGGTTTGCATAGGAAAGGTGTCAAAGGTTAGAGGTTCATGGCAATATGGGATGGCTTGATAAGCGGGTAATAGGTAGCGCAGCAGTGCGATAGAACGAAGCAACTAGCATAGCAATGATAGTAGTGAGATCCGAGTAGCGGTCATCTTGCCTGAAATCCCGCAAGGAAGAAGAACGAGTCCATGAAGAAGACGAGCGGATGAAGCCGAACCAACCGTAGACGAGCGAATCCTCACGATCGCAACGAAACAGGAACTAACAAGAAGAAGCACACAACATAGGTAAACACACCACACATGAACAAGGCATGATGCACAACAAGCATGATGCATGACCAAGCTACATGAAGCTACTCATGGCAAGAGATGATGCAAACAAGAACAACACATCAAGGCAAGTTTAAATGAGGCCGGGAACAACATATAACAATTCCGGTAAGTCCTCATATGCAAATTTTGAAGTTGGTCCAGATCTGAATAAACCTTATGTTCAAGTTGTTAAACAGCAAGTTAAGATGCACCAAGATGATCTACACGAGATTCTAGTCAAGTTACATATAAAGTTCATTAGATTCGGAGCTACGGCCTAGAAGATATGAGCAAAACAAGTTAAACATGGCATTGATGCAAAATGCATACAAACATCAAGCAAACACACCAAAACAAGGATGCAACATGATAATATGGAACTACATGCAAAAACAAGCAAGTTTCATATAGAGCACACTCAAAAGCAGACTTCACACACACACACTATACAAGTCATAACAACAATCATCAAAATAAAGAACTAGGCATCTTGCAAGCATCAAAACAACATGCTACAGCACCCCAACATAAGAGAAAAAGGCATGAGCATGAAGTATAGGTAAAGCATAAAAAAACATGAACACTGAGCTATCTCCAGAAACAACTAGAACATGCTCAAAAAGACATGGTAAGATTGCAAATTATAACAGTTTCAGACTTTGCAGAAATAACATCAGGTTGCAATGTTTAGAGCTATCAAACAACATGTAACAGGAACTTAACATGGCAAACAAAGGCATGGCATGATTCTACTAATTGCATAGATCAAAAGCACCTTACTGACCATGAGCCAAAAAGGCACAGAAAATATGATGGCACCCATGTAAACATGGCAAGTTATATTACAGATTCAAACATGGCAGGAACAACAATAAGTAGGCATGTTGGTGAGCTTGAATCACTCACCACAGAGCAATACATGGCATGGCAAGGCTACCAACAGTAAGAAGGCATGTTTATGAAGCTAAGCATGGCAAGAGCAAGGTCATAGGGTGCATGGAACACTAGCAAAACACCTGGGAACTAGTGAACTTAACGTTAACAGGCTGATAACAACATTATCAAGCAACTTTGGAGCAAGATATAAACAATCTACAGCAAGCTATAAATGCAACCAAGGGCATGAATGGATAGAGCAAGACATGTAGATCAAAACATGTTTATAGAACATCTCCAGATTATGCATAGAATGATTAGTAGCAACATGTTAACATAGCAACAAAATATAACAGAATCTGCCTAGCAAAACAGCAACAGCAAGTGCCCTACTTAACAAGCTCGATGCACTCAGCACACAACTCACAAAAATACATGGTTGGCACCACTGGAAAGATGGCATGGCATAGATCAACATACATGTAGACATCAACCCCATAGGATGCACACATCAATCATGGCAAAATGACAAATGAGCAAGTTATAACAGGTTTATTGATTAACATCAACATGCACTCTTCCAACAGCATTTCGGGCATCAAGATGAGCTCAAATGAAAATGATGCAATGGAATGAAATGAAGTACTCGTCGAGACGAACAATTTGACATATTACAAGCACAAAACAGAGCTACAGATGCAGAGATAAAGCATGATGAACATGGCATGATAATGACAAATATTCGGGACTTAGTGGAAAACGGGTCAACCTCTGGGTCTGCACGGTTTACGATGCGGTGGCAGATCTGGCCGAAGATCGCCGGAGGATGGCCGGAGATGACGGATCCGGCGACGAGGTGGCGGGCGGCGCGGATCTTGAGGCAGACCGGACGGGCGGCGAGGCACGGAACGACGGGCGGCACGGAGGCGCCATGAACCGACGAGGGCGCCGGCGAGGTTCTCGGCGGCGGACACGGATCCAGCCACGGGCGGCGCGACCACCGGCGGCGGGTGGTGCGGCCACCGGCGGCCAATGGGCCTTCGGCCGACGAAGCGGCCGCGATAAGCGGCGAGGTTACCTGGCGGGGCGGCCGGCGCGGAGAGGCGGTGCGCGCTGGCGGGCAGCGCGGCCGGCGGCTCATGAGCCGACAGGTGGCGAGGCCTTAGCAAGGCCAGCGCTTCGGCGGCGGCGAAACAAAGTGAGGAAAACGCAGCATGGATCGGCGGCGGCGGACGGAGCCTCGCGAGCCAGCTGCGGGCGCGGCCGGTGGCGGTGGCGGCGGCGCGCCACGTGGCGAAGCTTCGGATTAGGCGCCGGCGGGCGGGTCCGTCGGTCCGGACATGTCCGGTGGCGGCGAGGAAGAGGCTAGGGTTTTCATCCGCGAAAAATGGAAGGGAGGGCCTATTTATAGGTAGAGGAGCTAGGAGAGTCCAAATGAGGAGCGGTTTTGCCACGCGATCGTGATCGAACGATCGAGAGCATGGAGGGAGTTAGATGGGTTTTGGGCCACTTTGGAAGGGGTGTTGGGCTGCAACAAAGAGGGCTTTGCGGTTACCGGTTAACCGTTGGAGTATCAAACGACCTCCAAATGGCACGAAACTTGACAGCGGTCTACCGGTGCTATACCAAGGCCGCTTGGCAAACCTCGGACCATTCCGAGAAAGTTTAACACCCGCACACGAAGAGAGGCGAGAAGGGGACGCCGGATGACATAGGAGTGCCGGATTGCAAAACGGAGAACGGGGAAAATGCTCGGATGCATGAGATGAACACGTATGTAAAATGAGATGCACATGATGACATGACAATATGCAACACGCAAGCAAATGACATGGCAACAACGGCGAATAACTGGCAGACAGCTGGCGCATCGGATCCGGGGCGTTACAACAGCTAAGCACCGGCTATTTCTACCGGTTGCTCACCTTCTGTGGGGTTAAGTCAAACCTTGACAGTTTGATCTGGGATACTTCGATCCCCCTCAAACACATGACCTTCCTCTGGCTCGCTTTCCGGGAGCGCCTCAATACCAGAGATAACATGGTTAAGAAGTGCTGGTCAGCGGTCGCTCCTTTTGCACACTGCGATACTTGCCCCTGCTGTTGAATCCATTGACCACTTGGTGTTACGTTGTACTGCGGCCTCTGCTTTATGGATAAGTTGATACTGGACACTTTAGCACTCTCATCACCTGATATCTTGACATTTGTGGAGCAAGCGGTTCATCAACTAGTCTTCAAACACAAATAGAATGTTGCTTTTGCTGCCTGCGCCATTACCCTTTGGCATGCGAGGAATAACAGGGTTTTCAATTCTAAGTTGTGGACAGAGTCATACGTTAGTTTTTATGCGGCAGACTTGGTTCGTCTTTGAAGTTATAGAGCTACAAGGCAGCAGGATAAGCATGACAAGAATGATCTACAGGTTTGGAGCCAAAAAATAGGTGGCTAGTCCTTGTTTAACGCCAGATGTAACATCCTACTTTTTTTATAGCTCGTTTCTTTTCGTTAAACGGACGCTTGTGTTTTGCACCTTGGTGCATTCAGCAAGCTTTGTGTAACAGACTTTTATCATCAGGCCCTAGCTTGTTTTGAAATATAAGGTTGGCACTCAGCCACCTTCTTATTTTCAAAAATAAAAATAAAAAATCGAAATGGGGCATCCCTGAAGTCCTAACCCCCGTGAAGAAAAACCCATATAACCCCCCGCAACCGAACCGAAAGCGATAAGGTTCTCCGGCGCGTCGCCACCCTCTCGTCTCCCTCCCTCCCTCCCGCCTGTTCTCCCCTTCCCCTCCTACTCCACAGCCCGTGCCCCACCCTCGAGCTCGCCTCGCCTCCCCTCCCTTCCCCTCCTACGGCCTGGAGATGCTCGCGAGTCCCACCAAGCTCCACCATCTCCTCCTCCCGGCGCCGCCGCGTCTCGCCTTCGCTCTCCCGCACGCCGCGCCGCCGCTCCACGCGTGGCTTCCCCTCTCCCGCGTGGCACCGCCGCGCGTCGCGGCACTCACGCATGGCTCCTCGTGCCGAATGCGACGGAGGGGTACGAGGGCTAAAGTTGTGGCTGCCGGAGGAGACGAGGCGAGCAGCTCCGGCCCGACCAAGTTCTCCGTGAAAATTCCCGTCGGCGACCGCCACGTGAGCCGCTAACCTATACCCTTTCTGTACTTCCCGTTTGCGCGCGCAATGCTCTGTTAAGTGTCTGCGCATTGCAGTATTGGGATTTTGAACTCTGTCGCGCGACATTTTCACGCGGTTGTTTGCAGTTCCTAAGTTGTCCTTAAATGTTCAACGCTACTCCCTCCGTTCCAAAATAGATGACCCAACTTTGTACTAAAGTTAGTACAAAGTTGAGTCATCTATTTTGGAACGGAGGGAGTAATACCTATGGTAATGGTACTATGTCGTTATGTGCTCACTGTTATTCGTCTGGGAGTTTTTACAGTTTGTATACATGTTTTTGCCTCAGTTGTTTGACACAGCGTGAGAATGTCTTTTAACTGGATCGGTTCTTTTGGTCTCTCAGATATTAGTGGAAACAGGACACATTGGGAGGCAAGCCAGTGCTTCTGTAATGGTCACGGATGGCGAAACAGTAAGTGGTTGAAATTTAGCATCTAAATACCTCACGTTCTTCCTCGCACACACGAGTCACATATGAAATAATACAGCTGGTCTAAACACCGAAGTTTTGAAATGCATGATTTAGGCTACTCAATCCATTGACTGTGCACCAATGATTTGATGTTGTGGTGGTAGAATGGGTTCTAATTTTCTCAGGAGTTCTAGGGGGAGCGTTTGACAATTCGGTTGCCCTATTATGACTATACGGCAATTTTTGTGTAATTGGCTAGATTTATATTTGTACTATGCCTTGTGTAGCTACCTGTCTCAAAGATCAATTATCGGTTGTAGACTAGTAGTTTTCATGCTCCGTAATGCGTAATGTACTCAATTCATGCCATGGGCAGAGCAGGAATCTGAACACCCTTGAACATTTTCCACACTTTAGGCTCCCATGAATTTGTTGCTGTTCGTAATTCTGTGCTTGAGCGTGCATTGCAACAAGATAAACCTGCCTTGTTCCTTATGTCACCGTCTCGTTCTCATAATTTCGTCATGTCAGTTCCAGGGGACACCAAATTTTCGTACGCATACCACCATTTAAACGTACTCTTTTTTAACTAAGACAGGGATCTGATGATCATCGCTATTTTCCAGTAACGTCAAAACTTTTGCATACCTAACTAAAATCTCTAATTGCACTGCAGATTGTCTACTGTTCTGTTTGTATGGCTGATACTCCAAGCGATCCTTCTGATTTTTTCCCAATGTCGGTTCACTATCAGGAGCGCCTTTCAGCTGCTGGAAGAACTAGGTACAGAAACCCGAAGTAGTTCTTGCCGTTTGTGTCATCAACTATCACCTGTGTTTTGTGTATTTTCATTCACTCTACTCTTATTTTTTATCCAATGCAGTGGTGGTTTTTTTAAACGAGAAGGAAGGGCAAAAGACCACGAGGTTCACTATAAGAACTTTTGCTATATTGCTTTGTTTTATTTGTCGGTTCATTATAGTTTCTTTCTTGCTTTAATTGCAGGTTTTAGTATGCAGATTAATAGACAGGCCTCTACGCCCTACTATGCCCAAGGGGTTCTACTATGAAACTCAGATTCTATCCTGGGTAATCCAACGATTTTTTTTGTTTACATACATAAATTATACCATCATTTTTGAGCTTGAGCACAATGTGTCATCAATTTCACCTATTACTTGTTTTTCAATTTTTTTAGAAAAGGAGGAATACCCCGGCCTCTGCATCAATCGATGCATGCAGCCATATTATTAAATAAAAACGTAACAAGGTCATATGGTCCAAAGATGCTCATAAACTGAGCAGTAGTAGAAAGTAAATAAATCTGGAAAGCACCACACCCGGCGATATAAGACTGAAAAAGTGCCACATCCGGCGATATAATAAGCTACAATGCCTACACACCTAGCCTATTATTAGCTCGCCACCCAAATCGGTTGAAGATAGCCCGTGCTACCATCTCCCAATGGTTGCACCCAATAACCAAAGGCTCCCTGAAGTCTGCATGAGTGAGTAAGGACCACATATGGATCCAAGCTGTAGCTCTGTAGATAACCTGCAAAAAATTGGTGAATTGTGTCCCATTAAAAATCATATCATTTCTAGTGTTCCATATAGCCCAAAATAATGCACATACTCCTATCCGAATATGTTTAGCTAAGTGTACATCTACTCCATTAAGCCACGTCCCAAATAACTTGTTTATGCTCCTTGGAGGTTGAAAGTTAAAGGCTATATGAATTGATCGCCATAATAATTGTGCAAGAGGACATTCGAGAAAGAGGTGTTTAATCGTTTCATTTTGATCACAAAGACAACACCTAGAGTTACCAACCCAATTCCTTTTTGCCAAGATATCTTGGTTAGAATAACCTCTTTATGGACAAACCACGTAAATATTTTAATACGAAGCGGAACTTTAATCTTCCAAATATGCAACGACCTCGACAATGGCCCGGAGTCAATTAGGTCCGAATACATGGATTTTATTGAGAAGATTCCATTCGTGGTTAACTTCCAGCGAATTGTATCCGCCTGATCAGATAGGTGAACCTCCATCAACCTACCAACCAGGTGCAACCAAGCATTCCAACGTTCCCCTACTAGGGATCTCCTAAATTGGATATTAAGCGGTGTCGAATTTAATACTATGGCAGCATAATCCTCCTTACGTTGCACAATACTATATGAGGATGGATATTGCAAAGCCAAAGGCGTCTCCCCTAGCCATGTATCCTCCCAAAATCGAGTAGTATTACCATTACCAACTAGGAATTTCACTCGTTGGAAGAAAGTTGCTTTCGTCCTCATTAATCCCTTCCAGAATGGTGAGTCCGTTGGCCTAGCAGTGACTTGGGCCAAAGTCTTAGAGTGTAAGTATTTATTCCGCAAGATTTGTATCCGCATACCGTCGGTCTCAATAGATATTCTGTATAGCCACTTGCTAAGCAGACATCTATTTTTGACCTCTAAATTTTTGATCCCTAACCCGCCCTGGTCTTTTGGCCTGCAAATAATATCCCATCTAGCCAATCTATACTTCTTCTTGGCCTCATCACTTTGCCAAAAGAATCGGGATCTATAAAAGTCAAGTCTTTTCTGTACCCCTACCGGTACTTCAAAGAAAGATAGAAGGAACATTGGCAGGCTCGTCAAAACCGAATTTATCAAAACCAACCGACCTCCGTATGACATGAGCTTGCCCTTCCAGCAACTCAGTTTCTTTTCAAATCGATCTTCTATACATTTCCATTCCTTGTTCGTTAAATGTCTATGATGAATTGGGATCCCTAGATAACTAAAAGGTAAGGATCCCATTTCACAACCGAACAAATTTCTATAGTCATCTTGTTCCTCTTTGGCTCTCCCAAAACAGAACAATTCACTTTTATTGAAGTTGATTTTAAGCCCAGACAGTTGCTCAAAAAGATACAATACAAGCTTCATATTCCTAGCTTTTGCAAGATCATGTTCCGTGAATATAATAGTGTCATCCGCGTATTGTAGGACGGAGACTCTCCCCTCTACAAGGTGGGGACGAGTCCTCGTACTTGGCCACTCTCTTTGGCCGGGCCAATTAGTACTACCAACATATCTGCTACAATGTTAAACAACACCGAAGACATGGAATCTCCTGTCGTAACCCCTTACGTGTCTAGGAAAAATGTCCTATATCGTCGTTGACTTTTATTCCGACACTACCTTTCTGTATGAATGAATCCACCTGAGATCTCCAAGACTCATTGAAGCCCTTCATACGTAAGGCTTGCTGCAAAAAGGGCCATTTGACCTTATCATACGCTTTTTGAAAATCCAATTTGAAGATAGCACCATCTAATTTCTTCGTATGGATTTCATGCAGCGTTTCATGTAAGACCACAACCCCTTCAAGGATGTGTCGTCCTGGCATGAAAGCAGTTTGTGTTGGTTGCACAACCGAATGGGCTATCTGTGTCAACCTGTTCGTGCCAACCTTTGTAGAAGTCTTAAAGCTTACATTGAGAAGACAGATCGGTCTGAATTGCTCAATGCGAATAGCCTCAACCCTCTTTGGCAACGACGTTATTGTTCCAAAATTGAGGTGAAAGAGGTTTAAGTGGCCATCGAACAAATCATGGAACATAGGCATAAGATCTCCCTTTATGATATGCCAGCATTTTTGATAAAATTCTTCCGGGAACCCATCCGGCCCAGGGACTTTATTATGCTTCATTTGCGTTATTACATCAAAGACCTCTTTCTCAGTGAACGGAGCAGACAACAACTCATTCTCTTCTAAGTTAAGTTGAGGTATGTCTCCGATCGAATTCTCATCTAGAGCTACAAAACTTTCTTCTGGTGCTCCAAAAAGCTTCTTATAATATTCAGAGATGTACAATTTTAGGTTCTCGTGTCCTACATTTGTACCCTCATCTTGTTTGAGCTGTAATATCCTCTTCTTTCTATGTTTCCCATTAGCTATCATATGAAAAAACCTGTGTATTATCATCTCCTTGGACGATCTTAGACACCTTTGCTCTAAGCGCCCATTTCATTTCCTCCTCTCTCATAAGGGTTTGTAACTTCTTCTCGGCCTCATTCTTAATATCTCGCTCCGACATATTAATAAGGGTGGATTCCGCTTTCACATCAAGTTCATTAATAATTTGTGTTAGCCTCTCCTTTTCAACTTTGTAAATACCACTTTGGTTTTTTGTCATGCCCAAGATGCGACCCTATCCTAAAGGAACTCGAAGGTCCCACCAAGGATAGAAGCGCATCTTGAAGACGCTTTTGCAAGGTGGATATCATTACATCAACATTACATAATAGGTGGGGATACATACAAGAGGCATACAATGCCACACGAATACAACATCATATTATATAAGAGCAACATCCGGCTACGGATGAAACACAAACAGAAGCTCAAACGACATCCACCCTGCTAGCCCAGGCTGCCGACTTGGAACCTATCCCCTGATCGAAGAAGAAGCAGAAGAACTCCAAAACAAGCAAACATCGCGCTCGCGTCAAGATCATCGCATAACCTGAACCTGCAACTGTTGTTGTAGTGTCAGTGAAACCACGAGGACTCGGCAATCCCATTACCATGGGTATCAAGACTAGCAAAGCTTAAAGGGAAAGGAAGGGGTAAAGTGGTGAGGTTGCAGCAGCGACTAAGCATAATATGGTGGCTAACATACGCAAAAGAGAGCGAGAAGAGAACAAGCGGAACGGTCGTGAAGCTAGCAATGATCAAGAGGTGATCCTGAACACCTACTTACGTCAAACATAACACAGAAACCGTGTTCACTTCCCGGACTCCGCCGAGAAGAGACCATCACGGCTACACACGCGGTTGATGCGTTTTAATTCGGATCTGGTGTCAAGTTATCTACAACCGGACATTAACAAATTCCCATCTCGCCACATAACCGCAGGCACGGCTCTCGAAAGTTTATACCTGCGGGGTGTCCCAACTTAGCCCATGATAAGCTCTCGCGATCAACGAAGGATATTCCTTCTCCCGGAAGACCCGATCGATCTCGGAATCCGGTTTACAAGACATTTTGACAATGGTAAAACAAGACCAGCAAAGCCGCCCGATCTGACAATCCCGATAGGAGCTGCACATATCTCGTTCTCGAGGCGACACCGAATAAGTCAAGCTACGAGTAAAACCAGACGTCGAGTTGCCGAGGTGGCCCATGAAGTTGCTCGTTCGGACCAACACTTAGACAAGCAACGGCCCGGGGCTAAAATAAAGATGACCCTTGGGTTGGCCGACCCAAGGGAAGGGTATAGGTGGTGGTGAGGCAAATGGTAAAACCAAGGTTGGGCCTTCTTTGGAGGAGTTTTTTCAAAGCGAACTGTCGGGGGTCCCATAAATCACCCGACCGCGTTAGGAGCATAAAATCCGGGAACATAACACCGGTATGACGGAAACTAGGGCGGCAGTGGAACAAAACACGGGCATAAGGCCGAGCCTTCCACCCTTTACCAAATATATAGATGCATTAATAATATAAGCGATATTGTGATATCCCAACATAACCCATCCACCATGGAGCAATCTTCAACTTCACCGCAACTAACAACGCTATAAGAGGGCTGAGCAAAGCGGTAACATAGCCAAGCAATGGTTTGCTAGGAAGGGTGTCAAAGGTTAGAGGTTCATGGCAATTTGGGAGGCTTGAAGAGCAAATGATAGGCAACGCAACATAGCGATAGAACGAAGCAACTAGCATAGCGATGATAGTAGTGAGATCCGGGTAGCGGTCATCTTGCACGAAATCCGCTAGGAAGAAGAACGAGTCCATGAAGAAGATGAAGCCACGAAGACGAACCACACGTGATTTAACGCATCCTCACGATCGCAACGAAACGGGAACTATCGAGAAGAAGCACACAACATGGTAAACACACCACACATGACAAGACATGATGCACAACAAGCATGATGCATGACAAAGCTACATGAAGGTACTCATGGCAAGATATGATGCAAACAAGAACAACACATCAAGGCAAGTTTAAATGAGGCCGGAAACAACATATAACAATTCCGGCAAGTCCTCATATGCAAGTTTCAAAGTTGGTCCAGATCTGAATAAACCTTAAGTTGAAGTTGTTAAACAGCAAGTTAAGATGCACCAAGATGATCTACACGAAATTCTAGTCAAGTTACATATAAAGTTCATTAGATTTGGAGCTACGGCCTAGAAGATATGAGCAAAACAAGTTAAACATGGCATTGATGCAAAATGCATACAAACATCAAACAAACACCTCAAAACAAGGATGCAACATGATAATATGAAGCTACATGCAAAATCAAGCAAGTTTCATATAGAGCACACTCAAAACGGAGCAACGGTTCAACACATACACTATACAAGTTATAGCAACAATTTGTCCATAACAGCAACTAGGCAACTTGCAAGCGTCAAAACAATATGCTACAGCATCTCAACGTGAAAACAAAAGGCATGGGCATGAAGTAAAGGTAAAGCATAACAAAACATGAACACTGAGCTATCTCCAGAAATCACTAGAACATGCTCATAAGGACATGGGAAGATTGCAAATAATAATAGTTTCAGATTTTAGCAGAAATAACATCAGGTTGCAATGTTTAGAGCTATCAAACAACATGTTACAGGAACTTATCATGGCAAACAAAGGCATGGCATGAATCTACTAAAAGCATAGATCAAAAGTCCCTTACTGACCATGAGCCAAAAAGGCACAGAAAAAATGATAGCACCCATGTAAACATGGCAAATAATATGACAGATTCATACATGGCAGGAACAACAATAAGTAGGCATGTTCGTGAGCTTGAACCACTCACCACAGAGCAATACATGGCATGACAAGGCAACCAACAGTAAGAAGGCATATTTATGAAGCTAAGCATAGTAAGAACAAGTTCATAGGATGCATGGATCACTAGAAAAGCACATGGCCAAAACTGAACTTCATGTAAACAGGTTGACAGCAACATTATTTAGCAACTTTAGAGCAAGATTACAACAAGCTACAGTAGTCTATAAATGCAACCAGGGGCATGAATGGATAGAGCATAACATGTATAACAAAACATCCTTAGTGAACATCTCCAGAATAATGCACGAAATGACTTGTAGCAGCAGGTTTATATAGCAACAAAATATAACAGAATCTGCCAGGAAAACAGCAACAGCAAGTACCCTCCTTAGCAAGCTTGATGCACTCAACACACAACTCACAAAAATACATGGATGGCACCTCTGGAAAGATTGCATAGCATAGTTCAAAACACATGTAGACATCAAGCTCATAGGATGCACACATCAATCATGGCAAAAATGACAAATGAGCATGTTATAACAGTTTCAGCAGATTAACATCAACATGCACTCTTACAACGATGATTCAGGCATCAAGATGAGCTCAAATGAAAATGATGCAATGGAATGAAATGAAGTACTCTTCGAGACGAACAATTTGGCATATTACACGCACGAAACGGAGCTATGGATGCAGAGTTATGATGCAACGAACATGACAACATTATGATGAAAACTTAAGGACTTAGGGATTTTCGGGGTCAACCTCGTTGCACGGATTTCAAAGCGGCGCGGATCTCGCCGGATCCGCGAGGACGGCGGCCGAAGAGGGAGGATAACGTCGCCGGAGGGGAGCCTCGCCGGAGGGGGACGTCGGGGAGGCGACGGAGGGCACTGGCGCGGGCCACCTGGCGGCGGCGGAGTTCGGCTCCGGCCGACGAGGTCCGCGGGCGGCAGAGTATGAGGTCGCCAGCCAGAGTGAGCCGCCCGCCAAGCCAGCGTGTGGCGAGGCGCCGCGGGCGGCGGCGGCGCCGAAGGCCAACTTCAAGGCCGAGGCAGACGGGCCGCGGCGGCGAGACGCCAGCGAGGCGGCGGAGGCCAGGCGCTTCAGCCTGCGCAGCGGCGGCGGCGGAGTGACGGCGGGCCATGTGGCGGACGCGGATTCGCTGGTGCGGCGGGGAAGGCGACGTGGCGTGATTTGATTGGACGGAGCGAGGTGGCCGGCGGACATGTCTGGCCGGGGTGGACGTGTCGGGAGGAAGATGACTAGGGTTAGACCGGGATTTGACCGCGAATTTGGAAGGGGAAGGCATATTTATAGGTAGAGGGAGCTAGGAGAGTCCAAATGAGGTGCGGTTTTCGGCCACGCGATCGTGATCGAACGACCGAGAGCATGGAGGGGAGTTTGCTGGGTTTTGGGCCACTTTGGTACGACCTCCAAATGGCACGAAACTTGACAGGCGGTCTACCGGTGCTATACCAAAGCTGCTTGGCAAACCTCGGGCCATTCCGAGAAAGTTTAACACCCGCACACAACAGGAGACAAAAGGGGAACGCCGGGGAACATAGGAGTGCCGGATTGCAAAACGGACAACGGGGAAAATGCTCGGATGCAAGAGACGAACACGTATGCAAAATGAAATGCACATGATGACATGATAAAATGCAACACGCAAGCAAATGACATGGCAACGACGGCGAATAACTGGCAGACACCTGGCGCACGAATCCGGGGCGTTACATTTTTGGCCCATCCCCTCAAGAATTGGCGCAAATGTCTAATTTTGTTCTGCCATATTTCCACATGAGAAGTCCCACCAGACTCCTGGCCCATTCTGTGGCAATAAGATTTAGGAAGCCCTCCCTCTCGAACCATCCTAGTCCGAAAGAGAACGTATTTCTGTTGCCCACATGGGTCGATTCCCCGGAATCAACCAGTAATGGGGCATGGTCCGAAATGGCCCTCTGTAGAGCTCGAACCGTTACCAATGGAAATTTCTATTCCCACTCAACACTAGTAAGGACCCTATCCAATTTCTCATAGGTAGGAAGTGGTAAGGAATTAGCCCACGTGAATTGTCTACCAGAGAGTTCAATCTCCCTCAAGTCGAGACTCTCAATGATCATATTGAACATGAATGACCACCTTCCATTGAAATTGTCATTATTTTTCTCCTCTTTTCTTCTAATGATGTTGAAATCTCCTCCAACTACAATGGGCAGCCTTTCATCCCCCACAAACTCTGCAAGGAAGTCAGGCTTAAGTTCTGGCTGCGCCGCACCATATACGGCCACCAAAGCCCACCTGAAGCCATAAATTTTCGATCTCACTCGAAATTTGACAGCAAGTTCACTGTGAATCACATTTAGCACTTCTAAATTTTCGCACTTCACCCCAAGTAGGATTGCCAATCAAAATCAACCCCCCCCCCTCGCGGAAATGGTGTTGAGAAACTGGGGAGTAAAATTATCCCTACACGTCTCTAATAAAGCCATGAAATCCAGTTTTTGCTCTATCGATGTATCACTAAGGAATCTTCTTTTAGCCAAGTCCGCTAGACCTCTGCTACCAGAATATTCCTTTCATATTTCATCATGGAATTTTTTTCTTTTGTTTAACTCTCGGGCTCCTACGCACCGCCGATGTGGGATAAACCTTCCTCTTCTAGGTTCTTTTTGGTTTATCCTTCATCTCCTCTGTGAGAAGAGGGTTGGTGTCAGTAAGAACAATGGCATTTGGATGCAAAGGGGCCATATACCCCTCGGCAATCACATCCTCATCCTCACCTTCTAAGCCCTCCGTGGGGACTAAATCCTCACAGACTCTGAAGCGCTGTTACTCCTAGATCATTAATATCAATGTCATTCATGGGTTTTACCGCCGCTATATTTCGGATTAAATCCAGAGCTCTATTTCTAAATCTAACAGATCATTAATGGATTTGGCGGTTTCTTTGCCATTACTACCAAGAGAGTGTTAGACCTTTCAGCCTGAGCATTGATAGTTGTGGATGACACTAGGAGAGTTGGGACAATTTTCGTTGGTTTATTTCTCACACAATGCCATACCAACTTTGAGGGTTGGGGATACATATTTATAGGCTGCTAGCCAGCCAAGGCATATGCTAAGATCTTTGCTAAGATGCCGATCTAAGATGCTAGTCTAAGATGCTAGTCTAAGATGCTAACTAACAGTCCTTGATGGTCAAGAATGAACTCTATCCTAACAGCCGGTCCTTGATGGTCCGGGACTTTATCCTCCTAAGCGCCACAAGGACCATGTCTTGCAGCCCCACAAAGACCCTAGTACACGACTTATCCATCATTCTCCCCTAAGTCTTGTCGTCGTCTTGTGGGAGAGTTGAATCATCCCAATCTCGGAGCAAAGTTCGAGGAACTTGACCCTCCCAAGGGGCTTGGTGGCGGTCTGCGAGCTGATCCTTGGTGTTGATGTAGCTTCGCCTCGATGCTCCCTTCTTCCACACAAACGCGGATGAAGTGATACCTCGGTCGGATGTGCTTGCTCCGTTCGTGGAACACGGGGTTCTTTGCCGAGGCAGGCGGACTTCATTGTCCACCAAGAGCTGCACCGTTCGGTGTCTTGAGCGAGAAGATCACCAAGCGATCGAGCAAGCGGGCGCTGAGTGCGGCGGTGGAGGCCGCTATGTACTCGACCTCACGGTGGGCAGGCCACCTTTCTTTGCTTGGTGATTGCCGACTCACGAGACACTTGCCGAGGAAGAGGAGGATCCCGCTTCGTGCTCTTCTTTGGTGTCGATGTCGTCGGCGTGGTCATTGTCATTTATGCCGACGAAGTGTGCCGCCTAGGACACCTAGGGTAGTGGAGGCCGTGATCGAGGGTCCTGCTATGTAGCGGACGATCCTCTTCCTTTGCTTTGGTGTTCCGACGCTGGTCGCTCCATGAACCGGTGACATAGCCGACGGAGAATGCCAAGTCCGGCCGTGTGTGAGTGAGGTAGCGAAGGCTCCCACAAGGCGTCGGTCTGCGTAGCATCCACTTCCTCCGTCGTCTTTGTCGCGCTCGGTTTGACCTCTCCTCCATTGGAGTGAGAGCTGGATGGCGATCGGTGAGCCAGCTAGCTCAACGATGCGCTTGGTGTGGCGGACTGTCGAAGCACGATCCCGGAGTGGTCCTGATGCACCTCAATCCCTAGATAGAAGGAGAGGCCCTGTGTCACTCATCCGGAACGTGGCCTTCATGTCTTCCTTGAACGCCGCCACCTCTGCATCTTTGGTGCGGTGATCACCGGTCGTCAGCGTGAGACGCCCACCGCCAGGCATTTCCTCCACTCCCGTCGGTGAGCAGCGACCTCATCACGGGCTCGCCGAAACCCATCTTCTTCGGCGTGGAGTCGACTTGGCGTTCCATACAGGTGCTGCCGCGAGCCATAGAAACCTTGCGCAGCGGAGTACCTTGCCTCTGGCGGGTATCGTAAAACCCGGTGGGCGATGCACGTAGACTTCCTCCTTCAAGTCGCCGTTGAGGAATGCCGACTTGACGTCCATGTGGTGGACACGCCCGACCTCTGGGCAGCCAGGTATGAAGGAGAAGTCGCGACGGACTCTATCCGTGCCACGGGGGCGAGCGTCGTCGAAGTCGACTCCTTCTTCTTTGCAAGAAGCCTCGCCACCAAGCGAGCCTTGTGCTTGATGATGGCGCCGGCTCCATCCTCTTCGGCTTGAACACCCACTTAAGGGTGATTGCGCGGTGACCTCGAGGAGATCGGTGAGCTCCAGTCGCGGTTTTGCTCGACCGCATCCATCTCCAAGCGCATCGCGGCGCGCCATGCAGCGTCTCTCGGCCTTTGCAAAGGACCGTGGTTCGCCGTCTTCACACGCGGCTGTAAGCTGCGCCTCCAGTCACGTGGCACGATCCGGCACCGGTGGTCGCCGCGCGATTATCCATCGTGCGGTACCGTAGCGGTTCGCCGTCATGCCACGCGTCGATCGCTCCTCGTCGTGAGTGGCGGGAAGCGAACTTCATCGGGTTGTGCTCTGCGTGGTGGTCTTGATGAAGACGAGCCCGGAGTGGTGACATTGGGCTGGAGTATCTTGGCGTCGCCGGTTGTGGTGTCGTCGGCGTGGCGGCGCCGGAGTCGATGTAGTTTTGGGGCGGGGTAGACATGCCCGTGAAGAGGAGCTGCTTGCTCCCCAACTTCCTTGAAGTGGGCGTACTCGACAATGAAGTCGTCATCGTCGGCGTCGAGCCGCCGTCCACCGCCTTGTCCCATTGCCACCTTGCCCTTCGTTGAACCACGGCGTCTCGCATTTGGCGCACACGTTGTGTCTTTGGGTCGAGATCACGGTAGGCCTTTGAGCCTCCGCGTGGCCGATGAAGACTCCGGAGTGCTCCCCGCGTCGAGCTTGCCGATGTGGCGAGCTCCTTAGGCGAGCGCAAGGCGCCAAAGACCCGCAAATGAGAGACCGCCGGCTTCCGCCCATGCGGCCTCGTCTGAGTCCTGCCGTCGAGTGCCTTAGTAGGAGAGCGGTTGAGGATGTAGACGGCCGTTAGCACCGCCTCTCCCCAGAAGACAGCCGGCATCCCTCTCTGCTTGAGGAGAGCCCGAGCCATCCCCACAACCGTCTGGTTGCGCCGCTCGACGACGCCGTTTTGCTGCGGGCTGTCGGTAGCGGAGTAGTGGCGCTAGATGCCCTCATCGGCGCGATCGACGCGAATTCAGCCGCCGTGAACTTCGCCGCCGTTGTCGATCGCGCAACACGCGCAATTTGCGGCCGCTCTCCGCCTCACACCAACTGCAGCGCGCTGATGGCGTCGCCGCTTCTCCCTTATGCCGAGGATCATCACCCACATGTAGCGGGAGAGATCGTCGACGGCGATGGGAAGTAGTGTCGACCTCTGGTGTGGCTGGCGTCGCGGGCCGCCTGGTCTCCGTGCACGAGCTCCGGCTTCTCCTTGGCCCAAAACTCTTTGTTGGGGAAAGGGAGTCGTCTCTGCCGTCGACGCAGATGTCGCAGAAGCGCTCCACATGGTCGAGGCATGGCAGGCCTCGCACCATCTCCTTAACACTTAGGCGCTTCAGGGCCTCAAAATGGAGGTGCCCAAAGCGCTCATGCCATGCCACGCCTCGTCGTCCCGACAGACGGCGAGACAGACCGGTTGTGCCACTGCACATCAGGGCGTAGAGTCGATTTTCACCTCTGGGTACCTTGGCGAGAAGGCGACGCTGGCGATCCCGGTCGTGGGACCCCATGCTCAATCGACGCATGAGCCGTTCTCATCCGGTGTCCCAAGGCGATGATGGAGTTCATAGCGCAGGATGTAGTAGACACCGGTGAGCAGCGGTGCTCTCCCGTCTTGGTGGTGAAGATGACGGAGCCGGCGCCTTTATCTCCACGGCGAGGCATCCCGAACTTGACGGAGCTCGCGCGCCGGTCGAGCTCGGCGAAGAATTCCTTCGACCGGTCATGTGGTGGGTGGCGCGGTGTCGAGGCACCACCCGTAGTCTTGTCCTTCCGGAGCCATCGCCGAGAAGAGCATGTGCTTTTGGCTCATCGAGGTGGATGAAAGCCTTCTTGCGATGAGTCGTTGAAGGTAGCTCAATGCTTGCATGCGCCATGAACGAGCCATCTCCTCCTCCTTCGCTTTGTCGACGTGAGCTGGCCTTGTCGTGGTTGCCGACACTCATTGGCCCAATGGCCAAACCGGCCACGATTGTGGCAACTGTTGTCTTGTGCCGGCTTGGGCTTGCCGGTGGCGCCGTCCTTGGCGCCTCATGGCGTCACCTCGGCACGTCCTTGTGCCTGCCGAGGCCTCTTGGCGCCTTCTGCCGCTTGCCACGCTTGCGGCCGCCCGTCGTGGAAGAAGGCTCCCTTCTTCCTGTCACCAAGGCGGCATCCCATGGCTCCCGAGTTAGGAGCAGCTTCCGCCCGGTGGTGATGGGCCCCGAGGAAGGTCAGGGCTCGTCGGTGTCGACAACCTTGAGGCGACCTATCGCCTCCTCGATCGTCATCGTGGAGAGGTCCAGCAAAGACTCGATCGACCGAGCCATCTGCTTGTACTTCTCGGGGATGCACCGAAAAAGCTTCTCGACAGCTCTCTCCTCGGTGTATGTGTCATAGCCAAACTTCACCAACCTGCGGCAGAGTGTTGAGGCGGAGAGCAAAGTCATCAGCGTCCTCACGGCTTGAAACCCAGCTCTCCCGCTCCTTACGGAGTGCTGCGAGGTGGACTTGCGAGCACGATCGCTGCCGATCGTGCAGCGGCGATGGCGTCCCAAGCCTCCTTGGCGATCCGCTTGTTGGAAGCGAAGCGCATCTCGGCGGGGCTGCGGCGATGAGGCGTCCGGTGCCGTCGATCCTCTAGGTGGTCGGCGTTGCTGTCTGGACTGCCTCCCACATGCGCCGCACTGAGGCTGACCTTCATGATCCCGCCCACTCGGCGTAGTTGGTTTTAGTGAGGTAGGCCACCCAACACTGGAACCAACGTCCCTGACCACAGTCCGGACCTCGTAGAGGCCGCGGTCTGGTCGTTGCAACCGCCCGTCGCGGTGCGCGCCTCCACTGGAGCGCTGGCGTACTCGGCTGCCCATGCGCCGTCGCTCTGCGCCACTTTGGCGCGATCTGCGTCGGCGCCGTCGTCGGCGATCGCGGAGCTCTTTGGAGCTGCGGGGCTGCCGCGGAGTGCCTTGGCATCCGCCGTAGCCTCACGGGCTGCTTCGCTGCTGCTGCTTCTTCTACCTCCGCCTGGCTGCTTCTACCTCCGCTGGCTGCTGCCAGCTCCTCTGCAGCCAGCCTCGACACCCTTGCCGCCGCCGCAGCTGTTGCTACAGCCGCTCGCTCACGCTCCTCTGCCACGGCGCGCTCGGCATCCTGCCGGCGCCGCATGCTCGAGGTAGCCGTGTGCTGAGAGCGACCTGCGACATGGCTCGCTGTAGGGGCTGTTGCGTGAAGGGAGGCTGATGAGGACGAGCTGCTGCTCGACAGTCCGGAGGAGGAAGGTAACGAGAGGCGCATCGGAGCAGCTGCTGCTACCGACTTGGGCTGCTCACAGGAAATGCTCAGGGTACAGGTTAACCTGGCTCTGATACCACTTGTTAGACCTTTCAGCCTGAGCATTGATAGTTGTGGATGACACTAGGAGAGTTGGGACAATTTTCGTTGGTTTATTTCTCACACAATGCCATACCAACCTGAGGGGTTGGGGATACATATTTATAGGCTGCTAGCCAGCCAAGGCATATGCTAAGATGCTGCTAAGATGCCAGTCTAAGATGCTAGTCTAAGATGCTAACTGACAGTCCTTGATGGTCAAGAACAGAACTCTATCCGAACAGCCAGTCCTTGATGGTCCAGGACTTTATCCTCCTAACTGCCACAAGGACCATGTGCTGCAGCCCCACAAAGACCCTAGTACACAGACTTATCCATCAGAGAGATCCCTAAGTTGCTGGCTTTATCAATAATTTCATGTTCAGAAAAGTGCAGAATGGAACTTGTATTAACCGACATACCTGTATGAGCTTCGATGTCGTGAAGCTTGGCGGCCCTCATAAAAACTTGTATTAACCGACATACCTGTATGAACAACTTGTTTTCATTTGCGAGCTTTATTATTCATATGATCAACAAATAAATTCTTCTTATTGCAGGTTTTCAGTTATGATGGTATTCATTCCCCAGATTGCGTGGCTGTGACAGCTGCTGGTATCGCCATGTAGGTTTAATGAAAACATTGGATTAATCAAGTATTCTGTGGATTTTTACCCAAAAAAGTATTTCAGCTGCTCTTATTTATCACCAAGCTATCTCTGCAGGGCACTCTCTGAAGTTCCAAATAAACAAACAATTGCTGGCGTAAGAATCGGTATGATTAATGATCATTTTGTTGTTAACCCAACCACTGAACAAATGGAGGACTCGGAATTGGATTTGATGATGGCTGGGACCGATAGTGCTATATTGATGATAGAGGTTTGTGCTCAAGTTTTGTTACAGTTGCACATATACTTTCCCCAGCCCATTTTGCTTAAAGAAAAGAATCTTAAAGAAAAGAATATTCACATATTTGTCGGGTGTTTGCCTACCAGCTCTTAAGTCTTCTAGTTTTCTTGATAGTTAGTTGGGCAATAATTCTCTCGAGATGAGAAGTTGACATAGTTTTTATCACTGGTTTATAAGCATGTACATTATGAGATCTAAGCTTTACTAGTACGATGCCACGCTGCTATTTTTGTGACAACAGCCCGCTAGCAGTTATGTTAAGCCTTGTTTGGTTTGCGCTAATTTTTCCCCTTACCCAGCATTTGCTTGCTGAATCGGCGGCCCATGAATTGGCCAAATTTCAAATCTGGCAAGAAAATGAATAAGCAGGCCAAGGAGAGTGAACCTCTCTGGAATTGGGGCAGGAAACCACATGCGTGCTAAATGTGGTTAACCAGACCAAATGTGGCATAATGGAAGCTTTATTACTGCAATGAAAAAATGCGCACACGGTCTAACCCCTATTCCTCGATCCTTTTCCGTGGTTCCGCTCACAATGATCTTTGCTAGGGGCTAGGGACCTTTATATAGTGCAAATTCCAGTTTAATTCAAACTGTACAAAATTGCAGATAAGTGTCCAGATTTAATCTGTTTAAATGAAGACTCCAGGTTAACTTAACCAAGCATGCTCATTAGTAGATATTTACATGATTTTTTTAACTTAACAGTAAATGAAGACTCCAGATTGCATGGGTAGCATACCATACCCTTATACTCCATCTGATCCAAATTAATCTGGATCGGAGGGAGTACTGTTTTTTTATTATGCTTCTCTGCTCTTGATTCTAAAGATATATCAATTTAGGTGAACCATGCTGTCTTCTGTGATAGTTCAGTTATCTTGATCATTTCACCGTCCTAGTTATTATTTACTGTTGATATCATGTCTTGATTTCTGAGTTCTGACTAGTTCTTAGTAGGGATTCTGTGACTTTCTCACAGAGGAAAAGCTGCTTCAAGCTGTTGAAACAGGACAGGTTAGCTCATGACGTCTCGTTATGCTATTCTTTTGATATTGTTTTTTTGCTATCCACAGTGTAGTTCGACAAAATATGTGTGCATCTTATTGCAAGATGCACACTTAGCAGTTAATAGCGTAGGTAATCAGCAACTACAAGAAATGAGCAAGTCATTGCTCAAATATTTGATTCCTTTTTTCTGTACAAATTCTTGATGTTAGCTTTTCAGATTAGGGGTCTGCGGAGACTGCGGTCCCTCTAATTTCTAGTTACCTTTTAAGGGCAAGGTGCTGTTATTTTACCTGTATAAGGTCAAGGACAGTGAACCCAAATTAGCGAAGACTTCCTCTACTGAGAGAACCAGGAGTTTATTCAATTGGAAACATTTTCTTAGAAGATCTGCTCTCCGCTAATTATTTTATATTACATTTTTTTGCTCTAGGCACACCGCTCAGCTGATATGATCACCGCCATCTCTTTTCGCCCATATCTTACAATAAATACTAGTTCCCTCCAAAATTATATTAAACTTTTGCCTTTATTGTCTTCTCAGGCCTCCTTTTGGTCATTTTATTTTTATTTTCCTTCCTTTGTGATTTTAACCTAAGTAAAAATCAGGTGGCGATTCGAGAAATCTGCAAGGCAATCGATGTTCTTGTCCAGACTTGTGGGAAGAAGAAAATGGTCGAGGCCATCAATTTACCACCCGCTGAACTCTACAGGCATGTTGAAGTATGAACATACTGTAGCCCTTTATTAAATCAAATGTACAGTCTTTTGACTTTTGGTAGGTATATGCAACCTTTTCAAGTTCTTAATAATAGGCTTATAGTAGATGAAAACAGCAACCGTGTTACTTTTTTTAATAGTTTTTCTGGTGACTAGTGAGCAGTTGCTGACTTGCTGTGGGCCTGTGGCTAAAAACCTCAGATACTAATCCTTTTCTATCCTCTCTCCTGACATGTTCTATCATTTTCACTTAGTGGCACAATCGCTGCCTTGATATTAAACTGTCTGTATTGCTGTTGTCTCAGATTCTTCCTACAGGCTGTAAAATTGTCAGGTAGGCTGAGAGGTTTTTCATGGTGTTCAGATCTTACATATGTCCTCTTAAATTGTATAGTTTATTTCAGGCTATCCCACAAAAAAACTTATTTCAGGCCACGTGCGCATCTACCCTGGTCTTCTATTCCGTGTTGAATTGTATCTACATATGCGTTCAAGTGTTTTAGCCTCCCAAGGGTGCCAGTGCTAAATTAGCTGTGCTGTATAGAAATGTTTGTTCTAGTAATATGTGAACACCAACAGTGTTAAATCCCAGTTAGAAAAAAATGATTGAAATACAACATGCTTTCTCCTCCCATGGTGGTATTTTGCCATTGTCGTTTAATCTGCTTTTCTTTCATAAAAAAATTAAGCTAAGTGTATCATACTTTACGTCTTCTATGCACTCATTGCTGATTTCAACTGCTAATTGTTTTCAGGATATTTCTGGACATGAGTTGGTGAAGGCATTGCAAATAAAAGAAAAAATTCCCCGTAGAAAAGCTCTTTCAGCACTGGAGGAGAAAGTAATAATGATACTTTCAGAGCAGGGTTATGTGTCCCAAGATGAGTTATCTGGACCCATTGAAAATTTAGCTGATATTGTCGAGGAAGATGAGGACGAAGTTATAGAGGATGGTGAAGTGGATGAAGGTGATGTTCACATCAAGCCAGTGTCGAGAAAGCCCCACCATCAGGTGATGATCATTATTTTGTTCTCATTGAATATGTCCTACAGCCTTTTTTTTCCTATATCATCTTATTGGAGTGAACTTGAAATTCTATTTGTTGTTTTCTGTGGCACTGTTTTTAGCTTACCATCCATCTCATGCACAATTGATTATCTGTTGCTTTTACTGATCTACACTGTTTCTTCTGTGTAGTTATTCTCAGAAGTTGATGTCAAGTTAGTCTTCAAGGAAGTTTCATCCAAATATCTGCGAAGGCGGATTGTAGAGGTAAATGTTATTGCTAGGATGCTTCGTTATATCTATTACAGCATTTGTTGGGTAGGAAGTTTTCAGTTGCATATTGCCTTCCAGTTTGCAACTTTGCAATGCTATAGCGGATTGTAATCTGGGAATTCAGTCATGGTGAATAATCAGATACAAAACATGATAATCTTCAAAGTCAAGGTGATGTTATGTCTGGGCACTCCCTCCGGTACTTTTTTCTCTTCGCCTAACTCAAATCATGCATACCACGGAGCTCCACTTTTGGTTGAACTTGAACTCTTTTGCCCCTGCGGTGGGTGGCTAGCAAAGATCTGGAGATCTGAGAAGATAAATACGCCTGACAGTTACTTTGCTCCTTCCTCCTCTGCATGTGCTTCGGGTTCCTTGTTTCTCCCCTCCCTTTGCATGTGCTCGAGCTGGCACGCCATGGCGCACGATCTCCCTAGCAAATGGCGGCGAATCAGTTTCATAAACCGGCGCCAAAAAATTCAAACGAAAATGAAGAAAATAACGTGCTCCTCTCCCGCTCCTTCGAAACTGAATTGGGTGCAGTTCTACTGCCCGAAATTTAGAATGGCGCCATTGAAATAAAAAAAACTGAGAAGCTCCCTATAAATCCATTGCTCTCCATCTCCTCAGTTAGCAATTCTCTTCTCGTTGTCTTGCACATCTCTCCTGCCTTCTTCATTTATGTCATGCGTCATCCATAGTTCATAGACTAGGGCGTTGCAGACCACATCCATGGCGCCGACGGCATCAGTGGAGCTCGCCATGCACGCTGGTCGTGTGCAGCACGCCGACGCCTCGGGCTGAAACATAACAGGGGGCGCGAGCCATGTGGGAGTGAGGGTGCTCGGCCCGCCGATCATGTGTAGCATGCTGGCGTTTCGGGCGGAAGCAGAATAGGCGGCCAGAGCATGCGGGAGTGGTGGTGCTCGGCCTACCGGCAGTGTGCAGGACCCCGGCGACCTGGGCAGAAGCGGTAGTGGTGCTGCTCGACCTGGGCCATCGGACTCCATTAATGGCGCTGGAGCAGCAGCAACCTGTAATGCCGGTCGTGGCTACGGTGCATGCATCAATGTTGGAAACGGGCTCGTTCATGGAAGGTGGAGGAAATTGCGTAGGCATTGATGGCAGGTAGTTAATGCAGCGGTGCATGCGGAGCTGCGAGTTCAGGGGTAGCATTGGAAGAAGAGGTAAAATATGCTAACACGCAGACTAATAGGGGAAAAACCGAAAAATCTAAGACGCAAAGAAAAAAGGACCGGAGGGAGTAGTCAGAACTAAGAAATACAGTATGGGCACAGTATTCTGTAAGAATTCGAAAATCAGATAGAATCTGGTTCTACTTAAAAGGCTGGCTTTCTTGTAGTGTGACATTTAGATCATTAAGACAATTCATAGTTTCATGCGCCTTGAAAATGATTTCATGAATGTTGCATGATAGTCCAGGCAGAAGTACAAATATGACCATATTATAATCCCCTCCAGTTGACTTCCCATAAGAAGAAAATGTTGAAAATACAGTTGTGCCTGGTAGGAGGCACAGCTGTTATGGCAAAGTGGGTTAGTTGCATGACAGTAGTAGAGACTGTCTATGCACAGAATAGGGCTGCTGCATCACACAGCACTAAGTGCAGCAATGCCTGTGGGGCATGGCCTCTATCCATTAATAGTTTGATTTAATAGCAGGGTTTAGTTTTTGGAATACATTACCTTGTAAGACTTTTACTAGGACCGATAGACTGAGAACTGAGAGCTAGCAAGTGGCTGGAGTTCAAGGTGCTGAATCCACCCACCCGTGTTCAAGTCCGCTATGCGGACTCCGCTTGGGTACTATCTTAATTTGCGGAGAGGTGTCATTTCTATCTAACAGCAGACAGTTAAAGGAGGGATCCTTCCCCGTTTAGCCAACATTTTTTAGGATCGATAGACTTTCTACTTAAATCTTTCTGTGGTATATGCTACTATTATTATTCATGCCTTTCCTGAATGTGCTCAAACTCCAGGGCGAAAAGCGAAGCGATGGACGGAGTGCCTGTGAGCTTCGCCCCATTAATTCTCAATGTGGAATACTCCCACGGGCACATGGTAGTGCACTGTTCACAAGGGGAGAAACACAGGTAAGGTAATACACTTAATTTGAGAGTCTAATGCAACTGATATTCCTCACAACATAACCTTTTGGTATTGTTTTCTTGCATATGATGCTTATTGTCTCACTAATCCTCAAATTAACCGGGCAACTCTCTTCTTATAATACAATGGTGGAACTCCCGTCCCACTTGTTGGCTTCGTTTTCATAATTGTGTCACTAATCCTATTTGATTCCTGCTGCTGCTTTAGGAATCTTGCATTTGTATTTTATTCACATAATGTGGTATATTTGTATGAACCACGAATTGATTTCTTATTGCAGTAAATACTTGTTGCCACTTTGTGTAGATCTAGTAGTTTTTTGCGGAGCAATTCCAATTTGTGTAGCAATTTATTGCAATTTTGTGACGTATGAGTGTAGACATTTACTCAGCATACTAATCACAATTTCGCAAGAACAAGAAATGTAGCTGCATGTGACTACACTGTTTTCTCTTATAACAGACAGTTTCTGCTTGAGTTGAAGTAGTGTTAAACACAGTACCTCTAAATCTGTACTTGTTTAAAAAATCATAATAAAAACTGTATGTTTTTAACGTTTCTTATTTGATCATGCAGGCACTGGCTGTGGTCACTTTAGGTGACTATCAGATGGCACAAAGAATTGACACCCTTGTTGACACCGAGGAATCAAAGAGTTTCTATCTTCAGGTACGCGATATGTATGTTGGTTCATGACATATCATCTTGCTTGGCGAGTTCTTTTTTTGAATATTTTTGCTTGGCCAGTTTCACATATCCAGAGTTAAAAAATCTTCATCTATTGTTTCTCATATAGTTCGACTGAATAGAAATTAGATTTGTAAGGCTTTGCTGGGCTTTTGGATAGTTCCATTTATGAGGGCAATTGTTTTCAACTATTCCTTGTGAAATATATCCGGATCTGGTAAATGTAAGATCTATTAACTATGAAAATGCTAAATGGAGGCCAAAGTTTGAAAGTTTCAAAATTAAGACTTATACGTTTCAATTTTTTTTGAAAAAATACACATACACCCAGATACATAGTGTACATGTGTGTAAATTTTCATGATGAAATACGTTAAAATAAGGGCTACCAAAAAAATCTGTGGCTTTTCAGTACATACACTGTTCATTCTCAAAGTCCTTGTTTTTTTTGTGCAGCTTGCAGTTCAAGGTATTTCATCGTGAAATTTTACACGCATATACATTACATCCTTGTATAGGTGTTTTTCATCTGATTTTTCTGAAACTGAAAAGTTTTTTTTTAATCTCGGCCTCCAAAACTCCCTACTATATTAACTACTCCCTCTGTCCCATATTAATTATCACTCAGAAGGTAAACAGTGACAATTAATGTAGTTGTATATTAGCGCTTTTGACATGTGTTGCGTACAGTAAAGAGTGTTGTCTTAAGCTACTAGCACTTAACAGAGCCCATTCACAATATATTAGAAGTAAGATTTAAGCTGTGAAGATACTGGTACCACTTTGTAGTTTAAGCAGTTATTTCTTGAACATTATATTGCTCTCATAGGGCAGCCCGGTGCATGTAGATCCTTCTAGCGCAGGGTCACGGACTTGAACCCGTGACCTGATGGTCACAAGGCAACAGCTGTACCCCTGCGCCAAGGCTCCCCTTCATTAATATTACTCTCATAGTTTTAACAAAAACACACTGGGTCTGTTCAACTAGAGAAAACCCGAGACCGCTGCCACTGCCATGTTCTTTCTGGTTCAGCTCCTGATTCTGTCCTCTAAAAGCTAGTTAATTTTATTATTGTTCGGGAAGACTCGCCGTAGTAAGAATTGAGTTTGGGGCGTCCCACCTATCTAACACAGTTCCCACTAGGCGCTTTGCAGTGATTTGCTTGTTGGGGTAGGCAATAAATATATTAAACTACCATGTTTTGAGGCGCTCTAGATTGCCGTATGCATCTGTTACATAACATGATATGAACTGACGAACAGATGCCTCAAAGTTTCACCGACTGGTCCAGTTATTGTGTGTTTATAAATATTAAACTACCATGTTTTGAGCCGCTCTAGATTGCTGTATGCATCTGTTACATAACATGATATGAACTGAGTTGAGAACACAGGTTTAGGGTTTTGCGTGGGTGGTTGACATCCAGCCTCCCGTCTTAATATATAGATGATCACAATTACAATTACATACGTATATAAATATGTGTACAGGGACAATATACTAGACCCTACTTTACATGCCCCCTCAATCTGAACTACATACAAGATTCAGATTGGTTCTAAAATGGTCTAGCATTTGTCTAGTAGCGGGTTTAGTAAATACATCCGCTAACTGATCATCTGTAGAAATAAACCCGACTTCCAGTTCAAAAGCAGCTACTCGTTCTCTCAAAGTGGAAATCAATCTCAATGTGTTTAGTCCGAGCATGAAACACTGGATTCGCCGTAAGGTAAGTTGCCCCTAAGTTATCACACCACAATATAGGAGTGCGCTGCCGTGGGACTCCAAGTTCTGTGAGAACTGACTCTATCCAAATGGCTTCAGCCGCGCCATTGGCCAATGCCTTATACTCTGCCTCGGTACTTGATCTCGAGACTGTGGGTTGCTTCTTCGAGCTCCAAGATACAAGGTTAGGTCCAACAAATATAGCAAAATCACCAGTGGAGCGCCTATCATCAACACAGCCTGCCCAGTTTGCATCGGTGAATATACTCACTCCAGTCAATCTGGACTTACGAATCTGTAGTCCCATGTCTAGCGTACCTTTGACATATCTCAGAATACGTTTGACTGCTTCCCAATGATCCTCCGTTGGTTGCGACAGGCACTGACACACTTTGTTTATCGCGAAGGAGATATCGGGGCGAGTGAGGTCAATCTTGAAGTGCTCCAACTACACTGCGATACCGGAAGGAATCATCTCTACCCAGTAGTGCACCACTATGACGCGAGAGACTCTCGGATGTAGCAAGCGGAGTGGAAGTAGCCTTGCAGTTCTCCATGTTGACGCGATGAAGAAGATCCAAAGCATACTTTTTCTGCGTCAAGGTCATGCCCACTGAATGAAAGGACGCTTCCAAACCAAGAAAGTACTCGAGGCGACCCAAATCTTTGATGGGAAAGCTAGCGCACAACGATCGCACAAGACGATCCACCACGGCGGGGTAGAGCCAAGAATCACAATATCATCAATATACACCAAATGTATATCATATATAGTACCAGGAGAAGATGAACGAGACGATCGATCCGGAGGCAACAAAACCGAGCTGCGAAGGCGCCGACTCAACGAGCATACCGAGCAGGCGATCGCTGAGACCATAAATAGGCCGCTGAAGTTTGCGGACATGAGAGGATAAGTGGCATCCTCGAACCCGGTGGCTGCCGCATGTACACATCTTGACCAAGAACCCATGTAAAAGGCATTGCTCACATCAATCATTGGAGGCTCCAACCACGAGACACACAAGAGAGAGAACCAAGCGAACTGTGGCAGGCTTCACCACCGGGCTAAAAGTATCTCCGTAGTCAATCCCATGCTGTTGAGTGAAACCACGAGCAACAAGACGAGCTTTGTGCTTATCAACAGACCCATCCGGACGATGCTTGGTTTTGAAAATCCACTTGCAGCTCACAATGTTAACACCAGGTGGCCGAGGCGACACCCAGGTGTTAGTGTGACGTAGAGCAGTGAACTCCTCGGACATGGCGGCACGCCACGCAGGTTCACCCAGAGCATCACGATGGGAAACCGGCGCGGCGAAGAAGGCACGGCGGCGAGAGTCATACCGAACCGTGCCATCAGTGTAAGTCTTCTCCTTGCGCGTATGATCACGATGGCGTGTAACCATAGCATGCGCCGGAGCTGCATCGCCGGTAGGAGAAGACGACGGCGACGAGGGGTCGGCTGAGGGACACGGGCCGAGAGACGATGGTGTGCTGGACTGGCCCAGGCAAGGGTGGCGGCTCGGGTGACGGACCGGGCGAGGGTGGCGACCCAGCCGCGTCCGTGGTCGCGCCATCGGGCGAGGCAGCCGCGCCTGCCTCAGGCGGCGGGACATGCACGCCGGGCGCATCAGGAGGCGTCGGAGCAACAACATGTACCTGGGGGAAACTCAAAGCAATATCACCTGCAGAAGACAAGTTAGGTGACAAATAGGACAGGTCATATTTACGCACATGGACATCCGGAACCGGTTCATCGGAGGGAAAAGTGAGTGCATGTTCAAGAGAAGAAGGATCAACCGAAACACCGGGTTGAGAGTAAGGGAACACAATCTCGTCGAAAACAACATCACGAGAGATGTATATCCGACCGGAGGTACGGTCAAGACACTTATAGCCCTTATGCAAAGGACTATAGCCAAGGAAAACACACATCTTGGACCGAAACTCAAGTTTGTGAGCATTGTACTTGCGGAGACTAGGCCAGCAAGCACACCCAAAAATTCGAAGGGAGTAGTAGTTAGGCTGAACATGAAACAGACGGAACAGAGGTGTGTCCTTGTTGAGAACCGGAGTGGGCATACTATTGATGAGGTAACATGCCGTGAGAAAAGCCTCACCCCAAAACCGAAGTGGAAGAGAGGAGTGCGCAAGCAAGGCAAGACCGGTCTCGACCAAATGTCGGTGTTTGCGCCGCAATACCGCTCTCTTTGAGAGGTATGTGGACATGACACTCGGTGAGAGATGCCGTCGCGTTGAAAGTAGCGATGGAGTTTGTGGTATTCACCACCCGATCGGATGAACGACCTTGATTTTATAATCCGAATATGTTCGACATGAGCCGAAAGTTGTAGAAAACTTGCTCAACATCGGACTTGTGTTTAAGCAAATAAATCCAGTGAAGCGTGTAGTCATCAATAAAACTAACATAATACTTGTACCCTCCCGACGAAGCAAGAGCGGGACCCCAAACATCTGAATGTATTAATTCAAGAGGTACAATAGTGATATGAAACGAAGTAGAATAAGGTAGTTGATGACTCTTAGCACGCTGACAGGCATCACAAACTAACGATGAATTATTTGAACTAGAACACGGAAGTTCGTGACTCCGGACAATGGAAGTGACCACATTATTTGTAGGATGACCAAGACGTTGATGCCATTGCGACGATGAAACTCGAACACCGGAGGAGGCACGGCGAGACGATGAAGATGACGCACGAGCGAAGGGGACCGAATAGACCCCCCCGTAGCTTCTACCGTGAAGGATTACGTGCATGGTTGCTTTGTCCTTAACAAGGAAAAAACAACGGTGAAATTCAACAAACACGTCATTATCACAAAGAAGACGGTAAACAGAGAGAAGATGTTGACTGATGTGTGGAACATGAAGGATGTTACGCAGTTTAAGAGATGAACCCGGTAAACGCGAATGACCAATGTGTGAAATAGACAAACCTGCACCATTGGCCACCTGAACCTGATCTTTGCCGTCATAGCGCTCATGAACCTGGAGGCGCTCAAGATCATTAGTCAAGTGATCCGTAGCCCCGGTATCTAGCACCCAAGGAAAGTCGACGGTGTTGGTGGAGGCTGAGTTGGCGGAGCGGGAGTTGTGATCTTGATCATAGCGCTTGCGGCAGTCGTCGGCTTCATGGCCCCCGTTCTTGCAAATTTGGCACCGGGGACGCCAGCGGTTGTGACGCCCACCTCCTCCGCCATTGTTGCCAGCGTTGCCCCCTCCACCTTGCCGGCCATTACCGGCATAACCAGCGTTGCGGTCACGGCCGCCGGTGTTGTCGCCATTACCGCCCTGGCGGCTGCCCTGGCTGGCCGTGTCCATCAGCCGGGCGCTCTCCCCCGTGGGAGGGATAGGGATCGGAGTAGGGCGCGTCGTCGCGCGCCGTCTGAACCGAGCAGGTCACGGCGTTCGCGGAGGGAGACCACCCCTCCACCGCACTCTGTTGTGCCTGCAGCGCCTCGAAGGACAGAACCAATGAGTAAAAACTGGAGTAGGGCATCGGTGCATTACTCACGCCCAAGGAGGCGGCGATGGAGTTGTAGGCGGATCCGAGGCCGGTGAGGATGTGATCGATAAGCTCATCGCGGATCGGAGAGCCGGCGGCGGCCATAGTGTCGGCCAGGGCTTTCATCTTGTGCATGTATTCCGCGCGCATGATCGTCCTTCCTCGGCCGATCAAGTTGCCGCGGATGTGGCGGACATTGGCGCGGCTCGGCGCCGAACATGGCGGCGACGGCTGTCCACACGCATCGCCGACTTCGCAGCCAATGAGTTGGCATGCAATATCCTCATCCATGGAGGTGAGAAGAAGCCCCTTGGCGCGCTGATCTTGAACCCACCATTGGTGGTACTCCGGGTTGGCGACGGTGGTAGCAGCGTCCCGGTGCGGACAACGAGTGTTTTGGCCGGTGCCGCCTTGGTGCCATCGAGGTGTCCGTGGAGGTCGGCACCGGCAAGAACGGTGCTGGTGATGCCCCCCCAGAGCATGAAGTTGTGGCGACCGAGGCGGACGGAGATCGTCGGGACGGCGAGCGCGGCGGGGGTCGAGGCGACGGGGGAAGAGACGATGGCGCTGAGTGGCGGACGACATCGCAGCGGCGGCGCGGATGGGCGCGGCGGCAGTGGAGCAAGACGCGGAGGCGGTCACGGAAGACGGCACGCGCGGCAGCAGCGACAGCGAGCGGAAGCTGTGGCGCTGATGGATGGCTCGCGCGGATGGATAGCAACAGCAGCAAGCGGAAGCAAGTGGATGGATGGCAATAGCAGCAGCAAGCGGATGGATGGCAACGAGCGGAAGTAGTAGCTGCGATCGGAAGTAGTGGATGCGCGGAGAGACTTGCGGCTGCGTGGAGAGGATCGGGCAACACAGGTTTAGGGTTTTGCGTGGGTGGTTGCCATCCAGCCTCACGTCTTAATATATAGATGATCACAATTACAATTACATACGTATACAAATACGTGTACAGGGACAATATACTAGACCCTACTTTACAAACTGATGAACAGATGCCTCAAAGTTTCACCGGCTGGTCCAGTTATTATGTGCTTTCTGACTGCTGTATGCATGTGTTACATCCCATGATTACACTTCATAGCTAATTATTGTGTTACATACTGCAGTACACATTCCCTCCATCATCTGTTGGTGAAGTTGGTCGAACTGGAGCACCTAATAGGAGAGAGATAGGTCATGGTATGCTTGCAGAAAGGGCGCTGGAACCGGTTTTACCTGCAGAGGTGGATTTTCCGTACACTATTCGTGTTGAGAGTACTATCACTGAAAGTAATGGCTCATCCAGGTAATGATCATTTCATGCTTTTCTTCCATTGTAGTTTGCAAGTCTTTCGATGGGGAAGCTTGTACAGAGTTGACACTTGACCTTGCACTACTACGTTCTCGTTGTGTTACTATTACTATCGTATGTAGTTACTTGGCGCCTCCTTATTGGAGTTGTTATAATATAGATTCGGCCACTCGTCGTTATCATCCTTGTGAGCAGGCTGCAGGATAGCCTGATTTTACTCAATGTTTCTTACGAGTCTTAACAGCTGAGCAATAGTTTTTTCTCATGCAGTACTGCCTGCCCTGTATTATTTTTATTCTTAAATTGGTAATATATCTCTGTTATCTACCACCAGCATGGCTTCTGTCTGTGGAGGTTGTTTAGCACTTCAAGATGCTGGTGTTCCAATAAAGTTCCCTGTAGCTGGAATAGCAATGGGCTTAGTTCTTGACACGCAGGAATTCGGTGGAGACGGCACACCACTAATTCTTTCTGATATTACTGGATCTGAAGATGCCTCTGGTGACATGGATTTGAAGGTGTAACTTCTATACTACTCCCCGAGTTGGGTTTTCCCCATACAAATGCAGTAGCAGGCTTAATGGTTGATGCCGTTTGAATTATTTAATTTGTTTACCAGTCAACCCCTCTTTCAGGTTGCTGGTAATGAACATGGTATATCTGCTTTCCAAATGGACATCAAGGTTGTAAACACTAACGACTGGATGAACCAGCATTTGTTTTGTGGCTATGCTATTAGGTTGCATATTATTAGCTCTGAAATTATCTCTGTGCATGTTATGCTGTGGCAGGTAGTGGGGATAACTCTACCTGTAATGGAACAAGCACTTCTGCAAGCTAGAGATGGTAGAAAGCATATTCTAAGTAAGTCTGTATAGCCTGCGTTTAACCTTAAATCTTGCTTTATTATCTGTGGATACCATGCTGGAAAAATCCAGTTTCATGTTACTTGTAACAGATAACTGCAAACTTACGATACATTGTAAGTAAGCTGCAAGATGTAATATAAACAGAAAGAAAGAAGATGTAATTATATCAGCTCACCGGAATTCTACTGTGAGCATTTTAAACCCTGAATAAGAAGTTTCCTGTCTGCAATGTGTACAAAAATCATGTTCTACTTATAATATGTATTAATTCTGGAAGAAGAATCATGCATATCTATTTTGAATGCATCATCTTAGGTGACATCATTTGTGAATGCAGCTAAAATGTGGGAGGGTTATCCCAAAAACTTCCAATAGTAAGTCACACAACATGATTATGGTTAACAAACTCTCTATTCTTAGATTATTAAGAATAGTAACAATTTACTCCAGTCTATTCCACTGAATTCTATTATGGTCAAAAGGCCATTTGTATTTCCATTTGCAAATCAATTTCAGGTAATATCTGATGTTACATTCACTGTCTTCCTCAGATGAAATGTTAAAATGTTCGCCTCCGCCAAGTAAAGCACTGTCTCCCCATGCTCCTGTTATTCACGTTATGAAGGTTGGTACATTGTTTGTGAAGCATGATGATCTTTTATATTTCCTTGCAATTATAATGTTTCAAACTTGTCTGTAATTGTTCTTCTTCAAGGTTAAACCTAACAAGGTGAATTTGATAATTGGTTCTGGCGGAAGGACAATAAAAAGCATACTCGAGGAGACTGGAGTATATGCCATTGATGCTCGAGATGATGGCACGGTAAGGAGAACTTGGTGATAGCATGTTAACTTTTCAAAGTACTACCTGACATTCTTTTGGCAGGTAAAAATTACTGCAAGGGACATGGAAAGCTTAGAGAAGTCGAAAAATATAATAACTAATCTTACCATGGTTCCAAAAGTTGGAGAGATTTTCAGGTGTCAATTCGTTTTATTTCCTTGGTTTTATGTGCATATAGTTTCTTCATATTATGTTATGCTTCCTGCAGATTCAACCAAGCACTTGCTTTTAAATTGAAACATTTTCTGGGTTTTAGCTAATGAAAACTCTTCTTGGAAACTCAATTGCCAGGAACTGTGAGATCAAAACAATTGCTCCCTATGGAGCTTTTGTTGAAATTGCACCAGGGCGTGAGGTGAGTAGATACTAAAATTTGCTTTATTAATCCCAATGTTAACATATTTATTGCATGTTCACAATGCAGAATAATTTTACTTCTCATTGACAAATCCGCGTGGCCTCATTGGGCTTCTAAGGAGTTAATTAGTTTACATACACATACTTATTTCCAGTTGTTGTTGATTATCTTGTTGCCATAACTCGTATTCTTAACTCAATGTGCAGGGTTTATGTCATATCAGCGAGTTAAGTTCAAGTTGGTTGGCCAAGGCCGAGGATGTGAGGAAATATATCACATATTTTACTTTGTGTTTGGTTCCTTCTCGTGTTTAAGTTATCCAATTCTTTATTCCTTTTCAGGCTTATAAAGTTGGTGATCGCATTGATGTCAAGCTTATTGAGGTTTGTAAATCTCTTTAAAGTGTAAACTCAACATCAATGCCACATAAAACCGTGAAAATTGCGCCTTTGGTGTATGCTACTGGTACATATAGATGGGTGACAAATGGTAGCCAAAGAGCCTATTGCTGGAATTTTCAACCAGTGCATGATTTCAGCTGGTTCAAATATTATCTACTCCCTCCGTTCACTATTATAAGATGTTTTGGATATTTCAATATGGACTACATATGGACTGAAATGAGTGAACAAACACATTGAAATGTGTATACATACATTCGAATCAGAAAAGTTAAAACATCTTATAATAGTGAACGGAGGGAGTAGGTATTATGGAGCATAGATCAGTGTCATTGTTGCTAATTGATAATCTGTATATGTTAATTGGTGGCACTGTAATATTGCATAATTAGTGTCCTATTTTGCCAGCGTCGCAGCTAATATTTATTAAGATAGTTAGTAATTGCTGCAGGTCTTTAGAATGCTTAGGCTACTATTCCTAATCTTACGGCTGTAAATGCCATTAGGTTAAGTTTCTGGTTACATGATATGATTGAAAGGGAACGTCGTCAGTAGTTTTGACCATCTCTGTTTTCTGAATGCCTATTTTCTTGACTGTCTGAACCAGATAAATGATAAGGGTCAACTTCGACTAAGTTGCAAAGCGTTGCTTCCTGATGCAAACCAAGAACCTGGCAGCATCAAGCAGCAAATGAGCAGTTCAGTGAAAGAAAAGGTAGTATACAAAGATGATATCATTAAGATGACAACTAGAAGGTCCAGACGTAAGAAAGAAGTTGAGCCGCCTGCAGCTGAAAATGCCACACCAAAGACCCTTGAAAACAGCACAGCTGACAGTCCTTAAGGCATTTGGACTCACAAAGACAGTGAAAGAAACAGGGTGACACAAGCAACATGCCGCTTCATCACACTAATTGCCTGAGAAGACTAGGATTGCAACTACAACATCCACTGACTGCATTACTGGAACTACATGACATGGCTCGCTGCCCAAATTGCCCACTTGCCCCCTTGAGATTGGACCCCTACAGAAGATCTGTTCAAATCTTTGTGCTCGATCATGTTCCAAATGGAGTAGATGCGAAATCTCACCTGGTTTATGTTGCCGCTTTGTCATGCAACTATTTTGGGTGTGTTCCCATAGGCACATCCTGCATTTTGTCTAGTGCAACAAGGAGTGCCTACTGTGGCTTTGCTACATTGCTTTAACATGGCCTAGCTATACCCGTGCGTTGCCACAGAACAACAAGCAAATGTGCAGCATTGTTCTATTTTGTCAGATAAATGGAGAGCAACGTGTGTTTTGTTTTCACCGTGTAGCTATAAACAAGCCTACTTCTTTCGCTTCCTCCCTATCAGCCGCCATGAGAATATTTCGTGGAAACCAAGTTTCAATGAAATTTTTGTGAAAACTATGTTTGATTTTTTTTAAAATATTCTACTCTCTTCGTTCTAAAATAAGTCTCTCAAAACTTTGGTACAACTTTGTTAGTACAAAACAAAACCATTTATGAGCCATGAAAAAAACTTTGGTACAACCGTGTAGCTAAAGTTAGTGACACTACAAAGTTGGGACACTTATTTTTGGATGGAGTGTTGAAATATAGTATGTTGAGAGGGTGATGCCATGTGAAATTCCAGGTTTAATCACAAAACCATTCATGAGCCATGAAAATAATAGTTCAACAGTGAGTAGTGACCTGATAGATACTATTCGGTGCTGATTTTTCTTTGCATCATAAAAGGATTTATGTTAAACTGTGTTTATCATAGCTTGCCACAGAACTAGTTAAAGCTTGTTAGACATTTAACGCTTTAAGTAAAAAATATGAAATAAATAGGGGAGTCTATATATATATAGTGTTACTATTCATCACCCAGGGTCCAGAATACATTATTCTTCCCCCCTTGTAATTTTACGATCATTTTATAAATAAATTATGTTTCAAATACAAATAGTTGCAGTCATATTAATTCACTGCGTAAAATTTGGCATAAAAAATGTCAGAAGACCAGAAAAATTATATTTTATGTACATTTTACACTATGTTTTTATGTTTGAAATTTGCGTAACATAAAATATTTTTTACGGCGATTATATATTTTCTTACGTTCTCCTTTCATGTCTAAAATAAGATAAAATTTACAGACATAAAATTACGGTGCATTCATGTTAAAATAGAGGGGGTGAAGAATAACTATTCCTCACCCAGGATGACTATTCCTCATGTTAAAATAGGAGTAGGATTTTCTACAATAGCTTGCCACAGAACTAGTTAAGGTTTTCGACGGTGTATAAGTTCTCAAAAATTCTGAAAAAAATACTGAACGACTAGTTTTCGACGGTGTATAAGTTCTCAAAAATTTTGAAAAAAATACTGAACCATCACACCTATAATATAACATGATCCAACGGAGGGATTGAAAAAATATGACTGCATGTGTCCTGGACAAAAAGAACAAAATTTTCAATATATATTGATCCTGTAGTGAGCTGAAATGCTTGTTTTTTTCGCTGAGGACACATAAATGTATATTTTCACAATCACACCGTTGGATCATCTTATTATATTAGAGTGAGGCTTTCCTATTTATTTCATATTTTTTACTTACATTTAAACCGTTAAATGTTTTGCAAGCCTTAACTAGTTCTATGACAAACTATGATAGACACAGTTTTACCTATATATATGTTTCCTACAAGCAGTGGTAGTTATCACCACTTGCATTTTGTATCTTGTATGTAGTATCTGTCTGAACCAAGAGTATGTACGTGTAGTATGTAGTATATAACGATGATTAGGTAGTATATATACTAATTTTTAGGTAGTATGTACCATTTTTTGAGTATGCTCATTTTTACGTACAAATATGTACGTATTTTATAAATATAACAAAAACTATGGGCTCATATGCAATTTTTTCATGTAACTTGCTTTGAAATATCTTAGATATAGTATATGAATATATTTAAAATAATAAAATAGTATATATAGTACCACATGTTAGTATATGAGACATGTGGGGTAACTACCACTGGGTGTAGCTACACCCATTTCTCATATACTATCATGTGGTAGTATATACTCTACTTTATAACTTTTAGTATGTTCATATACTATATCTAAGATACTCCAAAGTGAGTTATATGAAAAAATTGCAAATGTGCTCATAGTTTTATTGTATTTGTGAAATACGCACATATTTGTACGCGAAATGAAGTATGCACAAAATATGGTATACACTACCAAAAAAGTAGTATATATACTACCTAAACATTTTTATATACTACATACTATGCGTACATACTCTTCGATATGATAGATACTACCTAGAACGTACGAAACAAAAGTGGGAGTAACTACATCCGGTAGTAGGAAAAATTTGTCATATATATATGCACTGCACTTTCTGTAGCAGAAGTATTGCAATACAGAGACTAGTGAATTTTGTGGCGGAAAAAACTGCATGCGGTGTTTTTTTTACTGTTTTTGCTTTAGTTTTTTAACCGTTTGCCCGAACGAGGCGTATAATATACCATTTGAAAGCTATGGATTAGGCGCAATTTCGCCATGTTAGACACTTTTCGAGATTCCTTGCGGTTTAAGAGCAGTTTTGAAAACAGTGGGCGCCCAACGAGTGACAGCGAGCGTATTTTTGTGTTTTTTTAAAAACCGCTTATCGGAATGAAGCAAATGATACGCCGTTGTAAAGCTATCGTCGAGGCACAACTTTTTCATATGTATTACTTTCTCTAATTCTCTATAGTTTAAGAGCAGTTTCAAATTTATTAAAACGCGGAATTCTGTTTTTCAATTTTTTTTCAAATTTTCGGTACTGTTTTTGCTCCAGTTTTTGAACTGTTTGTCGAAACGAGGTGTGTGAAACGTCGTTGGAAAGCTACGGACGAGGCACAACTTTCATATGTAGAAATGTTTTTGAGATTCCTTGCAGTTTTAAGTTAATTTTGAAAATCGTGCGGCTGACGACGAGTGGCAACGGCCGTTTTTCGTGAAACTTTGACAAACCGCTAGCCGGAATGATTCAAATTATACGCCGTTGGAGAAATGTCGATGAGGCGCAACTTTTTTACGTAGAACACTCTCTCTGATTCCTTACGGTTTAAAAGCAATTTCAAAATTATCGAAATGCGGCACTATTTTTTGCGACACCAAAATCGACGAGTAAACTGCATCAGACAGAAAACCGAACTGTTTCTAACGGAAAACCGCACTTTATCCAACAGGTAAGTGCACTGCATGATTCCTTTTACTGAGACATAAATTTTTCCAAACAAGAAAGTGGACTGCGCTTCACATCGGACATAAATGAACCACAACACTATCGAGAAGTGAACCGCATTACATTTTTGTTGTTTTCGTAACAATTTTCTTGCACTTCACACTTGGGAGTAAGTGAACCACCATAGTACCGAAAGTGAAGCGCATGCGTTTGTGTTGTCATTTGTCTAACTACGTTCTAAATGAACTTCTTTCTGAGTTGTTTTCATTTTTCTGGTTTTACCTAGCGAACCACATAGGATTTTACAATGGCCTGCATCTAAGTATCATTTTCTCTAATAACAAACTTGGCCTTGCAATTCTGATACACAGGCTGTACACACCAAAACCAGCAACTATTTAACCCATCTGAATTACATCACTGGTCGAGCAGAACCGAGGCTCCACCGCGTCAGTGAGGCGAATGATATATTTTAACAATGAAATGCAAAAAAGTACATACAATGTACATTGCCCCGTTTTAGCATACACTTGTCTGACTCGTCCACATACACTCATCAGAACTACATGGACATCTCTAGCGAGCTACAAACAACCTTGCAGAAATTACCATCATGTGTAACTTTTTTTGTATCAAAGTGAGACATCAAAATTTTGTTAAAATAAACTGCATTGGATTATTTTAAGAGTAACACATCTGGACCGCACCCATAATATTGATGAAACCCTTTTCTTGTTTTGCAGCCATCGTTGCAGTTGCGTCTTGCGTACCGCACGCACCCACACGCCGCACTGCACGCTCACGCGTCAGAGAAACAACCACAGATAAACAGCGAACATTAGTTGACATTATTTTCTTTATGAACCCCACGGGTGTTGACTACAAAGGGATCTTATATTCACACAATTGTTTTCAACTGAACTGCCCCTGAAAAAGAAGTGTACCCCTCGTGGAATACCTTTTGTTTCTTGTCACAAGTCGAACCGGGGGGCGTTGTAACGAACTGCATCATTTTCAACATCTCACAAGCAAGTTCCTAGAATTTTTAGGCCCTGAATGTTTTTCACGGACACCACTTAACAAAAAAGAGGAAATGCACACTCGTGCTCTTATATGTGCCACAACACGCTAGCAAAACAGTCTAGCCACAGTGGATGTCACGGTGGCACCGGTGACTTGTGCTCTAGCCGGGTGGTGTTCAAATCAAAGATCAAAGCAATTTTGTGCACATCAAACCAGCAAGTTAATTGCAGGGAAGTACCACACTTGGGGCAGTTGTAACGGATCAGTACCACTATTCAGTTTTTTACAAGTCAGTACCACGTTTGAGGCTGGTCGTTGCAATACGGGCTAAACTGCGATAACTCCGTGACGACGTCAGATTCGACAACCCGCCCCACCAGTCAGTTCACAAGCCGCCGAACCGGCAAGGCCGCTCGGTGGCTACAACGGACCCGCTCGGTCGGTCTTGGTTCGGTCTAACCCTAGCAGCTCTCTCCTCTCTCTCCTCTCCTCGCGATGGCTAGTCCGGCGGCGGCGGCGGCGGTGGTCGCGATGGCCGGAGCAGCGGTGGCGTTGGGGCGGTACGGAGACCTCCCGGACTCGGGAGCGATGCGCCTGAGGAATCAAGTCGACGGCGAGATTCCAGTTAAATCTCGCTTACTACAACGACGACGAGGTATGGGGCGCCGCTATCCATGGAGCAGCGGCGCGGCTGGTTGAGATCTGGTGGCCAACCCTACCACGAGCCATCACCGGAGCCATGGATTGGGTGGCGATCAGTAAGTGCTCTGTCTCTCCCTCTCTACTCTCTCATTTGTGCCATGATTCGGCTAGGGTTAGGTTATGAACTGAAAATGTGCAATTTTGCTGTCCATTGTAGTTTGGATGATGCTGTTTGGGATGTTAGGATTCATTTCGATGCTCAAAGATAATTTGATAGGAAGATATGCAACTCAGATGTCACATATTTGAATTTGTATGCACCGATGCGAACACAAGGATTTAACTTCAGTGATGAATTGTACCACATGGGGAATACAGGCATAGGAGTGCAGAGAGCATGCCCTAGATTTGATAGACACAAACATCAAGTTGCAGCAAATTAAGAAGCGAAATGAGGACAGTTTAGTTACGAACTTGTTAGTCGTGGACCACAACATTTGTCGATCTTGCATCTCATGTCACCGAGGAAAAATTAGCCACAGCTTTTGTATGAAGAACTGTTGTGTATGATCCGAGAGATCCTCCTGTGCTTGGTGTTAATGATCGTGGTGTTGTTTTTGAGAGTCAAAGCAGCACAAAGAGTGCACTAGTACAACCTGCTGGTATGTGCACACAAGAGAGCGAAATGTCGACAGAGGAAGCTTAAATCTGTTATGGAAGAAGAGGAAGAGGAGGGATATAAGAGTAATGATGACTCTCAAGGAGCATATGACAGTGACAACAACCCTTTCTTCATGAAGAAGTACAGGATTGCTGAAGACACAGAGATAATAGAGGGAAAGAGGCTAGCAGATGCAGAACTAGAAGAGGATGCAGATTCAGATGAAGAAACAGATGAAGATTCAGATAAGGAACAACTACACTATGAGGGTGACACTGAGGTTGAGGAGTTGTTTGATATTGAGGAGGATGAGGAGGAAGATTCTGAGAAGGAGAAGGAACCACCCATGAAAGCAGCTGGTAAAAAGAGGCAAAAGCTGCCAGTTAGGAGAGGGCCCACCACTAGGACACATTCAAATGTGTTAGAGGACTTGAAACCAGATTTCAGGCCATCATCAGATGAAGAAGATACTGGGCTGCTAATGGATAGTGAAGATGATCAATTTGAGCCACTAGCATTTGTCCTACCAAAAGGAAGGAAGAGTAGGGCCATGAAAAGGCCAGCAAGGATATGGTACAATGAAAAACTGGAGCAACCACATCAACAGCTATGCATGCACATGTGTTTCACAAACCAGCAGCAATTCAGAGATGCTCTGTTGAGCTTGCACATTACACAGGCCAGAAATTTTAGGTATCATAGAAACTCAGACAAAAGGATAATTGTTGAATGCAAACAGCAACATTGTCAGTTCTTCATAGTTGCAGCAGTTATCAAAGGGAGAAGACATTTACAATAAAAAATGAGGTTGCAAAGACACTTGCCCTAGCAAAGACAGAGACATCAAGGGTTAGTGCAAAGTGGCTTGCATGCACATATGAGTCCCTGTTCAGGTCTGATCCAAACACAAGTATTTTGACTCGATTGACAACTGCAATGAGAAGTATGGTGTTGATGTGCCCAAGCACATGGCCTATAGGGCCAAAAACCTTGTCAGAGAGGCTGTTTTAGGAGAGCACAAGAAACAGAGATCCCAGCTGAGAGATTATGCTCAAACAATCATGGATACAAACCCTGGGAGTAGAGTTATAGTTACAACTGTAACCCCAAAACCTACTACAAAAATACCACATCCAGGACCAAGGTTTCATGTTATGTTCTTCTCGCATCAATGGAGCAAGGGAGGGCTTTCTCGGGCATGCGCACCATTCATAGGTTAGTGACCTGTTTTATATGTTGTATATGCTTTATTTTAGTGCTTTATTAAGTAGGTTAGTAGTGCTTTATTTAGTAGGTTAGCAGTGCTTTATTTAGTAGGTTAGTAGTGTTATATAGATGACATATATAGAATTTGGTGCTTTATTTTAGTGCTTTATACAGTTACTGAATTTGGTCTTACAAATGCAATATAGGTGTTGATGGCTGCTTTATTAAGCTCACCAATGGAGCTCAAATACTTGTTGCTACTAGCAGAGATGGCAACAACAATATCTTTTCACTTGAATTTGGTATTGTTGGACAAGAGGATACAACAAACTGGTGTTGGTTTTTGCACCAACTCAAGATATGTCTAGGAGGAGAAGTTGGACAATTTGGTCCTTATACTATCATGTCTGATAGAAAGAAGGTACACATGCATCCTATTGTCTATCTTTATGTGAATTTGGTCCTTATACTATCATGTCAGTAGCTTAGTATGATATGCTATGTCAACAGGGGCTACTAAATGCAGTTAGTCAAGTATTTCGAAAGTGCCACCAAAGATTTTGCCTTATACACCTGTATGCAAACTTCCAGAATGCTGGGTTTAGGGGAGAAGATCTTAAGAAATGCATGGATAATGCTAGTTATGCTTATAACCAATACAAGTTTGACATTGCAATGAATGATCTAAAAAATGAGAGTGAGGAAGCATGGAAGTGGCTGAGTGGAATACCTGTAAAATTCTGGGCTAGGCATGCTTTTGACACAAACTGTAAGACAGACTTGGTTGTTAACAACCTATCTGAGGTGTTCAACAAGTACATTCTTGATTTTAGGAAAAAACCTATTAGGACTATGATTGATGGTATTAAGAATAAGCAAATGGTGAGGTGGCATAGGAATAGAGAGAGTGGAAGGGAAGCTCTATGGGAGATCACACCCCATTATGCTGAGAAGTTAGAGGTGGAAAAGGAAAGAGCCAGATTCTGTAAACCCATTCAAGCCGGTGTTAATCTATGGCAAGTAACGATGGGCAAGAAACACATGTCATCAACTTGGCACTTCATACATGTGGTTGCAGAAAGTGGGACCTGAGGGGACACCATGCAACCATGCAATATCAGCAATTAACAAGGCAAAAGGTTTCAGAGGACTATGTCTCCAAATTCTTCAAAAACCATTTTACCCGGCAGCTTATGAACCAATGATATATCCTGCTCTGGTGAACATGATTGGACAAAGACAACAGGACCAGACATAGAGCCACCTAAATTTCATGTGAAGAAGGGAAGAAAGAGAGAAAAGAGGATAAAGGGCAGATTTGAGGTTCCAAAGCCAAAGGAGAGTTCAAGAATGGCCACTATAACATGCAAAGAATCAGGGGCTGCAAGGCCATAGATACACCAACTGCAGCAAACATTTGAAACCGAATTGGCTTTGGGAAAAAATAAGCATGTGGTAAGCACCTTGTTAACTAGTACAATGTTTTGTATTTATTGTATGTTTCCTTCTCTTCATGTTTCCTTCATTTTTGCAAGGCATCTAGAAGATCAAGGAATGTTGATGAAGCCCAGATGCACCAAAGAAGAGGAGAGGCTGCACCAAAGAAGGGCACAGTCTGCACCAAAGAAGAGCACATGTCGCACTAAGAGCACAGTCGCACCAAAGAAGAGCACATGCTGCACCAAGAGCACAGTGCTGCACCAAAGAAGAGCACATGCTGCACCAAGAGCACAGTTTGCACCAAAGAAGAGCACATGCCGCACCAAGAGCACAGTTGCACCAAGAGCCTGGTGCAAGGCATGGTGCTTGCAAGGCATTCAAGGCCTTTCTCTGCACAAAGAGTCTGCTCTTTGGGCTTCCACTTCGGTGCTTCCACTTACGTGGCCCTACAACTCATAATTGGATGGATGTCCTTTTTATCGCAAGTGGAAATACCGAGTGTCGGTGTCATGTTTCTAAACTATGGCAGTTATGCCCAAGAGATGAGGGGGCAAGTTATGTATGTTTCAAACCAGTTATCATTTTGGGTGGAGTAATCTTGCTACTATGTATGAGTCATGTTTCTAAACTATGTCACTGATGCCCCAAGAGATGAGGGGCAAGTTAAATCTGTTTCAAAACAATTATTATTTTGGTTTGACATGCTATCTGTTAGAGTACTCTTTCTGTTATTAGTCATGAATCTAAACATGCAAGTTAAGTTTTAGTCAAAGTTTTAGTCTTTAGGGGTTGTCGACATCGACGGAACCCAAAGCCAAAGTTTTAGTCTTTAGGGGTTCTCGACGTCGACGGAACCCAAAATAGCCAAAGTTTTAGTCTTTAGGGGTTGTCGACGTCGACGGAACCCAAAATAGCCAAAGTTTTAGTCTTTAGGGGTTGTCGACGTCGACGGAACCCAAAATAGCCAAAGTTTTAGTCTTTAGGGGTTGTCGACGTCGACGGAACCCAAAATAGCCAAAGTTTTAGTCTTTAGGGGTTGTCGCCGTCGACGGAACCCAAAGCCAAAGTTTTAGTCTTTAGGGGTTGTCGACATCGACGGAACCCAAAATAGCCAACGTTTTAGTCTTTAGGGGTTGTCGACATCGACGGAACCCAAAATAAACTACATAACTTTACCAATCTATGAAGCTACATAACTTTACCATTCTATGAAGCATCTATGCAAGCAAGATAATTCCAACTAAAAGATCCATACATAACATAGCCATAATAGATTCTTACATCAACATACTGGAGTTCAACATAGTTCATAACTTAAAGCAACATACTTAATAGATTCTTACAGAACCATAATTCAAACTAACAGATCCATACAGACATACAGAACAGATCAACTGATACTACTTCCCAAAAGGTCAGCTTAGCAGCCTCTTCATCTTGTTCATTCATCCAAGATGGCCTGGATCCCCTTCATCTTCTGCTTGTTCTTCTCCTCTGCCTTCAACAGATTAGCAATCAAGCTTCAAATGAGCCCTATCTTTAGTGAGCTTGTCATGGCCCTTTTCGGATCACCCATGTGATCCTTCAACCGGAGATTCTCTTGGATGAGCTTATCATGTCCCTTTTTCATATCACCAATGTGATCCTTCACCGGAGGTTCTCTTGGGTAAGCTTTTCCGAGAATGGGTGAGTTCAAGATCCCGCTTCAACTTGAGATTTTCTTGGGTTAGCTTCTCCACGACTTAGTTAGTTCAAAGAACTCGAACCGCAAGTTCCTCATGTCTGCACTAAGCACTTCCTTCTCTTTCAAATGGTTAAACTTCGTGTTCTCGATGACGGTGGCTTGGGCTTTTGTCAGTTCATAAGGACTTCATACTTCCCTTGCAGCTTGAAGATCTCTCGCCTCTTTCTTCTCCATCTCTGTCTTCATATCTCGCCACACCGAGTTGGTCTCTGCACTCTTAGACGCAAATATCTGAAATCCAGCACCCTATCCTCTTGGGCATTCAAAAGTTCATGAACATCTTCAACTAATTTGTCATAGTTGGCCTCCAGTTTATTTTTTTTCTTCTCACAAATGGTGAATAGTGAGTGAACTCTCCAGTTATCCTTCCTCCTATCACTCTTGCTGTCTTGATACATTTCCCATAGCTTCAATAAAGGCATTTTGCATTGTAGGAGGCCACTGGTCAACCCATTGAATGTAACCACGCTTCGACCTTCCCGCAATATATACAACACCTATGTTTGTTAAAGAATAGAGTAATATGATCTTAAATAAAGAACTAAAGAACTAAAGAACAACAGAGCTAACTAACTCAGTATTTCAATAATATACTACAATAATCAATGGCCTAAAGAACAACACAACATGAGCATCGCAACCCAGCAGAGCACTTTATTTAATCATTACAAAAAGTACAACACCTATAAAGCACTCATAAAGCACTAAACTAACAGGATCAAATCTTAAACAATGTTGTGCAATCGAAACTAAGCTCCCGCCACATATAAAATTAACAGATGCCTACTCCAATGATCGCAGCAGTGCGTAAGTACTACTAATTGGATAAAGAATGGCAATCACAAGAACATAATCTTACTTGTGGGGCTACTACTAACTGTGAGGCTACTACTAACTCATTTTAATACAAAGACATAGGAAGTGCGAATCTTACTTCAAGAGGACAGCTAAGAACCTCCCGCCTGCCTCAAATCCCTCAAAGGCTACACGCCTCACATGGCAGCCCATGTCGCTCGCAGAGGAACAATGGTTTCAGCCTCAACGCCCATGTAGTCTTGGTCTTCAATGCTGGCAGGGATCTGCGGGGAGCAAAATGAACCAAAACACCGCAAATCAAAGTCAAATCCCCAAAGCAGGAACCCTAACCCTAACCCTAGCTACACCACTCACCCGATACAACATGCTGTCGTCGTCGGAGGAGTTCATGTGCAGTCTGGAGAAGTCGTCGCCTCTCATCCTCGTGAACCATGGCGCGGGCGGCGGGGAATGCGCGCGGTCGGCGGCGAATCGGCGGCGAGAGCTCGAGCGGACGAGGCTAGGGTTCGTCGGGAGTGAGTGAGTTGGGTTCGAGGGAGTTGGGTTCGACCAGGTAGACCGGCCGAGCCGGTTCGACGGCTTGTGAACTGACTGGTGGGGCCGGGTTGTCAGATACAGCGTCAATACAGAGTTATACGCAGTTTAGCCCGTATTGTAACGACCAGCCTCAAACGTGGTACTGACTTATAAAAAAACTGAATAGTGATACTGATCCGTTACAACTGCCCCAAATGTGGTACTTCCCTGCAATTAACTCCAAACCAGCGGACTGCACGACCGGGCTGCCCGAACCGTCGCTTTTTGCCGCGCCGTGACCATCGTGTCTTTCGCTGCCACTAGTGCCTTCCGACACCGGCGAGCACAAAGAGGATGAGCTGCACTGCCTGAATACCAGGACCGCTCAATTGGGGACACGACATGTTGTATCGAACTGCAGAAACTAAAAATTTGATGAGCGGCCGAGATGGATTCAGTGCGTCCAGGGGGCTCGTCGGAGCCATTGTTGGAGAGGATGAAGGGGGAGCCCGCGGCGTGCTCCTCCTCTGGACAGCCATGCCACGCATGCACGGGGAAGGCAGACTTCAAGCACGGCCGGCGGAACGCACTCAGATGCGCTGCGCACCGCAACAGGCGCGTCGGGTGAACTGCATATGGGCTTGGCGTTGGAGGTCCTCCTCTTCTTTCCTGGAGGAGATCGTCGGTTAGCCAAACAGCAAGGAGCCGACGACGAGTACGAAACGCATCGATCTGGTGGGAAGCCGGCGACCAGAGGAATCAACAGGAGCTCACCGTCCACCGGTCTGGAGAACAGAAGGTGAAGTACGCCCGCGGGAGCTCAGTCGGGGGCAGCGCTCGGTGGTGGCCGCGGTGGCTCGCGCGGTGAGCGGCCCGGCTTGATCCGGACGGGGCGGAGCGGGATCCGGCCATGGGGGGCATGAATCGCCGGATCTCACCGGATCCGATGCAGAGGGCAGCGCAGAGGGAGGCAAGTCGCCGGGGAACGGAAAGGAAGGGGGCGACGCCGTGGCCGCAGGCTGTGGAAGAGCGCGAGGTGGTGGGCGGCGCGGTGGCGCGGGCAGATGGAGAGTCGCTGCGGAGAAGGTGGTAGAAGATAGGTGGTGCAGGGATCGCGCGTGGTGGTGGGGCGGCGCGGTTGCGTGGCGCCCTGGCCTGGGGAAGGTAGCGCCATGGCCGGCGGGGTTGGGGGTGGCGGCGCGAGGGAGGGAGTTGGTGCGGCGGTGGGGGTGGAGCATGGGGGGACCGGGAGGGTTTTTTTTTTGCTTGTTCGTTCGGTTCCTTCGCGCGGTTAGTTTTGTAGCTACGGGTAGGTCCCGGGTGTTAGCAGAACTAGATGATACCCCGCGCGTTGCTGCGGGAATTTTGAGCTAATAATTTGTAGGGAAAAAATGCCACTTATATTATATACATGTTATATTAAATAATGTAGTAAAGTGGAAGCACTATTTGTGCACTAAATGGTTATTCAGACACATGAGAATAAATTTACGATTAATAAAAAAGCCAGGAGTTGATACACTCCAGAACACGTTTATATACATACACCACAGTTGCATATTCTTGCAATACATAATAATAAAATGAGCATGTTGCATTGGTTCTGCACATGCATATGCACATGTTGGCAATCACTAAATGTTCTTCTTTCGTGAGGAATCACTAAATGTTCTTCCTGATGTACAGTCTGGAGCTTGCAAACCTGAACGACAGACACTCAAAGCAAAAATTACTTTTAAAAAGCAAACCTGAACGACAGACACTCAAACCTGAATTTTCGTGAGGAATCACCAAAATTACTTTGTGCATCAAGTTTGTTATGAAACAAAAAAAGGAAAATGCTACCAGCACGTATGGGAGAAGGGGATCGACACATCAAAGCAAAACTCCCTTTTGGCTACTTGTATCTTCTGGCCTTTCGGAAAAAGGTGCATCTTCATATTTCTTATATAAAATAACACTGCTACAACAGGTTGTATACTCGAGTTCCTATCAGTTAAAAGTGTTATTTTCTTAAATCTGTATGAACAACTGCATGATCTGGTTGTAAGGATGAGATAAATGGCTGATGATTGCAGAAATATAATTGGATAGAGCAAGTAAATACAGTAGGATATCCAACAAATATTCTAAATAATACAAATGAGAGAAGCATCATTACCTTCTCAAGACTTCAAGAAACAAATAGTACAGTTCAGTTAAGATGACCAGAAAGGTATGGTCAAATTTGCAACCCATTAAGCCACCATCCATACAGCTTAGTGGAGATAAGACCATCCATCTTTCTCTGAAATAATCTACAGTTTAAGAGCAAAATCTCACTATAAAAGGCAGATCGTATCAAGTTTTAGTATCTGGAACACAATATATCTGTAATTTAAGCTTTGCATCGGCCAACAAAAAAGAGAAATACATGTATGTTCCATGTGTATAAATCTGTAATTTAACATGACTATCTGAGCATAATAAAAAAGGAGAAATACATGATGAAATATGTATATAAGCAGGCGAACACAATTCCATGTGTGTGTGTGTGTGTATAGAAATCAATTCACTTCTCTCTGCACAATTGGTTGAAATGCTGCAGTATTTACCATTAACAAACGACCATGAGCAAGAAAAATAGCCACCTCAAGTCTGAATGAGATCCGAAGGAATAAAAATAGGCACCCCAAGTCTAAATCAGACCCGCAAGAATTTATGAACTGCATGTTTCGACACAATCTAGTTAGGATTCAGATTGGCAGGTGCATGTGTTACCAAAATCAGAAATAATGTCCGGATTCGGGTTCATGGATTCACTTGAGAATTAAGAGTTAAATGCGAAGGGAATGCAACAAATTTATCTACATGGTTACATAGAAGTGGATGTATTCATGCATGTATGAACAAACTCATGAGACATGACATAAATATTAAGAACTCATCTGCAGTTTTTTGTGGTGATGAAGCATCAAGACATCAGCGGATGATTGGAATTGGAGGGAATCTGGACTAACCTGATACATGAGAGAATTAGAAGAGACAGCGGCGGACAGCGAGGGCTCCTGACTCGTCCCATCCTGTGCTATCAGCAGGCGACCTGTGATCTTACAGATCAAAAATTAAGTTGGCGTTTGAGATTGACGTCATCTGGACTATAGAGAAGTGGAGAAAACGAAAGGGATAGCTCACGATGGCGGTTGAGATTTCAACCAAGGCACAGGGAGAGAGGAGGGCCAAGGGAAAGCAGCGTCGCCGCCGTTGACTCGACGACGCTATAGAGCACCAGACCGACTCCTGCCAGCAACGGAACCAAGTCGAGATAGCCGTTGGCTTCGCCGTCGACCGGCGGCCGTTCCAGAAGAACGGACCACACGCGGAGATCCCCTCCTAGCCTCCTAGCCGCCCCCGCCGCCGCATTCTACTACTGCCAGGGGAAAGGTTGACCCTGTTCTTTAGGGGAGAGAGAGCTGGAAACCGAAAAAGCATTGCGTGGGGTGGGATGGTTGGGCTTCTTCTTCTTAGAATAGACGATTGGGCTTTCCGAGTCAAGGCCGTTGGACTTCATCGGTAATTTAAGTCTAGAAACCGAGCGATGACAGGCACGTCTAAATTTCAACAGAAACTGGTTTAAAAGAAAAACAATTGATGATGTGGCACATTGCTGAGGTGGATAGGCTGCATGTCAAGAGAAATAAGGTAGTGGGGATGAACTATTTAGGTATTATAGATTGGTGTTAGCAGAATAAGGTCTTAAGGATGTTATTAGAATAGACTCACCCTAGTTTTGAAATATAGATGTGAGATTTTTTAGAAACTTTGAAATGTAATTTTGCACGTGGTTTTCACCAGCTTCCAACTTAACTTAGTTTCCACTGTTCTCTCTCACCATCTACACATTGTTTCCCCTTCACTACCCATCCTTCAAAAGTACCTCATTTACATGTTGAGCATGTATTTTAATAGTACATACTCCCTCCTTTCCGGTTTATAGGGCTCATCTCAAAATTTTAGTTTTTCCATTTTATAAGGCTCAATTTGGTTGTTTCTCATCACATGTTCAGATTCCAAGGTGCATTAAATCATTGCATGCAAGTATTAAGAGAAAATTGACCAATGCATGTAATTTATGCATGCATGCATTGCAACTAATGCATTGGTAAACATACTTTTTTGAGGAAAACAAGAGCATTAATTGGGTGCTTTTGCAAACTACAAAAAGTATTCCACCACTCACCATCTACCTTGGTTGGTGAGATTTTTGAATTGAGCCTTATAAACCGGAAAGAAGGGAGTAATAAATAACTAGCCACATCGTTGTCTTCCTACCCTCCCTTCCATCCCCTCATCAACAAATAAAGAAAACTCACATTTGCTTTGGTATACCCTCTAAACACATCAATAATTTCGTACCCCCTCGTAGTTAAGAGCATGATGATTGTTGCGAAAAAATTAACACACGACCACTTGAATCTGTACACGTTACGTACGAGTCGTACAGTTAGCATCGCTAGCCGGGTCAATAGCCCGGACTCGCTAGTCAGCCGCACGTCCTACACCGCTCGGTCAACATTAATTAAGAGGACCGCCTACCCACCTCCCTCATGCCCGGCGGCTTGGAGCCCGCAACACGCATCTTGCTGGCTCCCGAGGCGCCCATCAATGGCCGCGTAACGCCGGCCACTGACACCCACCCACCTTCCCCTCATATATCTGAGGTGCCCACCCACCTCCCTGTCCTTTCACCGTCATCACCGTCGCGTTCATGTCCAAAACCCTAGCCTTCCACCTCCAGATCCAAAGCAATGCGGTGCTATGGCGGCGGGGTCGGAAGTAGCCGGCGATTCCGTGTAACCGCATCAAGAGGGACGCGACACAACCTCACCGTCCATCATGGCACTGCCAGACACGCGCCTACAGTCGCGCTGACATCGGATCGTTGGGGGCGTTCCAGTGGCGCCGGTCCCTGCCGTCAGCTTTGTTGCCATGATGCGAGCATCACCCACTGCAAGAAATATGTCAATTTGTGACCTTTTGTCAGTGACCCTGAAAGAATTGGTCATAAATCTACGACCATTTGAGACCAATTGGTCAAAAGCTGTTCGGGGGCTCCAAACCCTAAACCATAGCGACCATTTTGGTTAGAAAGCCCGTAATTTCCTTATACGAAATGGTCATAAAGCAAACAACGCCGGTCCGCTGCCTTATCTCTAGCTGATAACGACCAATATAGATGGTCATAGCCTTGTAAATTGTGGTGGGCTGCGATGACTAGGCGCCACCTCATCAGTTTTGCCTATGTGTCATGTCCATGTGTCAATTTTTGCCCTAGGTTGTGAAGCAACCTATATTTCTGTTATTCCCAAAATTCCCAAAAAATTCTCATAAATTAATTGGATCATATCTTCATCAAATATGTCAAAAACCTTCCTTGCCTAGTTCAAAAATAATTCAACAATATTCATTTTCCTATTCTGTTCAAAACAATACTTTGTGAAGGAAGTGTTATTTATATATTCTTGATTGCCCTAAAAAATTTTGGGCACTCTTTCCTATCCAAATCATTGCCTCATGACAAAATTCAGCTCCACTTGCCCAGTAAATCTTCCTTGGCAAATTTCCAAAGTTTTCATTCAGCTAGAAGCTTTGTGAAGGAAGTACTAGCTATGCATATCCTAATGAGATGAATTTTTGCCACATCTTATATATGACCATATCATAGCTCTCCAATTTTTTTAGCCCCATATAACAATTCATGAGAGCTCACGATCGAATCTTTGTTTTTGGTAATATTTTCATTTTGTGAAACAACTATATTTTAGATTGCTTCATAATTGCTGAAAATTTACCAGGGCATGACCATACCTATGTAACTTACGTACACTAAATTTGAGCTCATTTCACTTATCCAATTTCTCTCAGTAATTTTCCCAAGTTTTTGTCCAAAGAAGAGCATTGTGAAGGAAGTAGCACTTTGGCATGTCCAAATGGTATCAATTTTTTGTAGTGCTTTCCTATGCCCAAATAACCACCCTCCAGCAAATTTTAGTTCAATCCATTCATTATTTTGAGCCCAGCCTCAACATTCATATTTCTGTCTAGTGTGGTACTTTGCAAAGCAAGTGCCACCTAGGATCCTCCATTTGAGCTGAAAAATTTGTGAAGAAACTCTTCTTAGTACATGATCATCCTCAGCCAAAACTCACGCCCATTGGTCATGTGCATTTCCCATACCGCTAATCAAACACTTGGTTGCTAATTCATGTTTGAGCATAGTTTGGTCTCATCATGAGATTCTTATGTTGTCACTTTCTTCCTAGAACCTACCTAGGGAGCCACTAGACATGCCTAGGCCACCCAGAACTCAAGGCAATGCCATGGTCACGCGGTAACCATGCGACAGGCATGCGAGTTTACGCGCTCTGGAGTTGGGGCCCTCGGCCAACGTTAAAACCTTGATGTATCTCCACTAAACCATGTATTTATGATTAAAAAGATACTTATGTACCTAGAAATGATTTTTGGATAAAATAAAGAGCAAACTATGAGGCAGCTGCAGTTCAAATTTGACCCAGGTCCTACTGAATCGGCGGATTTTTGTATGTTTCACCAGAGGTGGATCAAAATTTTTAACACCCAACCATTTTGTCAATTGTGCACTAAATATGTCCTAGTGTTTTAGAAAATTTATTTGGTCCAATTTTGCAACAAATATATGGTAGGTCCTTCACAAAAAACTCATTTTGGGCACTTGGAAAATGGAAAATTGATTTTTCATCGAAAGAAAATGAAAACTCCCTTAGGCAACATTGTTTTCCATTCCAAGATGCACCCTTGTGAATAATATGAGATCATTTGAACAAACTATGCCATGAATGTGGCCATAAGATTGATCATTTGGCTTGAAAGCCATGAATCTTCAACATGATAGCTCATTTCCGAGAACATTTTTTTTTAAAGAATTTCCCTATTACAAGTTTATTATTTTTCCTGGTAACTTGGTCACATGTAGTGACACAATACGAAGGTTTTCCAATTTTTTTGATTGTTTTTGAATTTTTATGACATTTTCAAAATGCGGTCAAAACGGCGGGAATGGCCGTTCCTAGCTAGTGGCTGAATCTTTGATTTTTTGGTGTTTCTCTGATTAAATAGATACTTATGTACCTAGAAATGATTTTTGGAAAAAATAAAGAGCAAACTATGAGGCAACTTCAGTTCAAATTTGACCAAGTTCCTACTGAATCGATGAAATTTTGTCTTTTTCACCAGAGGTGGATCAAAACTTTTGACACCCAACCATTTTGTCAGTTGTGCATTAAATATGTCCTAGTATTTTAGAAAACTGATTTGGTCCAATTTTGCAACAAATATATGGTAGGTCCTTCACAAAAAAACTCATTTTAGGCACTCTAAAAATGGAAAATTGATTTTTCATCCAAAGAAAATAAAAACTCCCTTAGGCAACATTGTTTGCCATTCCAAGATGAACCCTTGTGAACAATACGAGATCATTTGAACAAAGTATGCAATGAATGTGGCTATAAGATTGATAATTTGGCTTGAAAGCCATGAATCTTCACACATGATAGCTCATTTCTGAGAACACTTTTTTAAAAGAATTGCCGTATTGCAAGTTTATTATTTTTCCTGGTAACTTGGTCACATGTAATGACACAATCCGAAGGTTTTCCAATTTTTTAATGTTTTTAATTTTTTTATGCCCGTTTCAAAATGCGGTCAAAACAGCGGGAATGATCGTTCCTAGCTAGTGGTTGAATCTTGGAATTTTTTTGGTGTTTTTTTGATTAAATAGATACTTATGTACCTAGAAATTATTTTTGGAACAAATAAAGAGCAAACTATGAGGCAGCTGCAGTTCAAATTTGGCCCGCTTTGAGCTGAATCGGCGGAATTTGTCTTTTTCAAGAGAGGTGGATCAAAACTTTTGACACCCTACCATTTGATCAATTGTACATTAAATATGGCCTAAGGTTTTATAAATTTGATTTGGTCCAAATTTGCAACAAATATTTGCTAGTTCCTTCACAAAATAACTCACTTTGGGCACTCAAAAAATGGAAAATGAATTTCTTGTTCAAAGAAAATGAAAACTTCCTTAGGCAACATTGTTTGACATTCCAAGATGCACCCTTGTGCACAATATGAGATCATTTTAATAAACTATGCCATGAACGTGACCATAAGATTGATCATTTGGCTTGAAAGCTATGGATCTCCACACGTGATAGCTAATTTCTGAGAACACGTTTTAAAAATAGTTGTCGTATTGCAAGTTTATTATTTTTCCTGGCAACTCTGTCATATACAATGATACAATGCGAAGGTTTTCCAATTTTTGGATTTTTTTTGAATTTTTCATGCCCGTTTCAAAATGCTGTAAAAACGGCGGGCATGTGCGTTCCTAGCTAGTGGTTGAATCTTGGAATTTTTTTGGTGTTTCTCTGATTAAATAGATACTTATGTAGCTAGAAATGATTTTTGGAAAAAATAAATAGCAAACTCTGAAGCAACCGCAGTTTAAATTTGACTCGTTTCCATGTGAATCGGCGGAAATTTGTCTTTTTCACGAGATGTGGATCAAAACTTTTTACACCCAACCATTTGGCCAATTGTACATTAAATATGGCCTAAGGTTTTATAAAATTGATTTGGTCCAAATTTGCAACAAATATTTGCTAGTTCCTTCACAAAAAAAAACTCATTTTGGGCGCTCGAAAAATAGAAAATGAATTTTTTTGTCCAAGAAAATGAAAACTTCCTTAGGCAACATTGTTTGCCATTCCAAGGTGCACCCTTATGCATAATATGAGATCATTTGAACAAACTATGCCATTAATGTAGCCATAAGATTGATCATTTGGCTTGAAAGCTATGGATCTCCACACGTGATAGCTCATTTCTGGGAACACTTTTTAAAAATAATTGCCGTATTACAAGTTTATTATTTTTCCTGGCAACTCTGTCGTATACAATGACACAATGCGAAGGTTTTCCAATTTTATGTTTTTTTTGAATTTTTCATGCCCATTTCAAAATGCGGTCAAAACGACGGGCATGTCCGTTCCTAGCTAGTGGTTGAATCTTGGATTTTTTTGATGTTTCTCTGATTAAATAGATACTTATGTACTTAGAAAATATTTTTGGAAAAAATAAAGAGAAAACTATGAGGCAATTGTAGTTCAAATTTGACCCGCTTCCAACTGAATCGGCGGAAATTTGTCTTTTTTGCGAGAGGTGGATCAAAACTTTTGACACCCAACCATTTGGTCATTTGTACATTAAATATGTCCTAAGGTTTTATAAAATTTATTTGGTCCAAATTTGCAACAAAAAATTGCTAGTTTCTTCACAAAAAACTCTTTTTGGGCACTCGAAAAATAGACGAGAGGTGGACGAAAAACTTTTACGAGGGAACCATTTGGTCAATTTGTACATAAAATACGGTCAAATATTTTTGAAATTTATTGCGGCCCAATTTTGTAACTAATATTTGATAGGTTCTTCACATAGGTGAAAACAAAGAAGAGAAACAAAATGAAAAAACACATTTACATAAGTTTAATTCTCATTGGTGGAGATGTTTGTGCCATGGATTGATGACATGGCACACATCCATCCATCCACCCACCCACCCGTAGCCCAAATCCTAAACCCACTCCTCCCCTCCCGATTCGGATCCATTCTCCCCGAATTAGATCCGACCCCGCTGCCATCGCCCACGCGCCACCACCCGCTCCTCCTCGCCTCCCGGAGGACATCCGTTGCTCTTCCTCCGCTCGTCCCAAAGGCCTAACTCGGTGCCCTCCGCCGCAGGGCCACCGCGCTTGTCCCGCCCTCGGCGCCGCACCTCCACTGCCATCTCCACTGGCTCCTCACCGATGCCTCTGTCCCTTCCCGTCCAGCGGCGACCCGACGGCGCCCCACCTCCTCTACATGCCGCTCGGGAACGAGCACTGAAAGGACCTCGTGGTCGCCATCCAGGATGGTGTGCTCATCCTGCAGCCCGAGACGGAGGCCGTTGTGGACATGGTCGCCACCACCAACTGCGAGCGGGGGTCCTGATCCTCTCCCTTATCGTCCTCGGCGATGGCATCGTGACTGGGTGCCATTCGACGTCTCGATCGGCTTCGCGACCACGAGTCCTGCAATGACCTGTTCCTCGTCCACATCGGCTTCACCGTCGCCAACACCTAGAACCACGCCAAGGTACCCTACTCACCCTGCCTGCCCGCGCGCCAACTCACTCGGCTGCCACTAGTGATTGAGCTTGATGTATTGCTGCAGCTTTGACTGTTCGTCAATGGACGGCCAGAGGCTGCAGTACCAGTATAAGTGCATGTGTCTGATACCTAGAAGCAAGTAGTAAAGCTTGACATCTAAAGATGATGACACCAACACGAAGATGGTAGTTTCTTTGATGAGATGATGTTTCGACCTTGAAGATGGTAGTTTCTGCCAGTCTTTCTAGTGCCTTAGTTTCTTGAATTGGGGAGCAAATAAAATAAGTACAGTAGATAGTTTTACTCTTCTTTACGCTTAGACGTACTCTGCATATCAATACCAGGCATTCCATTACAGCCCGATGTTCAACTCAGTGATCTTAGCATGCGTATTTGGTTGCTACTAGTAGGAAATTTCTGCAATTAAAGTTATCATCGGGCATCTTGTAGGCCATTGTCATCGAATAAGCTAAATTTGTATGCTATGATAGACACCTGGTGAGGTAAACAATTGATTCTTGTTCATGCCACTTCCTGTTTTAGATGCTCAATGTGGTTACTGCATGAGTTTGTTATGTTTAGTCAAAGTGTCTTGAAATGCTTTGGAATGGCCCGTCCTTCTGGACATGCAGTTAGTCTGAATCTGTTTTGGCAGCTAACATGCCTCATCATTCTGACTACCTACTTGCTCACTTCATGGCACTTGGGAACATTCATGTTCTGTTTTATCCATTCTTACATTCTGGCATCTAGTACTTCAACGATCCCACAGTGGCGCCGTGGCGGTTTAGGACATGTTTATCCTTGCAAAAAAATTCAAGCTCAGGCAATACTACTGTTTATATCTATCATTCAGTACTACTGTTTATATCTAATCAAGACCTTATCATTTGGGGATCATGTAATACCAGTGCTTATATGCCTTGCGCTGATGAAAACTATCGGACCATGGCGACAGGATGCTGCGATCGACGGCCTGAACAGCAAGACCCGCATGAAGATCCTGCTGAAGTGAATGTGGGCAAGAGGATCATCAAGCTCTCATGCGCGATGCGAGGAGCTTCTCTTCGCCTCGCCTCGCCTCGCACAAGCGACATCGTCAGGTTGCAAGCAAATATTCATGTTTGCTCTTTCACTAGTGTCGACCCTTGCTCTAGTAGGTGCCGACTCGATGCAAACAAATAAAATAAAATTAGTAGGTGTTACATGCTGACGATGCTAAATGTTGTACCAATGTGATGTTGCTTGCTTGATTAATGACTGCTTGCCATTAACTAGAAACAAGAAGAAGAAATTCTTGTCTATTTGATTTGAGGAGAATCCTCTATCTTATTCATTAGACAACCAATACTACTACTTGTATTTGCATGTTTGCTTGCTTGCTTGCTTGTAGCACTATCAAGTGTGAGGAAATTCAGTACTATGATGTGTGGAGCGACATGAATTCGTTGCTACCGTGGTATCTGTATTCCATTGTCCAGATGATTGGGCTGTGGAAGTTATGCATGGTAGCATACATGACGTCTTCCTTTTTAGCCTCTAGGCTGGCGCAGTTTGCGTGTTCTTAGTGTAGGTAGCTAGATAATATCTACCTCGGTTTTCATGATGCTCTATATGGTTGCCATGTTTAGAATATATCCACCTCCTTGTTGTGATTGTAATAACATTATTATAATATGTTAGTTAGTTACTACTTTAGAATTCGAGGTGAAATGCTTGGAACATCTGTGTATACATGCAGTATGCATCAGCTCATCTCAGTGACATGCTCTTTATTCCATGATTTGCCTTGGGATGTGTACACATCCGTAGTTTGTTGCAATGCATGGACAAGTTTAGTTGATATGTTAATGTGTACACATCTACATATCTGTAGTTGGCTGCAACATATGCACATGTTCAGTTTATATGTAGATGTTCTTGTGCTATGTTCTTGGACTAGCAAGTGCCAAGTAGAAATGATTGTACCAAATGAATGTGTATGCAGTATGCGCCACTTCAGTTCAGTGACATGTTCTGATTTTTGGTCAAGATTTTCCTGTTGCTTGTGAAGTTGGTAGTAGTACACCTGCTTCAACTTTTGAGATCTTTTTAATTAATGTAAGTATGGATGAATTCTTATTACAGTAAGACACGTGGTATGGGAGCTGGGCGCAAGCTCAAGACCCACTGCAGGAGCCAGTGGTGGGCTGACAAGGCATACAAGAAGAGCCACTTGGGCAATGAGTGGAAGAAACCCTTCGCTGGATCTGTACATCAGCTCCCATGATGTTGCATTAGCTATAATCTGTACTACTAAAAGAGGAGTATAAACTGGAGTAATTTTTCAGCCATTATCTTTGTTTTCTTTTGGGCTGATGCTCTCCACTGGAGTACATTTGAGTACTACATCTCTTTTGCATTCCTTTCTTAATCAGTGCTTGAACATTTTTTTTAAAAGATGAATCGAAGTACTCCTGGATAACAGCGCATGGAGTATAGCTGTAACTTCTTGCAGTATAGCTATAGCAGTCCATTAAGAGTAGTTTTGCATCAGTAGCATTAGGAGTGTGATGTGGAGGTAAGAGTGGAGTCTCTACTCTAGAAAGAGGGCTCCAACTAGCTATTTAGCCCATTTGATTTCTGTGGTTTCCAGTTTAGTGTAGGAACACAGAGCATTGTGGCCGGAGTTTGATTTTCAGTCGGCATAGTCTGCCTATGCCACTGATTTGTTGCAGGTAATTAGAATTTGTAGGTTCAGTATGGATGTTGCTTAATCCATTGGATGGCCTCTGGCTAGTTTAGTTGGTATCTAGTCTAGAATAAATCAATTTTCCCGTATTTTTCCTTGCTGGACATGTCATGGTACAAGTGCTGATGCTGCCGTTTACTACTCCCGCTGTAAAGAAATATAAGACCGTTTAGATCACTACTTTAGTGATCTAAATTCCCTTATATTTCTTTACAAGAGAGTACATGGTATTATTGCTAGCTATATATATGCCTGCTGCTGATTGATGCTCTTGTGGTTAGGATTCTACACCTCGAAGTGATGCTTTTGCATTGCTTTCCTTCCTCACGCACTTGCAAACTATATGCTATTCCCTTTTCGATTTGACCTAAAAATTTCTGACTCCTCCTATCCATGTGCAACAGCGATGCTTTGGATTCATCCATGCAGCAGAGGACAAGGGCTTCATGGCCAACCAAGGTGCATGGTGCTCGCAAGCGACCAACGGAGGCTGTTCGACATCGGCTGCACAAACCACCACTGTGAGCTCCTCCCTTTTCTATGCTACAACCATGCTTTGTCTCATGGGTTAGTAAGGATTTCGATGCTTTTTGCACCATGGTTGAGTCCTTGTCGGTTGTTGCGTTGATGATCAAGTGCTGGTGCTTCATCTGGCTATTTGATTTGCTGCTGGTAATTAGTAGTATTAGAGTGTCGCTGGTTTATTAGGATGTGGCTGAAACCAATGGATGGCCTTCCTGGACATGTTATCCAGAATTAGTACTTGTCCTATTTTTTGTTTCCTTGTTGGACATGTTATGGTTCAAGTGTGATGATGTCTAGTAGTAGTTTGCTAGCTATATACCTACTACTGATTGATGCTCTTGTGGTCTCCTGGAATCATATTATACTATATCTAGTGTTCTTGTGGTTCTGTGAAGATGCATCACAAACATCTAGGTCTTTGAAGTTGTCTGAATCTGTTGCTTTATCATATATTTGGTCCATTTTCTATGAGATCTCTTTCAATATATAATTTTCCGATTGTCTAGGAATAATAGCAACTCTAATGCTGGTAGTCTACGTGTTCACTCTTTTACAGGAGCTACAGGTCTACGAAATTTGAAGTTTGAAGCCGTATAGTATAGCCCTACTCAGCAAAGAGTTGTCTCTTATGTTTGACTGTAATAGACTGTAAATATTGTAACATTATAACAGTAGGCATATTGGGGTTGTAATAGACTATGTACAGGCTATAGTAGACTTAGTGTTATTTGATGAACTACATTTGTACTCTTCGGTCTGAAATATTGATAATGTATGTGATTTGAAAACGCGTGGAATGGAAACCTCACTCGTGGGATCCACTTACGAAAATAATCTGAGCAGTTTTGAAATTTCTGTCAAGTGGGCCCAATGTGTGAGATGATGACAAGTGGGACCCATCTGATTGGTGGGACCAGCTCCAAAATATAATGGCCAAACAATGTTAAAAGGCCACGGCCCAGAAATAAATAAAAGGACAAATTGTTGGTCCAGGCCCAGGTAGCTAACAAAAACTGGCAGGAAAAATATATATAAATGGGACGAATTAATGGGCTTGGCCCATATAAACACCGAATTGGACTAGGCTGAATCTTATCAACGACCTTTTCATTTGGTCGCAATTTTGCCACGTTAGCTTGCCACGTCGGATCCGATGTGGCCTGGGCAGACAACCAATGACCAAAACAAAAGGTCGTTGGTTCAACGACATTTTGTTTTGGTCGTTGCCTTCCACGACCTTATCCCGAAGAAGGTCATTAATTTCAGTTTACGACGACAAACTTTTGACCATCTGTTTTTGGTCACAAAAAGGTCACAAATGTAAAACAATGACCATTTAGTGACCAATAGTGATGGTCGCAAGTTGAAGTATTTCTTGTAGTGATCGCGTTTTGGGTGCACCAGACAGTGCGGGCGACGAAGGAGCCGGTATACGCCTCCAAGCCAATTTTTGCCCCAATTCCTCGCCCACGATCATGCGGGATCTAGTAGTTTGACCCCCATACCGGCCGACACACCACAACGTCGATTGTCGGCGTGAGTATTGGGCGGGGCGCGATTTCCAGGTGCTGGTGGATGCCCACCGCGAGCAGGCCGCGCAAGGGTTTGTTGTCATGCTCTGTACCGCCAGGTGGTGCTCATGGATCTTCGAGGCGCGTGGTGGCCTCCGCATCAATCCAGAGACGAGCCCCGCGACGCAAGGCAACCTCCTCATCCCTAAGCAGTCAATGTTGCCGCCCCTGCTCGCGGACTACAAGGTGGACGGCGAGCCCAGTGACCTAGAAGACACGCCGGGGCTCCTCCAAGTGATACATAAATCATCGAAGATGGTGGTTCGGTTGCCACGCCACCTGCTGGAAATATGCCCTAGCGGCAATAATATTTATGTATTATTTATTTCTAAGTTTATAGCTATAGTTTATATTCTATGCTATAACTGATGGGGAACGAAGCATGAACATCAAAAAATTTCCTACGAACACCCAAGATCTAATCTAAGAGATGCATACCAATGATAGGGGAGTGTGTCTACGTACCCTTGTAGATCGAAAGCGGAACCGTATAAAACACGGTTGAGGTGGTAGTCCCCTGTTCGCGATCCAATCACGATCCAACCGATCTAGTGCCGATCGGATGGCACCTTCGAGTTAACACACGTGCGGCTTGATGGCGTCTCCTCCTCCTTGATCTAGCAAGCGAAGGAGAAGTAGATGGGATCACAATCAGCAAGATGGTGTGGCGGTGATGGTGGTGGTGGAGCACCGGTAGGGTTTCGCCAAGCCAAATCAGGATGAGGTAGTGGGAGAGACGGGGAAGGGCTACGCGAGGGAAGGGGTTTGGTGTGTCTGCCCCCTACGCCCCTCCCCTCTTTATATAGGGGTGTGGGGGCGGATGCCCTCCTCCAAGCCAAGGGGGTGGATGCCCATCCTCCAAGCCAGCCCCCCCTCGCGCGATAAAAAGAAAACACGAGAGAGGCAGGATTCCATCCACAGACCTCGCACAACGCAGCCTCCTAACAATGAGCGGTTAGCCACTACACCAGACATCAGCTACTGGACATAAAGGCGCAAAACAACTATAAGAACACACAGCAGGGAACAAGCATTGAGATTTGTAAAACATTTTAAAAATATTTTTTGAAGATTGCGAATAGTTTTGAAATGCAGTAGTTTATTTGATATTCCAAACCCTTTTTTAAAAGTGAACCAATCTGATTTAGAAAAATAGGAACAAAAAATGCGAACATTTTTTGAAATTCCCGAATATTTTCTAAGATCGTGAACAATTTTTAAATTTTGGAACAAAAATGGATCAAGAATATTTTTTAAATTCAAAACAAAAAGTTAAAACATGTACATTTTTTTTCAAAAATGCGAACAAAATATGCATTAGTACGCTTTTTTGGAAATGTGAACAAATTTAAAGCATGGGAAAATCTTTTGAAATTGCGAACAAAAATGTTGAAACCTCGTTTTTTAAGCATGTACATTTTTGTGAAAATTTGCGAACAAATTTTGAAAACGAGAACATTTTTTGAATTCCTGAATATTTTTTGAAACACGAATATTTTTTTAAATTGTGAACAAAATGTTGAAACCGCGTACTTTTTTAAGCATGTACATTTTTATGAATATTAGTGAACAAATTTTGAAAATGAGAACATTTTTTGAAACACGAACATTGTTTGTGAAATTGTGAACATATATTGGAAACAAGAATTTTTTTGAAATTCCTGAACTTCTTGAAAGACAAGCATTTTTTTTTGAAATTGTGAACAAAATTTTGAAATCACGAACATTTTTCGGAAACTATGAGCGAGAACATTTTTTGAAAATCCAAACAATATATGAAACTTTCGAACAAAATGAACATGAAAACAAAAAAAGGAAAAAAATAAAACTTGGAAAAAGAAAATGAATATAAAAGAAAATAAAAAAAGAAAAATAGAAAGAATATAAACAGAAAAAAGGAAACAGTAGATAATAGAAATAGGAAAAAAAGAAAAAGAAAACAAAAAAGAAAGGTAACAAGAAGAAAAGAAAAACAGGTTCCGGAACCTTCTAGAAGGTTCCCAAAACCGAAAAAACCCATCCAGAAACCTCCAGAGAGTTCCCAAAACCAAGACCGCTGAATAATAAACGTGTTGGCCCAAGAGGAGGAATCGCTCGATCTCCCTGTGCGAAACGACGACACTTCGATGCAACGAGTGTCCGTTAGGGTATTCTACGGATGCCCCCCTCAAGCCAGGGGGGCGGATGCCCCCTGGCCCCATGGGTCTGGTGGGGTGCGGTCATCCAAGCCCATCTAGGCCTAGGGCACCCACTAAGGGTCCATGTAGCCCTCCGGGGCTGGTTGATCCCTCCGGTGGCCCCCGGAACCGTTCAGTGCCCCCTAGTACGCTCCAGGTGGACCCTCAAACTTTTCCAAAACCTAAAAAAACTTTCTCATATATAAATCTTTACCTCTGAACCATTATGGATCTCGTGACATCCGAGGTCTCATCCGAGACTCCGAACAAACTTCGGTCACCAATGCAAACATCCCAATACTACTATAGCATCATCGAATGTTAAGCGTACGACCCTACGGGCTCGAGAATCATGTAGACATGACCGAGACACCTCTCCGGTCAATAACCAATAGTAAGACCTGGATGCCCATATTGGTTCCTACATATTCCACGAAGATCTTTATCGGTTGAACCACGATGTCAAGGATTTAGTTAATCCCGTATGCAATTCCCTTTGTCCGGCAATATGTGTGACGCCCCTGATTCAATCATACACTAATCATGCACGCAAACGTGTACGATCAAGATCAGGGACTCACGAGAAGATATCACAACACAACTCTAAAAGTAAATAAGTCATACAAGCATCATATTACAAGCCAGGGGCCTCGAGGTCTCAAATACAAGTGCTCGATCATAAACGAGTCAGCAGAAGCAACAATATCTGAGTATAGACATAAAGTTAAACAAGGTGCCATAAGATGGCTAGCACAAACTGGGATACAGATCGAAAGAGGGGCATGACTCCTGCCCGGGATCATCCTAAACTACTCCTGGTCATCGACGGCCTGCACGTAGTAGTAGGCACCCTCGATGTAGTAGGGGTCGTCGTTGACAGTGACGTCTGGCTCTTGGGATCCAACATCTGGTTGTGACGTCCGAGAAGAATGGAAAGGGGGAAAAGAGGGAGCAAAGCAACCGTGAGTACTCATCCAAAGTACCCGCAAGCAAGGATCTACACTACATATGCATGGGTATCTGTGTAAAGGGGTAATATCGATGGACTGAATTGCAGAATGCCAGAATAAGAGGAGGATAGCTTATCAAAGACTAGACTTCTAGCAATCTCCATCTTGAAGCATGTAGAAGAGAGTAGCTGGTAAGTTCACCAAGTATAATCGCATAGCATAATCCTACCCGACGATCCTCTCCTCGTCGCCCTGTGGGAAAGCGATCACCGGGTTGTCTCTGGAACTTGTCTGGATGTGTTTCATTACGTATCTTGTTCAAGTTGTCATAAGGCCGAGGTACAACTCCGGGTCGTCCTTTTACCGAGGGACATGACTATTCGAATAGATAAACTTGCCTGCAGGGGTGCACCACATTTCTCAACACGCTCCATCCCTCTGGCCGGACCCGGACACACTTTCCTGGGTCATGCCCGGTCTCGAAAGATCTATAGTGAAGAAAATATGCCCTAGAGGCAATAATAAAGTTGTTATTTTACATTTACTTACTTCATGATAAATGTTTATTATTCATGCTAGAATTGTATTAACTGGAAACTTGATACATGTGTGAATACATAGACAAAATACCATGTTCCTAGTATGCCTCTACTAGACTAGCTCGTTGATCAAAGATGGTTAAGTTTCCTAACCATGGACATGTGTTGTCATTTGATGAACGGGATCACATCAGTAGGAGAATGACGTGATGGACAAGACCCATTCGTTAGCTTAGCATAATATCATTCAGTTTTATTGCTACTGCTTTCTTCATGTCAAATACATATTCCTCCGACTATGGGATTATGCAACTCCCGGACACCGGAGGAATGCCTTGTGTGCTTCAAACGTCACAACGTAACTGGGTGATTATAAAGATGCTCTACAGGTATCTCTGAAGGTGTTTGTTGGGTTGGCATAGATCGAGATTAGGATTTTCACTCAGAGTATCAGAGAGGTATCTCTGGGCCCTCCCGGTAATGCACATAATATGAAGCCTTGCAAGCAATGTGACTAATGAGTTAGTTGTGGGATGATATATTACGGAACGAGTAAAGAGACTTGCCGGTAACGAGATTGAACTAGGTATGAAGATACCGACGATCGAATGTCGGGCAAGTAACATACCGTTGACAAAGGGAATAACATATGTTGACATAGCAGTTCGACCGATAAAGATCTTCGTAGAATATGTGGGAACCAATATGAGCATCCAGGTTCCTCTATTGGTTATTGACCGGAGAGGTGTCTCGGTCATGTCTACATAGTTCTCGAACCCGTAGGGTCCGCACGCTTAACATTTAATGACGATATGTATTATATGAGTTATGTGTTTTGGTGACCGAAGGTTGTTTGGAGTCCCAGATGTGATCACGGACATGAAGAGGAGTCTCGAAATGGTCAAGAGGTAAAGATTGATATATTGGAAGGTAGTATTCGGACACCGGAAGGGTTCCGGAATGTATCGGGTACATATCAGAGTACCGGAACCCCCCGGGGAAAGATATGGGCCATATGGGCCATAGGAGGGAGGCACACCAGCCCACAAAGGGGTGGCGCGCCCCCACTAGGGAGGAGTCTGAATTGGACAAGGGGAGGGGGCGGCATCCCCTTTTCTTCTCCTTCTCCCTCTCCTTCCCCCTTTCCCCCTCTGGTAAAAGGAAAGGGGGGCCGAATCATACTAGGACCCCAAGTAGGACTCCTCCTATTTGGGGGCGCGCCTAGGGCCAGCCTCCTCTCCCTCCTCCTTTATATATGGGGGTACCCCTAGAACGCACATCAATTGTTCCAAGCCGTGTGCGGTGCCCCCACCACAGTTTACGCCTCCGGTCATATTCTGCTTAGGCAAAGCCCTACGCGGATCACATCACCATCACCGTCATCATGTTGTCGTGCTGATGGAACTCGTCTACTTCCTCGACCGTCTGCTGGATAAATAGTCCAAGGGACATCATCATGCTGAACGTGTGCAGAACTCGGAGGTTCCATACGTTTGGTACTCGATCAGTCGAAACGAGAAGACGTTCAACTACGTCATCCACGTTAAGCAAACGCTTCCGCTTTCGGTCTATGAGGGTACGTGGACACACTCTCCCCCTTTCGTTGCTATGCATATCCTAGATAGATCTTGCGTGAGCGTAGGATTTTTTTTGAAATTGCATGCTACATTTCCCAATAGTGGCATCCGAGCCAGGTCTATGCGTTGATGATATGGACGAGTCGAACACAAGAGTTGTGGGCGGTGATCGTCATACTAATTACCACCTAAAGGTGGCCGGCGGGTGTCTGTTTCTCCAACTTTAGTTGAATCGAATTTGACTGCGGCCGGTCCTTGTGAAGGTTAAAGCCACAAATTTGATAAATCACCGTTGTGGTTTTGTGCCGTACGTAAGAACGGTTCTTGCTAGAAGCCCGTCACAGCCACGTAAAACTTGCAACAACAAAGTAGAGGACGTCTAACTTTTTTTTGCAGGGCATGTTGTGATGTGATATGGTCAAGACATGATGTGATATAAAGATTGTTGTATGAGATGATCATGTTTTGTAGAAGTTATCGGCAACTGGCAGGAGCCATATGGTTGTCGCTTATTGTATGAAATACAAACGCCATGTATTTTCTTTACTTTATCACTAAGCGGTAGCGATAGTCGTAGAAGCAATAGTTGGCGGGACGACCACGACGATACGATGGAGATCAAGGTGTCAAGCCGGTGATGATGGAGATCATGACGTTGCTTTGGTGATGGAGATCAAAAGCACAAGATGATGATGGCCATATCATGTCACATATTTTGATTGCATGTGCTGTTTATCTTTATGCATCTTATTTTGCTTAGTACGGCGGTAGCATTATAAGATGATCCCTTAACTAAATTTCAAGATATAAGTGTTCTCCCCAAGTATGCACCGTTGTGAATGTTCTTCGTGCTGAGACACCACATGATGATCGGGTGTGATAGGCTCTACGTTAAAATACAATGGGTGCAAGCTAGTTTTGCACATGCGGGATACTCGGGTTAAACTTGGCGAGCCTAGCCTGTACAAACATGACCGCGGAACACTTGAGACTGAAAGGTCAAACGTGAATCATATAGGATATGATCAACATAGAGATGTTCACCATTGATGACTACTCCATCTCACGTGATGATCGGACATGGTTTAGTTGATTTGGATCACATATAATTTAGATGACTTGAGGGATTTCTATCTAAGTGGGAGTTCTTAAGTAATATGATTAATTGAACTTAATTTATCGTGAACTTAGTCCTGATAGTTTTTGCATATCTATGTTGTAGATCAATGGCCCGTGCTACCGTTCCCTTGAATTTTAATGCGTTCCTAGAGAAAGATATTGAAAGATCATGGTAGCAACTACACGGACTGGGTCCGTAACTTGAGGATTATCCTCATTGCTGCACAGAACAATTATGTCCTTGCGTCGTGGGAAACCACGGCCACCTATGGGGCCATGGCGGCCCCTTGCTGTCTCGACAGGGGGAGTCGTGTTGCACAAAGAGCAGACCAATGTGGGGGCAGCGCGGCAGAGATCACACGGGTAGTTTTACCCAGGTTTGGGCCGCCACGAGTTGTAAAACCCTACTCCTGCTTTGGAGGATTGATGGTGGAAAAGTGGTGGTGGTGCCTAGTACACTTGCCCGGCAAGGGTTGCCTCAGGGCAGCAGTGACTACGCGCGTATGGGGGTGCGTGTGGTCTAACTTTCCCAACCTCTCAAACTGTTGCCATGGGCCTCCTTTTATAGGCTAAGGGGTCACCACAGTGGCAAATTAGTCATTAGACACTGATGAGATAGCAAATAGTGCTATCATACCTAACTCTGCAGGCTGACAATGCACATTTAATGTGCCACTTAACGTCATGTCGTTGGTTGCCCGGCAAGGCTTGCCGGTCTATCTTGCCAGCTCCACACCTGAAACGTCATAGGATAGGTGTCATCTGTGGGTTTTCTTGGTAAAGAGTGGTTGCCATGTGGTGAATGACTGCCACTTAATCACTCTGCGGTTTGATACCGCACTGATCGACGACGTGGGTCGTGGTGCAGTAGTTGGTGAGGTGATCAGGCCTCCGCGAGTCCCGTCAAGCCCTGCCGGGATACCTAAGTCATCTTCTCCTAGGGGTGGCCTCGCCCCTTGCCGGGCTTGCCTGCCCGTCAAGGGAGGCTTCTTTCTTGATGATATCTTGCTTCTCTGATTTGGCCTTGGTCCTTTCTGATCTGCTTGTTGATGCTTCAAATCTCTTGGTTTCTCGACCTTCTTGGTTTGATCTTAGCTTGTCCGTGCACGAGTCAGCAGAAAACATATACCCCTATATATTTTCCCCGACATAAGTCCCCGGGTCTGAGCCATACGTGTTGCTAGGCAAGTTGGGTTAGGCCCCAAACCGTGCGCGAACACGTGGCAGGAGAGGGCTGCGCATGCTGGTTCGCCATGATAGTTGGTCGACCCAACGTCCACTTCGCGTGATTACTGTGCATCGTGGGGTCATGGGATTGTAGCAGTTAAGGTAAAATGGTAACTTTTTGAAGCGTCACGCCCCTGTTCCGCGTTTCCCCCTTAGGAGCAGGAAAAAGCAGAGCGATGCGATTCATCTATCTTCTGCCCTGCTCCCCCATCTTCTTCCTCTGCAAGCCAAGCAACAGTTCCTCCTCTCTCCCTTCTGCTGCCGTTCTCCCCACCTATCCCTTCTCCCTTCCGCATTGCCATCGTCAAAATGGGGAAGAAACCCGTGGACAAGAAGAAGCAGACGGCCACGGCAAAGGAGGCCGCCGCCGAGGGGAGCAAGAGAGGGGTGGAGCTGAGCAAGAGGCGGAGCGAAGATGCCATCTTCACCCGTCAAATTTGAGCGGCTCAGTCCTTCAAGCAAGGTATGGGTATCAGTGGGGGAGGCCCGTCGAGAAAGGGCACGGAGTGCCTGCGGTGTATGTGGCGGGGAAGGAGGCTCCACACAATTCCTATCACTTCTTTTGTGCTTATTTCATCTGCAGTCTTTGTCCTCTTTCTCCGGATTCTTTGAGGCGATCATGAATATCTATGGGTCCCACCTCCTCGATTTCATGCCAAATGCGATGGTGACCATGGCCATCTTCACGCATTTGTGTGAGAATTTCGTTGGAGTCAAGCCCAATGTGGATCTGTTTTGTCATTACTTTGTCCCGCAGGTGGAGAGCAGGGTTTACCGCTCCAGCGTCATTAGCTTGATGCCATGCGTGGCGAGGAAGATCTGGGATTACCTCCCTAGGTACCAGCGTGAGAGGTGGGATGAATGGAGAGGTGATTGGTGCTGCATCCAGGATAAGGAAGCCCTCGAGTTCTGCAAAGACTGAAAGGAGTGTGTCGAGCGCGACAAGGATTGGATCGCCAAGGGACTTACTGAGGTAGGCTGCGCCTGGTAATGAACAGGATTACTCGTTTGAGGACTGCCGGGTTAACCATTGAGTATGTGGGGGCAGACTTCCTTCTCCGCCGCATTTCGCCATTGCAGGAAAGGGACAGATCCGTGTGGCTGTACGGTGATGCGGCAGACAGGATGAGGTTGCTCCCCAGATTGGCTAACAACCTGTCGGTGTATGCGCTTGGTTGTGTGACCAACTATTCAGTCGCTTCGAGATGTTCAAGCTCCCGGCAACCGTCATCCCCCTGAACATCAATTCTGCCCGGGACCTGATATTGAAGTGGATGCCGGACTGCAATGCTGAAGGGTAGCAAGAACTTGGCAGCTACCCACCCTGGATGAAGAGCTCGAGTGGTCGAGCACTCTGGAGGAGAGGGCCACTAGGACTGATACCAAGATGTATAAGGCCACCTCCTCTATGGAGGTGGCGCATATTTTGAGGAGGAGGCCAAGGCGGCTCGCCTCGCGGAGATGGCGAAGTCTGCAAAGGCCGGAAAGAGCAAGGGGAAGGCTGGGGATGGGAGTTCTTCCCAAGGCGGCAGCGAGGCGCAAGCCATAGAAGGGTCTGCCGGGGAAGATCCTGCTGGGGATAACCTTGCCGGGCTAGATGCCCTAGTCATGGCAGCAAAGGAACTCCATGAGGATGGGGAGGTCGGCGAGGTGGCAGAGCCTTAGGAGTGGCTGGCGGCTGGGCCGCAAGCCCCCGAGCCAGACCCCAAGCAGCGCACCCGCAAGCGTGCTGCTGCCGATCCAGCCGCCAAGAAGGTGAAGAAGACTACCACCAAAGCCTCCAAGGTTGAGGTGGCATGCCGCCAATCTCCTCGTCTCGCGAAGACCAAGACCCCTTCCACCGAGCGAGCGGTGGCTGTGGAGGACGACCCTGACTCCCGCTCGAGTTCGAGTTCTTCACTCATCTTCGTCTGATCCCCCGGCTCTGCGTTGGGCGCCGCAGCTGCCGGAGAGCTCTGCCCCTCTGCCCCCGAAGAGGAGAAGGGAGACCTCACCTCCCATGGAGTTCAACTTGGACTCCATTCACATCGTGGAAGAGCAAGGAGGATTTCTTTTGCGGATAGCTTGTGCATATCCAAATATCTTTGCTGACTGACCTCTTGCGTTTGTTGTCACCGGCAGGGAGGTGAAGGAGGAGACAGAAACCCTCGTCCATCGCTCCTGGAGGAAGCTCCGGCGTCTTGGGTCATTGAAGGGCATAGAGAGCTCGGCCTTGGCGGGGAGCGAGATAGAGGATCCTGTGCCGAGCCCCCAGCCCAGCCGTCGGCCCGGGAGCAAGGACTTGGTTCCACCCATCAGAGGCAACGAAGACGGCCTTCCTGTCCCTCTAGGCGGAGGAGGTGAGATTACGCAGGGCAAGCCCCTCCCCAAGGGGCACACTTCCCCCGCCACTCGAGCTGGAGAGAGCCCCATGGAATCCTTCGTGGATGAAGCTGCATCGGAGGCTGTTGGGGCTGTCACGGCAGAGGGTGAAGCTTGGGGCCCGGCAATAGTTGTTGCCGTGGAAACTGAGGTTCCTGCCAAGCAGACTTCTCCAGGTACTACTGTAACGCCCCAAGACCGATGCCCCAGATGCCTTCTATTTATTTTAGTTGTTGCTATGTGTTTATTATGTTTGTTGCATTATCATATTGTTTTGCATCCTTCATTCCTCTATGTTGATGCCATGACCATGATGAGTGCCATTGCCATATTTTGCTTCTTGCATCCTGTTCATATTTTATTATATTGTATTGCGCCATCTTTGTTTGTTTGCCATGTTCATCTCACCTTGTTATATGCTACATGATATGGATGTGCCTCTTGTCATTTTTTATTGCATTATATCATGATCATCATGTGTGTTGCATTCTTTATGTTGATGTGTTGGTTATGTGCTCTCCATCTTCCCCTCTTCCTCCTATGGTTGTTTGTCTCTTCATCTTTTCTCCAAGGCCCTTCTCCAAGTGCAAACCATTTCACTTCTTCCTTCTTTCAAATTCCCCTTTATTGCAAGTGACCTTTCCCCCTCCTCCATAAATGTTCATTCTTTCCCTATTAATCTTAAACCATGCCTAAACCCTCTCTATCAGATTTCATCCATTTTGGAGTTGTTTTGGTTGGGTTCAAAAATGGCTCAAGTTTGAATTTAATTCAAACTTGGATTATTTTTCTACCTCTAAAAATGCCCAACTCAATTTTATCAAATACGACATAATTCATGGACTCTAGGGGTATATTCATTTCTTCCTCTTACCTCTCGTTTTCCTCTGTGCTTTTGCTCTTTTATTCGGTTGAAGAAATAAAAGAAGGCGTAGCAGCGAGGAGTAGCAACAACCCAAAGCACGCAGCCAGCTCACCTCCCATGCAGCCCACTGCCCAACTCGCTCACGGCCACCTGCCTGTTGCATCGCCGTCTCTGTTCTAGAGACAGAGCGCTAGCGCTCGCGCCGTGAGCTTCACGGACGCCGAGGTCGCGCCGTCTTCTCCCCTCCTTTTAAGCTAGCAGCACGCCCTAGGATTTTCCCCTTCTCCCTCTCGATTTCCTCGCCGCCGCCACCCAGGAGGGCAGCTCCTCCCCGCTCCATCTCCTCCCTGCAGCCACCATGGCCGGCCCAAGCAAGAGCTCATCACCAGAGTAGGAGCATAGCCGGCCTCCCCTTCGTCGACCCCGAGCACCGCAGCGCCTCCCCGAGTCCGTTCTGACGCCGATCCGAGCACGAGGACGCCTTCCCCGATGTCCTCTTCATCCTCTACTTCGTCTTCTTCACGGACAGCAAGTCCACCGGAGTTCCTCGCCTCCTCTTCGTTGATATTCTGCGTCCCCGGACGCATCCTCATGTCAAAGGTATACTAGGTATACCCAACTCCAACCCTGCTCTTTTCCATCGTGATTCGATCGCTGGAGTCGTCGCTAGATCCATGACATCTTCGTGTTCTTGGTGCTCCGATGAGTTCTGAATTTTGTTGCGTAGTTGCAGTAGTCGCCGTGGTTCCTCGCGCTTCGCCCCGCTCTGGATCCTCTCTCGCACACGTCGCCTCGTCGTGCCACTCCCTACTCGACCCTCTCTGTTCGCGCTCGCACACGCAAGACCGAAGCGCTGCACGCGCAGCCGCCGCGAAACACCACCCCCGCGGCTTCGGTCGTCGTCTTCTCCATGTCCGAGATGGGCTCCTGCTCGTGCCTGGACACCCGCACACATGCAGTCTGCGACCCACGCTCCCGCAGCTGCTCCGCTTGCACACCCTCAGGGACTTTTCAAGCCCTGCCTAGCCGCTTCTCAGCCGCCCTCGCCGTCGTCGCGTTTGCTCATCGGCAACCATGGCCAAAGCGAGGCTCAGCCTTGTGCCAGCCCCGCCTTGCGCATCCACGCCCGCACCCTTGCGTGCTCACACACACGCATCACAACCCATCGCCCTGTATGCTCCATCTAGGGAGCAGCAGCTCCGTGCAGCTCCATGACATGGCCGGCCCTTGCTTCCCGAGCATGTCGGAAGGCAAGTCCGGTGAGGTGGCTCTGCCTCCTCTGCTTCTTTGCACGCACGCGCGTCCTCTGCACATGTGCGCCCCATAGCTGCTACACTCACCTATTTCCGCACCTCTCCCTTTAGCCTGTGGTCGCGACGGTCGCCGTCTTGCTCGCCGGCGTCGTCACCCAGTTCCTCTGTGATCCACGAAGAAGAAGGCCTGGCCTTTGATTTGGTTCAAGTTTAGCCACGCCCTTGTTATGCACAATCATGCAGCAGCATCACACTGGTCAGCACTCTGCTCCTCTATCCGAGAGGTCCTAGGTTCGATACCAGGTTCTCCCATTTTCCTTTTCCCCTTGCTTCTCTGTTTTACATCGAGTGCACACACCCACAGCCACTTGGGCCCGATCCCACCTCTGGGCCGCTGCACTCTAGTGCTTCAGGCCCGTGCATATTTTTTACCAGTCTGTGTATTTTAGAATTTTTCCAATGCATTCGTATTTACAGAAAATGCCCCTGTTTTGAATATTTAATAACTAAATATGCATGCATCCAAATTAAACAAACTATATATGTAAAATGCTTAGAATTTTATCTAGTTGCACGATATGCTGTTTTCATCCATGTTTAAAATGTTGTTTGATTAAATTTGCTCAAATGCCATGCTAAATTGTTGTATTTCATAACTAAATAACCGTAGCTCGGATTTAAATGTTCTTTATATGTAAATGGGCTAGAAAAATGCATAGATTAACTTGTTGCACTTTATCTTGCTGTTTAACAACATTAAAATTGTGTATAGGGCAGAACAGTACCAAATTCGAATATTACTTGTGGGGATTTTCCAGAATTGTTGTTTGTTGTTCCGAACTCATTTAAACTTGCCTAAATAGTTAGTTTACTTATGATTCACCTCTTGCCATGTTTAACAACATTTAATATTGTTGGGTAGCCTAAACAAGATCGAAGTAAATAAATGTTGTGAAGTTTCGCCAATATGCAACTCGTTGCATATTGAGCTCCACTTAACTTGTAGTATTGCTTGTTGCACTTTGCCATGCCATGCCATGCTATTTAAACCGGACATGCATTTTACCTGAATTGTGCATCCTGCCATGATTATGCTTGTGTGTTTACCTTGTTGTTTGCTTCTTTCCGGTTGTGCTTCTTCTCGATAGTTCCTGTTTCATTGCGATCGTGAGGATCCGTTCGTCTTCATCCGTTCGTCTTCTTCATGGGCTCGTTCTTCTTCCTTGCGGGATTTCAGGCAAGATGACCGTCGCCTTGGATCTCATTACTATCATTGCTATGGTAGTTGCTTTGTTATATTGCTTTGTCGCCCTACCTATCTCTTGTTGATCAAGCTTCCCAAACTGCCATGTCAGCCTCTAACCTTTTCACCCTTCCTAGCAAACCATTGCTTGGCTATGTTACCGCTTTGCTCAGCCCCTCTTATAGCGTTGCTAGTTGCAGGTGAAGTTGAAGATTGCTCCATGATGGACAGGATTATGTTGGGATATCACAATATCTCTTATTTAATTAATGCATCTATATACTTGGTAAAGGGTGGAAGGCTCGGCCTTATGCCTAGTGTTTTGTTCCACTCTTGCCACCCTAGTTTCCATCATACCGGTATTATGTTCCCGGATTTTGCGTTCCTTACGTGGTTGGGTGATTTATGGGACCCCTTGACAGTTCGCTTTGAATAAAACTCCTCCAGCAAGGCCCAACCTTGGTTTGACCTTTTGCGTCACCACCACCTACTTTTCCCTTGGGAGTCTCTCTCTCGAGTGTCATCTTTATTCAGCCCCCCAGGCCAATGCTTCTCTAAGTGTTGGTCCGAACTAGAGCCACTTGCAGCGCCACCTCGGGGAAACTTGAGGTCTGGTTTTAGTTGTACGTAGTGTTCATCCGGTGTTGCCCTGAGAACGAGATATGTGCAGCTCCTATCGGGATGTCCGCGCATCGGGCGGTCTTGCTGGACTTGTTTTATCATTGTCGAAATGTCTTGTAAACCGGGATTCCGAGACTGATGAGGTCTTCCTGGGAGAAGGAATATCCTTCGTTGATCGCGAGAGCTTATCATGGCCTAAGTTGGGACACCCCTGCAGGGTTATAAACTTTCGAGAGCCTTGCCCGTGGTTATGTGGCAGATGGGAATTTGTTAATGTCCGGTTGTAGATAACTCGACACCAGATTCGAATTAAAACGCATCAACCGCGTGTGTAGCCGTGATGGTCTCTTTTCGGCGGAGTTCGGGAAGTGAACATGGTTTTGGGTTATGTTTGACGTAAGTAGGAGTTCAGGATCACCTCTTGATCATTGCTAGCTTCACGACCGTTCCGTTTGCCCTCTTCTCGCTCTTATTTGTGTATGTTAGCCACCATATATGCTTAGTCGCTGCTGCAACCTTACCACTTTACCCATTCCTTTCCCATTAAGCTTTGCTAGTCTTGATACGCATGGTAATGGGATTGCTGAGTCCTCGTGGCTCACCGATTACTACAACAACAGTTGCAGGTACAAGTTATGCGATGATCATGGCACAAGAGCGATGTTTGCTTGTTTTGGAGTTCTTCTTCTGCTTCTTCTTCGATCAGGGGATAGGTTCCAGGTCAGCAGCCTGGGCTAGCAGGGTGGATGTCGTTTCAGCTTCTGTTTGTGTTTCATCCGTAGTCGGATGTTGATCTTATGTATGTTGTATTGATGTATTCGTGTGTCATTGTATGCCTTATGTATGTATCCCCATCTATTATGTAATGTTGATGTAATGATATCCACCTTGCAAAAGCGTCTTCAAGATGCGCTTCTATCCTTGGTGGGACCTTCGAGTTCCTTTAGGATAGGGTCGCATCTTGGGCGTGACAAGTTGGTATCAGAGCCTCGACCGACCATAGGAGCCCCTTGATTGATCGTGTAGTTTGGCCGTTGTTGAGTCTAGAAGAAAACAGATTTTGGAGTCTAGTTATATCGGAGAGTAGGAATTCTTTTTACTCCTCAGCCCCTTCGTCGTTCTGGTGAGGAATCTTGACGTAGGTGGTTTGAATTACTCCTCTTCCCATTCAAATTTTTATTTAGGTTCACGCAGTTGTTTTTCCGATCGTTGGTTCTCAGCTCTTTTCATTTGGTGCATTTCTCGTCAAGTTGACTCGACCCTCTTCATCTTTGCAAGTTCAATCCTCAGTTTGCTCTCAACGAAGTTGTTTCTCTAATCCTCAGTGGTTTTCTTTTTCCCACCCGCCCACCCCTTTTTCTTCTCGGAGCCGGACTCCGTAATCAAGTATCCATCCTACTCATGTGAAGTCTTTGTTTTCTTTCCTCAATGATTTCAACCGGTGTTTTCTCTTCAAGATATTCGTCGGTTCGCCCTTCCAAGTTGCCTTTGTTTTTCCGCCCTCCCACCCTTTTTCTTCCCGGAGTTTGAGTCTCTTTCGACCATCAATTTCATTCGTGCGGAGTATCTTCAGTCTTTCCTCAATTGTCTCAACCGGTGAAGTCTCATCTAGTTCATCATTGTTCGTCGCATTTTCTTTCCGGTGGATCCAAGTCAAGTTTTCGGTGTTGATCGTATTCTTTTCCTTGGCCGAAGTGTTTTCCTCTTGCTCGTTCCTCCTCTTGACATTCTATTATCCCGGAGTGTTAAAGACATCTCAGAAGATTCATGTTTGCATTCTATTATTTTGAGGTTGTCACCTCATTCAAATCTTTCAATCGTTCCGGTGCATCATCTCTCTCTCCAACGATCCTTTTCCAACGGTGTTTCTTTTCAGTGGGCCCTAACCCACAAGTCTTTTCCCAGGATCTTACCTAACTCTTCTGATTTTTCCGGAGTTATTCTCAAATCCTTTTCGAAGTTTGACGTAAGAATGGATTTCATCAGTCAGATGTTTTGCCAAGATCGATTTCAAATTATTTTCATTATTGCCTCAACCTCTTCGCTTTTCGTTTCCCCGGAGTGTCTCAACAAATTTTGGTGTTGTTTCTCGTCATCATTCTCATCTTTTGAAGACCGAAGAAGAAGTTTTCTTAAATCTTGTCCATTCTCCCAAAGATTCACGGTGCTACCTTGATGTTATCCTATCTAATTGTTTCCAGTCGTGCAAATTCTTTTCATCCACCCGGAGCATTTCAGGAGCTGCTGTCTCTCTCAATTATCCGGAGGTCATCTTTCCGGAATATTTGTTCGTTCTAAGTTTTCAAATTTTTTCTCCAATTATTCTATATCTGTGCCTCTTCTTTCATCTCCATATTCTTCCGGTGCTTCATGCTTTAATCAGTTCGAGACCTCTTCATTTCGTGGTATCAAATTCTCTCAAGTATCTTCGTGTTTTTTTTTCTAATTACTCCCGGTGATTCATTCCTTTTCGTCATTCAAGTTTGAATTCTCACGTGGTTCATTGAAGATTCCTTTTCCGTTCTCATCATATCAATTCACTTTTTCCTTCCAATCCTACCGGTGGCTCAAGAAGACCTTCCCAAATCTAGCGCTTTATCTCCCCTTAATCTTTTCCCAATGGGAATAAGTGCTATGCAAATCCATTGCTTTCGCATCAATTTAATTGGTGGAGGATAAGCATAACGTAATTCTTGTTCTTCTTTCATCAAATTGGTTAATTCCTTCCTTCGGAGATTGTTCATGTTGAATAATTTCTCGGTTCTAAGTTGTTCATCTTTTCTTTTTTCCGGAGTCCTAAGCTTCTCACTTGTCTCGTCGTGAAGCTCCATCCGAATCATCGCAATGCTTTAATCTTATTTCTTTTCATCCTTCAATTTATCTCGCTATCCTTTTGTTACTGGAGTTCTTCACGGTGGTTCATTAAGGATTTAATCCATTCTTCAAGAGTTCATCAAGATTTTGTTGGTGGAGTCAACTATTTTTTTTCTTCTCGCATCTTGAAGTGCAAATAATTCTCTGTTTTCTTCTGAAGTGGAGTCTTGCATTTCTTCCTTCTTCTCAGCTATTCAAACATCGGTTGTGGTATAATTTCACCTCAAGTTTTGAGTTGTTTTTGATAAGTCCACAACAAGCTTATGCTTTCGTTGTTGATTTTCTCAACAACTCCATTCAATCCTTCCTTCTAAGTTCTTTTCATTCAATTCTTTCAATTATCCAGGCGCATTGCATTGTTCATCTTGTCAAGTGCCATCTCATTGGGTGAAGTTCATGTTCTACTCTTTCCATGTTTAGCCGGAGTGCTGCCTAAATCCTTTCGTTCTTATTCCTGTTCTATCTTCTTCTAACCGGACTGGCTTCAGAGTCTATCTTATGACGAGCTTTCGATTCTCGTCATGATCGCCGTTCCTATTTTCTACCCGAGTGCTCTCAACTTCCTTCATCTTCTCTCTTGCGCTCTTGTTTATCTTATCCTCTTTCTCTTCCGTCTCATTCCTAAGATCTCGGGACGAGATCTTCTGTTAGTGGAGGAGAGTTGTAACGCCCCGAGACCGATGCTCCAGATGCCTTCTATTTATTTTAGTTGTTGCCGTGTGTTTATTATGTTTGTTGCATTATCATAATTGTTTTGCATCCTTCATTCCTCTATGTTGATGCCATGACCATGATGAGTGCCATTGCCATATTTTGCTTCTTGCATCCTGTTCATATTTTATTATATTGTATTGCGCCATCTTTGCTTGTTTGCCATGTTCATCTCACCTTGTTATATGCTACATGACATGGATGTGCCTCTTGTCATTTTTTATTGCATTATATCATGATCATCATGTGTGTTGCATTCTTTATGTTGATGTGTTGGTTATGAGCTCTCCATCTTCCCCTCTTCCTCCTATGGTTGTTTGTCTCATCATCTTTTCTCCAAGGCCCTTCTCCAAGTGCAAACCATTTCACTTCTTCCTTCTTTCAAATTCCCCTTTATTGCAAGTGACCTTTTCCCCTCCTCCATAAATGTTCATTCTTTCCCTATTAATCTTAAACCATGCCTAAACCCTCTCTATCAGATTACATCCATTTTGGAGTTGTTTTGGTTGGGTTCAAAAATGGCTCAAGTTTGAATTTAATTCAAACTTGGATTATTTTTCTACCTCTAAAAATGCCCAACTCAATTATCAAATACGACATAATTCATGGACTCTAGGGGTATATTCATTTCTTCCTCTTACCTCTCGTTTTCCTCTGTGCTTTTGCTCTTTTATTCTGGTTGAAGAAATAAAAGAAGGCGTAAGCGAGGAGTAGCAAACAACCCAAAGACCTGCAGACCAGCTCACCTCCCACGCAGCCCACAGCACAACTCTGCTCACGGCCACCTGCCCCATTATGCGTCGCCGTCTGTTCCAGAGAGGCGCTTCCAAGGCCAAGGCCGTGAGCTTCACGGACACCAAGGTCGCACCGTCTTCTCCCCTCCTTTTAAGCCAGCAGCCACGCCCTAGGGTTTTCCCCTTCTCCCTCTCGATTTCCTCGCCGCCGCCACCCAAGAGGGCAGCTCCTCCCCGCTCCATCTCCTCCCTGCAGCCACCATGGCCGGCCCAAGCAAGAGCTCATCACCAGAGTAGGAGCATAGCCGGCCTCCCCTTCGTCGACCCCGAGCACCGCAGCGCCTCCCCGAGTCCGTTCTGACGCCGATCCGAGCACGAGGACGCCTTCCCCGACGTCCTCTTCATCCTCTACTTCGTCTTATTCACGGACAACAAGTCCACCGGAGTTCCTCGCCTCCTCTTCGTTGATATTCTGCGTCCCCGGACGCATCCTCATGTCAAAGGTATACTAGGTATACCCAACTCCAACCCTGCTCTTTTCCATCGTGATTCGATCGCTGGAGTCGTCGCTAGATCCATGCCATCTTTGTGTCCTTGGTGCTCCGATGAGTTCTGAATTTTGTTGCGTAGTTGCAGTAGTCGCTGTGGTTCCTCGCGCTTCGCCCCGCTCTGGATCCTCTCTCGCAAACACCGCCTCGTCGTGCCACTCCCTGCTCGACCCTCTCTGTTCGCGCTCGCACACGCAAGACCGAAGCGCTGCACGCGCAGCCGCCGCGGAACACCACCCCCGCGGCTTCGGTCGTCGTCTTCTCCATGTCCGAGACGGCTCTGCTCGTGCTCGACACCCTTTTATCATGCAGCTGCGACCCACGCTCCCGCAGCTGCTCCGCTTGCACACCCTCAGGGACTTGTCCAGCCCCTGCCTAGCCGCTGCTCAGCCGCCCTCGCCGTCGTCGCGTTTGCTCGTCGGCAACCATGGCCGAAGCGAGGCTCAGCCTTGCGCCAGCCCCGCCTTGCGCATCCACGCCCGCACCCTTGCATGCTCGCACACACGCATCACAACCCCTCGCCCTATATGCTCCATCCAGGGAGCAGCAGCTCCGTGCAGCTCCATGACATGGCCGGCCCTTGCTTCCCGAAAGCGGTGGAAGGCAAGTCCAGTGAGGTGGCTCTGCCTCCTCTGCTTCTTTGCACGCACGCGCGTCCTCTGCACATGTGCGCCCCATAGCTGCTACACTCACCTATTTCCGCACCCCCGCCTTCAGCCTGTGGTCGCGACGGTCGCGGTCTTGCTCGCCGGCGTCGTCACCCAGTTCATCTATGATCCACGAAGAAGAAGGCCTGGCCTTTGATTTGGTTCAAGTTTAGCCACGCCCTTGTTATGCACAATCATGCAGCAGCATCACACTGGTCAGCGCTCTTCTCCTCTATCCGAGAGGTCCTAGGTTCGATACCAGGTTCTCCCGTTTTCCTTTTCCCCTTGCTTCTCTGTTTTACATCGAGCGCACACACCCACAGCCACTTGGGCCCGATCCCACCTCTGGGCCGCTGCACTCTAGTGCTTCTGGCCCGTGCATATTTTTTTACCAGTCTGTGTATTTTAGCATTTTTCCAATGCATTCTTATTTACAGAAAATTCCCTTGTTTTGAATTGTTAATAACTAAATATGCATGCATCCAAATTAAACAAACTATATATGTAAAATGCTTAGAATTTTATCTAGTTTCACAATATGCTGTTTTCATCCATGTTCAAAATGTTTAAAATGTTGTTTGATTAAAAATTTGCTCAAATGCCATGCTAAATTGTTTTATTTCATTACTAAATAACCGTAGCTCAGATATAAATGTTCTTTATATGTAAATGGGCTAGAAAAATGCATAGATTAACTTGCTGCACTTTATCTTGCTGTTTAACAACATTAAAATTGTGTATAGGGCAGAACAGTACCAAATTCGAATATTACTTGTGGGGATTTTCCGGAATTGTTGTTTGTTGTTCTGACCTCATTTAAACTTGCCTAAATAGTTAGTTTAATTATGCTTCACCTCTTGCCATGTATAACAACATTTAATATTGTTGGGTAGCCTAAACAAGATCGAACTAAATAAATGTTGTGATGTTTCGCCAATATGCAACTTGTTGCATATTGAGCTCCACTTAACTTGTAGTATTGCTTGTTGCACTTTGCCATGCCATGCCATGCTATTTAAACCGGACATGCATCATACTTGAATTGTGCATCCTGCCATGATTATGCTTGTGTGTTTACCTTGTTGTTTGCTTCTTTCCGGTTGTGCTTCTTCTTGATAGTTCCTGTTTCATTGCGATCGTGAGGATCCGTTCGTCTTCATTCGTTTGTCTTCTTCATGGACTCGTTCTTCTTCCTTGCGGGATTTCAGGCAAATTGACCGTCGCCTTGGATCTCATTACTATCATTGCTATGCTAGTTGCTTTGTTCTATTGCTTTGTCGCGCTACCTATCTCTTGTTGATCAAGCCTCCCAAACTGCCATGTCAGCCTCTAACCTTTTCACCCTTCCTAGCAAACCGTTGCTTGGCTATGTTACCACTTTGCTCAGCCCCTCTTATAGCGTTGCTAGTTGCAGGTGAAGTTGAATATTGCTCCATGATGGACATGATTATGTTGGGATATCACAATATCTCTTATTTAATTAATGCATCTATATACTTGGTAAAGGGTGGAAGGCTCGGCCTTATGCCTAGTGTTTTGTTCCACTCTTGCCGCCCTAGTTTCCGTCATACCGGTATTATGTTCCCGGATTTTGCGTTCCATACGCGGTTGGGTGATTTATGGGACCCCCTTAATAGTTCAATTTGAATAAAACTCCTCCAGCAAGGCCCAACCTTGGTTTGACCATTTGCGTCACCACCACCTACTTTTCCCTTGGGAGTCGCTCTCTCGAGGGTCATCTTTATTCAGCCCCCCGGGCCAATGCTTCTCTAAGTGTTGGTCTGAACTAGAGCCACTTGCAGCGCCACCTCGGGGAAACTTGAGGTCTGGTTTTAGTTGTATGTAGTGTTCATCCGGTGTTTCCCTGAGAACGAGATATGTGCAGCTCCTATCAGGATGTCGGCGCATCGGGCGGTCTTGCTGGACTTGTTTCACCATTGTCAAAATGTCTTGTAAACTGGGATTCCCAGACTAATCGGGTCTTCCTGGGAGAAGGAATATCCTTCGTTGATCGCGAGAGCTTATCATGGGCTAAGTTGGGACACCCCTGCAGGGTTATAAACTTTCGAGAGCCGTGCCCGTGGTTATGTGGCAGATGGGAATTTGTTAATGTCCGGTTGTAGGTAACTCGACACCAGATTCGAATTAAAACGCATCAACCGCGTGTGTAGCCATGATGGTCTCTTTTCGGCGGAGTTCGGGAAGTGAACATGGTTTTGGGTTGTGTTTGACGTAAGTAGGAGTTCAGGATCACCTCTTGATCATTGCTAGCTTCACGACCGTTCCGTTTGCCCTCTTCTCGCTCTTATTTGCGTATGTTAGCCACCATATATGCTTAGTCGCTGCTGCAACCTCACCACTTTACGCATTCCTTTCCCATTAAGCTTTGCTAGTCTTGATACCCATGGTAATGGGATTGCTGAGTCCTCGTGGCTCACCAATTACTACAACAACAGTTGCAGGTACAGGTTATGCGATGATCATGGCGCAAGAGCGATGTTTGCTTGTTTTGGAGTTCTTCTTCTGCTTCTTCTTCGATCAGGGGATAGGTTCCAGGTCGGCAGCCTGGGCTAGCAGGGTGGATGTTGTTTGAGCTTCTGTTTGTGTTTCATCCATAGTCGGATGTTGATCTTATGTATGTTGTATTGATGTATTCGTGTGGCATCGTATGCCTTATGTATGTATCTCCATCTATTATGTAATGTTGATGTAATGATATCCACCTTGCAAAAGCGTCTTCAAGATGCGCTTCTATCCTTGGTGGGACTTCGAGTTCCTTTAGGATAGGGTCGCATCTTGGGCGTGACAAGTTGGTATCAGAGCCACGACCGACCATAGGAGCCCCTTGATTGATCGTGTAGTTTGGCCGTTGTTGAGTCTAGAAGAAAACAGATTTCGGAGTCTAGTTATATCGGAGAGTAGGAATTCTTTTTACTCCTCAGCCCCTTCGTCGTTCTGGTGAGGAATCTTGACGTAGGTGGTTTGAATTACTCCTCTTCCCATTCAAATTTTTATTTAGGTTCACACAGTTGTTTTTCCGATCATTGGTTCTCAACTCTTTTCATCCGGTGCATTTCTCGTCAAGTTGACTCGACCCTCTTCATCTTTGCAAGTTCAATCCTCAGTTTGCTCTCAACGAAGTTGTTTCTCTAATCCTCAGTGGTTTTCTTTTTCCCACCCGCCCACCCCTTTTTCTTCTCGGAGCCGGACTCCGTAATCGAGTATCCATCCTACTCGTGTGAAGTCTTTGCTTTCTTTCCTCAATGACTTCAACCGGTGTTTTCTCTTCAAGATATTCGTCGGTTCGCCCTTCCAAGTTGCCTTTGTTTTTCCGCCCTCCCACCCTTTTTCTTCCCGGAGTTTGAGTCTCTTTCGACCATCAATTTCATTCGGCGGAGTATCTTCAGTCTTTTCTCAATTGTCTCAACCGGTGAAGTCTCATCTAGTTCATCATTGTTCGTCGCATTTTCTTTCCGATGGATCCAAGTCAAATTTTCGGTGTTGATCGTATTCTTTTCCTTGAACGAAGTGTTTTCCTCTTGCTCGTTCCTCCTCTCGACATTCTATTATCCCGGAGTGTTAAAGACATCTCAGAAGATTCATGTTTGCATTATATTATTTCGAGGTTGTCACCTCATTCAAATATTTCAATTGTTCCGGTGCATCATCTCTCTCTCCAACGATCCTTTTCCAATGGTGTTTCTTTTCAGTGGGCCCTAACCCATAGGTCTTTTCCCAGGATCTTACCTGACTCTTCTGATTTTCCCGGAGTTATTCTCAAATCCTTTTCGAAGTTTGACGTAAGAATGGATTTCATCAGTCAGATGTTTTGCCAAGATCGATTCCAAATTATTTTCATTATTGCCTCAACCTCTTCGCTTTTCGTTTCCCCGGAGTGTCTCAACAAATTTTGGTGTTGTTTCTCGTCATCATTCTCATCTTTTGAAGACCGAAGAAGAATTTTTCGTAAATCTTGTCCATTCTCCCAAAGATTCACGGTGCTATCTCGATGTTATCCTATCTAATTGTTTCCAGTCGTGCAAATTCTTTTCATCCACCCGGAGCATTTCAGGAGCTGCTGTCTCTCTCGATTATCCGAAGGTCATCTTTCCGAAATATTTCTTCGTTCTAAGTTTTCAAATTTGTTCTCCAATTATTCTATATCTGTGCCTCTTCTTTCATCTCCATATTCTTCCGGTGCTTCATGCTTTAATCAGTTCGAGACCTCTTCATTTCGTGGTATCAAATTCTCTCAAGTATCTTCATGTTTTTTTTCTAATTCTTCCCGGTGATTCATTCCTTTTCGTCATTCAAGTTTGAATTCTCACGTGGTTCGTTGAAGATTCCTTTTCCGTTCTCATCATATTAATTCACTCGTTCCTTCCAATCCTACCGGTGGCTCATGAAGACCTTCCCAAATCTAGCGCTTTATCTCCCCTTAATCTTTTCGCAATGGGAATAAGTGTTATGCAAATCCATTGCTTTCGCATCAATTTAATTGGTGGAGGATAAGCATAACGTAATTCTTGTTCTTCTTTCATCAAACTGATTAATTCCTTCCTTCGGAGATTTTTCATGTTGAATAATTTGTCGGTTCTAAGTTGTTCGTCTTTTCTTTTTTCCGGAGTCCTAAGCTTCTCGCTTGTCTCGTCGTGAAGCTCCATCCGAATCATCGCAATGCTTTAATGTTATTTCTTTTCATCCTTCAATTTTATCTCGTCATCCTTTTGTTACTAGAGTTCTTCACGGTGGTTCATTAAGGATTTAATCCATTCTTCAAGAGTTCATCAAGATTTTGTTGGTGGAGTCAACTATTCTTCTTCTTCTCGCATCTCGAAGTGCAAATAATTCTCCGTTTTCTTCTGAAGTGGAGTCTTGCATTTCTTCCTTCTTCTCAGCTATTCAAACATCGGTTGTGGTATAATTTCACCTCAAGTTTTGAGTTGTTTTTGATAAGTACACAACAAGCTTATGCTTTTGTTGTTGATTTTCTCAACAACTCCATTCAATCCTTCCTTCTAAGTTCTTTTCATTCAATTCTTTCAATTATCCAGATGCATTGCATTGTTCATCTTGTCAAGTGCCATCTCATTGGGTGAAGTTCATGTTCTACTCTTTCCATGTTTAGCCGGAGTGCTGCCTAAATTCTTTCGTTCTTATTCCTGTTCTATCTTCTTCTAACCAGACTGGCTTCAGAGTCTATCTTATGACGAGCTTTTGATTCTCGTCATGATCGCCGTTCCTATTTTCTACCCGAGTGCTCTCAACTTCCTTCATCTTCTCTCTTGCGCTCTTGTTTATCTTATCCTCTTTCTCTTCCGTCTCGTTCCTAAGATCTCGGGACGAGATCTTCTGTTAGTGGAGGAGAGTTGTAACGCCCCGAGACCGATGCTCCAGATGCCTTCTATTTATTTTAGTTGTTGCCGTGTGTTTATTATGCTTGTTGCATTATCATAATTGTTTTGCATCCTTCATTCCTCTATGTTGATGCCATGACCATGATGAGTGCCATTGCCATATTTTGCTTCTTGCATCCTGTTTATATTTTATTATATTGTATTGCGCCATCTTTGTTTGTTTGCCATGTTCATCTCACCTTGTTATATGCTTCATGATATGGATGTGCCTCTTGTCATTTTTCTATTGCATTATATCATGATCATCATGTGTGTTGCATTCTTTATGTTGATGTGTTGGTTATGTGCTCTCCATCTTCCCCTCTTCCTCCTATGGTTGTTTGTCTCTTCATCTTTTCTCCAAGGCCCTTCTTCAAGTGCAAACCATTTCACTTCTTCCTTCTTCCAAATTCCCCTTTATTATAAGTGACCTTTTCCCCCCCTCCATAAATGTTCATTCTTTCCCTATTAATCTTAAACCATGCCTAAACCCTCTCTATCAGATTTCATCCATTTTGGAGTTGTTTTGGTTGGGTTAAAAAATGGCTCAAGTTTGAATTTAATTCGAACTTGGATTATTTTTCTACCTCTAAAAATGCCCAACTCAATTTTATCAAATACGACATAATTCATGGACTCCAGGGGTATATTCATTTCTTCCTCTTACCTCTCGTTTTCCTCTATGCTTTTGCTCTTTTATTCTGTTGAAGAAATAAAAGAAGGCGTATGAGAGGAGTAGCAAAGAACCAAAGCAGCCACAGCCCAGCTCACCTCCCACGCAGCCCACCTGCCCAACTCATTCTCACGGCCACCTGCCCTGCTAGGTCGCCAGACTGTTCGAGACAGAAGGCCAAGGCCAAGCCAGTGAGCTTCACGGACGCCAAGGTCGCGCTGCCTTCTCCCCCTCCTTTAAGCCAGCAGCCACGCCCTAGGGGTTTCCCCTTCTCCCTCTCGATTTCCTCGCCGCCGCCACCCAGGAGGGCAGCTCCTCCCTGCTCCATCTCCTCCCTGCAGCCACCATGGCCAGCCCAAGCAAGAGCTCATCACCGGATTAGGAGCAAAGCCGGCCTCCCCTTCGTCGACCCCGAGCACCGCAACGCCTCCCCGAGTCCGTTCTGACGTTGATCTGAGCACGAGGACGCCTTCCCCGACGTCCTCTTCATCCTCTACTTCGTCTTCTTCACGGACAGCAAGTCCACCGGAGTTCCTCACCTCCTCTCCGTTGATATTCTGACGCATCCTCATGTCAAAGGTATACTAGGTATACCCAACTCCAACCCTGCTCTTTTCCATCGTGATACGATCGCTGGAGTCGTCGCTAGATCCATGCCATCTTCATGTTCTTGGTGCTCCGATGAGTTCTGAATTTTGTTGCGTAGTTGCAGTAGTCACCGTGGTTCCTCGCGCTTCGCCCCGCTCTGGATCCTCTCTCGCAAACGCCGCCTCGTCGTGCCACTCCCTGCTCGACCCTCTCTGTTCGCGCTCACACACGCAAGACCGAACTGCTGCACGCGCAGCCGCCGCGGAACACCACCCCCGCGGCTTCGGTCGTTGTCTTCTCCATGTCCGAGACGGGCTCCTGCTCGTGCCTGGACACCCGCACACATGCAGTCTGAACCCACGCTCCCGCAGCTGCTCCGCTTACACACCCTCAGGGACTTGTCCAGCCCCTGCCTAGCCGCTGTTCAGCCGCCCTCGCCGTCATCGCGTTTTCTCATCCGCAACCATGGCCGAAGCGAGGCTCAGCCTTGCGCCAGCCCCGCCTTGCGGATCCACGCCCACACCCTCGCGTGCTCGCACACATGCATCACAATGTGGGGACCCCGACTCATAAGTCGTGATCACCGAATGCACGTGCACAGTGATCCCAGAGATCAATGCTCACTGAACACACAGAAGCTGAATAACAAGAGTCTTACATCCATACATACCGTATTACACAAGTAGGACCATTATGGTCGAGTCTTGAGTATAGCATCACAGCGGAAATCTTCGTCAATAACTTGGACCCATGCCATCTGCCTTAACCCTATAGGCATTCTGACTGGGAAGCGTCCTAGCTCGGTGTGTTCGTCACCGAAGAGTTCTTCATCACATCCTGTTCTTTCATGCCTGGTCAATAAAATAACCAGTGGCAAGCCAATGAGTACTTTGAATGTACTCGCAAGCAACCCATGTTTTGGTACAAGGTACAACAATGCATGACATAGGTAAATTTTGCATAAAGCTAGTTTTGAGTGCAATGACATGTTCAACATCCTATAAAGCATGCATCCAGAGAATTCAAGTAACCATGAGATCTGGTCACAGATATCAACATAAATAGAGTGGGCACCAACCCATTTATCATAAACAGAGTGGGCACCAACCCATCTCAGTCGTGTCAAGTCCTTTGACTTGACCCAAGTCATTTCCATCACCACACACACCGGGTTTGTAAACAAGTGGACGTAGCCCAAGAGCGGTTACCCAACTGTCCTTGACCGTGGACACGGCTATTCGAATAGTTTTACACTCTGCAGAGGTTGCACACTTTACCCACTAGATCCGGGGAACTTCCGTGTCATCCACGACCATGATACCTCAAGTACCGGGTAAGCACCGATCACTACCTTTCCTAGACGACACTAACATGGAGTCCACTGATTGGTAGTAACCCCGTACAAACATTTCACATCATAAAGTTGTGGAGCCTCGCTCCCATATTCATCACATACCACAAGCACGGGTACCAACGGTGTGTCCGGTGCCACTGTGAAAACATCATGGCTGCCCTACCGGCACGACCCGCCCCAAGAGAGAGCACCAACTCTCCCCGTCACTAGTAATGCGGCTCCAAGCTAGTATCGGTCTAGGTACTCAATAATGCCCTTTCCCATATAAGGGTAGAGTGGTCGCGCATGTAAGGTTGGAATAACGGTCGCAACTCCGACCAATCCGCTTTTGAAAACAACACACACTTTCCTTGGCACACCACTTCGTCATCAAGTGGTCACCCATCTCATCATCTCCCTCGCATAAGTGGCACCCGACGGGTTTTCAAAAGACTTTTGAAATCACTTTGCCTCCTTCACCATGCATAAACCCATCCCTTTTGCGTAGCATCTACATTTGCATCCTATCTACTCCCACCGGCATAACCCTCATAAGAAGGTAGGGCCATGCACAATGCAAGTATCAACGAGGAATGTAACCGAGGCAACCAACCACGTGGTTCACCATCTCATCATGATTCCGATGCAACAAGTATAACGAACTATATGGCATGTATAAGAAGGTTTCATAAACATGGTCAAAGGGCTGCTTGCTGTTGTAACAAAGTCTTCGAGGTCTTCAAATATCCCTGGTCCAACTCCGAGCATTCCGGTCTACTTTGTCAACTATCGTCGAAAGCAAGCATAATAAGCAACACAACAAGGCAGGAAATAAAAGTGCTCTAAAAATATGAGTTGGACTTTTACGGATACCTCTGCCATATGAGGGATGACCAAAGTGGTTTCATTAGGATTTGATCAATGGACATCTCTGAACATTTCAAAATGATGGAATCAAGGGGTTTATGGATTTGTAAGAAGTGTACAGAAATATATTTTTGAAAAATGAGCCAAGGCACCCATTTGACAAAGCATGATTTTAGAAGCATCTAGGAATTGGTTTCACTGGATTTGGAGTTCCAATGAATTTCCTATGAATTTGCAAAGCTGATAAATATGAGGAAATGGCCCAATAATTTATGTGGTACAGAAAATATCAAGAAAAATGTTCATAAACTAGGCTATGAGCTTAGATTCATCTAGGAATTGGAATCATGACATTTGGATCAATATTGAGCTCTCTGTGATTTTCTAAAGTTTATCACAGAAATAGGAAAAATAGGATGTGATAATTATTTGTGAAGAAAAAGTATCTGGAAAAAGGTCCATGTTGCACCAACAGGTAGATCATCATTTATGGAGTCTATAGAAATTTGAATCATCAAATTTGGACTTAGAATAAATAATCTGTGGATTTTACAAGTCGCATGTAAAGGAAAAAAGGAAAAGGGGTTTTACCCAGATGGGCTGGATCTGGCGGCGGCGGCGCCAAGACCGGCGAGGCTTAGCGGCAGCGCCATCGGGCCGCCCAGGGCTCGGCCAAGACGCGCCAGGGCTACGCCGAAGGCGGCTTATGGGATGCGCCAGGGGAGGCGGATCCGACTGAAGCCGCCCACTTAACGACGGGCCCGCCCATCGGGCACGACAAGCGGGGCCCGCTTGTCGTTCGTCCTCAACCTCCTGCGCGGGCGCGACGGGAGAGAGGAGGCGCCTGACGGCGATCGTCGGCGTTCATGTATGCCTCCGGCGACGCCCGCCCACCGGCGTGCTCGTGAGGCTACGCCGCATCCTCCTAGGTGCTTTACGCCCGCCGAGGAGGGCCGTAGTGCCGGCGGCTTGGATGGTCGCGGAGGGGCCGTCGGCCATCTTTGGCCGTGAGCGCACGGCGCACCCGGGGATGAATGGAGAGGGTATAGGGCCTTGCAGTGGTTGATTGAGGGCGCTGGTGCACCGAGGGGGAGAGGAGGGACTCGGGGCAGCCCGAATTTAGGCGGAGCCCGACGGCGGAGCTCCGGCCATTGCGGTGGATAGAGGGCACGAGGAGGGGTGTGGGTTGGTTCAGGGAATTCACGGGAGTGGGAGAGGGCGAAAGGGATCCAGAGGAAGGCCTGGGACGGCTTTATATAGCGGAGGCTTCGGCCCACCGTGGCTCATGCACCGGCGAGCTCGTGCTCGTCGCTACGGGCCTCGGGATGGTGATGCACCGTGTCTAGGGCCTTCCTGGATTCGGTCCAGAGGTAGGGAAGAGAAGAGAGAGAGCAGGGGGGGCCATTGGAGCGCTCGGGCGCCCGGTGCACGTGCGAGAGGAGGCAGTAGAAGGAAGAGAGAGGAGGGGGCCAGCTCGGTGTCGTGTTGCGGACATCGAGGAGCATCGACTGGCGCGAGGGGGAGGCTCGAGGTGGTCGGGAGTGCCGTGTCAACGGTCGGGAGCACGCTGACGTGCTCCAGAGCGCGCAAATGGCCGGCACCCGCGGCTTTTCCTCGCGTCCTCACGCGCCCACTTGTGTCTAGTGGCTGCTCAGGGGAGTAAACAATGTGGGAAAGGCATTGGATGCCCTGGGGCTTGCCAGGAGTGAGAGAGAGGCACTGTTCAAAAAAGCTTCCGATTCAACGATTAATCTTCCGATTTATCGCTAATCGGGGGTGACCGATAAGATTATGCCTTATCTTCACCATTTATCTTTTGGACCGATTTATCGCTGTCGCAAGCTATTTATCAAGAATATACCGATAAATCGGACCTATTCATAGCACTATGTTTGCAAAAACTATGTTCATTTATGTTTTGTGGACCTTGATACGCAATATGTACCGTTGTGCTATTTTGTTTGTCATCATACGAGGATTCAAAGGCTAAGAATCAAGGTGACACTTAAGTCTAATATTGTTTTGGTGTTAAATATAGTGTATTTTAATGGTGGGAACCTGAGATTTGCAAAAAAATATCCGATTAATAGTCGACCGGTAAAATCGATTAATCGGCCAATTTCCGATTAATCTCTAATCCCTAGCTGACCGAGACGATAACGATAAGCGATATCCTCAACATTGGAGAGAGGTGAGAGAATGGGAGGAAAGCTGCTGTCCAGAGGGGGGAAAGTGAGGGTTTCACCTCCAAATAATTGAGCTGTGGATTAGCAATTGCTACTGGACGTGCAAGGGGACTAGGAGGGGTTGTGGTAACAAGTTGAGCTCATGGAGAATAGTGGAAGTGGCCAAAATAGGCATTTTAATTATCTGCCAGAAGGTGTTTGATGGTGGTTTGGGCAAGTAGATGATTTGCATCTGCCATGAGACCCCATAGGGTGAAATGACACACATAATTAGGGCCATCCACCAATTTGGAGATCATTTGAAGAAAGTTGACAATGCAACTTTGGTAAACCCTAGAAATTAGCAGAAATGAACTTGTGTAGATTTAGTTGAGCAAATCACTTCTCCTTGATGCACCACTTGGTGTGGTGGCCTCATTTGGTCATGTGATCTTGCTCACAAAAGTTGGGGTCAATGAGAGAAAGTTGGTAATGCAAAGTTGTTCAAATTTGATTCTGGTCAGAGAGGGTTTTGGGGCACTTTCATCAAGATATCCCTTTCTCCAACCTATTCCATTTGGTCTAGGTGCATAATTAGATCATTGGAGGATGTGCACCAAGTTTGAGAACATTTGGACATGTTTGCCAATGTAAAGTTGCTCAAACTTCAAAATAGACAGAAATGGTTTTGAGGGGATTTGATGATGTTATCTTGTTCTCCAAGTCATGAGACTTGGCAAGATCATCTAATATGTCATATGTGACATGATAGAATTTTCCTGGAATTTTTGGAGAATATTTCCTTTGTAAATATTTCAAAAGCTTGAAATATCCATAAAGGGTTTTTGAGGGATTTGACCAATATTTTGAACATGACCATGTGGTGAAACTCTTATATATGGACAATATATGTCCTATGAGTTTCCCAAAATTTTGTCAAATATTTTTAAAGCAAATAAAATAATTTTTCCCTATTAAAGACCATTTCTGGCTTTAAGAGAAAGCTTTTAAATAAAATACTAAAATAACTTTTAAAATTATATCTTTGTGGTTTCTGGGTATCCTTTATCTAATAGGAGTCAAATATATTTTTGGAAAGATTTTTACTGCCCTTAATCAAGTACTTGCAGTGCAAACCTCAATTCAGGGGTTTTTGGAAAACTAATTTTAGAAAATACTTTCTGGCCAAATTATTTTGTAAGAAAATTCCATATTGCTCTATACACATGGCATGATCATTGGGAAAAGATTTTGGATCAAGGAGATGAAGTATAGAAGTTGGAGGATTTATTTGATTTTTAAAGCACTTGCAAACAGCAGTCAAACATTCAATCAAAGCAAGGACAAAACACTCAAAAGTTTTTGTCAAACCACATTTTAGCATGATTATTGACTTAAGTGTTGTGCCATGAAAATCAGGGTGTGACACACAACCCATCACCCTGTATGCTCCATCCAGGGAGCAGCAGCTCCGTGCAGCTCCATGACATGGCCGGCCCTTGCTTCCTGAGCACGTCGGAAGGCAAGTCCGGTGAGGTGGCTCTGCCTCCTCTGCTTCTTTGCACGCACGCTGCCCCTCTCGCACATGTGCGCCTATAGCTACTACACTCACCAATTTCTGCACCCCGCCTTGACTGTGGAGTCGCGACGGTCGCCGCCTTGCTCACGGCTGTTGCCACCCGATTCTCGGTGATCCACGAAGAAGAAGGCCCGCCTTTGATTTGGTTCAAGTTCAGCCACGCCTTGTTATGCATTAATCATGCAGCAGAAGATCACACCGGTCGCTGCTCGCTCCTCTATCCGAGAGGTCCCGGTTCGATACTGTGTTCTCCTGCTTTCCTTTTCCCTTGCTTCTCTGTTTTACATCGAGCGCACACACCCACACCCACTTGGGCCCGATCCCACCTCTGGGCCGCTGCACTCTAGTGCTTCTGGCCCGTGCATATGTTTTTACCAGTCTGTGTATTTTAGCATTTTTCCAATGCATTCTTATTTACAGAAAATGCCCCTGTTTTGAATTGTTAATAACTAAATATGCATGCATCCAAATTAAACAAACTATATATGTAAAATGCTTAAAATTTTATCTAGTTTCTCAATATGCCGTTTTCATCCATGTTCAAAATGTTTAAAATGTTGTTTGAGTAAATTTGCTCAAATGCCATGCTAAATTGTTTTATTTCATAACTAAATAACCGTAGCTCGGATTTAAATGTTCTTTATCTGTAAATGGGCTAGAAAAATGCATAGATTAACTTGCTGCACTTTATCTTGCTGTTTAACAACATTAAAATTGTGTATAGGGTGGATCAGTACCAAATTCGAATATTACTTGTGGGGATTTTCCGGAATTGTTGTTTGTTGTTCTGACCTCATTTAAACTTGCCTAAATAGTTAGTTTACTTATGCTTCACCTCTTGTCATGTTTAACAACATTTAATATTGTTGGCTAGCCTAAAAAAGATCGAACTAAATAAATGTTGTGAAGTTTCGCCAATATGCAACTCGTTGCATATTGAGCTCCACTTAACTTGTAGTATTGCTTGTTGCACTTTGCCATGCCATGCCATGCTATTTAAACCGGACATGCATCATACTTGAATTGTGCATCCTGCCATGATTATGCTTGTGTGTTTACCTTGTTGTTTGCTTCTTTCCGGTTGTGCTTCTTCTCGATAGTTCCTATTTCATTGCGATTGCGAGGATCCGTTCATCTTCATCCGTTCATCTTCTTCATGGACTCGTTCTTCTTCCTTGCGGGATTTCAGGCAAGATGACCGTTGCCTTGGATCTCATTACTATCATTGCTATGCTAGTTGCTTTGTTCTATTGCTTTGTCGCGCTACCTATCTCTTGTTGATCAAGCCTCCCAAACTGCCATGTCAGCCTCTAACCTTTTCACCCTTCCTAGCAAACCGTTGCTTGGCTATGTTAACGCTTTGCTCAGCCCCTCTTATAGCGTTGCTAGTTGTAGGTGAAGTTGAAGATTGCTCCATGATGGACAGGATTATGTTGGGATATCACAATATCTCTTATTTAATTAATGCATCTATATACTTGGTAAATGGTGGAAGGCTCGGCCTTATGCCTAGTGTTTTGTTCCGCTCTTGCCGCCCTAGTTTCCGTCATACCGGTATTATGTTCCCGGATTTTGCGTTCCTTACGCGGTTGGGTGATTTATGGGACCCCCTTGATAGTTCGCTTTGAATAAAACTCCTCCAGCAAGGCCCAACCTTGGTTTGACCATTTGCCTCACCACCACCTACTTTTCCCTTGGGAGTCGCTCTCTCGAGGGTCATCTTTATTCAGCCCCCGGCCAATGCTTCTAAGTGTTGGTCCTAACTAGAGCCACTTGCAGCGCCACCTCGGGGAAACTTGAGGTCTGGTTTTAGTTGTACATAGTGTTCATCCGGTGTTGCCCTGAGAACGAGATATGTGCAGCTCCTATCGGGATGTCGGCGCATCGGGTGGTCTGCAGGACTTGTTTTACCATTATTGAAATGTCTTGTAAACCGGGATTCCGAGACTGATCGGGCCTTCCTGGGAGAAGGAATATCCTTCGTTGATCGCGAGAGCTTATCATGGGCTAAGTTGGGACACCCCTGCAGGGTTATAAACTTTCGAGAGCCGTGCCCACGGTTATGTGGCAAATGGGAATTTGTTAATGTCTGGTTGTAGATAACTCGACACTAGATTCGAATTAAAACGCATCAACCGCGTGTGTAGCCGTGATGGTCTCTTTTCGGCGGAGTTTGGGAAGTGAACACGGTTTTGGGTTATGTTTGACGTAAGTAGGAGTTCAGGATCACCTCTTGATCATTGCTAGCTTCACGACCGTTCCGTTTGCCCTCTTCTCGCTCTTATTTGCGTATGTTAGCCACCATATATGCTTAGTCGCTGGTGCAACCTCACCACTTTACCCCTTCCTTTCCCATTAAGCTTTGCTAGTCTTGATACCCATGGTAATGGGATTGCTGAGTCCTCGTGGCTCAAAGATTACTACAACAACAGTTGTAGGTACAGGTTATGCGATGATCATGGCGCAAGAGCGATGTTTGCTTGTTTTGGAGTTCTTCTTCCGCTTCTTCTTCGATCGGGGATAGGTTCCGTGTCGGCAGCCCGGCTAGCGGTGGTGGATGTCGCTTGAGCTTGTTTGTGTTTCATCCGTAGTGGGATGTTGATCTTATGTATGTTGTATTGATGTATTTGTGTGGCATTGTATGCCTTATGTATGTATCCCCATCTATTATGTAATGTTGATGTAATGATATCCACCTTGCAAAAGCTTCTTCAAGATGCGCTTCTATCCTTGGTGGGACGTTCGAGTTCCTTTAGGATAGGGTTGCATCTTGGGCGTGACAACTACACTTGCTCTTTGTTCGCTTATTTCTTCTTCTCTTTCTCTCTTTTTTTAACTTCTGCTTCCTTGTTGTCTTTTGTTCTTCTCCCCCGCAGGCCACCAAGCCGAAGAGCCAGAAATGTTGGAGGTGGCGGTTGACATAGGAAAGGCTGCCGTGGAGGAGGCCATGGATATTGCTGCCGCGGAGGGACATGATCTCACTGTTGGGGATGCATAGGGTTCCCTAGGAGTGATGGAGCTTTCACTGGAGGCCCCGGCAGAGGGAGTGGCTGTAGAGCTGAAGATCCCTCTTCAGACCATGGGCCCACTCCCTTCTGCTGGGCCCGTCGCTGATATCCCACCTTCCTCCCCGAGCACGCTGGCCATGGTGCTATCGCCGCCCGGAGCTGGAGCCCTCGGCCTGTCCCTGACGATGGATGCTGAGCATGGTGAGGAGCTTCAACGTATCCTTGCTCCGCTTTTTCAGGGAGCCGGGTAGGCTGATGATTCAGTCACCGTCGCCATGGACTTGTCCTTCATGGAGTCCATGGCGGCGGGCGTAAAGGAGATGCAGGCCCAGCACAACCAGAAGTGGCTGGCACTCAAGGAACGATGCGAATCCATCGATAGGATGGGTCAGAAGCTGAAGGATAAGGGCGTGGAGCTGCATGAGTGGCACGACAAGCAATTCAAGGTGCTCTTGAGGCAGCAAGAGAGCTCCAGGTGACGCTGGAGGATGTCATGGCTCGCGAGGCATGCCTGGCAGACCGCAAGGCTTCCCTGGATGCCAGAGAGCGAGAGATCTCCCTCCGGGAGGAGAAGCTTGAAGCCCCCCTTCGTGCCAAGGATGATGAACTGGAGGCTCTTGTTTGCTAGCGCACCAAGGATCTGGAGGACAAGCATGAAGCGGCTCTGAATGTTGTTGCCACTGACTCTGCTGCCTAATTGAAGAAGCTCACTGATGATCTGGCTGCCGCGTCCACCGCCAAGACTGATCTCGACCAACAAGTGTCTAAGTTGGTTGAAGATCTTGCCGGGAACGCCAAGGAGTTGCAAGCTCTCAAGGAGGAAGCATGGAAGGCGGAGATCCTCTTGACCAATGTGCAATCGCAGTTCTCTTCCAAGACCCAGGGCCTTGAAGCTGCTAATGGCAACATCGCAGACTTGAAGATGAGGATCAGCTCACTAGAGCACTCGGCGGAGTTGCTCGAATCCTGCCAACAGTTGCTGTCTAGGGATTTGAACAACGCCAAGCATCTCCGGCTGGATGCTGAGGATAGGCTGAAGAACTAGGTCGACCTGAGCAACCTCTGGATCAAAAGCCTAATCGACATAGCTGAGCGTCTTGGTGCTCAGGCTACGGAGATGGGCATGGACGACCCAGTTTTCTCGCTCAGCCAGCATGAGGTCCCAAGCGCCAAGTTGGGAGTCTTCTTCAATGAGCTGATCGAGAAGCTGAGAGCGCACGAAGCAGGGGGGCCCAGCACTTCACGACCGAGTCCTAAAAGCTGGCCCGCAACGCCCTCTTCATTGTTTTGATCAATATCGCCTGCAGCCACCCAGATCTCGACCTTGATGACGGATTCAAGAAGCCACCAGCAGGTGCCAATGTTGAAGCCGCCAAGGAGAAAGCCGCATCATGGGCCGACAGGGTTCTCGAAGTTTAAATTGCTCCACTTGGTCGCCAAGTCAAGTATCGGGCCGCCATTGCTTTAGCGTTGCCCTGTAATGAGACATGATGTACATTTTATGTTTAGTTATTCTATTCCTAATGTTTATGCGAAACTGTTATTCCTAGCTGTATCTTAAATGCGTGTTAATCCCTTTGAGCCTTGTATGTTTGCATTCATATGATCGGCTCCGATGCATGCTTTAGATGCCTGCCGATATCATATTGCCGCGATTGTCGTAAGGGGCCAGCCCTTATCAGTCATCTTGGCGTGGATGCGTCCCGACAGGTTTTTCCCAGGTGTTTCTTGGTGCAGCCTCTCGTCCTACAAGCATGGCTATGGACAGGACGATGGAGCAACCAAAGAAGCTAACCAAGGTTCCAACGCATGAGGATTTTCACAATAAGAATGCTCACTATGGTTAAGGGATAAACGACTCCAAAGAATTCTAACGCATCAATCAAGAAGCAATAATCGTAGACTTAGCTTTCGTTCTGAGCTTCTCTCCCATCTTTCGGGCCGCGCGCGCCCGCGGCGTCTGGCGGGGCGGGAGCCAATCAGGTGGTTCCTCCATTCCTGGCAGGGACTGATATGCATTTCATGCGGCCGACAGGCATTGGGGCATAGTGTCAGGCTTCTCTGGTTCCCCTCCCCTATTCCCCTTCCCTTTTTGGGTTAGTCCAGCAGCCGCCGACGCGTGGATCGTGCCGATGCAGGCAGCCTTGCCGGAACAAACTTTCTAGGGCGTCCACCGATGGACTTGCTACGTCTTGAGCTTGCGTTGGTTTTCCTTGAAGAGGAAAGGGTGATGCAGCAATAGTAGCATAAGTATTTCCCTCAGTTTTTGAGAACCAAGGTATCAATCCAGTAGGAGGCTCCTCAAAAGTCCGACACACCTACACAAACAAACAAAGAACTCGCAACCAATGCAATAAAGGGGTTGTCAATCCCTTCATGGCCACTTGCGAAAGTGAGATCTAATAGAGATAGTATGATAAGATAAATATATTTTTGGTATTTTATAATATAGATGCAAATAGTAAAGATGCAAATAAAAGTAGATTGGAAGCAAATATGATAAGAGATAGACCTCGGGGCCATATGTTTCACTAGAGGCTTCTCTCAAGATAGCATAAGTATTACGGTGGGTGAACAAAGTACTGTCGAGCAATTGATAGAAAAGCGAATAATTATGAATTATCTAGGCTTGATCATGTATATAGGCATCACGTTCGCAACAAGTAGACCGACTCCTGCCTGCATCTACTACTATTACTCCACACATCGACCGACTCCTGCCTGCATCTAGAGTATTAAGTGCGTAAAGAACAGAGTAACGATTAAGCAAGATGACATGATGTAGAGGGATAAACTCATGCAATATGATATAAACCCCATCTTTTTATCCTCGATGGCAACAATACAATACGTGCCTTGCAACCCTTTCTGTCACTTGGTAAGGACACCGTAAGATTGAACCCAAAGCTAAGCACTTCTCCCATGGCAAGAAAGATCAATCTAGTAGGCCAAACCAAACTGATAATTCGAAGAGACTTGCAAAGATAACTCAATCATACATAAAAGAATCCAGAGGAGATTCAAATATTTCTCATAGATAAACTTGATCATAAACTCACAATTCATCGGATCTCGACAAACACACCGCAAAAAGAGTTTACATCAAATAGATCTCCATAAGAGAGGGGGAGAGCATTGTATTGAGATCCAAAAAGAGAGAAGAAGCCATCTAGCTAATAACTATGGACCCGAAGGTCTGTGGCAAACTACTCACAACTCATCGGAGGGGCTATGGTGTTGATGTAGAAGCCCTCCGTGGTCGATTCCTCCCGGTGAGCGCCGCCAAGGCTCAAGATGGGATCTCATGGATCTGTATGTTATGGCGGTGGAAATTGTGTTTTGTTGGCTCTCTGGATGTTTTCAGGGTATGTAGGCTTATATAGGAGGAAGAAGTATGTCGGTGGCCGCCCGAGGGGCCCACGAGACAGGGGGCGCGCCCTGTAGGGGTGGGCGCGCCCTACCCTCTCATGGCTGCCTCGGCTGCTTCTTGAGTTACACTCCAAGTCCTCTAGGTCATGTTCGTTCCAAAAATCACGCTCCTGAAGGTTTCATTCCATTTGGACTCCGTTTGATATTCCTTTTCTTCGAAATACTGAAATAGGCAAAAAAAAACAGCATTACGGGCTGGGCCTCCGGTTAGTAGGTTAGTCCCAAAAATGATATAAATGTGTAAATAAAGCCCATAAACACAAAAGGGGTAATATAATAGCATGGAACAATCAAAAATTATAAATACGTTGAAGACATATCAGGACTCATACCAGCGCTTCGCTCAGGATTTCCCAAAGTAGGAGAAATACTGGACCGTGCATCGCGCGGTAGTCATCGACATCGACGACATCGGGGCTAAAGTGATTCGACTGCTGACGAAGGGAAGGGATGGGGAGGAAGGAGCCCACGCCCGTACGCTTCATCCCCTTTCCTCGAATGACGTCCAAATGGTGGGTACACCATGCGGGCCGCCGGGACGGGTCTCTTGCCTCCAGCGGATATCCTCACTCCAGCCATGGCTATGATGAGGTGCTGAGATCAACAATGTAGTGCGGGGATGGCCCCGCTTCGCTTCCGTGTCCTCGCAGGCGCCATGGTCAATGGCGTCACCAAAAACGTGGATGGTGATGAAGACGACACACTGCTCACGTCTTCAGGTTCGAACAAGCAAGCCCCCTACCTGGCGCGCCAAAGATGTCACGGGAAACCACATCCACCTATGGGGCTAGGGCGGCCCCTTGCTAGTTCGGCAGGGGGAGTCATGTTGCACAAAGAGCAAACCAACGTGGGGGCAGTGCGACAAAGATCACATGGGCAGTTTTACCCAGGTTCGGGCCGCCACGAGGCGTAAAACCCTACTCTTGCTTTGGTGGATTGATGGTGGAAACGTGGTGGTGGTGCATAGTACACTTGCCCGGCAAGGGTTGCCTCAGGGCAGCAGCGACTACGCGCGTATGGGGTGCGAGTGGTCTAACTTTCCCAACCTCTCGAACTGTTGCCATGGGCCTCCTTTTATAGGCTAAGGTCACCACAGTGGCAAATTAGTCATTAGACACTGATAAGAGAGGAAATAGTGCTATCATACCTAACTCTGCAGGCTGACAGTGCACATTTAATGCGCCGCTTAACGTCAGGTCGTTGGTTGCCTGGCAAGGCTGGTCGGGCTATCTTGCCAGCTCCATGCCTGACACATCATAGGACGGGTGTCATCTGTGGGTTTTCTTGGTAGAGAATGGCTGCCATGTGGTGAACGGCTGCCACTGAATCACACTGCGGTTTGACACCACACTGATCGATGACGTGGGTCGTGGTGGAGTAGTTGGTGAGGTGATCAGGCCTCTGCGAGTCTCGGCAGGCCCTGCTGGGATACCTTGGTCATCTTCTCCTGGGGGTGACATCGCCCCTTGCCGGGCTCAGTTGCCCGGCAAGGGAGGCTTCTTTCTTGATGATATCTTGTTTCTCGGACTTGGCCTTGGTCCTTTCGGATCTGCTTGTTGATGCTTCAAATCTCTTAGTTTCTTGCCCTTCTTGGTTTGATCTTGGCTTGTCCATGCATGAGTCATGCAAAAACATATACCCCTGTATATTTTCCCCGACACCTTGATGCACCGCTGGGTGAAAGGCCTGTTGTAGGAGCAGAAGCTGATGTTATGAACGTCTGGCAAGCTCGATCCGATGACTACTCGTTAGTTTAGTGTGGCATGCTCTACGGCTTAGAATCGGGACTTCAAAGACATTTTGAACGTCATGGACCATATGAGATGTTCCAGGAGTTGAAGTTAATATTTCAAGCAAATGCCTGAGTTGAGACATATGAAGTCTCCAACAAGTTCTATAGCTGCGAGATGGAGGAGAACAGTTCTGTTAGTGAGCACATACTCAGAATGTCTGGGTACCATAGTCACTTGACTCATCTGGGAGTTAATTTTCCACATAATTGTGTCATTGATAAAGTTCTTCAATCACTGCCACTAAGCTACAAAGGCTTTGTCATGAACTACAATATGCAAGGTATGGAAAAGACTATTCGCAATGCTAAAGGCTGCAGAGGTAGAAATCAAGAAGGAGCATCAAGTGTTGATGTTAATAAGACCACTAGTTTCAAGAAGAAGGGCAAGGGAAAGAAGGGGAACTTCAAGAAGAATGGCAAGCAAGTTGTCACTCCCGGGAAGAAACCCGAAGTTGGACCCAAGCTTGACACTGAGTGCTTCTACTGCAAAGGGACTGGTCACTGGAAGCGGAACTGCCCCAAGTATTTGGTGGATAAGAAGGATGGCAAAGTGAACAAAGGTATATTTGATATACATGTTATTGATGTGTACCTTAGTAATTCTCGTAGTAGTGCATGGGTATTTGATACTGGTTTGGTTGATCATATTTGTAACTCAAAACAGGGACTACAGATTAAATGAATATTTGCTAAAAATGAGGTGACGATGCGCGTCGTGAATGGTTCCAAGGTCTATGTGATCGCCGTCGACACACTACCTCTACATCTACCTTCGGGATTAGTTTTAGACCTAAATAATTGTTATTTGGTGCCAGCATTGAGCATGAACATTATATATGGATCTTGTTTAGTGCGAGACGGTTATTCATTTAAATCAGAGAATAATGGTTGTTCTATTTATATGAGTAATATCTTTTATGGTCATGCAACCTTGAAGAGTGGTCTATTTCTGTTGAATCTCGATTGTGGTGATACACATATTCATAATATTGATGCCAAAAGATGCAAAGTTGATAATGATAGTGTAACTTATTTGTGGCACTGCTGTTTAGGTCATATCGGTGTAAAGCGCATGAAGAAACTCCATGCAGATGGACTTTTGGGATCACTTGATTATGAATCATTTGATACTTGTGAACCGTGTCTTATGGGCAAGATGACAAAAACTCCATTCTCCTGAACAATGGAATGAGCTAATGACTTACGGGAAATAATACATACCGATGTATGCGGTCCGATGAGTGTTGAGGTTCAAAGAATTTCAGAGTGAAGTGGAGAATCATCGTAACAAGAAAATAAAGTTTCTATGATCTTATCGTGTAGGTGAATATTTGAGTTACGAGTTTGGCCTTCATTTAAAACAATGTGGAATAGTTTCACAGCTCACGCCACCTGGAACACTACAACATAATGGTGTGTCCGAACATCATAACCGCACTTTTTTAGATATGGTGCGATCTATGATGTCGCTTACCGATTTACCACTACTGTTTTGGGGTTATGCATTAGAGACAGCTGCATTCACATTAACAGGGTACCGTCAAAATTTGTTGAGACGATATCGTATGAACTATGGTTTGGCAACAAACCTAAGCCGTCGTTTCTTAAAGTTTGGGGATGCGATGCTTATGTCAAAAGGCTTCAGCGTGATAAGCTTGAACCCAAATCAGAGAAGTGTGTCTTCATAGGATACCCTAAGGAAACAATTGGGTACACTTTCTACCACAGATGCGAAGGAAAGACCTTTGTTGCCAAGAATGGAACCTTTCTAGAGAAGGAGTTTCTCTCAAAAAAACTGAGTGGGAGGAAAGTGGAACTTGATGAGGTAATTGTACCTTATCTCAATTTGGAAAGTAGCTCATTCGAGAAATCCATTCCCGTGATGCCTACACCAACTGGAGAGCAAGCTAATGATAATGATCATGAAACTTCAGATCAAATTGCTACAGAACCTCCTAGGTCAACCAGAGCATGATCCCACCAGAGTGGTACAACAATCCTATTCTAGAAGTCATTATACTTGACCATGATGAACCTACAAACTATGAAGAAGCTATGATGAGCCCAGATTCCGATAAATGGCTTGAGGCCATGAAATCTGAGATAGGATCCATGTATGAGAACAAAGTGTGGAGTTTGGTGGATTTCCCGATGATCGGCGACCCATAGAGTATAAATGGACCTTCAAGAAGAAGACTGACGCTGATGGTAATGGTACTACCTATAAAGCTCGACTTGTCGCAAAAGGTTTTTGACAAGTTCAAGGAGTTGACTACGGTGAGACTTTCTCACCCGTAGCGATGCTTAAGTCTGTCCGAATCATGTTAGCAATTGCCGCATATTTTGATTATGAAATCTGGCAAATGGATGTGAAAACTGCATTCCTTAATGGATTTCTTAAAGAAGAGTTGTATATGATGCAACCAGAAGGTTTTGTCGATCCTAAAGGTGCTATCAAAGTGTGCAAGCTCTAGCGATCCATTTATGGACTGGTGCAAGCATCTCGGAGTTGGAATATACGCTTTGATGAGGTGATCAAAGCATATGGTTTTACACAGACTTTTGGAGAAGTCTGTATTTACAAGAAAGTGAGTGGGAGCTCTATAGCATTTCTAATATTATATGTGGATGATATATTGTTGATTGGAAATGATGTAGAATATCTGGATAACATAAAAGGATACTTGAATAAAAGTTTTTCAATGAAAGACCTCGGTGAAGCTGCTTATATATTGGGCATCAAGATCTATAGAGATAGATCAAGACGCTTGATAGGACTTTCACGAAGCACATACCTTGATAAAGGTTTGAAGAAGTTCAAAATGGACCACTCAAAGAAAGGGTTCTTGCCTGTGTTACAAGGTGTGAAGTTGAGTCAGACTCAATGCCGGACCACTGCAGAATATAGAGAGAAAATGAAAGTCATTCCCTATGCCTCAGCCATAGGTTCAATCATGCATGCTATGCTGTGTACCAGACCCAATGTGTGCCTTGCTATAAGTTTAGCACGAAGGTACCAAAGTAATCCAGAGTGGATAACTGGACAGTGGTCAAGAACATCCTGAAGTACCTGAAAAGGACTAGGGGTATGTTTCTCCTTTATGGAGGTGACAAAGAGCTTGTCGTAAGTGGTTACGTCGATGCTAGCTTTGACACTGATCCGGATGACTCTAAGTCACAAACCGGATACATATTTTTATTGAATGGTGGAGCTGTCAGTTGGTGCAGTTCCAAGCAGAGTGTTGTGGTGGGATCTACGTGTGAAGCAGAGTACATAGCTGCTTCGGAAGCAGCAAATGAAGGAGTCTGGATGAAGGAGTTCATATCCTATCTAGGTGTAATACCTAGTGCATCTGGTCCAATGAAAATCTTTTGTGACATTATTGGAGCAATTGCCTTGGCGAAGGAATCCAAATTACAAAAGAAGACCAAACACATCAAGAGATGCTTCAACTCCATCCGAGATTTGGTCAAGGAGGAAGACATAGAAATTTGCAAAATACATACGGATCTGAATGTGGGAAAGCATAGCATAATCCTACCCGGCGATCCTCTCCTCGTTGCCCTGTGGGAAAGCGATCACAGGGTTTTCTCTAGAACTTGTCTGGATGTGTTTTATTAAGTATCTGGTTCTAGTTGTCATAAGATCGAGGTACAACTCCGGGTCGTCCTTTTACCGAGGGACACGTCAATTTGAATAGATAAACTTCCCTGCATGGGTGCACCACATTTCCCAACATGCTCGATCCCTCTGGCCGGACACACTTTCCTGGGTCATGCCCGATCTCGGAAGATCAACGCTGAAGGAAATATGCCCTAGAGGCAATAATAAAGTTGTTATTTTATATTTACTTACTTCATGATAAATGTTTATTATTCATGCTAGAATTGTATTAACCGGAAACTTGATACATGTGTGACTACATTGACAAAACACTGTGTCCCTAGTATGCCTCTATTAGACTAGCTCATTGATCAAACATGGTTAAGTTTCCTAACCATGGACCTGTGTTGTCATTTGATGAACGAGATCACATCAGTAGGAGAATGACGTGATGGACAAGACCCATTCGTTAGCTTAGCATAATGATCGTGCAGTTTTATTGCTACTGCTTTCTTCATGTCAAATACATATTCCTCCGACTATGAGATTATGCAACTCCCGGACACCGGAGGAATGCCTTGTGTGCTATCAAACGTCACAACATAACTGGGTGATTATAAAGATGCTCTACAGGTATCTTCAAAGGTGTTTGTTGGTTGGCATAGATCGAGATTAGGATTTGTCACTTCGAGTATCGGAGAGGTATCTCTAGGCCCTCTCGGTAATGCACATCATATGAGGCCTTGCAAGCAATGTGACTATTGAGTTAGTTGCGGGATGATGCATTACGGAACGAGTAAAGAGAGCTACCGGTAACGAGACTGAACTAGGTATGAAGATACCGACGATCGAATCTCGGGCAAGTAACATACTGATGACAAAGGGAATAACTTATGTTGACATAGCAGTTCGACCGATAAAGATCTTCGTGGAATATGTGGGAACCAATATGAGAATCTAGGTTCCGCTATAGGTTATTGACCGGAGAGGTGTCTCGATCACGTCTACATAGTTCTCGAACCCGTAGAGTCCGCACGCTTAATGTTCGATGACCATATGTATTAGTTGGTGCCCGGAGGTTGTCCAGAGTCTCGGATGAGATCACAGACATGACAAGGAGTCTCGAAATGGTCGAGAGGTAAAGATTGATGTATTGGAAGGTAGTATTCGGACACCGGAAGGGTTCTGGAATGTATCAGGTACATATCGGAGTACCGGAGGGGTTACCAGAACCCCCCGGGGAAAGATATGGGCCATACGGACCATAGGAGGGAGGCACACAACCCACAAAGGGGTGGCGCGCCCCCACTAGGGAGGAGTCCGACTGGACAAGGGAGGGGCGGCGCCTCTTTCCTTCCCTTCTCCTCTCCTTCCCCTTTCCCTCCTAGAAAAGGAAAGGGGGGCGATCAGATTAGGACCCCAAGTAGGACTCCTCCTACTTGGGGCCACACCTAGGGCCGGCCTCCTCTCTCTCCCTCCTTTATATATTGGGGGGGGGCCTAGAACACACATCAATTGTTCCAAGCCGTGTGCGTTGCCCCCTCCACAATTTACGCCTCCGGTCATATTCTCGCGGTGCTTAGGCGAAGCCCTAGGCGGATCACATCACCATCACCGTCACCATGCCATTGTGCTGACGGAACTCATCTACTTCCTCGACTCTCTGCTGGATAAATAGCTTGAGGGACATCATCGCGCTGAACGTGTGCAAAAATCGGAGGTGCCGTACGTTTGATACTCGATCGGTCAGAATGAGAAGATGTTTGACTACATCAACCGCGTTAAGCAAACGCTTCCACTTTCTGTCTACGAGGGTATGTGGACACACTCTCCCCCTCTCATTGCTATGCATCTCCTAGATAGATCTTGCATGAGCGTAAGAATTTTTTTGAAATTGCATGCTACGTTTCCCAACAAGCACATCACAACCCTACCTAGGCACAACAGAGAGGTCAACACGCCGGTCTAAATCCTAAGCGTGCAAGGGTCTAAACCCATCGCCATCAGACACCAAGCACGCTATGCAGCGGGTGAGCGCGACCTAGCAACCTCCATTACAAAGGAACTTGCATTATGCGATCCAACCCGGCGTGCGCCGCTCAGTCGCTGACGTCAAGAAGGCTTCGGTTGATACCATGACGTCGAGTGCCCAAAACTGTTCCTGCGTTGTTGGTTAGTGCGTATAGGCCAGTGGCCAGGTTCAGATCAAATACCATGATCTCGTTAAGCGTGTTATTTTGAAGTAAACGCGGACACTGACCAGGGTCCAGGCCCACCTGTCTCCTAGGTGGTCACAACCTTCCCTATCGCTGCGTCTCAAAGTAATACTCGGGAGCCATCAGGAACGCAGGTCCACCACTACCTGGATGGAACCACCTGTCCTTTCAACCCCCATATCCGAATCACTTGCGGGTACTCTACGAGCCGCCCCGACTTTAGTCACCACCTGTATAGTATGTATGTATGTATGTATGTATGTATGTATGTATGTATGTATGTATGTATGTATGTATGTATGTATGTACCCGTGATCACCTCCTGAGTGATCACGACCCGATAGTATAGCATGGCAGACGGACAAGAATGTAGGACCGCTGATGATAAACTAGCATCCTATACTAAGCATTTATGATTGCAGGTAAAGGTAACAATAGTAGTATCAAAGACAGACTATGCAGTAGAATAGGATTAACCGAGAGTAGTAACATGCTACACTACTCTAATGCAAGCGGTAGAGAGAAGGAATAGGCGATATCAGGTGATCAGGGGGGCTTACCTGGTTGCTCTGGCAAGAAGGAGGGGTCGTCAACATCGTAGTCAGTCGGGGCAGCAGCGGCGTCAGTCTCGTAGTCTACCAGAGAGAAGACGGGGAAGAAACAATAAATATAATGCAAACATAAGCATGATGATGCATGATATGACAATCAGCAGTGCTAGGTGTGACCTAACGCCGTATTAGGTGATACTAGCGAAGGGGGAAACATCCGGTAAAGTATTCCCGGTGTTTCGCATTTTCAGACAGATGTACCGGAGGTGGATTGTTGCACGTTCACTATGCTAGGGACGTGTGGCGGACAAACAGACTACGTATTCGGATTCGTCTCGTCGTTCTGAGCAACTTTCATGTATAAAGTTTTTTCATCCGAGTTGCGGATTATTTTATATTAATTTTCAGAGTTTTAAGTATTGTTTGAAATTAATAATATTTCGAAAATAGATCAGAAATGGTAAGTGTACCCAAAAGTACACCGAGCCCGCGGCTGTGTGGGGCTGACAGAGGGCCCAGTCAATTGCCCAGTCAGCACTTGGCTAGTCAAAGGCCCCTATGGGACCCGTCTGTCATTGACCGAACAGTTAAATGATTTTAATTAATCTAATTAAATTGTGGGATTGAGCTGTCGGTGTCTATTAACTTAATTAAATCTAGTTATTAGTTAATTAATTAATATTGGGGGTGGGGCCGCCAGTCATTAGGCCATCTCTAAGTAACAACAACAAAAAAAAGAATAGGGGCTAATCCCCATTTGTTAGCTCAACTGTGCCAGCGTTCGTCCAGAGGATGGCGAGGCCATGGCCAACAGCATCCGGCTGGAGCAGAGCGTGGGGCGGGAGAGCGGGGCGCGGCCCGATGCCAGTGCAAGGCGCACGAGAGGAATGCCTGCGCGCGCGAGGGAGTGGGGGAACGGCGGGCGCGGGAGGAACCGGGCGGCTGCGGACTGCAGCAGTCGCCGAAGCAACAGCGGGCGGAGGCAGGGCTCCGGCATGCGCAGCAGCCGGTGGCGGGCGCGACCGCGAGTGCGACGGGGGGAGTGGCGCGGGAGGGCTGCGAGGGCGCGGGGAGCTGGAGGGGAGGCAGCACGGGCGAGCGGGCGAAGGGCGACGCAGGCGGTGGCGGGACCAAGGCAACGGCGGGGCTTTGTGGGTGCGGGCGGCGCACGACGGGGTGAGCGGAGGTGAGCGGGATCCGCAGCGGCCTGCGACAGAAGTGGCGGTGCGGGCATATGCGAGCGGCGGCAGGAGTGGTAGGCCGCAGTAGTAGCAGTAGTTTGCAGAAGTAGAGGCGAGTGAGCGCAAAGCAACAGAAGCAGCATGCAGGGCGACCCCAGGCATACGCGCACACACGAGGGTGCCTGCCCCGGACGGTCAGAGGTGCAGGGAGCACGCCTGGTGTGGCTACGGCGGGGTCTTGCCATGGCGAACTCAGGTGGGGGCGGGTCTACGACACCGATTCAAAGGTGAGAAACGGGGGGATCAGGAGGAGGGCCTCACAGTGGAACTCGTGGGCGCGTCGGGGAAGCCGGAGACGATCGGGATGGTGCGAATCAACGACAAGAAGGCGGCGGCCCGACGAAGAAGACGAAGATGATGTTGGTCACACAGCTCCCCGGCTTGATGTGACGCCTAGAACAGATGATGTCGACCCTGGTAGACCTCGTGGACGTACTCCCGAGTGACGGAGACAACGTTTTGGCCGTGGCAACGACGGTGATGAGCGCGGTCACCGCGCGAGTTCTCGTGTTTGAGATCCAGCAGAAGGGGATGGGGGAGACGGGGGATTGAGGGGGAGATATATGTGGGCGGTCTAGGGTTTCGGGGTGGCCGCAGGGTCCGCTTGTAGGGGGCTGGGGGGCTGATGGTCTCCATGCCTCCAGGTGCGGCCATGGATGGCTGCCATGCCTCCCCTGCCTCCTACAGCGTGGTTGAAGGAGAGGGGAGGTGGGCAAGGCCGCCTCTTTGCTAGATGGGCCATAGTGCCCAGTAGTTTAGGTTCCCCCAACTTCTTCTATTTTGTTTTATCTTTTCTGTTTTCCAAATTAGCTACTGTTTTCTAAATAGCTAGTGATCAAATGAATTTTGTTAGTTATGGAACTTTGCACAAAACGGGGATGCAATACTCTGGGTTGCACAAAAAGTTTAAAGCGCATTTGCAATTGTTTGACTTTTGGTTTGAATTTAAAAGTGTTGATAGGTGCTGCTGGGCCACTTTTAAATACTTCAGGGGCATTCTAACAACTCAAATAATGTTAGTTTCTACATGAATATTATATAATGATTATTTGCCACCATACAAACATTTTTGTTTGATAGTGTGCAGAAATAAATTTTTACTTGCATTTTGAATTTGATTTTGACTTGGATTTGGTCAAGAGACAATTAAGCTTGGCAACTCACCATGACATGGGACCATTAGAGAGGAGATCACTGTAGTATGACACTAGGCTGTTACAAATCTCCTCCACTACAAGAAATCTCGTCCTGAGATTTAAGAGGGGGAGTAAGGATTTGGGTACGAAATTCTAATGAATTTTCTCGGCCTTAGTTGCTCTTCTCAAAAAGGTCGACCCATTACATTGATGTCTTCAATTCGATGAATCAAGGCATGATGATGAAGTCGTCATTCTTTGTCACATCCCTAGTTCTGGTATGCTCAAGGCTAGCTAGTCATGTGTGCATCATGTTTAAATTCCATTTAAATTTGAAATGGGGATTTGTGAAACCCTCAGAATTATTTCTGGAAATGATCCAAATAAAAAGTGCTCCAAAAAGGTCCAAGAAAATGCTCATGTTGCTCTATGAAAATATTGGACAGAGATAAAAATCAAACCAATATTTTTAGGAGCTCATAAGTATTTATTTTGGGCATTTGGAATTAATGCATAATTATTTGCATTGGATATATATATATATATGTTATATATAATATATGTCCAATAATTATGCCATTTGTTGAGGAGCTCTGGAATAATACCACCAGTTCCTACAAAAATTGGCATAAGGAAATAAATTGATTTAGTATTATTATTAAATCAAAACAAATGTCAAAAAAATAGAAAAGAAAAAGAAATAGGAAAAAGGGAGCTTACCTGCGGCTCCTGTGCAGCCTGGCCTGGCCCAGCAGCCCAGCAGGCCGGCCCAGCCAGCTGGCCTTGCCACTCGTCCCCTTCCTCGCGCCAGGAGGACAGGGGCACGCGCTCGTCGCTCGTGTGCATGCGCGCCACCTCCTGCCTGCCTGCCTTGCACCTTCCCTCGTCGCCTGGAAGCCCCACGCGACGCCACGCGGCGCCCCGCACCTCTCTCATTCTCTCTCGCTCCTTCCCCTCCCCTGGATCTCTCTCTCCCTCACGGCCGAGCGCTGCCGTCGCCACCGGCCACTGTTGCCGTAGCTACCGCCGTCCCCTCGCCCCTCCGTCGTGCCCAGAAGCTCTGCCACATCGTCCACCACCTCTCCATCAAGCCACGCACCTAGGGAGGCCCTGGAGCGCCTCCATCAACATTGTCTTCGTCCTCGGTCACCGGAGATCGTCTTCGCCGCGCCGCCGACTCTAGCCCTTCCCTGAGCTCGCCGTCAACGCCATCGAGTCCACTGTGAGCTCCTGCCCCATTCCCCTCTCCCCGTTCCTCGTTCTCGTGCCGTAGCCCCCTTTCCCCGCCATGGCCGTAGCTCCTCGCCGCCGATCATGTCGCTGCCGTGGCCATAGCCACCGCAGCTCGCTCCCGAGGGCGTCACTGAGTTCGTTGCATGCCCGGGAGCCAAACGCACCGCCGCAGCCCTCGCTGTGCCTCAGAAGATCAAAACCGCAGCCACCGAACTCCGGCCCGGGCGCGAGCTCGCTTCCGTGACTCCGGCACCCCATGGTCTCCTCAGTGTCCCATTGATGCGACGAGCACTGGCCAGATAGGTGGTCTCCGCCGCCGAATGGACGCCGAGGCGAATCCCGAGCCCTTCCGCCACGTTCCGCCGGCGGCGGCTAAACGCCGCAGAGTCGACGGTTGACCTCTCCCGGGCCGACCAAATTTGACCAGATGGGTCAATGACAGTGGGGCCGCTCTCGACTAATCAGAAGTTAGGTTAGTGTTAGTGCTAATTAACCTCTATTAATTAACTGTGACACTGACGTGTGGACCCCACACATTAGGTTTGACCCCAGTCAGCGCTGTTGACTTGCTGACGCAAGCACGATGCAGTGCTGATGCAGTTATTTGTTTTCTGGATTTAAATTAAATCAGGAAATTCTGGATAATGATATAAACTTCAAAAATTCATAGAAATTCAGCCGTAGCTCAGATTGAAATAATTTATATATGAATAATTATCAGAAAAATTCAATCTATCCATCTGTACCAATTTCGTGCATGTCAAACCAACTTATACCTACCGAATAAGTGAAACACTAAAATGGCATTTATAAAGGGGCCTAACTTGGAGTTGCATTTGAATTCTTGATTCAAATGGACTTCAACCAAATGAATGCTAGTTGCATTAGCTCAACCAGCATCACATCTACATGCCATGTTCATGCATCATATTGTTGCATATGCTTGTGTATTGATTGTCGACACTGCTCCTTCTTGATAGGTCCCGCTCCGAGAGTGTTCCAGTAGTACTGCACGAGGAGTAGTGCCCCACTGTTGATCTACCAGGCAAGAAAACCCCCTTGTTCATTCCGATACAATCCTACTCTCTCGCTCCTGCTCTCAGTTATTGCATTAGGACAACAATGATTCAGTTGGTACTTTGTGCTGTGGTAGTTGAACCCATTCCTCTACATGACTTGTCATTGCCACAGTAAATAGTTGAAACCCACTAGCATGTGTAGGAGTTGATTGAGCCATGTTGTGTTCCTACCATGCCATGCCTGCTATTGTTTAGAGTTGTGTTAGGTCTGATTCATTGGGAATGAATTGGAGTGTTATGATATGTTCTGGTGCAGAGAGTTATGTGTGTGAACACGATTTGGTAAAGGTAGCGGTGAGAGGCCATGTAGGAGTACATGGTGGGTTGTCTCACTGGAACCGTCCTTAAGCACTGAGTCCTGTGTATGTTGTCCAATGACTAGCTACTACCACACATTGAATGCTTATGCCCTCTCGACTTATTAACCAACTTGATCTCTGGCCGGTGAGTTGCAATTAGTCTCTGGTGTTTGTAGGTAGTGTTAGTAGTCTACCAAGTGGCACCCGGCCAGGTGGGCTTGTGACAGACTAGGCACAGTGGCACGGTGTACCAAGTGGCACCCGGATGGTGGGCTTGGAAACCCTACTCACATCGTTTGGGGCCGTGAGCGACACCCCGGCCGGATCTCCTTGCGGATGGAACCCGAATAGGTGATAAACCTGGACTAGAGTCTTGTGTGGTTAGTCAGGTCGTGGCCGACACCCTCGCCTGGCTTCCGCTTGAAGGTTGCCGAGTTACATGACATGTACATGGCGGTAAGTGGCGAGAGCGTGTGTGAAGAAGTACACCCCTGCAGGGTTAACATGATCTATTCGAATAGCCGGGTCCGCGGTTATGGACTTCTTGGATGCTTACATGGTACATAGACAACTTGAAGTGGATACTCTAAAATGCTCAAGACAAGTGTGAGTGCTATGGATGGCCTTCTCGTAGGGAGACGGGGATGAATCTATAGTAGTGTATTGTGTGGTGATTAGTGGACTCGTGTGCGTTGTCTCACCTCAAAGAAGTTCCTCGTAGTCGTAGAACAGGATAGCCAGTGAGTCAAAGCTGGCTTGCTGCAACTAAACCCCACATTACCTTCTTGATATAAATGCATGTATGATAGGATCTGATGTAAGTCTTGCTGAGTACCTTTGTACTCATGTTGCTTTATTTATGTTTTTGTAGCGGAGACTTCGGTCTTACTAGTTACGTGGGCTTCGACTAGTAGCTTGCACCTCAGCTACGATCTTGACCGGATGTTGTAGATAGTCAGGCTCTTCAGCCTTTTTCATTTGTAGATGTCTGTACTCAGACATGTAATGCTTCCGCTTGTTGCTTGTTTGCTCTGAATGTTGGGTCATGTGACCCCTGCTTGTAATAAATCCTATGATGGCTCTTCTAAGCCTTTATCTATATGAGTTGTTGAGTTATGTTGTGATGCCATGTTGAGCCTTTATCTATACTTGCATGTTATGCGTACGTCTAATGTGTATTGCTATGTGTGGGATCTGACTATCTAGTTGTTTGTCCTTAGTAGCCTCTCTTACCGGGAAATGTCTCCTAGTGCTTCCACTGAGCCCTGGTAGCTTGCTACTGCTCCGGAAGAATTAGGCTGGTTGGCATGTGTCCATTTTCGCTCGTGGTCTCGTTCTTCGGGAAATTTCACGCGGTGTCTCTACCGGAGTCGTGTTAGCTCGCTTTCACCTGAATTCTCGTGAGTCCTGCTAGCCAGTTGCTATAGCCCGGATTCACTCAATGATGACCGACACGCTCGATGTCGGGTCATGTATGCTCGTCCCTATAAGTTAGTGCCACTTGGGTTCACGAGTAGCCATGTCACCGGGTTCTTGTCATATGGATGCTAGCGACACTATCATATACGCAGCCCAAAAGGCTTAAATGGTCCCGGCCCGGTAAGGCGACACCGTGGGAATACCGTGCGTGAGGCCGCAAAGTGATAAGAGGTGTTTCATGTTAGATCGGTGTGGCATAGAATCGGGTCCCGACGACTTTGGTATCGAGCCCGATCGCAGAGGATTACCAAGCCAAACCGGTCGGGTTGAGTCTATAAATTCTTTAGTTATGTAAGGGAATTGATTGTGGGAAGGAACGTAAGGCTCTTTTTACTCCTTATACCTCATGGCCTTCTGATTTGAGTCATCCTATCTTTCTTACGGGGTTAAGGAACTAGGCTTTCTCTTTCGTCTATCAGGATCACGTGTTACTACTCCGTAGTCCCATAGGATTGGTTGATCAGAATCATACCCGCCGAGTACTTACGTGTAGTCTGTTTAGTACTATCTCAGAACCTTGAGTGATGATGTTGAGTATGTTACTACCCCATTTTAGCAGGATGTCTCATTCTGAGCATTTTACTGCTGTTATGCTGCCGGGATTGCCCTAGGAGTTCGAGAGATACTAATTTCCTTGTCCTACTTTCTACAGCCTATAGTTGACGCTGATTCCGTCCTTGGTTTCGTTTCTCAGGATGTCATCAGTTAAGCGAAGTTCTGTTGCCCGTAGCCAGAACCACGGAGATGGTAGGGATGAGGATCCTCCCGACCAGCCTTCGTTGGCAGAGTTCATGTTAGAGATGGAGAGGAACAAGCGTGAGTCTAACCGCTTGTTGGCACGTATCGAGGAGAACACCGCACATCATTTCAAAGGGTCTGCAACCATTCATGACTTCATTCGCTAGCACCCACCCACCTTTCATCATTCTATTGAGCCACTCAATGCAGATGACTGGCTCCGTAGCATCACTCATAAGCTGCGTTCTGTGAACGTAGCTGAAGATGACAAGGTCACCTATGCTACATACCACCTGGATGGTCCTGCTAGTCTTTGGTGGTAGAACTATGAGGCTATGCTTCCAGCTGGCCAGATTCCTACCTGGAGAGATTTCATTGAGGCTTTTCGCGAGCATCACATTCCTCTGGCTCTCATTGAATGCAAGAGAGAAGAGTTCTGTAGTTTCACTCAGAGTAAGATGGCTGTTGATGCTTACAATAGAGAGTTTGAGAACCTCGCCCGTTATGCCACAGAAGAGGTGTCCACGGACGCCAAGAAGCAGGCTAGGTTCCGAAGGGTCTCAACCCCAAGTTGGGTCGTGATCTCGACTTGCACCATTGCAATACATTCCAGGCTCTAGTGAACAAGGCCATTAATGCAGAGATAGCTCAGCTCACTTGTGAGGAGTCTCGTAAGCACAACCGTGATTTGGGTTCTTCCTCCGGTTCTAGTTCTCAGAAGTGCCGGATTTGGGTTCTGAACTCCGCTCTTCCACCTAGATATGTACCGAGGCCATCTTATGTGGCACCTCATCCAGTTCAGTATTATGCTCCACCCAGGCCTATTGGTGGACCGCCTGCCAAAGCGGGTCCACATCCTACCTCCAAGAGTTGTTACAAGTGCGGAGAGCCAGGCCACATTGCTAGTATTTGTACTCAGACCAGTGTTGCTCCACCCCAGCCCGAGAAGTCTGTTGGCCATGGTAAGCCATCACACAAGATGATTAGTGCCAAGTTGGCTCACCCCGAACTCGGACTTTTGCATCATGTCTCAGCTAAAGACGCTCATGATGATCCAGATGTCGTTCTTGGTACACTCTTTGTCAACTGTCATCCAGCATCGGTTCTGTTCAATACCGGAGCATCTCATTCCTTCATTTCTGAAAGCTATGCTAACTTGCACAACATTTCATTTTGTGATATGCCCACTCCACTAGTCATTCAAACTCCTGGATCCAAATGGCAAACTTCTAGTGTAAGACATGGTAATGAAATCCTTGTAGACAGACTTGTTTTCCTCGCATCACTTATAGCCCTCAAGTCTACAGATATTAACATCATCTTGGGTATGGACTGGATGAAATCTCATTATGCCAAGATTGATTGTTACACCAGGTCCGTTCAGCTTACACACCCATCTGGCAAGATAGTCACTGTCTCCACTAGAGTTGCAAGGCGTCAGCTCTATTCTCTTAGTGCCAGCCCTCTTCCAGACCTTTAAGATATCCCGGTAGTCCGTGACTTTCCGGATGTCTTTCCAGAGGAACTGCCAGGTGTTCCACCTGACAGAGATGTAGAGTTCATCATAGATCTTATCCCAGGAACCGTTCCAATCTCTAGGAGACCTTACAAAATGGCACCCTTAGAACTATCCGAGCTTAAGAAACAACTTGATGAGTCCATGCAAAATGGTTTCATCCGTCCTAGTTCTTCTCCTTGGGCTTCCCCGTTGTTGTAGGGTGGAACCCTAGGTGAAGATCTTTCACGAATTGGAGGGGGAATCCCCAAGAACAAGATGAACTCAAGAAGGAAAACAAGAGGAACACTCAAAAACAAGTCCAAATCACACATCCACTAGACTAACAATCACACAAGATCCACAAGGTACATGAATAATCAAAGGGAAATAAGATACATGGTAGAGTTCATCCCAAATCCTGTGACGGAGATGAGGGCTTGATGATCCTATGATGGGGATCCTTCCCCAAGGAGGAGGTCTTGATGTTTGGTCACTCCAAGAGGAGGTCTTGATCTCCTAGTGGAGTGGATCCATGGAGCAAAGCTCACAAATGTCTATCAAATACTTTGCTATCGTCTAAATGAGCTAGGTGGGAGGTACTTATAGTCTAGGGACGAAATAGAGGGAGAGGGAATACAAAGGTCCAAAATGACCCTGAAAACGCACACACTCTCGGAGGAGTTCGGGCACCCGGGACAAAGGGGCTGGCACCCTGACCGTCAAGGGCTGTGGCAGCAGTGGACCGGCACCTGGGATCCATGCCCGGCACCGGGTGGCTCCAGCGGTGGAGGGAGTAGGCCGGGCACCCCTGGGGGAGCCTGCACTGGCCGAGCTGGGCCGGACAGGCAGGCAGTCGGGCACCGGGCAGGGGGGCCGACCGAGGAGGGGCAGGCACCGGGGGGGTGGCAGGCACCTGGGGTGGCGGAGGCAGCTCCAGCGGGGCGGGCACCCGGGCCGTTGGTCAGCACCGGGCGCCAGGCGCCACCTGTGCAATGCCAAAGGCCCGGGCACACGGGGCATGTAGGGCCGGCCACCCGGGGGGTCCAGCGCCTTCGTGTCTTTGTGCTTTGGCCACTCTCCTTCCTTCTCCTTCTTCTCGGTTGCTTGTGGCTCCCTCCTAGCTTCTTCACGATCATGTCCTTGGTACCTAAGAATGCACAATGTATCCATTTGAGGTAGAACCCAACTCTTGTGTGAATCCGAATGAAATTCAAAGAGCAAAGAGTTCACCTCGGTTCCGATGTCGCGTGCGTGAGCTCTCGTCATAGGTTATCTCCGTGCTTGCGGTGGTGGTGTGACATCCATGGTGAAGGTTGAAGGATGCTCCGCATCACCCATCCTCTTCGTCAAGAAGAAGGATGGTACAGACCGGATGGTTGTAGATTATCGTCCCGTTAATTTGGTCACGATAAAGAACAAATATCCGCTCCCCGGGATCAATGACCTGTATGATTAGCTCACTGGATCCTCAGTCTTTGCTAAGATGGATTTGAGTTTAGGCTACCACCAAATCAAGATCAGAAACGGGGACATCTCTAAAACGGCTTTTGTCACTCGTTATGGCCAGTACGAGTACACCGTCATGTCCTTCGGTCTAACCAACGCTCCAGCAACATTCTCCCGCTTGATGAACTCGATCTTCATGGAGTACTTAGATAAGTTCGTCGTGGTTTACCTTGATGATATTCTTATTTACTTGAAGAACGAGGAAGAGCATGCCGAACATCTTAGACTTGTGTTAGAAAAACTCAGAGAGCATCGCCTTTATGCCAAGTTCTCCAAGTGTGAATTTTGGTTGCCAGAAGTGACCTACCTAGGCCACGTAATCTCTAGTAAGGGCATTGCTGTCAACCCCGAGAGAGTTAAGGCCATTCTTGATTGGACTCCACCTGAAACAGTTAAACAAGTTAGGAGTTTCCTTGGTCTAGCCAGTTATTGTTGCCGCTTTGTTGAAAACTTCTCCAAAGTGGCCAAACCCCTCAAGGAACTTCTCAAGAAAGATAAAAAGTTTGAGTGGTCCCCACAGTGTGAATACAGTTTTCAAGAACTGAAAATACGCCTGACTTCTGCTCCCATAGTTGTGCCACCGGATTTCACTAAAGACTTTGTTATCTACTGCGATGCCTCAAGACAGGGACTAGGTTGCATTCTTATGCAGGATCGTCATGTGATTAGCTATGCATCTCGACAGTTGCATCCACATGAGGAGAATTATCCTACACATGATCTAGAGCTTGCAGCCGTAGTCTATGCACTCAAGACCTGGCGACATTACCTTCTTGGTAAACGTTGTGAGATCTACACTGATCACCAGAGTCTTAAGTATATCTTCACCCAACCAGATTTGAACCTTAGGCAAAGACGTTGGTTGGAGGTGATCTCAGATTATGATCTAGGGAGTACGTACACCCCAGGCAAAGCCAATGTCATGGCTGATGCGCTAAGTCATAAATCCTATTGCAACAATCTCATGTTGCAGCAGGGCCAACCACTTCTCCATGAGGAATTCTGCAAGCTTAATCTTCACATTGCTCCTCACGGATTCCTCTCTACCTTGGTGGCGAAACCTACCCTCGAGGATCAGATCATTACTGACCAAAAGTTTGATAGGGGTGTTATCCGCATCAAGAGAAACATTAAGAAGGGAGTTGGTGGATGTTTCTCTATGGATGATCGAGGTGTTGTCTTCTTTGAGAATCGCTTGGTGGTTCCCAAGAATCAACATCTGTGACAACTAATTCTTAAGGAGGCGCATGAATCTCCTCTCACGATTCATCCCGGTAGTACTAAGATGTATCAGGACCTACGCCAGAGGTTCTGGTGGACTAGGATGAAGAGAGAAATTGCTCAGTTCATTGCCAACTGTGACATTTGTTGTCGCGTTATAAGCAGAGCATCGAGACCTCGCCGCACCCTTCACCTTTTAGCTATTCCTGAATGGAAATGGGATAAAGTTGGTATGGACTTCATCACCGCTTTCCTGGGACCAAGAGAGGGAATAATGCTATCTTCATAGTCATTGATCGCTCTCCAAAGTGGCGCACTTCCTACACTGCTCGAGAGAGTATCACCGCTTAGTCACTCACGACTTATATATTTCTAATAGTGTCACTTCATGGTGTTCCACTAGAGATCCATTCGCACTGTGGTAGTCTTTTCACTTCTCATTTCGGGAGAGTTTCCAAACCGCCATGGGAACCCATCTTTCCTTGAAGACCGCTTTCCACCCTTAGTCGAGTGGTCGTGGAAAGGGTCAACCAAATTCTCAAGACATGCTTAGAGCTTATGTTATCTCATTCGGTATGGATTGGGAGAAATGTGTTCCTTTTGCCGAGTTTGCTTATAACAATAGCTATCAATCCAGTGTCAGGAAAGCTCCTTTTGAGATTCTCTATGAATGAAGATGTCGAACATCTTTGAACTGGTCAGAAACCGGTGAAAGACAATTCTTTGGACCGGACATGATCCAGGAGGCACAAGAGCAAGTTTGCATCATTAATGAGAATTTGAAAATAGCCTAGTCTCGTCAAAAGTGCCAGTATGACCGTCATCATAAGGATATGACTTATGAAGTTGGCGACAAGGCTTACCTTCGGGTTACTCCTTTGAAGGGTACCCATCGTTTCAGTATCAAGGGAAAGTTGTCTCCTCGTTACATTGGTCCTTTTCGCATTCTCGCTAAACGAGGAGAGGTTGCCTACCAGTTGGAACTACCCCCACATCTTTCCAGAGTGCACGATGTCTTCCATGTCTCTCAACTCAGGCGCTGCTTCTCGGATCCTATCCGTGAAGTGGACCACGAAACGCTTGATCTCCAAGATAACCTCACATACCGAGAGTACCCGGTTCGCATTCTTGATCAAGCAGAGCATGTAACCCATCGTCAGAACATCAAGTCTCTCAAGGTTCAGTGGTCTCATCATTCCGAGAGAGAAGCTACTTGGGAGTGAGAAGATCGTCTTTGACTGGAGTACCCCGCTTTCTTTCCGTCGACCCCTGAATCTCGGGACGAGATTCTTTCAAGTGGGGGCGAGTTGTCACATCCCTAGTTCTGGTATGCTCAAGGCTAGCTAATCATGTGTGCATCATGTTTAAATTCCATTTAAATTTGAAATGGGGATTTGTGAAACCCTCAGAATTATTTCTGGAAATGACCCAAATAAAAAGTGCTCCAAAAAGGCCCAAGAAAATGCTCATGTTGCTCTTTGAAAATATTGGACAGAGATAAAAATCAAACCAATATTTTTAGGAGCTCATAAGTATTTATTTTGGGCATTTGGAATTAGTGCATAATTATTTGCATTGGATATGTATATATATGTTATATATATAATATAAGTCCAAAAATTATGCCATTTGTTGAGGAGCTCTGGAATAATACCACTAGTTCCTACAAAAATTGGCATAAGGAAATAAATTGATTTAGTATTATTATTAAATCAAAACAAATGTCAAAAAAATAGAAAAGAAAAAGAAATAGGAAAAAGGGAGCTTACTCGCAGCCTCTGCGGCTTTGGCTCGCCCAAGAGCCCAAAGAGGCCGGCCCACCACCGGCCGTGCAGTCGTCCCTTCCTCGCGCCAAGAGGACAGGGCACACGCTTAACGCCATACAAGATGCGCGCCACCTCCTCGGCTGCTGCACTGCACCCTTCCTCGTCGCATGGAAGCCCCGCGCGACGCCACACGACCCCCCGCACCTCTCTCACTCTCTCTCGCTCCTTCCCCCTCCCCTGGATCTCTCTCTCCCTCACGGCCGAGCGCTGCCATCACCACCGGCCACCGTTGCCCTAGCTACAGCCGTCCCCTCGCCCCTCCGTCATGCCCAGAAGCTCCGCCACGTCGTCCGGCACGTCTCCTTCAAGCCATGCGGCTCGGGAGGCTCTGGAGCGCCTCCATCGACGTCGTGTTCATCCACGGTCATCGAAGATCATCTTCGCCGCCCCGCCGACTCCAGCCCTTTCCCGAGCTCGCCGTCGACGCCGTCGAGTCCACTGTGAGCTTGCCCCATTCCCCTCTCCTCGTTCCTCCGTTCTCGCGCCGTAGCCCCCTTTCCCCGCCATGGCCGTAGCTCCTCGCCGCCGATCATGTCGCCGCCGTGACCATAGCCACCGCAGCTCGCTCCCGAGCGCGTCACCGAGTTCGTTGCATGCCCAGGAGCCAAACGCACGCGCTCGCAGCCCCTGCCATGCCCCGTAGCATCAAAACCGCACGCCACCAAACTCCAGCCGCTGGCACGAGCTCTGCTCCGGCGAGCTGCGGCACCCCCACGGTCTTCCACGTGTCCCATTGGATGCGCGCGAGCCTGGGCTTCGCATAGGTGGTCTCCGCCGCCCGAATGGACGCCGGAGGGCGAATCCCGAGCCCCTCCGCCGCATTCGGCCTCACTGGCGGCTAAACGCCGGCGGGTTGACCGGTTTGACCTCCCCCAGTTGACCAATTTTGACCCGTATGGGTCAATGATAGGCGGGGCCCGTCTCTGACTAATCTCTAGTTAGGTTAGTGTTAGTGCTAATTAACCTCTGTTAATTAACTGTGACACTGACGTGTGGACCCCACACGTCAGGTTTGACCCCAGTCAACCGTAGCTCAGATTGAAATAATTTATATATGAAAAATTATCAGAAAAATTCAATCTATCCATATGTACCAATTTCATGCATGTCAAACCAACTTATACCTACTGTACAAGTGAAACACTAAAATGGCATTTATAAAGGGGCCTAACTTGGAGTTGCATTTGAATTCTTGATTCAAATGGACTTCAACCAAATGAATGCTAGTTGCATTAGCTCAACCAACATCACATCTACATGCCATGTTCATGCATCATATTGTTGCATATGCTTGTGTATTGATTGCCGACACCGTTCCTTCTCGATAGGTCCTGCTCCGGAGAGTGTTCCAGAGTACCTGTCTGAGGAGCAGTGCCCCCCTGTTGATCTACCAGGAAAGCAAACCCCCTTGTTCATTCTGATAAAATCCTACTCTCTCGCTCCTGCTCTCAGTTATTGCATTAGGACAACAGTGATTCAATTGGTACTTTGTGCTGCGGTAGTTGAACCCATTCCTCTGCATGACCTGTCATTGCCATAGTAAATAGTTGAAACCCACTAGCATGTGTAGGAGTTGATTGAGCCATGTTGTGTTCCTACCATGCCATGCCTGCTATTGCTTAGAGTTGTGTTAGGTCTGATTCATTTGGAATGAATTGGAGTGTTATGATATGTTCTGGTGCTGAGAGTTATGTGTGTGAACACGATTTGGTAAAGGTAGCGGGGAGAGGCCATGTAGGAGTACATGGTGGGTTGTCTCACTGGAACTGTCCTTAAGCATTGACTTCTGCGTATGTTGTCCAATGACTAGCTACTACCACACATTGGAATGCTTAAGTGCCCCTCTCGACTTATTAACCAACTTGATCTCTGTCCAGGAGTTGCAATTAGTCTCTGGTATTTGTAGGTAGTGTTAGTAGTCTACCAAGTGGCACCCGGCCAGGTGGGCTTGGGACAGACTAGGCACAGTGGCACGGTGTACCAAGTGGCACCCGGATGGTGGGCTTGGGAACCCTGCTCACATCGTTTGGGGCCGTGAGCGACACCCCGGCCGGATCTCCTTGCGGATGGAACCCGAATAGGAGATAAACCTGGACTAGAGTCTTGTGTGGTTAGTCAGGTCGTGGCTGACACCCTCGCCAGGCTTCCGCTTGAAGGTTGCCGAGTTACATGACATGTACATGGCGGTAAGTGACGAGAGCGTGTGTGAAGAAGTACACCCCTGCAGGGTTAACATGATCTATTCGAATAGCCGGGTCCGCGGTTATGGACTTCTTGGATGCTTACATGGTGCATAGACAACTTGAAGTGGATACTCTAAAATGCTCAAGACAAGTGTGAGTGCTATGGATGGCCTTCTCGTAGGGAGACGTGGATGAATCTATAGTAGTGTATTGTGTGGTGATTAGTGGACTCGTGTGTGTTGTCTCACCTCAAAGAAGTTTCTGGTAGTCATAGAACAGGATGGCCACTGAGTCAAAGCTGGCTTGCTACAACTAAACCCCACATTACCTTCTTGATACAAATGCATGTATGATAGGATCTGATGTAAGTCTTGCTGAGTACCTTTGTACTCATGTTGCTTTATTTATGTTTTTGCAGCGGAGACTTCGGTCTTACTAGTTACGTGGGCTTTGATTAGTAGCTTATACCTCAGCTACGATCTTGACCGGATGTTGTAGATAGTCAGGCGCTTCAGCCTTTTTCATTTGTAGATGTCTGTACTCAAACATGTAATGCTTCCGCTTGTTGCTTGTTTGCTCTGAATGTTGGGTCATGTGACCCCTGCTTGTAATAAATGCTATTATGGCTCTTTTGAGCCTTTATCTATATGAGTTGTTGAGTTAAGTTGTGATGCCATGTTGTACATCACATACTTGCATGTTATGTGTACGTGTAATGTGTATTGCTATGTGTGGGATCTGACTGTCTAGTTGTTTATCCTTAGTAGCCTCTCTTACCGGGAAATGTCTCCTAGTGCTTCCACTGAGCCCTGGTAGCTTGCTACTGCTCCAGAACACTTAGGCTGGCCGGCATGTGTCCTTCTTCGCTCTCGTGGTTCTGTCCCTTCGGTGAAATGTCACACGGTGTCTACCGGAGTCCTGTTAGCCTGCTACAGCCCGGATTCTCCAGAGTCCTGCTAGCCCAGTTACTACAACCCGGATTCACTCGCTGATGACCGACACGTTCGATGCTGGGTCATGTACGCCTGTCCCTGTAAGTTAGTGCCACTTTGGGTTCACGACTAGCCATGTCAGCCCGGGTTCTTGTCATATGGATGCTAGCGACACTATCATATACGTGTGCCAAAAGGCACAAACGGTCCCAGGCATGGTAAGGCGACACCTGTGGGAATACCGTGCGTGAGGACACAAAGTGATATGAGGTGTTACATGCTAGACTGGTGTGGCATAGAATTGGGGTCCGGACATTCTTCCTTCAGGATCTCCATTGTATGTACAATAAAGATTAGGGGGAAAACATGTGAAGGACGAAGCTCAACACATGTTAGGTACCTAGGGGCTATCTTAGTGAACAAGGTATAGAGGCATCTCTCGAGTTGAAATTCAAGAAAGTCATCAAGAGTAAAGTAAGAAGGTGCAATAATAAGTTTCCAGCAGACAGGCAATCGTTCGTTGCCCGAAATAGAATGTGAGAGCGGTTAAGACCAATGGGAATAAATGTTGTGTCTGATACCAGAAATGATGATCTCTTAGAAGATGGCTCGTGATGAATTACATACGAAGCCATGTGTGAGGAATAACTTTGGAAACATTGGGTGTATAGGAGAGTCAGGTTTCGATCCTGTAGAACTGTGGGTTATGGGCCCACCATGTGGGTTAAAAGTAGGAAGGGGGATGACATCTTGCACGATCATGTAGGCAAGGCATGTCAGATGATAGCTTGTCAGTTATGTCCGCAACAACATCGGTACCAAGGGCGAGGGACGAAGAGAACCATTTTCCTGCTCGTTGAACAAGGCGGACCAGTAAGCAAAGTTCTCGTCCATCAGTGTTTACTGGAAGGTCATCAACAAAAGTAACAGGGTCTTTACTGACAGATTGGTACAATGAGGTGCTCAACTAAGCAGGGAATTATCTCTGCTCAACTAAGTCAGGTTACAAGAAGGTTAAACAAAAAATGGAATGGAAAGGAAAATGTGATCATCAGATTAAACAGAAAAATGGAAAGGAAAATGTGTTTAAACACATATTTCAGGAGTATATCCTTCCCAAGGACAAATGGAGCATGATATCCATGACAAGATAGAATTTAGAAAACCATTTGGGTACGGGGAGAGGAATTTCATGACATTACCAATACAATAGTGTTTGGATAATTGGTAAGGAAAATTTAGCATCAAGCTTCAAATGTCCTTATTGAAGATCGGAGTAACACAGACATGCTTCGAGATAGCATTGATATGGTCTTTAAGCAAAGGCCAGACTTTGTATACACAAAGGATCCATCAGGAACAACTCATAGGATAAGTCTTACAATTTTCTCATGGAAGAATGGCTAACCTTGCTAAAAGGAAATTATTACGATAGGTCCTCCGGCCAGGTGTGTTAGGCATGGCATCACCTTACCGGGTTATTTAAAGAACAATGCCATAACTCTTGGAAATATGTCCCAACCATCATATCTGTCCGAGATTTGGATCTAATTGGTGTCATAATACCTCAGACTCAGGATGGTTGAGAAGAAAAAGGTGCAACCCAAATTGACGAGAAGACTTTGAAGATTCTCAGGAATGAACTATGGAAGCGAGTTCGGAAACAAGAGATCATTGATAACCAAGGAGTGTATGAGGAGGTGGTTGATAAACTCAGCGACAATTCATCGAGATTTCCAAAAGATGGATTTCCACAATTATGTGAACAAGGAGATAACATTTGTTAGATCAAATAATATAGTGAGGTATGCTCGAGAAAAAAAATACTCAATTAAACATTGGTTGAAAGGTGCACCCGAAATATGGGCTTACGTAGCATGATCAATGTTAGAATGGTGATTCGATAATCAATGGTCTAGGAATGAAATTCCGACCATTAACTTCAAAGCAATAGAGTTGCTAGAAGTATAGAATCCAAGCAGCACCGTTCACTTGTTGGTATCCCGGTTAGAATCAACACGGGGACCAAGAAATAATGGTGATGGTGAGATGTATCACTATACAAAGAATTTTTAAGAGGTGGAGCAATCCTCACAACATCCTTGACATAATAGACAGTAATACTTCAAGGTAGAATATAATATATGCTAGATAGCAAGGAAATCAAGATACACCACAAAACATGAACAAGATTGTATTGGGGGAGGCAAGAATGTTGTCGATGATAACACAAATCATCGAGGAGGTGGATGGTATTTCTTATCATGAATTCGATTGATATCCTGGAAAATCTCTGTATGTTGATGATGATCATGACACAATTGTCGAGAGATTTCATGAGGATGTAATTGATCGGCGATGACATCAAGTCAAAGGAATGATGAAGCAAAAGGTTATTGGAACCATGGGTACATCACAAACTCGAAATCAAGATTGTTGTGCAAGGCGAAATGATATGACGAGGAAAGTCGACGTTAGCTTAGCTCGTCGTCAAAAATTGTGCTCCGGGAAGAAGGACCAGGTAGCACAGTTGAAAATTTGCACGATAAGGATATAGTCGATCAGGCTAGGAATGACTTGAAGGATTATTAAACTCATAAGCAACGAAAATTACTTAGAGTTATTGAATCAGATTGCGGAATTGATTCACTTATCAGTGTTCTCAGTTGACGACAACCCAGAACCCAGGAAAATTGGAATCAGTGAGAAATAACAGTTGATGAAGAACCCATAAGAAGTTATGCAGTTCCATGGTATTTTCAAGATACCAGAGTGAATACTCGACGGTAGATCAAAGTAAAGGTTGGGCAGGTGCAATGATCCGCAAAAGACAAGTACTTCAACTTGTCCGAGAAAAGGAATCAAAGAATATCAATATGGCGGGAACCATGATTGCAAAAGACCAGATCCCAAATATAAGATGAACTTATACCAAGGGAATAATTAATTTAAGAGTAGCTTCCATTATAAGATCTACATCGTGTTCATGGGCATGAACACAAAGTTCAAGGTCGACACCCACTTCTCCAATGCATAACCTTTCATTCACTTCTCGCGTTCAATGAAGTTGTAGTGTTGAAATTTTATCTGGCAAAATTCCAGAAGAGTATGACTCGTGAAAACTTTCGAGTTCACAAATATTAAGGAAGGCATAGGTTCAACCCATCGGGGCATCATGGAAACATATACCACAAGCTTTAATAGTAAATATCACCAGCTCAAAAGCAGAGCATGGTTGGCCAAGTCAGAGAATAGGATTTACCAATGGTATTATGTATATTGGAAAGAACCCCTCGAGGTTTTTGTATACGAAGGACACTGTCAGATGATAATTCAACAAAGGATTTGACGGTTCATAGCAGAGCTGATGTGAGCATCAGCACACAACCAGAGGAAGAAAGAATTCAAGGATCCGATTATAGAACAACTGACTAATTCAAAGCTCAATTGCAAAGAATTTATGATTTCCAAATCAAGGGATCAAAAGGAAACATTTTGATCGAAAATGAATAAGTTCAATAGACTTAGAAGCACAACCGATCAAGGCATTGATTGGTCAAGAACCAGCTCATATCCAAATGAATTATAAGACGGAAGAATGAATTCTAGGATCTGACTGAGGACTGTGAGCATTCGAACATATTGAATCAACAGACTCAAAATGTTAATGACAAGCGATGCCAATAAGATTACGAGACTTATGGGATTAACCAAAATGCAAGCAAGCAAGAATTACAAGAGCAATAAGTTGCTCAGGATTTTCAAAAGATCTAATGGTATTTCAAAGACTTAGGTGAAACACATGAACAACTGGGAATGAGCGAATACTCGATAAGTGGAAGGAATTACCCGCAGGGGTATTCTTGTGGCAAAGAACTGTAAGGCAGTATGCACAAAGTATTCTCAGAACAATAGAGAGAATTTTAGGGTATCTAATAATAACAAGATCCACGAGAAATGATTGTATGAATGGCAAGTGTACGTGGTTACCCATAGGGGTTTATTGAGGGAAGGGAATTGCAAAAGCAATGGCACAAAGCCTCGGGAGAACATCGGAGAGTATCACAGGTGAATCTAATAGCGATTCAGGCTATCGTCAGGAATGAGGGCTCTCTGGGAGGAAGTATTTGCGATAACCCAAAGTTAGAGTTGGCAAAATCATTTAACCCGAATAGAAGAGAGAACAGAGTCCCAGAGTAAAGACGAGGAATAAAATATCCTAATACCACCCAATGGCGACGTGGCCCGTAAGTCTCACAGCCATGTTAGTAAAAGTTTTTCAATGACTAGACTCGACTTTGGCCAAGGAGTATGGAAGGGGGATTGCTACAGACAGTCGGATATGATAGAAACTTGTGACGCCCCCGATTTAATCGTACACTAATCATGCACGCAAACATGTATGATCAAGATTAGGGACTCACGGGAAGATATCACAACACAACTATAAAAGTAAATAAGTCATACAAACATCATATTACAAGCCAGGGGCCTCGAGGGCCTGAATACAAGTGCTCGATCATAAATGATTCAGCGGAAGCAACAATATCTGAAGACAGACATAAAGTTAAATAAGGTGCCATAAGATGGCTAGCACAAACTGGGATACAGATCGAAAGAGGCGTAGGCCTCCTGCCTGGGATCCTCCTAAACTACTCCTGGTTGGCCTGCACGTAGTAGTAGGCACCCTCGGTCTAGTAGGGGTCGTCGTCGACAGTGGCGTCTGGCTCCTGGGATCCAACATCTGGTTGCAACGTCCGAGAAGAATGGAAAGGGGGAAAAGAGGGAGCAAAGCAACTGTGAGTACTCATCCAAAGTACCCGCAAGCAAGGATCTACACTAAATATGCATGGGTATCTGTGTAAAGGGGTAATATCGGTGGACTGAACTGCATAATGCCAGAATAAGAGGCGGATAGCTAGTCCTATCAAAGACTACGCTTCTGGCAACCTCCATCTTGAAGCATGTAGAAGAGAGTAGCTGGTAAGTTCACCAAGTATCATCGCATAGCATAATCCTACCCGACGATCCTCTCCTCATCGCCGTGTGGGAAAGCGATCACCGGGTTGTCTCTGGAACTTGTCTGGATGTGTTTTTTTAAGTATCTGGTTCTAGTTGTCATAAGGTCAAGGTACAACTCCGGGTCGTCCTTTTACCGAGGGACACGACTATTCGAATAGATAAACTTCCAAGCAGGGGTGCACCACATTTCCGAACACGCTCGATCCCTCTAGTCGGACGCACTTTCCTGGGTCATGCCCGGCCTCGGAAGATCAACAAGTCGCAGCCCTACCTAGGCACAACAGAGAGGTCAGCACGCCGATCTAAATCCTAAGCACGCACGGGTTTGGGCAATCGCCCATTGCACACCTGCACGTGGCGTGGGCGACCGATGAGCAGACCTAGCAACCTCCATTACAAAGGAAGTTGTGTTATGGGGTCCAACCCGGCGCGCGCGGCTTAGTCGCTGACATAAATAAGGCTTCGGCTGATACCACGGCGTCAAGTGCCCATAACAGTTCCCGTGTAGTTGGTTAGTGCATATAGGCCAGTGGCCAGACTGAGATGAAATACCAAGATCTTGTTAAGCGTGTTATTTTGAAGTAACCGCGGACACCGACCAGGGCCCAAGCCCACCTGTCTCCTAGGTGGGCACAACTTGCCCTGTCGCTCCATCTCAAAGTAACACTCGGGAGCCGTCAGGAACCCAGGTCCACCACTACCTGGATGGAACCACATGTCCTTTCAGCCCCCATATCCGAATCACTTGCAGGTACTCTACGAGCCGACCTGACTTTAGTCACCACCTGTATAGTATGTATGTATGTATGTATATACCCGTGATCACCTGCCGAGTATCATGACCTGATAGTATAGCATGGCAGACGGACAAGAATGTAGGCCCGCTGATGATAAACTAGCATCCTATACTAAGCATTTAGGACTGCAGGTAAACGTAACAACAGTAGTAGCAAAGATAGGCTATGTAGTAGAATAGGATTAACCCAAAGCAGTAACATGCTACACTACTCTAATGAAAGCAGTAGAGGGAAGGAATAGACGATATCGGGTGATCAAGGGGGTGGGGCTTGCCTGGTTGCTCTGGCAAGAAGGAGGGGTCGTCAACACTGTAGTCGGTCGGGCCGCAACTGTCGGTGTTCTAGATATGGGGGTATCCAGACTTGCCTGCCTACAGCCCACTGCGTGGCTCCATCAACAGCCTGGTACGGCTGAGCTTCAACATCAATGACTCAAGACCCTCGTGAGGGGCCAAGCCTCGTGAGGCAGACGACACCAAGATCCCCGAGGGAATCGGCCTCCTCAGGCTGGCTCCCGAGGGGTGGAGAGTTCTATGCAAGGTGCACCTCACGAGGCTCAGCTGACCTAAGCCATGATGACCAAGGCCAGGCGGGCGCCAGCGGGCACAGAGCGCTAGTTTCCTCTTTGGTGCAAGGGAGGCAAGCCGCATGCGCGGAGTCCCGAGGAATCAGCCAAAGGTTTCCATTCTGGTGCAACAAGACCAAGACCACCAGGACGGTAGGATGGAGGTCATCACCAAGCCCACGGCAGCGTCACGACCAGAGGCTTTTTGCAGGCGAAGACCACTTTAGTCAGGATAGGATGTACTACTTGTCCCCTTCCAAATCTGGACGTTGTGGGATCCCTTCCCGCCAACATTTGAGAAGAGGACCAACGCCACTATAAATAGGACTTAGCCACCACCATAAGGGGGGAATCGAGTCCGATCGGATCCATTCTCACCCAACTACCTCACCAGCTCTCTTGAGCTCAAGAACACGTCACCTCCCGAGACCAGTTCATCCATTGTACTAGTTCATCCTCATCCCTTTGAGGCAATCCACCAAAAACGCTAGAGTAGGGTATTACACCGCAAGGTGGCCCAAACCTGGATAAACTGATGTGTCTCTTTGTCTCTTTGAGCCCGACGTGCTAGGCTTAAGAGGATTGCGAGTAGGCAGGCTGGGTAGGTTGAGATCTCCGCATGCACCCTAGAGTTTGAACCTTTCAAGGGTTTCCAAAACCTGTAATCCAACATTTGGCGCGCCAGGTATGGGTGCGTCGGATCTTCTCTTCCGTTGATAGATCCACCGCCACTCCGAAACCTCCATGGTTGACGCACGCCGGGCTCACGCCGAGCGCCGGGCCGCGGTTGCTGCTCGCGTTGCTTAGACGACTTCGGCGGGTGATGGTTGTGCTCGTCGTGCTCCATCTCTAGTGGCCAACGCTGCCACGGGCCTTGCCGGTCATGAGCAGCAAGCTTCTTTGGTGCACCGTGATGGGCGCACCGCCACTCCATCACTGAACCCGACAGCTTCATCCTCCCACGTGCATCACGGCCCGGCGAACGTGCAGGTTGCTCTCTCATGTCGCGGGAGCTCCTTCGCTACCGCCCGGTCGACGACTTCTATGAGGAGTGGCTCGAGAGGATCGCTGAGCTCGTCGGCGGGCCGGGCTCCCGCACCAGCCGCGCCATCGCCTCACCACCGCCACCATGGGCGACGTGGCTCACGGGGCTCCTCCACCACGTCTAGCCCAAAGCGTCATCATCGAGCTAAGGCATGTGGCACCATGGTGTGACCCACCGCGCTAGGTATCTGGGCGGAAAGAGGTGAGCTGCCAGGTGGTGCAGTGGCCTCAAGGAGATGCACGCGTGCTTCCTGCACCCCCACGTCAAGCCCGCGTGCCGCCACAGGAGGTGGCAGTGCACGAGCAGCAGGGCCAAGATCCACCTCCTCGACGGCCCCCCGTGGACACAGCAGGATGTCGCACGTTCACCTCGGAGCTTCGCAACGTCATCTGGCCGAGCAAGTTCAAACCTGATCTACCTCCATGCTACGATGGCACCGCCGACCCCGCCGAGTTCCTGCAGCTCTACGAGCTGAGCATCAAGACGGCCAGCGGCAACGAGAAGATCATGTCGAACTAGTTCCCCATGGCCCTCAAGGATGGCACGCATTCTTTGGCTCCTGAATCTCCCCATGGGATCGGTCTCTTCCTGGGAGGAGATGCGCGGCCGCTTCATTGCCAACTTCTAGGGCACTCGCGACGGTCCGCCGGCCGCGGGTGACCTGCAACGCATCAAGCAGCAGCCAGGAGAGACCCTGCAGAAGTACATCCAACTCTTCAACAATGTTCGCCTCAAGATCCCCAAGGTGTCGGACGAGGCCATCATTTTAGTGTTCACTGATGGCGTCCATGATGTTAGGATGAAGGAGGAGCTCGCCATCCACGAGGACCTCTGCACAGCCTTGGAGATGTTCAATATGGCGAACAAGTGTGCAAGGACCGATGAGGGGCGCCTCTCCCTCCTCCAGCCCCCGATGCTGACCCCAAATACAGGAAGGCCAAGGCCAAGGACATGAAGCGCAAGGGGCCGGCCGTGCTCACGGCCGAGCCAGAGATGAAGCGCGATTGCAACCACCCCGAGTCATCCAAGAGCAACCGACCGTTATGCGTCTTCCACAACGTCCACAGCCACAACACCAACAACTGCCAGGAGCTCAGGGCCCTTCATGACGGGCGCCTCGGTCGACGCCCCTACGGCCGCGGAGGTGGCCAAGGTGGAGGACGTTGGGACGGACGCGACCATCGCCAGGAGTGGCGCGACCATCCTTGGGAGGACCGTTGGCAGGGCCAACCTCGCGAGGGCGCTTGGAGGGAGCAGCCTCGTGAGGATTGCCCTTAGGGCAATGCTAGTCTTCCTCCACTGCTTCACCACCAAGAGGAGCAAAGATCATCACCAAGACGAGGGGGCTGGGGGCTTCCAGGAGCCTCGAGCCATTGCCTGCATCCTGGGTGGCTCACAGGCCCTAGCTTCTCACCGCATCTTCAAATAGTTCGCGCGTGAGGTGAACGCGGTGCTCCCCAAGCCTGAAGCAACTCGCCCGCTCAGGTGGTCCAAATGCGCCATCACCTTCAGCTCCTCAAATTAGCTCAAGTGCGCGGCCACTACCGGCGCGCTCCCCATGCTCTGCTCACCTGTCATCAGCAACGTGGTCGTCACCAAGACTCTCATCGATGGTGGAGCAGGGCTCAACATCCTATATGTTCAAATGTTCGACAGGCTCCAAGTGCCGTACTACCAGCTTCAGCCGACCAAGCCATTCTCAGGAGTGAACGATGGTTCCACACACCCGATAGGGCAGGTCCGCCTCCTTGTCACCTTCGGCGAACGCATCAACTACCACACCGAGCTCATCGACTTTGACGTCGCCAACATTTGCCGCCGTACAACGCCATCCTAGGGTACCTAGTACTGGCCAAGTTTATGGCAGCAACGCACCATGGCTACAACGTTCTCAAGATGCCAGGGAGTGGCGGTGCATCACGGTCGCTTGCCAGGAAAAGGACGCGGTGTGCTCCCTCGAGCGCACCTACCAGGCTGCTGTAGTCGAGAACCCTGAAGATAAGGGCAGTGTCCTCCCTCCCGAGGTCGCCCCCAGGACGAAGAAGCTACAGCTGGGTCAGGGACCTCGCGAGGAAGCATCACCCGAGGACGCCACGCTGAGCCTCGCGTCCCAGATGGGGCTCCTTCACCTATCACATAGGGAGGCGTGCCCGGTGCCCCTCTTAGGCTAGGCTCGAGGGCTCTCCTCAGGAGGGCCTCAGACCTAGCCAGCGTCACAAGGGAGGCGCTCGGGCACCATGTGGAGGTGCGCTTTAGTGCACGCTTCCCAGGAGAAGGCGTCGGGCGGAAGGCGCCAGGCGTTCAGGAGTTCATCAGCAAGGCAGTCGAGGAGATTCAAGAGGCAAGGGTTCTGCAAGGCGATCGCCGCCCACCGCAAGGCGTGGCTCACTGCCCTGGCGAGGGTAAGGAGTTCCATGTCTGCATCGACATCCCAGGGCTCAATAGGGCTACATCTCGGCAGCTCTTCTGGCCGTCTCATGTCGGCCAATGCGAGGGTCCACCCCACAGCTACGTCCGCATGCCTTTCGGCCTACCGGGCGCAGCTGTGGCGTTCCAGCGCTACACAAGGGACGCCCTGGCGGCTCGCAAGGCCAGGCACCGGGCGACCCTGGCGGAGATGGAGGTGCATCTTGAGGAGCCTCCCGGGCCCCCTGGTCCTCTCGAGGCTTGGGGCCAAGGCGGCACATGAGAAACTACTCCAACAGCGCGCGTCTTCTCTTCGGCGACGGTACTAGGTGACATCTCTCTAGTTCGTTAAGTTTGGGGGTGCCCCACGGGCTGCATCATCCCCAAGCCGTATGGGTCCGTTCCTGCGGCATGTATCTCTTTTGCATTTGTCAGAACTAGTTTACCTTCCTTTACAAGCTACCTTGAGATTATCAACTGCCTAACCGGCGCTTCGTCACCAAGAACGTCTCACGCCCTTGCGAGCCCTCCCGCGATCGCCTCATGATTAAGGACTGGCACGACGTCTGTGCTCGGGTCCGTCCCTATAGCATCGCTAAATTCAAGAGGCTGAGATCTGGCTCACGGGCCAGTCCCCGTGTACGTAACCTCCCATGGCCCTTGGTGCCTTGTTCTCGCATGAGCTAATCACGGGAGGATGAGTGAGGGCGCACGACCTGGTGCCCCTGTGGCCGCAGGAACCGCGCGCCGACTCTTTTTCCTTAGGATCTTTGCATGAGAAGACTGGGAATGGCGTCTGTGCTCGGGTCCGTCCCTGCAGCATCGATAAACCCAACGGCTGAGCTCTGTCTCGCGGGCCGGCCCTGTTCATGTTACCTCCTGGGGTCGTTGGTGTCTGGCCTTCTCATGCAATAACCTCAGGAGGCTCATTCGGTGCGGACTGCCTAACCATATTGCAGGACTGACACAAGTGCTCCCAATCAAGTTCAGGCGCAACCCGCCTTGAGGTAGGGCCTCGTGAGTCCCGCGCTAGCTCACTGGTGCCCATACACACCTCCTCTAGTGTCGTGGTTGGGGGCACGAGCACCTATGGTGCAGGGCCCCTTCTCGGTCCGGCAGGGAGCGGAGGGTCGCGCGAAGAGCAGATCAAGGTCGAGCATGCGGGGGATTTTACCCAGCTTCGGAGCTCTCCGGAGAGATAAAACTCCTACTGCTGCTTTGTGTTTGTATTTTGTTCTTGCTCGAGAGCGTGGGTATCCTGTGGTGTCGAATGAGTCGAACCCCCCAACCCCCTCTACGTGCGCATGGGCCTCCCTTTTATAGTCTAAAGGGGTCACCGACAGGTGGCAGCGTAGAAAGAGGGGTAAAAAGGTAAAAACGCGGGTTGGTACAACCACTACCTACAGTGCCCCTACCTAACTCCGACGGCAGGGGACAAGGGCATTTAATGCCCGTCCGGCCGCTCCAACAGTGCAGGAAGCGACCGTTAGGGGCGCCACCGATCGCCACAATGGCCTCCTAGTCACCTTCGCTTGCCACCTCGCACCGTTGTCGGGTGAGCTGGAGCGCAGAGTGGTGGCTTCGCTGCGGCAAGTGCCTTGCCGCGGTCTCTGTCTTGTTGCACCCGCAAGCTTGCCGCTCGTCGGGTCTTGCCGGACGCCTTGCGCGCCGCGGCAAGTCTTCCGTGCCTCGGTTGGCCTTCCCGGCAAGCTCCTCTTGCCGGGGTCTTGTCCTTCCCGGCAAGCTTCTCTTGCCGGGGCTTTGTCTTCTCAGCTAACACTTTGTTCTTGAATGGCAGTAAAATAAGAATGACGGAGGGTCTTGGCGGACGCCCGGCAAGCCTTGCCGCAGGACGCTGCGACTGCCCGTGCACAAGTTCGGGGTACTAAGGTACCCCTACTTTAGTACCGACAGAGCCCCGCCTGGGCCACACACGGTGCCCAGTTGTTGGGCGAGCCCAAAACAGGCACGGGCACGCTGCGGCTGGGTCCAAACCAAATCCGCTCCGTATCCACCGCTGCCCCAGAACAGCACGCTGGTCAATCGCGGCGTCGTGGGAGACGTGGGTGGTGTGCGCAATTTTCGAGGCGTCCACCCCGCCGTGATCACGGGCCGGGGCGAGGTCACCTCATCCGTCGCCTCGCTTCAGCATCCGCCACGCTGCTCCCATGCGCTTGGGGTCGTGGGCGGTGGAAGTGGGAAACTTGGTCGTGGAAGGGGGCAGCGGGTCGGCCCCCACTCCTGCTCTCCTTTGCCTTGATTCGCTGAGCGGGCGGCCGAGCCCCACCTCACTCCTTAAAAAGCGGAAGGGGAGCGCAGAACCCAAGACTCTCTCATCTCCTCCTTTCTTGACTTCCGCCCCTTTCTCTCCTTCGCCATGGAGAAAGGGAACCCTGCCCTTCATCGGTGGCGGCGAGGGTCGCCGCTAGACAGCATCCCTTCCTATCTCAGCCTGCAGGGTGGCGAGCCAGCCACAAGGGGAAGAGGGAGGGGGCGAGTTCGTGGACGAGGACGAGGACGAGGTCGAGGCGCTCGGGGAAGAGGCGGGCGGGGCGGCGCACCATCTCCGCCTCCGCCGGCGGTTCTTCTCCCCGCGGCGGTCCATATAGGGGACGACCCTTGCGAGTTCTTCGCCAAGTTGCGCCGGGCGCCTCGTCGTCGCCTCCGACTTCCAGCTCCGTTTGTGAGCGCGATGGAGTCGGATCCGCCCGAGACGCTGAGACTGCACATGAGGGGCTGTGGGATTAGCGGCACGCGAGTCCGCGTTGTATTCCCAGCCCCTAATGTGATGTATATTGATCGTGGGTGGAAGACGTTCGCCCGTATCCACAGCCTGACGGCGGGGTTTACCCTCCATTTTAACTTAATGGAGGGCGACCTCCTTTCCGTCAAGGTCTTCGGGGACTCCGGCACTCGGGGCGAAGTGCTGCGTGGACAGCTCCTCCGACAGCGAAGACTCCCCCTCGAGCAAGAGTGACGAGGAGGAGAGCGACAGCGATGATGAGGGTAGCGGGCGGCGGGATGGCGGGCCCGACTAGGTGTCGGGTGTCGCCTCGTGCGTCACCGGCGACCCCATCATCCGCGTCGCCGGCTCCTTGAACTCCCCGGGGTCGTCTCCTTGGGCGGCCGCGGGAGGCTGCGGAAGGGAAGAGGGCTGGCGACAAGGCCGTCAAGTCGAGTACGAGGGCATAGTGCCTCGACAACAGGCCGCGCTGCCGCCTGCCTTCGAGCTCGCTTCGGTGCCGCCATCACCGTCCAGCCCTCGGACGGCCCCCGGGATGTTCTCTTGGTGTCTTCTGGCACCTGTAGCTCGCCTAGGCGCCCCTTTTGCCCTTCTCGCCTCCTTGACCTACCTCCTGAAGAGAGGGACAGGAAAGGGATTACGGGCATCTTATCTTTTTAATTTGTAAGCCTTTGGGCCTTAGCCGCATCAAAAACTTTTAATTCTCTCTTTCATGTTTTTCATCCTCTATGGACTGTATCTGTGTGGGATGTTTTTTAATGAAAAGGGGATGCTTGCCGGGTCATATCCTCCACTTGATTCCATCCCCTGTATGTTTTTACCCTACGCTCTTAGGGAACTTGCTAGTGGGAACACGCTTGCGGCGAGCGCTGAGTGCGGAACATCAGCAGCCTGCCGGCGGTGTTGCTTCCGGCAAGAAACCTTGTCGGGGCTAGTTGCAGCGCACTTTCACTTTTGAGCGGACTCGAAACAAAGTAAGGGCGCAACTTAGCCACGAGCCGGTTCCTCCGCGCACAGGTTTTCCATACAGGGCACGGTCGTGGAGGACGCGGCTTCGCATTCCCCAGTCCATAAGAGGATACATGATGAGGGACGAAAGACTTATCTGACATCGCAGCCCCCGGCAACTCTGGCTTGCCGCGGACGAATCTTAGTACTCGCAGCCCCCAGCAACACTGGCTTGCCGGGACCCAGGTGCCGACGCACCCTTCTTCTCCGTTCCTTGTCGCTGTTATTGTTGGGGAACGTAGTAATTTCAAAATTTTCCTACGCACACGCAAGATCATGGTGATGCATAGCAACGAGAGGGAGAGTGTTGTGTACGTACCCTCGTGAGACCAAGCGAAGCGCTGACGCAACGTAGAGGAAGTAGTCGACGCCCTCCCGTCCAACCGATCCAAGCACCGTTATTCGGCACCTCCGAAGTTCTTGACACACGTACAACTCGATGACGCACCCGATCTCCGATCCAGCAGAGGTGCGGGGAGGAGTTCCGTCAAGACGACGGTGTGGTGACGATCTTGATGTTCTCTGTCGCAGGCTTCGCTTAAGCACCGCTACAATATGACCGAGGTGTAATATCGTGGAGGGGCACCGCACACGGCTAAGGAACGATCTCAATGATCAACTTGTGTGTCCATGGGGTGCCCCCTGCCCCCGTATATAAAGGAGTGGAGGAGGGGAGGAGGCCGGCCTAGGGTGGAGGCGCGCCATAGGGGAGTCCTACTCCCACCGGAGTAGGATTCCCTTTCCTAGTCCAACTAGGATCCTTCCATGTATTAGGAGTAGGAGACTAGGAAGGGAAGAGAGAAGGAAGGAAGGAGGGTGCGGCCCCTCCCCAGCCCACCCGGACTAGGGCAAGGTAGCGCTGCCTGCCTAGGGCAGCCCCTCTCTTTCCCGTATGGCCCATAAGGCCCAATACTTCTCCCCGGCGAATTCCGTAACTCTCCCAGACTCGATAATTACCGAATGACTCGAACCTTTCCGAACTCCGAATATAGTCGCCCAATATATCGATCTTTACGCCTCGACCATTTAGAGACTCCTCGTCATGTCCCCGATCTCATCCGGGACTCGAACTCCTTCGTACATCAAAACTCATAAACTCATAATATAACCGCCATCGAAACCTTAAGCGTCATGGACCCTACGGTTCGAGAACAATGTAGACATGACCGAGACACATCTCTGGTCAATAACCAATAGCGGGACCTGGATGCCCATATTGGTTCCTACATATTCTATAAAGATCTTTATCGGTCAGACCGCATAACAACATACGTTGTTCCCTTTGTCATCGGTATGTTACTTACCCGAGATTCGATCGTCGGTATCCAATAACTAGTTCAATCTCGTTACCGGCAAGTCTCTTTACTCATTCCGTAATACATCATCTCGCAACTAACTCATTAGTTACAATGCTTGCAAGGCTTAAGTGATGTGCATTACCGAGAGGGCCCAGAGATACCTCTCCGACATTCGGAGTGACAAATCCTAATCTCGAAATCGCCAACCCAACAAGTACCTTTGGAGACACTCAGAGAGCACCTTTATAATCACCCGATTCGCTAGACGTTTGGTAGCACACAAAGTGTTCCTCCGTAAACGGGAGTTGCATAATCTCATAGTCATAGGAACATGTATAAGTCATGAAGGAAGCAATAGCAACATACTAAACGATCGGGTGCTAAGCTAACGGAATGGGTCATGTCAATCAGATCATTCAACTAATGATGTGACCTTGTTAATCAAATAACAACTCCTTGTTCATGGTTAGGAAACATAACCATCTTTGGTTAACAAGCTAGTCAAGTAGAGGCATACTAGTGACACTCTGTTTGTCTATATATTCACACATGTATTATGTTTCCGGTTAATACAATTCTAGCATGAATAATAAACATTTATCATGATATAAGGAAATAAATAATAACTTTATTATTGCCTCTAGGGCATATTTCCTTCAGTTATCTCAGTTATGAGAATAATTTAGTCAATGCTGCAATAAGTTACTCTGATAATATAACTTTATTCTGGGCAATGCTGGCTATGTTATTTCCTTTACCCAGTTCCATCCCTTGTATGTCTTTACCCTACGCTTTTAGGGAACTTGCCGGCGCTAACACACTTGCTGAGTGCGGAACATCAGCAACTGTCTTCGGGTGTTGCCTCCAAAGAAGAAACCTCGTCGGGGCTAGTTGCAAAGACACTTTTATTGTTGAGCGGACTCGAAACAAAGTAAGGGCGCAACTTAGCCACGAGTTGATTCCTCCGCGCACAGGTTTTCCATACAAGGCACGGTCATTCAAGGAGTATAACTTGAAAATTTAAAAACTGACTGTGCTCAAACTTTGGCAACTTAGCTTTTCTGTCTTCTGCGTTCCGGCAAAGCTATGCTTCTTTGAACGGCACCTAGTCCACATCGTTATCAAGCTCCAACAACGAGGACTAAAGGCGCAAATGCTGCTGTGGGAACATCCGCTTCTACGGCAAGAATCTGGGATCCTGCCGGACGTGATGCTCCCCGGCAAGCGTGTCCGACACAATGACTTGTCGGGAGCGCTCGCTTCAACGAAACAAACCCTAGGGCTTGTCAGAGCAGAATGCTCCTCAGCACTTTCTGTGTTGATCCTGGGGACCTTCTTGGCGGCGGCTTCGGGGAGCTTTGTCGGAAAGTAGTCGCCAGTAACCGACTTTCTCTTCTTGTGGCTGCACAGATTTATCCTTGCCGGAATCAGAACTTGTCGGGGAAGCCCCCTGCTTGTCACTGGATTCGCTTGCCGCGGTTGTTGGCTCATCATCCGCCTCCCTCTCCGCAACTAACGCAGCACTAACTACTTGGTTGGTTGCCGCCAGATATAGCAGCAACTTCTCTTGTGGCTTAGGTGCGACAAGTGTTGGAGTGGAGGATAGGTATCTCTTCAAGTCCTGCAGCGCAGCCTCCGCTTCCGGAGTCCATTTCATTGGACCTGCCTTTTTCAATATTTTGAAAAATGGCAAGGCGCGCTCAGCAGACTTGGAAATGAACCTACTGAGAGCAGAAACACAGCCGGCAAGCCTCCGCACATCCTTGACGCGCTTCGGGGCTTCAATCTGCTCCATGGCTTTGATCTTGTCGCGGTTGGCTTCAATCCCCCTCTGGGACACAAAGAACCCGAGAAGCTTGCCGGAAGGAACTCCAAACACGCACTTCTCGGGGTTCAACTTGAGATTGATCTTGCACAGATTTGCAAAAGTCTCATCCAAATCTTGGATCAAAGTTTCTCTGTCCTTGCTCTTGACCACTATGTCATCCATGTAAGCTTCTACATTTCTGTGCAGCTGTGGCTCAAAAGCATGACTGACTACTCTTGCAAATGTTGAACCAGCATTCTTTAGTCCGAAGGCATTCGCATAAAGCACTACGTGCCACATGGAGTAATGAATGCGTTTTCTTCAACCTCTTCTTACGCCATGAAGATCTCGATGATATCCTCGAGTATGCATCAAGGAATGAAAGCAGATCACATCCTGCTGTGGAGTCGACAATCTGGTCAATGCGTGGCAAGGGAAATGGATCTTTGGGACAAGCTTTATTAACATCCGTGAAGTCAATACAAAGCCTCCACTTCCCATTTGCTTTGGCGCACGACTCATCGGATTGGCTAACCACGCCGGATGGAGTACTCCTCGGACCAAGCCCGCTGCTTCCAATTTCTTGATCTCTTCGACAATGAACTCTTGTCGCCCACCGCTTGCTTCCTCGACCGCTGACGGGCCGCGTGAGGGCAGACGGCAACGTGGTGCTCAATTACTTTCCTGGGAACACCGGGATGTCGATGGTTGCCATGCAAACACATCGACATTCGCCGCAGAAAACAACGAGCCTTTCCTATTTACGATCAAGCGTGGCAATCGATGGTGAAGGTACCACCGTGCCGCCCTCCTGGCGCCACTTTCTTGGTCTCTGTGAAGCTATCTTTGCCTTTTTGTACTTGCCGTGGAGCTCGATGGTGCGCCCTCGACGGTAGCGCAAAGACCAAGAGGTGCGCTGCCGGAGTGGGCATCGAGCTACTCTTGCCGACTTGATCTTCTTCTTCTTCCCCGGAGCTTCAGCGCAAGTGGTTTATGCGTCGCTGCGGCTCTGCTTCCCGGTAGATCTTGTCGGTGCAGATAAGTGCATCCTTCTTGTCGCCTCGACAGAAATGACACTTATCGGACCGGCATCTTGAGCACATTGTAGGTGTAGTGAGTGGCTGCCATGAACTTGGCGAAGCGCCGATCGCCAAGTATCCCATTGTATGGCAATGGGAAATCAGCAACATCAAATGTGACTCTCTCGTTCGAAATTCAGCTCGCGCCAAACGCCACCGGCGCAGTGATCTTCCCCTTCGCTTGCTCCTTCCCGGTTGATTCCTTGAAAGGTACCAGTCTCTTCGAGCTCATTGTCGGGGATCCGAGCTTCTTGAGCACCGCGAAGAGATCAGATTTAGGCCGCCCCGCCGTCAACAACATCTTTGTGACCTTGAGGTTGCGGATGGTTGGCTAAACCAACATCGGCAAGCACCCGACCGCAGTGATGCGATCGGGTGATCCTCAACATCAAAGATGATGGGCGTCTGACCACTTCAGGGCTTGCACGATTCGACCGATGGTTCTGCCAGATTTACCTCCCGCACCCATCGCTTGAGTTGGCGGTGCGAGGTGTGCAGAGAAGCACCGCCAAACGCACAAAACCTCCGCCGCCTTCTCAAACTCTTGGTCGCCGGTTTCATCTTCCTCCATGTCATCATCTTCATGTTCGCCCTCGCCCTTGTCACGGCGCTGGGGTCTGTCTCCTTGCCGCTTGGCCTTGCCGCGTGCCCTCCCCAAAGCGGGACACTTCTTGCCGGATCCTCCGTCACCTCCCTGGGCCTTCTCCTTGTCGCGACGCTCATATTCAGCTTTCTGTAGCTCTGCCATCTGCTCAACCTTCTTGCATGCTTGGAGGTCATGGCCCTTGGTGCGATGGATCTTGCAAGATCGCTGTCGGGTTGCCTTGCTTGTCGGCAGCCACCACAGCCTCGCCGGAGTCACCAGCTTTGGCCTTGCCGGGGTCACCTCTGTTGCCGGACTGCTCGACGACTAGCACATCCTTAGCCTTTCTTTTTCTGTTGTTGCACCTCCGGTTCCTCTTTGCCGGAGGGGCATCCTCACTGTCAGATCCTTCTGCTCCTGATTCTCTCCGGGATTTTCCTCCTCCTCACTCGGCGCACTTGTCGGCAGAGAGCGATAGCTCGCTGACTTCTCGATCTTGCACATCGCCATCTCCTCCCTCATCCTGCGCGTTACGCGACGTTCGATGGAACGCTACCGATAACCGCGTAGGGTGGACGCTCGGGATGTTGCGCGCACTGGCTGAATCTTTGTATGTACTTGCGCAGGGCTCTCCTCCTTCCGGGCAAGCAATGAAGATCGCTCTCCGCCATGGGGTTTGTGGCCGCCAGAAGGCGCCGACAAACCGATGGCACAGTCCGCCCACGAAGAGATGGAGTTGTCCGCAAGTGCATGAGCCAAGATCCGACGTTGGGCTTGAGCACCAGCGGAAGTAGTTGGCGAGATCTTCGTCGCATCCCCGCAGCCTGCACCGTGATGGTGTAGACGCCGAGAACTCCGACGGATGTATCTTGCCGTCGTATTTCGGCACGCCCGCTTGAAGTTCTTGGTATCACCCTTCGACCTGCCGCAGCTCACGGGTGAACGCAGGGCAACCTATCACAGACGGACAAGTCGCTGGTTCTTCGCGCGCGCATATCGACAGTGGGCCAGCGCTGGTCATATTGAGCCGCTTCTCTTCTGCGCTGGATCTGAAGTACGAAGCGTCTTCGTGTCGCCGTTCTTGGAGAACGTGGCGTTAATCGGGCGAAGCTCGCGGGTTCGACGACGCGTGGAGTCGGTGTCGAGGTTGGCCCGCGAGTCGGTGATCGTGGGCCTTCGGGCGGGAGTGCACGTGGTGGCACCCCAGCGTCTTATCGCCACCGGCTTCCGCTGAACGCCTTGCCGCGCTTCGACGTGCTCGCTTGCGGGGCTTGTCGGTGTTAAGCGAAGCCAATGAGGCTATAAATGGCGGCCCTCCGCCGCCGATCTTGTCCGCATCGGAGGGTAATCTAGGAGCAGCTGGGCTCGGGCGGCGCTTCCTCCGAGGCTCGGTGCTCAAACTCCTAACAAGTGTTAGAAGGAGAACGTTCGCCCAGCGACCGCCGCTGCGCGCCGTGCGGCAGATTGACGTGTACGTTGGCCTTGAGCGCCCCGCGACCCACCAGCTGGCCTTGTTCCAGCGAGCACGGTGCTAGGGGCACCGTGGCGTTGTCGATCTTGCACCTCCCGAGAGGGTGCGGTGGATATCCAGACGCTGAAGCTTGCGGGCCTTGTCCTTGACCCGTGACGACGTGAGTCCCACCGTTGGCGCCCGCTCCTCCGCCGGCGTCCACCCCACCGCCTGTTTGCTCCGGTGGCGGCAGGATGGTCACAGACGGAGTGGCCACCTCCGAAGCCTTCTTCTTCGGTGGCATGTCGATGAAGATGTTGATGTAGCGCGCGCAGAGACCGGATCAGGTTCGCACAACCTCGACGCCCCCTACCTGGCGCTAGAGATGTCGTGGTTGGGGGCACGAGCACCTATGGGGCAAGGCCCCTTCTCGGTCCGGCAGGGAGCGGAGGGTCGCGCGAAGAGCAGATCGAGGTCGAGCACGCGGGGGATTTTACCCAGCTTCGGAGCTCTCCGGAGAGATAAAACTCCTACAGTGCAGGAAGCGACCGTTAGGGGAGCCACCGATCGCCACGATGGCCTCCTAGTCACCTTCGCTGGCCACCTCACACCGCTAGGCTGCATAGCCACCCGCCACGTGCACCAGGAGTGATCCTTCGGCGACACGTCGTCGGGTGAGCTGGAGCGCAGAGTGGTGGCTTCGCCGCGGCAAGTGCCTTGCCGCGTCTCGCCTTGTTGCACCCGCAAGCTTACCGCTGTCGGGTCTTGCCGGACGCAGTGCGCGTCGCGCAAGTCTTCTGAAGTGCCTCGGTTGGCCTTCCCGCAAGCTCCTCTTGCCGGGTCTTATCCTTCCCGGCAAGCTTCTCTGCCGGGGCTTTGTCTTCTCAGCTAACACTTTGTTCTTGAATGGCAGTAAAATAAGAATGACGGAGGGTCTTGGCGGACGCCCGGCAAGCCTTGCCGCAGGACGCTGCGACTGCCCGTGCACAAGTTCGGGGTACTAAGGTAACCCTACTTTAGTACACCGACATCCAGCCCTGCCGTGCAAGCCTCGTGTCAGGGTTGAGCTGTATATGCCTCGGGGGCTCTCCTCAGAGCGGCCCCCCTGCCACGCACCAGTGGAAGCACCATGCTCCGCGCTGGCCGTCGACACTGCCGAGGATCGGCTATGCCCGTGCAAGAGCGGAAGTGCTATGCTCCACGCTAGTGATAAACAACCGGGGGTGGCCTCGCGGCTGCATTAACCTCAGGGAGCTTCCGGGCTTAGTGTCCAGCCTCTCCGCGCTGCTCTCCCTCAGGAGGGTAGCGCGAGGGGGCTGGGCACGCAGGCTACGCTCAAGTCACGCCTGGCATACCCCACCTCGCCAGGTCACATGGACCTGGTCTTCGCGCGCCCCTCCCGGGTGAGAGCCCGGCGAAGAAAGGTAGAATGGTCGGTTCGTACGTCAAGGGGGACTCCTGAGCATCGCGTCTCAGGAACCAAACTAGTCACGTAGCCCCTCACCCCTTGGCCTCGTCCTGGTGATCCGGACGACCCAACGGTGGCTGAGGTATGCACGGGGCCGGGCCCTGCCAACGCAGAACGCCAAGGCCTGACTCTCGTCCCTTTCAAGCTGTTCGTACGTGAAGGGGGACTCCTGAGCATCACGTCTCAGGAGCCTAACTGGTCAGTAGCCCCTCACCCCCTGGTCTCGTCCTGGTGATCCGAATGACCCAATGGCAGCTAATGTATGCGCGGGGCCAGGCCCTGCCGACGCAGAACGCCAAGGCTTGCCTTCGCACTTTTTCCTAAGTTGTTCGCACGTCAAGGGGGGCTCCACAGCATCGCGTCTCAGGAGCCTAACTGGCCACCTAGCCCCTCACCCCTTGGGCTTGTTCCGGCGATCTGGACGACCCAACGACAGCTGAGGTATGCGCGGGGTCGGGCTCTGCTGATGCAGAGCAACAAAGCAAATGGAAAAAGTCAGGGAACCATAATCTAATTATTACAAAACATATTGTTCCAAGCAATCAGTTTTAAACGCCTCCACGAGGCATGCTACATGATGCAGGACGAACAGGAAGGAGCAGTGCCACCAAGCCACCTCTTCACACTTGGGTGCCGCCATCACCCGCCAGCAGAGCCTCGGCGCCAACCGCGTTGCCCGTCCCCTCGGCCCCAACCGTGGGGCCGATGACAAGGAACTTGCTCAGCAGGGCGTCCACGGAGCTCTTCACGATGGCAGCAGCAACGCTGCAGGAGTTGGAGTCCACGGGCTCGAGGAAGGCGGCGAAGTCGAAGCTGGCGTCCCGGCGATAGAGATGGCTGAAGACGCACGTAAGGGCCAAGGAAGAAAGCAAGCGAGCCTCATCTTCCACCATAGAGCCAAACCCGTCGACGTCGTCCTCGAGCACTCCCATGATCTCAGGGAGCAGGGCGGCAGGGCTCTCCTTTGGGGCCACCGCTTTCTCTGAGGGATCGCCCCCAAAGAGCGCCGTTGAGCTTTGTGGAACCTCACCTCGAGGGAGGCGAGGGTGCTGCGCTCCATGGTGGCTGCTTCTTTGGCCTCGGCAAGAGACGCTTGGGCCACCTCTGCCTCCTCCTTCAGCTTCGTTAGGCGGCCACGCTCCGCAGCCTGTTCTAGGGCTACCTTCTCCAGTTCAGCATCGCGATCGGCAATGGCAGCCTTCTAGGCCTTTAGCTTCTCCTCCCGCTCCTAGAGCTGGCTGCCATGGGCGGCCTGTTGATCCTGAAAAGCCTTCAGCTCAGCCACCACCACGCGGCACCGATCCTCGGCTTCCTTGGCCTCCTTTCGCACCATGTCATGGCAGCAGCCAGCCCAGACACCTTCTAGGCCTCCTCCACAGAGCTCCAGGCCGCTCGGACAGATGCGTCAGCCTGTAGCCATCCCGAGATCAGCCCCAGGCGCCCCAACGCTGCGCGCTGGTCCGGGCCCTGAAGTTCATCTTGGAGAGGGTTCAGCGCTGCTCAAGCCTCTTCCAGGGCTCCAGAGGCAGTGGGAGCGCCATGGCCGAGCAGCGCACCGGGCGAGAGAGGAGATGTTCTCGGCACCAAGGTAGGAGAAGCGACATCAATAGGAAGGACTGGGGGCTCTGGAGGCCTGGCGACTTCAGCAGCCACAGTAAAGATGGGTGCCGACGGGGTCAGCCCCGTTGAGGACGCAGACACCTCCTGAGGACGGGCTTCTGCACCCTGAGAAGACTATGTCGCCATTGGAGCTGCAGGGGCCGTAGTGCTCTTCTTCGCCAGGGCTGTGGCAGCCACCTCGAGCTCGACCACGGCGACCCCAACGCCTTCCTTCTTTTTTTCGACGACTGTTGCCTAACGACGGACGAAGACATTGAGCATCACATCTGGGATCAAGAACAAGGCCAAGGGAAAACACTCACTGGTCAGAGAAGACGTAGTTCCTCTTCAGGCCCAGAAGCGGGGGCTTCGCCAGGGCAGTCGGAGCTGCACTCTTGGTAGCAGGAGAGCACGCGGTCGGCACCACTCGGGACGCCGCTGGCTTAGGCGGAGTACTGCCCGGAGGGATCAGCGCAGTCTTGCCGTTCTACATGGCCGATCGCTTGGGCTGCTTCGAGGAGGTCGCCCCAGATCTCGTGGTGACCCTGGAGGGGCAAGCCAGCTCCACCATAGAAGGCACGTCATCGTCAGGGAAGTTACGGAGGAGCTCCCTCTGCCTCGGGGCAGAGGATTCCCCCTCGCCCTCCTCCTTAGTGGCCGTGGAGGAATGGTCGCCGGAGGACAGGTTCACCAAGGAGGCGGGCGGTGAGGGAGGCCCCATCTGTATGGGCCCGAACTCGTCGAAGACTGGCATGGTGGCGGCAATCTCCTCTCCGTCGACTCGGTGGTACAACGGAATCCATTCCTCTGGAGGACCGCTCGAATCCTTTCCAGTGAAGGAAAGCGACACCTTGCTCAGCTCCTCCTCAGGAAGGGCATCCTGGCACATGGGGATCTTGTCGTCAGCGCCCCCAAGCTTCCACAAGGGGCGGGAGCGGTCCTGGAGCGGCGCTAGGCGCTGCATCAGGAACTCCTTAGGGATCATGGATCCCGTCAGCTTCTCATTCTTCAGGTCGTCCTCCATCTTCTTCATCAACGGCTTTAGGGAAGGGTCGGTGATCTTCTCAGAAAACCTGTCACGCCCAATATGCGACCCTATCCAAAAGGAACTCGAAGGTCCCACCAAGAATAGACCCGCATATTGGAACGCTTTTGCAAGGTGGATATCATTACATCAACATTACATAAATAGTTGGGGATACATAAAAGAGGCATACAATGCCACACGAATACAACATCACCTTACATAAGAGCACCATCCGACTACGGATGAAACACAAACAGAAACTCAAACGACATCCACCCTGCTAGCCCAGGCTACCGACCTAGAACCTATCCCCTGATCGAAGAAGCAGCAGAAGAAGAACTCCAAACAAGCAATCATCGCTCTCACGTCATGATCATCGCATAACCTGTACCTGCAACTGTTGTTGTAGTAATCTGTGAGCCACGAGGACTCAGCAATCCCATTACCATGGGTATCAAGACAAGCAAAGTTTAATGGGAAAGGAAGGGGTAAAGTGGTGAGGTTGCAGCAGCGACTAAGCATGATATGGTGGCTAACATACGCAAATGAGAGCGAGAAGAGGAGCAAAGGAACGGTCGTCAACTAGTAATGATCAAGAGGTGATCCTGAACACCTACTTACGTCAAACATAACCCAAAAACCGTGTCCACTTCCCGGACTCCGCCGAGAAGAGACCATCACGGCTACACACGCGGTTGATGCGTTTTAATTCGGATCTGGTGTCAAGTTATCTACAACCGGACATTAACAAATTCCCATCTGCCACATAACCGCGGGCACGGCTCTCGAAAGTTTATACCCTGCAGGGGTGTCCCAACTTAGCCCATGATAAGCTCTCGCGATCAACGAAGGATATTCCTTCTCTCAGGAAGACCCGATCAGTCTCGGAATCCCGGTTTACAAGACATTTTGACAATGGTAAAACAAGACCAGCAAAACCGCCCGATGCACCGACATCCCGATAGGAGCTGCACATATCTCGTTCTCAGGGCAACACCGGATGAACACTACGTACAACTAAAACCAGACCTCGAGTTTCCCCGAGGTGGCGCTGCAAGTGGCTCTGGTTCGGACCAACACTTAGACAAGCATTGGCCCGGGGGGGGGGCTATAATAAAGATGACCCTTGGGTTAATTACTCCCAAGGGAAAAGTAGGTGGTGGTGAGGCAAATGGTAAAACCAAGGTTGGGCCTTGCTGGACAAGTTTTATTCAAAGCGAACTGTCAATGGGGTCTCATAAATTACCCGACCGCGTTAGGAACGCAAAATCCGGGAACATAACAGCGGTATGACGGAAACTAGGGCGGCAAGAGTGGAACAAAACACCAGGCATAATGCCGAGCCTTCCACCCTTTACCAAGAGTATAGATGCATTAATAGTATAAGTGATATTGTGATATCCCAACATAATCATGTCCACCATGGAGCAAACTTCATCTTCACCTGCAACTAGCAACGCTATAAGAGGGGCTGAGCAAAGCGGTAACATGGCCAAGCAACGGTTTGCTAGGAAGGGTGTCAAAGGTTAGAGGTTCATGGCAATTTGGGAGGCTTGAAGAACAAATGATAGGTAGCGCAGCAAAGCGATAGAACGAAGCAACTAGCATAGCGATGATAGTAGTGAGATCCAGGGTAGTGGTCATCTTGCCTGAAATCCCGCAAGGAAGAAGAACGAGTCCATGAAGAAGATGAAGCCACGAAGACGAACCAAGCGTAGACGAACGAATCCTCACGATCGCAACGAAACGGGAACTATCGAGAAGAAGCACACAACATGGTAAACACACCACACATAGACAAGACATGATGCACAACCAAGCATGATGCATGACAAACCTACATGAAGCTACTCATGGCAAGAGACGATGCCAACAAGAACAACACATCAAGGCAAGTTTACATGAGGCCGGAAACAACATATAACAATTCCGATAAGTCCTCATATGCAAGTTTCAAAGTTGGTCCAGAACTGAATAAAAATTAAGTTGAAGTTGTTAAACAGCAAGTTAAAGAGCACCAAGAGAATCTACATGAAATTCTAGTCAAGTTACATATAAAGTTCATTAGATTTGGAGCTACGGCCTAGAAGATATGAGCAAAACAAGTTAAACATGGCATTGATGCGAAATGCATACAAACATCAAGCAAACACCTCAAAACAAGGATGCAACATGATAATATGAAACAACATGCAAAATCAAGCAAGTTTCATATGGAGCAAACTCAAAACGGAACAACGGTTCAACACATACACTCTATACAAGTCATAACAACAATCTGTCCAAAACAGCAACTAGGCATATTGCAAGCATCAAAACAATAAGCTACAGCATCTCAACGAGAGAACAAAAGGCATGGGCATGAAGTACAGGTAAAGCATGACAAAACATGAACTCTGAGCTATCTCCAGAAACAACTAGAACATGCTCAAAAGGACATGGAAAGATTGCAAATAATAACAGTTTCAGACTTAGCAGGAATAACATCAGGTTGCAATGTTTAGAGCTATCAAACAACATGTTACAGGAAGCTATCATGGCAAACCAAGGCATGACATGAATCTACTAAACTCATGGAAAAAATGTCCCTTACTGACCATGAGCCAAAAGGGCACAGAAAATACGATGGCACCCATGTAATCATGGCAAAAGATATGACAGATTCAAACATGGCAGGAACAACGATAAGTAGACATGTTGGTGAGCTTGAACCACTCACCACAGAGCAATACATGGCATGGCAAGGCAACCAACAGTAAGAAGACATGTTTATGAATCTAAGCATGGCAAGATCAAGTTCATAGGGTGCATGGATCACTAACAACAAACATGGTAACATTGAACTTAATGTTAACAGGCTGACCGCAACATTATTTAGCAAGTTGAGAGCAAGATTACAACAATCTACAGCAGTCTATAAATGCAACCAGGGGCATGAATGGATAGAGCATGACATGTATAACAAAACATCCTTAGTGAACATCTCCAGATTATGCATAGAATGACTAGTAGAAGCAGGTGTACATGGCATCACGAAATAACAGATTCAGCCTAGCAAAACAGCAACAACAAGTACCCCACTTAGCAAGCTTGATGCACTCAGTACAGGACTCACAAAAATACATGGATGGCACCACTGGAAAGATGGCATGTCATAGATCAAAACACATGTAGAGCTCATGCTCATAAGATGCACACATCAAATGCAACAAAAATGACAAATCATCAAGTTATAACAGTTTCAGCAGATTAACATCACATAGCACTCTTACAACGATGATTCGGGCATCAAGATGAGCTCAAATGAACATGATGCAATGGAATGATATGAAGTACTCGTCGAGGCGAACAATTTGACATATTAGACGCATAAAACGGAGCAGTATGCATGGAGTTATGATGCAATGAACATGGGCACATGATGCTAAAATCCTGGGGACTTGGGCATATCTCAGGAAAAACATGCAAGCACAAAATAACTAAAAAAACGCACGAGCGCCGTTTAGACGGGGATGGGCTGCTCACCTAGCAGGCCTTGGCCCGGGTCGAGGGGGACGAGGTAGATCGGGCCGGCCTTGGCGCAGAGCTGGGCCGGGGCGGAACTGGGCCGCGGGGCCCACGCAGGGTCGTCCCCCTCCCGATCCCGCCTGGATCGGGGAGGCAGGAGGCGGCGGGCGGTGGCGGCGTGGCTGGCGGGCGCGAGGCCGGAAGTGGCCGGGTGAGGCGCGGCGGCGGATCCGCCAGCCGCACCGGATCCGGCGGCGCGGCGGCGGGATGGCCGGAGGCGCGACGGCACCGGGCGGCGAAGCTTGAGCTCGGCGCCATGTGGCGCGCGCGGTGGGGCGTAGACGGCGCCGGCGAGATGGGGCGAGACGGTGGCGGCACGGGAGCTCGATGGAGGCTTCGCCGACGGGCGGCGTGGTGGCTGGCGGCGACGGCGGCGCGAGGGCGCGGCGAACGGCGGCGGCGAAGAACGGGCTCGGCGCAGCCGGGCGGGCTCCCGTGGGCAGCGGGCGCGGCGGCGGCGGGTGGCGGGGCGCCACGTGGCAGCTCCGGATTCGCGCTGGGACGGCGGCTGAGGGCGGCGGACATGTCCGGGCGGCGGGGAAGTTGTGTCCGGCGGCGCGAGGAGAGGGAGAGCTAGGGTTAGACCGAGAATTTCGGGGGGAGAGGCACATATATAGGTAGAGGGAGCTAGGAGACTCCAAATGAGGAGCGGTTTTCGCCCACGCGATCGTGATCGAACGACCGAGAGCATAGAGGGGAGTTGGCTGGGTTTTGGGCCACTTTAGAGGGGTGTTGGGCTGCAAAGTGAAGGGGCTTTTACGGTTTCCCGGTTAACTGTTGGATTATCAAATGACCTCCAAATGGCACGAAACTTGACAGGCGGTCTACCGGTGGTGTACCAAGGCCGCTTGGCAAACCTCGGTCCATTCCGAGAACGTTTAACACCCGCACAAGAGAAGAGGCAAAAAGGGGAACACTGGAGGACATAGGAGTGCCGGATTGCAAAACGGACAACGGGGAAAAAGCTCGGATGCATGAGACGAACATGAATGCAAAATGAGATGCACATGATGACATGGTATGAAATGCATGTGATGACATGGCAAAGTACAACACGCAAGCAAAAGACATGGCAATGACGGCGAATAACTGGCGGACACCTGGCGCATCGGATCCGGGGCTTTCCAACACTCCTCCACTAACATGAGATCTCGTCCCGAGATCTTAGGACCGAGACGGAAAGGAAAAAGGGATGAGGTGAAACAAGAGCTCAAAGAAAAAGCAAGGAATCGAGAGCACTCGAGAAGTAGAGAGGAACGACGAGAATGACGAGAATCGAAAGCTCACGGAATCAGATAGCCTCTGAAACCACTCCGGTTAGAACGAGATGAGAAACAAATAGGACTTAAAGAGGATTTAGGCAGCACTCCGGCTGAAGATGGAAGGAAAAGAACATGAACTTGAGAGGATAGAATGATACTTGATGAAGACATGACACAAAACCTCCGAAAAGAATTAAAAGAGTTGAATGAAAAGAACGGAGAAGAAAATGACAACTTGTGCCACGAATGAAATAGAAAGCAACCTTAGAAGAAAGGTTGAATGGAGTTGTTGAGAAAAATCAACAACGAAAAGAATAAGCTTGTCGTTGACTTATGCATAACATCTCAAAATTATGAGGTGATCTCCGACCACAAACAGAAATGATTGGATAGCCGAGAAGAACGAAGAAATGCAAAACTCCACTTCAAAAGAATACGGAGAATTAATTGCACCTCGAGATGCAAAAACAAAAGATACTAGAACTCCTTGAATAAGAATCTTGATGAACACTTGAAAGAACGAATTGAATCATGAAGAACCAGCATGAAGAACTCCGGTGACCAAAGGAAGCTGAGATAGAAATGAAGGATGAAAGAATAAGATTAAAGCCTTGTATTGATTTAGATGGAGGTTCCGACGAGATGGCCGAGGAAATTTGAACTCCGGAAAAGAAAAGATGAAAACACTTGGAACTAGAATTTATTCATCAAGAACAAACTCCGAAGGAAGGGATTACTCACTTGGATGAAATAAGAATAAGATTTATTGTATGCTTATCTTTCATCAAATTAAATTGATGACAAGCAACGGATTTTGCATACTACTTATTCTTCTTGAAAAATAATTGAGAAGTGACATATCGCGAACTTGAGAAGGTCTTCATGAACCACCGGTAGGATTAAAAAGAATGAATGAATTAGTATGATAATGAAGGAAAAGAATCTTGAACGAACCACCGTAAGAATTCGAAAAAAAACTGATGAAAGAGACTGAATCACCGGGAAGAATTAGAAGAACCAATAAACTAGAGGGGATTTAGATGCAAAAGAATAGGAAGAACTCGAGCTGATTAAAGAACATTTGATCGAAGCGCCGGGATAAATAGAGAACGATAACAGGAATGATGGCCTCCGGTGAATAGAAATGGAAAAACAACTCCTGGCATAATCCGGATGGGTAAGAAAAGAATATCTGACAAATGGAATAATTCGAGAGGATAACATGAAGCTAGAACCACGAATCTTTGAGAGAACAGACAAGATTTAGAGGAAAAACTCTTCTTCGGTCTTCAAATGACGACGAGAAACACCACCATAACTGAGGTACTCCGGTAGAATGAAAAACGAAAAGGTTGAGGAAACCATGAAAAGAATTTGAAAGCGATCTTGGGGAAGGCCTGGGACTGATGGAATTCATTCTTACGTCACACTTGAAAAGAATTATGAATGACTCCGGGGGAATTAGAAGAGTCAGGTAAGATCCTGGGAAAAGACCTGTGGGTTAGGGCCCACTAAAAGAAAAAGCACCATTGGAAAGGGACGTTGAACAGACAGATAATGCACCGGAACAATTGAAATATTTGAATGAGGTTACAACCTCGAATTAATTAGAATACAGACGAATCTCCTGAGATGTCTTCCGAACTCCGGAATGATTAAATGGCGAGAGGCAAAACGAGAGAGGAGAACACTTGAGCTGAGGGAAAGAATATAATCACTACCGAAAATTAGAATTGAATCCACCGGATAAGAAAGGGATGAAGAATGACGAACGAGACGAGAATTCACCGGTTGAAATGATTGAGGGAAGACTGAAGAGACTCCACACGAATGAAATTGATGCTCGAAAGAGGCTCAGACTCCGAGAAGAGAAAGGGGTGGGAGGGCGGAAAAAACACAGGCAACTGGCAGGGGGAACCGACGAATATCTTGAAGAGAAAACACCAGTTGAAATCATTGAGGAAAGAAAGCAAAGACTTCGCACGAGTAGGATGGATACTCGATTATAGGCTCCGGCTCCAAGAAGAAAAAGGGTGGGTGGGAGGGAAAAACAAGGACAACTTCGGACAAGGAAAAACAACGACGTCGGAGGAAGAACTGAGGATTGAACTTGGCAAAGATGAAGAGGCTCGAGTCGACTTGACGAGAGATGCACCGGATGAAAAGAGCTGAGAACCAACAAACGGAAAACTAACCGCGTGACCCTAAAGAAAAATTTGAAGGGGAAGAGGAGTAATTCAAAACACCTACGTCAAGATTCCTTACCAGAGCGACGAAGGGGCTAAGGAGTAAAAAGAAATCCTACTCTCCGATATAACTAGACTCCAAAAACAGTTTTCTTCTAGACTCAACAACGTCCAAACTACATGATCAATCAAGGGGCTCCTAGGGTCGGTCGAGGCTCTGATACCAACTTGTCACGCCCAATATGCGACCCTATCCAAAAGGAATTCGAAGGTCCCACCAAGGATAGACCCGCATATTGGAACACTTTTGCAAGGTTGATATCATTACATCAACATTACATAAATAGTTGGGCATACATAAAAGAGGCATACAATGCCACACGAATACAACATCACCTTACATAAGAGCACCATCCGACTACGGATGAAACACAAACAGAAACTCAAACGACATCCACCACGCTAGCCAGTGCTGCCGACCGAACCTATCCCCGATCGAAGAAGGAGCGTAAGAAGAACTCCAAACAAGCAATCATCGCCTCACGCCATGATCATCGCATAACCTGTACTGCAATCGTTGTTGTAGTAACACATGTGAGCCACGAGGACTCAAAGAATCCCATTACCATGGGTATCAAGACTAGCAAAGCTTAATGGGAAACGAAGGGGTAAAGTGGTGAGGTTGCAGCAGCGACTAAGCATGATATGGTGGCTAACATACGCAAATGAGGGCGAGAAGAGGAGCAAAGGAACGGTCGTCAACTAGTAACGATCAAGAGGTGATCCTGAACACCTACTTACGTCAAACATAACCAGAAACCGTGTTCACTTCCTGGATTCCGCCGAGAAGAGACCATCACGGCTACACACGCGGTTGATGCGTTTTAATTCGGATCTAGTGTCAAGTTATCTACAACCGGACATTAACAAATTCCCATCTGCCACATAACCGCGGGCAAGGCTCTCGAAAGTTTATACCCTGCATGGGTGTCCTAACTTAGCCCATGATAACCTCTCGCGATCAACGAAGGATATTCCTTCTCCCAGGAAGACCCGATCAGTCTCGGAATCCTGGTTTACAAGACATTTCGACAATGGTAAAACAAGACTAGCAAAACCGCCCGATGCGCCGACATCCCGATAGGATCTGCACATATCTCGTTCTCAGGGCAACACCGGATGAGCACTACGTACAACTAAAACCAGACCTCGAGTTTCCCCGAGGTGGTGATGCAAGTGGCTCTGGTTCGGACGAACACTTAGACAAGCATTGGCCTGGGGTGGTGATAATAAAGATGACCCTTGGGTTAATTACTCCGAAGGGAAAAGTAGGTGGTGGTGAGGCAAATGGTAAAACCAAGGTTGGGCCTTGCTGGACAAGTTTTATTCAAAGCGAACTGTCAAGGGGGTCCCATAAATCACCCAACCGCGTTAGGAACGCAAAATCCGGGAACATAACACCGGTATGACGGAAACTAGGGCGGCAAGAGTGGAACAAAACACCAGGCATAAGGCCGAGCCTTCCACCCTTTACCAAGAGTATAGATGCATTAATAATATAAGAGATATTGTGATATCCCAACATAATCCAGTCCACCATGGAGCAAACTTCATCTTCACCTGCAACTAGCAACGCTATAGGAGGGGCTGAGCAAAGCGGTAACATAGCCAAGCAACGGTTTGCTAGGAATGGTGTCAAAGGTTAGAGTTTCATGGCAATTTGGGAGTGTAACGCCCCGGATCCGATGCGCCAGGTGTCCGTCAGTTATTCGCCGTCTTTGCCATGTCATTCGCTTGCGTGTTGCATTTTGCCATGTCATCATCTGCATTTTATCATGTCATCATGTGCATTTCATTTTGCATACATGTTCATCTCATGCGTCCGAGCATTTTCCCCGTTGTCCGCTTTGCAATCCGGCACTCCTATGTCCTCCAAATATTCCCCCTTTGCCTCTTCTCTTGTGCGGGTGTTAAACTTTCTCGAATGGCCCGAGGTTTGCCAAGCTGCCTTGGTATAGCACCGAGACCGCTGTCAAGTTTCGTGCCATTCGGAGGTCGTTTGATACTCCAACGTTAACCGGGTAACCGCAAAGCCCTCTTTTGTTTGCAGCCCAACACCCCTTTCAAAGTGGCCCAAAACCCACCAAACTCCCCTCCTTGCTCTCGGTCGTTCGATCACGATCGCGTGGCAGAAAACCGCTCCTCATTTGGACTCTCCTAGCTCCTCTACCTATAAATCTAGCCCTCCCGAATTTTACGGACGACCTGCAGATGAACCCTAGCTCCGCTCCTCGCGCCGCGGACACGTCCGCCCGCGCTGCCGGACATGTCCACGGACGCGTCACTCCGCCAATAGGGCGTCGCCACATCACTCTCCTCACAGCCCGACCCACGAAGCGAGGCGCTGCCACGCGTCCCGGGCGGGCGCCGACGCCGCAGCCCGCCGGGCAGGCGCAGCCCGCCCAGCCCTTCGCCTCGCCGCGCCCTCCGCCTCTCGCTCCGCCGCCCGTCGCCGCTCATGGCGACCCGCCCGCCAGCGCCTCGCCGACGACGACCTCCGCCATTGCCGGTGCTCCTCCGCCTCCCGTGCCCCGGCCTCCTCCGCCCGCCGCCGCCCGCCGCCTCCGCCTGACCGCGGCCTCGCCTCCCCCGAGCCACCCGGCTCCGTCGCGCTCGCCTGGCCACGCCTCCAGCGCCACCGCCGCCGCCGCCGGCTGCCCATCTCCGTCCGTCGCCGCCGACCCCCCACGGTCGCGTCTTGCCGCCGCCCTGCCCGGATCCGGCCCGATCCGGCCGGGAGCACCTCTGCCTCGCCCTCTCCGGCGCCGTCTCCGGCGAGCCCGGTCCTGCCTCGTAAACCGCGCCACCATTGACTTTTCCCGCGAAGGTCCAAAATTCTTCAAAGTCCCCGTTTCCAGTAATTTTCATGCCATGTTCATGCCATCACATCTCCGCATCCGTACTTCCGTTTTGAGCGTGTAATATGTCAAATTGTTCGCCTCGACGAGTACATCATTTCATTCCATTGCATCATTTTCATTTGAGCTTATCTTGATGCTCGAAATGCTGTTGGAAGAGTGCTTCAGGATGTTAATTCATCAAACTGTTATAACTTGTTTGTTTTAACATTTTTGCCATGATTTATGTGTGCATCCTATGAGTATGAGCTCTACATGAATGTTGTACTATGCCATGCCATCTTTCTAGAGGTGTTGACCTTGTATTTTTGTGAGTTGTGTGCTGAGCGTATCGAGCTTGTAAAGTAGGGTAGTTGCTGTTACTGTTTTGCTAGGCAGATTCTGTTATAATTTGTTGCTATGTTAACATGTTTCCACTAATCATTCTATGCATAATCTGGAGATGCTCTATAAACATGTTTCGATATACATGTCATGCTCTATCCATTCATGCCCTTGGTTGCAATTATAGCCTGCTTTAACATGTTCATATCTTGCTCTAAAATTGCTTGAAAATGTTGTTTGTCAGCCGGTTATCATTAGATTCACTTGTTCCCATGTGTTTTTCTAGTGATCCATGCACCCTATGACCTTGATCTTTCCATGCTTACCTTCATAAACATGCCTTCTTACTGTTGGTTGCTTTTCCATGCCATGTATTGCTCTGTAGTGAGTGGTTCGAGCTCACGAACATGCCTACTAATCGTTGTTTCTGCCATGTTCAAATCTGTAATATAACTTGCCATGTTTACATGGGTGCCATCATATTTTCTATGACTTTTTGGCCCATGGTCAGTAAGGGTCTTTTGATATATGCAATTAGTAGATTCATGCCATGCCTTTGTTTGCCATGATAAGTTCCTGTAACATGTTGTTTGATAGCTCTAAACATTGCAACCTGATGTTATTTCTGCTAAAGTCTGAAATTGTTATTACTTGCAATATCTCCATGTCATTTTGAGCATGTTCTAGTTGTTTCTTGAGATAGCTCAGTGTTCATGTTTTGTTATGCTTTACGTGTACTTCATGCCCATGTCTTTTGTTATTATGTTGGGGTGCTGTAGCATATTCTTTTGATGCTTGTAAGATGCCTAGTTGCTGTTTTGGACAGATTGTTGCTATGACTTGTATAGAGTGTGTGTGTTGAACCGTTGCTCCGTTTTGAGTGTGCTCTATATGAAACTTGTTTGTTTTTGCATGTAGCTTCATATTACCATGTTGCATCCTTGTTTTGGTGTGTTAGCTTGATGTTTGGGTGCAGTTAGCATCGATGCCATGTTTAACTTGTTTTGCTCATATCTTCTAGCCCGTAGCTCCGAATCTAATGAACTTTATATGTAATTTGACTAGAATTTCGTGTAGATCATCTTGGTGCATTTTAACTTGCTGTTTAACAACTTCAACTTAAGGTTTATTCAGTTCTGGACTAATTTCAAAATTTGCATATGAGGACTTACCGGAATTGTTATATGTTGTTCCCGGCCTCATTTAAACTTGCCTTGATGTGTTGTTCTTGTTTGCATCATCTCTTGCCATGAGTAGCTTCATGTAGCTTGGTCATGCATCATGCTTGTTGTGCATCATGCCTTGTTCATGTGTGGTGTGTTTACCTATGTTGTGTGCTTCTTCTTGTTAGTTCCTGTTTCGTTGCGATCGTGAGGATCCGTTCGTCTTCTTCATGGACTCGTTCTTCTTCCTTGCGGGATTTCATGCAAGATGACGGCTACCCTGGATCTCACTACTATCATTGCTATGCTAGTTGCCTCGTTCTTTCGCTATGCTGCGCTACCTATTACCTGTTTGTCAAGCCATCCCAAATTGCCATGAACCTCTAACCTTTGACACCATTCCTATGCAAACCGTTGTTTTGCTATGTTACCGCTTTGCTCAGCCCCTCTTATAGCGTTGCTAGTTGCAGGTGAAGTTGAAGATTTCTCCATGGTGGACAGGGTTTTGTTGGGATATCACAATATCTTTTATATTATTAATGCATCTATATATTTGGTAAAGGGTGGAAGGCTCGGCCTTATGCCTGGTGTTTTGTTCCACTCTTGCCGCCCTAGTTTCCGTCATACCGGTGTTATGTTCTGGATTTTATGTTCCTAACGCGGTCGGGTGATTTATGGGACCCCGACACAGTTCGGTTTGAATAAAACTCCTCCAAAGAAGGCCCAACATTGACTTTTACCATTTGCCTCACCACCACCTATATTTCCCTTGGGAGTAATTAACCCAAGGGTCATCTTTATTCAGCCCCCGGCCAATCCTTGTCTAAGTGTTGGTCCAAACTAGAGCGCTTTATAAATACCACCTCAAGGAAACTTGAGGTCTGGTTTTAGTTGTACGGACTGCTCATCCGGTTGTGGCTCGAGACGAGATACGCGGCTACTATCGGGATGTCGGCACACCGGAGGCTTTGCTGGTCTTGTTTTACCATTGTCGAAATGTCTTGATGTACCGGATACCGAGTCCGATCGGAGTGTCTCGAGTGAAGGTCTATTCCTTCGATGATCGCGAGAGCTTGTCATGGGCTAAGTTGGGACACCCCGCAGGTTTAAACTTTCGAGAGCCGTGCCCGCGGTTATGTGGCGATGGGAATTTGTTAATGTCCGGTTGTAGATAACTTGACACCAGATCCGAATTAAAACGCATCAACCGCGTGTGTAGCTGTGATGGTCTCTTCTCGGCGGAGTCTGGGAAGTGAACACGGTTTCTGTGTTATGTTTGATGTAAGTAGGTGTTCAGGATCACCTCTTGATCATTGCTAGCTTCACGACCGTTCCTTTGTTTCTCTTCTCGCTCTCATTTGCGTATGTTAGCCACCACACTGTGCTTAGCCGCTGCTGCAACCTCACCACTTTACCCCGTCCTTTCCCATTAAGCTTTGCTAGTCTTGATACCCATGGTAATGGGATTGCTGAGTCCTCGTGACTCACCAGATACTTCCAAAACCAGTTTGCAGGTGCCTATGTTGCCGAGCAGGTGACGCAACCAAGCTCAAGGAGGAGCTCGATGAAGATCTTGCCCTTTGTGTTGTTTCGTTCTAGTTGATCAGTAGTGGAGCCCAGTTGGGGTCGATCGGGGACCTTTGTCGCATTTGGGGTTCCTCTTTTATTTTGGTTCCGTAGTCGGACCTTGATTGTATCTGGATGATGTAATGCTTTATTCATGTATTTGTGTGAAGTGGCGATTGTAAGCCAACTATGTATCTCTTTCCCTTATGTATTACATGGGTTGTGTGAAGATTACCTCACTTGCGACATTGCTTTCAATGCGGTTATGCCTCTAAGTCGTGCTTCGACACGTGGGAGATATAGCCGCATCGAGGGCGTTACAGGGAGGCTTGAAGAACAAATGATAGGTAGTGCAGCAAAGCGATAGAACGAAGCAACTAGCATAGCAATGATAGTAGTGAGATCCAGGGTAGCGGTCATCTTGCCTGAAATCCCGCAAGGAAGAAGAACGAGTCCGTGAAGAAGATGAAGCCACAAAGACGAACCAAGCGTAGACGAACGAATCCTCACGATCGCAACGAAACGGGAACTATCGAGAAGAAGCACACAACATGGTAAACACACCACACATAGACAAGAAATGATGCACAACCAAGCATGATGCATGACAAAGCTATATGAAGCTACTCATGGCAAGAGACGATGCCATCAAGAACAACACATCAAGGCAAGTTTAAATGAGGCCGAAAACAACATATAACAATTCCGGTAAGTCCTCATATGCAAGTTTCAAAGTCGGTCCAGAACTGAATAAACATTAAGTAGAAGTTGTTAAATAGCAAGTTAAAGAGCACCAAGAGAATCTACACGAAATTCTAGTCAAGTTACATATAAAGTTCATTAGATTTGGAGCTACGGCCTAAAAGATATGAGCAAAACAAGTTAAACATGGCATTGATGCGAAATGCATACAAACATCAAGCAAATACCTCAAAACAAGGATGCAACATGATAATATGAAACAACATGCAAAATCAACAAGTTTCATATAGGGCACACTCAAAACGGAGCAACGGTTCAACACATACACTCTATACAAGTCATAACAACAATCTGTCCAAAACAGCAACTAGGCATATTGCAAGCATCAAAACAATAAGCTACAACATCTCAACGAGAGAACAAAAGGCATGGGCATGAAGTACAGGTAAAGCATAACATGAACTCTGAGCTATCTCCAGAAACAACTAGAACATGCTCAAAAGGACATGGAAAGATTGCAAATAATAACAGTTTCAGACTTAGCAGGAATAACATCAGGTTGCAATGTTTAGAGCTATCAAACAACATGTTACAGGAAGCTATCGTGGCAAACCAAGGCATGACATGAATCTACTAAACTCATGGAACAAATGTCCCTTACTGACCATGAGCGAAAAGGGCACAGAAAATACGATGGCACCCATGTAAACATGGCAAAAGATATGACAGATTCCAACATGGCAGGAACAATGATAAGTAGACATGTTGGTGAGCTTGAACCACTCACCACAGAGCAATACATGGCATGGAAAGGCAACCAACAGTAAAAGACATGTTTATGAAGCTAAGCATGGCAAGATCAAGTTCATAGGGTGCATGGATCACTAACAACAAACATGGTAACATTGAACTTAATGTTAACAGGCTGACAACAACATTATTTAGCAAGTTGAGAACAAGATTACAACAAGCTACAGCAGTCTATAAATGCAATCACGGGCATGAATGGATAGAGCATGACATGTATAACAAAACATCCTTAGTGAAGATCTCCAGATTATGCATAGAATGACTAGTAGAAGCAGGTTTACATTGCATCACGAAATAACAGAACCAGCCTAGCAAAACAGCAACAGCAAGTACCCCACTTAGCAAGCTTGATGCACTCAGTACAGGACTCACAAAAATACATGGATGGCACCACTGGAAAGATGGCCTGTCATAGATCAAAACACATGTAGAGCTCATGCTCATAAGATGCACACATCAAATGCAACAAAAATGACAAATCATCAAGTTATAACAGTTTAGAGATTAACATCACATATCACTCTTACAACGATGATTCGCATCAAGATGAGCTCAAATGAACATGATGCAATGGAATGAAATGAAGTACTGCCGAGGCGAACAATTTGACATATTAGACGACAAAACGGAGCAAAGATGCATGGAGTTATGATGCAATGAACATGGGCACATGATGCTGAAATCCTGGGGACTTGGGCATATCTCAGGAAAAACATGCAAGCGCAAAATAACTAAAAAAACGCACGAGCGCCGTTTAGACGGGGATGGGCTGCTCACCTAGCAGGCCTTGGCCCGGGTTGAGGGGGAGGAGTTAGATCGGGCCGGCCTTGGCGCTGAGCTGGGCCGAGGCAGAACTGGGCCGCGGGGCCCACGCGGGGTCGTCACCCTCCCGATCCCGCCGGATCGGGAGGCAGGAGGCGGCAGGTGGCCGGCGTGGCGGGCGGCGCGAGGCCGAAGTGGCCGGGCGAGGCGGCGGCGGCGGGATCCGCCGCCGCATCGGATCTGGCGGCGCGGCGGCGGGATGGCCGGAGGCGCGGACGGCACCGGGCGGCGAAGCTTGGAGCTCGGCGGCGGTGGCCTTGCGCCGGTGCGAAGCGAGACGGTGCCGACGAGATGGGGCGAGATGGTGGCGGCGCGGGAGGCTCGGTGGGGAGGCCGCCGGCGGGCGGTGCGGTGGTGGTGGCGACGGGCGGCGGAGGGCGCGGAGAATGGCGGCGGCGAAGAACGGGCTCAGCGCAGCCGGGCGGGCTCCTCAGAGGTAAAGCGGCGGGCGGGCGGCGGGTGGCAGGCGCCACGTGGCAGCTCCGGATTAGCGCGGGGACGACGGCTGAGGGCGGCGGACATGTCCGGGCGGCGGGGAAGTTGTGTCCGGCGGCGCGAGGAGAGGGAGAGCTAGGGTTAGACCGAGAATTTCGGGGGGAGAGGCACATATATAGGTAGAGGGAGCTAGGAGACTCCAAATGAGGAGCGGTTTTTGCCCACACGATCGTGATCGAACGACCGAGAGCATAGAGGTGAGTTGGCTAGGTTTTGGGCCACTTTGGAGGGGTGTTGGGCTGCAAAGAGAAGGGGCTTTTACGGTTTCCTGGTTAACCGTTGGAGTATCAAACGACCTCCAAATTGCACGAAACTTGACAGGCGGTCTACCGGTGGTGTACCAAGGCCTCTTGGCAAACCTCAGTCCATTCCGAGAACATTTAACACCCGCACAAGAGAAGAGGCAAAAAGGGGAACACCGGAGGACATAGGAGTGCAGGATTGCAAAACGGACAACGGGGAAAAAGCTCGGATGCATGAGACGAACACGAATGCAAAATGAGATGCACATGATGACATGGTATGAAATGCATATGATGACATGGCAAAGTGCAACACGCAAGCAAAAGACATAGCAATGACGGCGAATAACTAGCGGACACCTGGCGCATCGGATCCGGGGCGTTACAAAACCACCCCTTCTCGAAGGGGGGGAGCTCAGTTGGCAGCTCCAGCAGGTCACGGGAGCACTTGGCGTCCATTAAGATCCATCTCTTCAGGGCATCCTTGTCACACCCAATATGCGATACTATCCTAAAGAGACTCGAAGGTCCCACCAAGGATAGAACCACATTGATACGCTTTTGCAAGGTGGATATCATTACATCAACATTACATAATAGATGGGTATACATACAAGAGGCATACAATGCCACATGAATACAATATCATCATACATAAGAGCACCATCCGACTACGGATGAAACACAAACAGAAACTCAAACGACATCCACCCTGCTAGCCCAGGCTGCGGACACGAACCTATCCCCGATCGAAGAAGAAGCGTAAGAAGAACTCCAAAACAAGCAAGCATCACTCTCGCCATGATCATCGCATAACCTGTACCTGCAACTTTGTTGTAGTAATCTGTGAGCCACGAGGACTCAGCAATCCCATTACCAGGGGTATCAAGACTAGCAAAGCTTAATGGGAAAGGAAGGGGTAAAGTGGTGAGGTTGCAGCAGCGACTAAGCATATATCGTGGCTAACATACGCAAATAAGAGCGAGAAGAGAGCAAACGGAACGGTCGTGAAACTAGCAATGATCAAGAGGTGATCCTGAACTCCTACTTACGTCAAACATAACTCAAAACCGTGTTCACTTCCCGGACTCCGCCTAGAAGAGACCATCACGGCTACACACGCGGTTGATGCGTTTTAATTCGTATCTCGTGTCAAGTTATCTACAACCAGACATTAACAAATTCCCATCTGCCACATAACCGCGGGCACGGCTCTCGAAAGTTTATACCCTGCAGGGGTGTCCCAACTTAGCCCATCACAAGCTCTCACGGTCAACGAAGGATATTCCTTCTCCCAGGAAGACCCGATCAGTCTCGGAATCCTGGTTTACAAGACATCTCGACAATGGTAAAACAAGACCAGCAAAGCCGCCCGATGTGCCGACAAATCCCGATAGGAGCTGCACATATCTCGTTCTCAGGGCACACCGGATAGGCCAGCCTACGAGTAAAACCAGCCCTCGAGTTTCCCCGTGGTGGCCCCGTAGTCTGCCCATTTCGGACCAACACTCGAAGGAGCACTGGCCCGGGGGGTTAAATAAAGATGACCCTCGGGCTCCGAAAACCCAAGGGAAAAAGGCTTAGGTAGGCAAATGGTAAAACCAAGGTTGGGCCTTGCTGGAGGAGTTTTATTCAAAGCGAACTGTCAAGGGGGTCCCATAAATCACCCAACCGCGTAAGGAACGCAAAATCAAGGAACATAACACCGGTATGATGGAAACTAGGGCGGCAAGAGTGGAACAAAACACTAGGCATAAGGCCGAGTCTTCCACCCTTTACCAAGTATATAGATGCATTAATTAAATAAGAGATATTGTGATATCCCAACATAATCCTGTCCATCATGGAGCAATCTTCAACTTCACCTGCAACTAACAACACTATAAGAGGGGCTGAGCAAAGCGGTAACATAGCCAAGCAACGGTTTGCTAGGAAGGGTGAAAAGGTTAGAGGCTGGCATGGCTGTTTGGGAGGCTTGATCAACAAGAGATAGGTATTGCGGCATAGCGATAGAACGAAGCAACTAGCATAGCAATGATAGTAGTGAGATCGAGGGTGACAGTCATCTTGCCTGAAATCCCTCTAGGAAGTAGAACGAGTCCATGAAGAAGACGAACGGGAGTAGTCGAACGAATCCTTACAATCGCAACATTACCAGAACTAAGAAGCAACACCGGAAAGAAACAAACAACATGGTAAACACACAAGCATAATCATGGCATGATGCACAAACAAGTATGATGCATGTCGGGTTTAATGAGGCATGGCATGGAAAAGCGCAGCAAACAATACTACAAGTTAAGTGGAGCTCAATATGCAACGAGTTGCATATTGACAAAACACCACATTCAAATGTGTAGTTCTCTCCCGTTTATGTACCCAACAATATCAAATGTTGTTAAACATGGCAAAAGGTGAGGCAGAAGTAAACTAACTATTCTAGGCAAGTTGAAATGAGGCCGGAACAACAAACAACAATTCCGGAAAATCCTCATGTCCATATTTCGAATTTGGTACTGTTCTGCCCTAAAACATATTTTAATATTGTTAAACATGCAAAGCAAGTGCACCAAGTTAAACTAGGCATTTTTTCCACCCCATTTACATATAAAGTTTATTTAAAACCGAGCTACGGTTATTAAGTTATGAATTAAACCATTTTAACATGTCATTTATGCAAATTAATGCAAACAACAGTTTTAAATAACTTAACAAGGATGAGAGTTGAATATTGTGAAAGTACATGAAATTCTAAGCATTTTACATATATAAATTATTTTAAACCGATGCACCATTTGTGAGTTATTATATGCATGAAATCTAGGGGGTTTTCTGTAAAACAGGTAAATCACTGAATAGTAGCTACATTCGCAGGGAAGGAAAAAACACACTGGGTCGAATCTGACTGGCCCAATCGGTGAAAAAAACAGAGAGGTGCTGGGGACTGCTCACCCATGGGCCAGGCCCAGTTCGACGGAGAGGCAAGGCAGGCCGGCTGGCTCGGCTGGAGATCGAGACGAGGCCAGCTGAGACGGGGTTATTCACGGGCGAGCGAGGCAAAGGAGGCGCATGTCCCTGTCGCCTGAAGCAGAGGACGAGCGGTGCAGGGGAGCTGGCGCTGGTCGTCGGTGTCCCCGCACGCAGAAGCAGGGGAGGCCGGTGATGAGGGCTCCGGGAGGTCGATCCGGGCCGGATCCGGTCCATGGGCGTCAGATCTAGCCGGAGATGGGCGACGCCTTCGGGGAAGACCATGGCGGCGGCGGCTCCCTGTGAAGAGAAGAGAGAGAGATGAGAGACTCTGAGTGAGAGCGCTACCGGTGATCAAGAAGAAAATAGAGGGGAAGGATGGAGAGGAAGGGCACGGTCTTGCTGGTCCGGTGGAGCAGGTGGTGCGCCGGGCATCCACGAGCTCGGGTGCGTGAGGGGAGGAGGTGGCTTGGCGGCATCTCTCCGTCGAACAGAGGAGGCTTGAGCGAGTCGCGGTGGCCATGGCTCGGCTGGTACACGAGTATACAAGAGAGAGAAGGTCAGAGGAGAAAGAGAGTCAGGGAAAAAGAAGGGAAGAAGGGCGCGCGAGACGGGGACCTGCTGGGTTCGGCCATTGACGGAGGTGAGGCTCACCAAAGCAGACGAGGGCGGCAGGGTCTAGCGGGTCTGATCCTGCTGGTGGTGCTCGACGGTGGAGGGAGCTCCGGTGGTGCTGCTTCTTGCGGCGGTGCACGGGAAGCAGAGGAGGTTGCGGCTCGAACATGGAATGGATCGAGGGGGAAAAGTGGAGGGTGGTTGGGTGGAACTGGCAGGGGAGATCTCGAGGGGGATTCGGTGGAGTTGCGGTAGCGACGAGTGGATGGGACAATGTACCTAGGTTTTAGGGTTGGTCTAGGTTATATAGCAGGTGGGTTTTGGTTTAGGGGTATTAGGTCCCTCCGATCGTAATCGGACGGTCGAAAATAAATAGGGTATAGAGTCTAAATAAGAAAACGGAGATGTTTTATAGATGTTAGGGGATGATCCGGATCCAACGGTGACGATAGACCGGGTCGGGTTCGGGAAGATTTGGACGCCTTGAGAGGTTTGAGCATTTGCATGAGAGACTCGGTTTAGGCAAGAGGGAAAACGAAGAACAAGGTTGGTCTTCGAACGGTCAACAAAAGCGGGGGGACGCGGCAACTACGAGCGGATGCAAGTTAAAAACAATGATGGCAACGAGTGCCGATGCAATGCGGATGATGTCAAGATGAGATGCAACAATCGAATAAAACACACATCAATCACGAAGAACATGGAAGGCCTCTGGAGCGTCGGTCTCGGGGCGTTACAACACTCAAACACTACAAGAGGATCTCGTCCCGAGATCTAGGATGGCATCGGAGAGAAACAAAAGAGGAAGAGAAGAGGTAAACTAAGTTGCTTCTTCGACAAACGAGTGAAACCATGAACCTTGAGAGGTTGAGCAAAATGAAAGAAAGAAAACAACGAAGATGAACATAGTTGAAAACACTCCGTTAGAAAAGAGGAACAAGGGATACGACGAGTACCAAGAGGTTTAGTGATAAGATAGATATTGAAACCACTCCGGTTAAAACTAGATAGAGAAGGGATAAGATTGATATAATTTGGGCAGCACTCCGACTGAAAGAAGGAAAACTTGATAAGATGAAAAGCACTTGAAGAGATGACACAACACTCCGGTTAAATGGATAAGCACGAAAATAACATGATCCTCAATTCGAGAAGATGAGTAAAGAGAGCAACATCACAATACCTCCGGAAGAAAGAATGGATGATACATCATTAGAATAACAAAATGGAGTAGAAAATGCCAACTTTTGCCACAAATGAGCTTGGAAAGCACCCTTCCAAGAAGGTTATAACGGAGTTGTTGCAAAACCAACAACGAAAAGAACAAGCTTGTTGTGGGCTTATGGAACACATCTCAAAATGGTGAGGTGACAACCGGCTACTAACAGAGACAATTGATTGGTTGAGATCAATGAAGATAAGAGAAACTTCTTTCACCAAGAGGATAATTGGAGAACTTGGGTCATTAATAAGCACCACAATTAGCAACATTCCTTCGGGAAGGCTTTTAGGTGAAATCTTTACCAAGATAACTCCAAGGAAGAAAATGATGGGTTTAAAATACCTCATTCTTGACAACATGTGAATCACGAAACATGAATGGAAATTGTCAAGAATGATATAACGCCATCTCGAAGATAAGGTAGAAGGAAGTGCACTTTGGAATGCAAGATGAAGAATACTTGAACTCCTCAAAATAAGACATGTGCTGAACACCATGTTTATTTTATAGTAAAGCTTGGTGGGTCATAACTTCAAGAGAAATCTTGAAGAACAATTGAAGAATGAAAAGAATCCTTGACGAACCATCATGTAGAGCCTCCATGAAGAACTCCGGTAATAAAAGGATGATAAAAAGAAAGAGAAGTTAAAAACACAAGGTGAAGCCTTGCGATGATTTAGATGGAGCTTCGCAATGAGGTAATGCGGAAAACTTGGAACTCCGGAAAAAGAATAGATAAAACACTAGAACCGAGAATTACTTCATCATGAACAATCTCCGGAAGAAAAGAATTCAATCACCTCGAGGAAATAAGAATAAGATTTATTGTATGCCTATCCTTCATCAAATTAAATTGATGGCAAGCAATGGATTTGTCATACTACTTATTCTTCTTGAGGGATTAAGGATAGAGATAGCGCAAACTTGAGAAGGTATTGATGGAACCACCGGTGGAATTTGGAAACAACGAATATTTGATATGATAACGAAGGAAGTGAAATCTTGAACTAACCACCGTAAGAATTGAAAATGAAAGTAGCAAAGGCACAATTCACCAGGAAGAATTAGAAAACGAATGAAGATACTTGAGGGGATTTAGATACATGAGAACGAAGAGATCATGAACTGATTAGAAGATATTTGAACAATGCATCAGAAGAATTCGAGAACGAGAGTTGAAAGCTGAGAATGAATAATTCTGAGATGATGGGCTACGGAGAATTAATCCGAACAGACTCTTGAATTGCTCCGGATGGGTGAAAAGAATTTCTCACGATCGAAACAAATATGGGGATGGCATGAAGCTAGAACCATGAATCTTGAAGAGAGTGGACCAGGATTTGGAGGAAAACTCTTCTTCGGTCTTCAAAACTCGAGAATGACGATGATAAACACCACCATGAATTGTTGAGACACTTCGGAAGGATTAAAAGAAAAAGGTTGAGCCAAAGATGAAAAGAATTTGAAAACGACCTTGGAGAAGGCATGTGACTGATGAAAATTCATTCTTACATCAAACTTGGAAAAGAATTTGGGAATGGCTCCTGATAATTTGAAGAGTCAGGTAAGATCCTGGGAAAAGACCTGTGGGTACTAAAAGATACACCATTGAACGATTGATTGAAAGGGGGGATTGCACCGGTTGAATTAAATGGCTTGAATGAGATAACAACCTCAAAATAACTTGAACGGATAGAGAATGGAAACACGGATCTTCCGAGATATCTTCAACACTCCGGATATGAACTGGGAGAGATGAATAAGTAAGAGAGCCTTGGATAAGAAATTCACATGGGAAGATATGTGAAACAAAAGGAAGAGTTATGATCAATATCAAAACTTGAATTGAATCCACCAGAGAAGAAACAACAATGAAGGATGATGAACTTGAAACTGTTGAGCATCTTCATGGGAAATCACCGGATAAGAACATTGAAAGAAAAGACTGAAGAGACTTCCCACAAATAAAAGGATACATGATTAAGAAATCTGAGTCCTTGAAGAAAAAGGGTGGGAGGGCAGGAAAACAAAGGCAACTTGGGGATGGATGAAACGGATACCGTTGAGAAAACTTAGAATTGATCTCACAAATGTTGAAATGATCGGATCCACTTGAAGAGAAGCACACCGGTTGGAAAGAATTAACATGACAATCTCAATAAACAAGAAGGATTAGCACTCTCATAGAAATATGAGAACACCGCTTGAAAGGTATGGAATCAACACTTGACATTGAAGCAACTCAAATACCCTAACTCAAAACAAAACAAAGGATTTGGCTTGCAGAATAAGCCGGAACAAACATATGATAGAGATTTCGTCCGAAGTTTTTGTGGTGGGGCCCACACGGGCTCGATCGTACAGCACCATCATGTACAAGGCAGTGCACATGACATACGAAGTGTCCCGGAACCAGCATAGCCAAGGGCTCTTTAAGACACAACGAGACCACTCTAAAAACCGTGGATAGGCGGACCACTAGACGTCGAACCCCAATCTCATATCATGCATTTGTCGGAAAGATATTCTAGAAGCTACTTGAATTCCCACCTATAAAACTCCCGAAACTTTCTGGTTATGCAATCTGGTGTTGGGGATACAGGGGAAGCAATATATCTCACACAAACTAACAATCCCTACATCCAGCTGTATCCATCTATCAACACATAACCAAGAAACCTCCGGAAATCGTGTACCTCAACCTTCGAAAAGCATCCGTTATACGAGCTATGGCAATACTCCCGAACTCCCCAGTACTGGGTGACGTCGAGGTTATCTCACCAACAACTGCATAAAAGAGATTTTCGATGTCGGCAAAACTCAGGTATTCCAGAACTGCAACGATAAAATTGTGACGATAACACCTCGGAGCTCAACTCCCCGGGACACTGCCACAACCCCTAAATGTCAGGAGGCACCAAGAACAATGTTCTCGTCACAAAAATATCGGAACGATCCCAAGATACCCGCGTGATCCTAAATTTTTTTTGTGAAAAATTGAGGAGAGGAAAGACAAAACATCTACGTCGAGAGTCATCACCAAAGCGACGAAGGGGGATGAGGAGTAAAAAGAATCCTACTCTCCGATATATATAATCCTAAGACTCAAAATAGTTTTCTTCTAGACTCAACAACGGCCAACAAACAAGGGGGCTCCTATGGTCGGTCGAGCCTCTGATACCAACTTGGCACGCCCAATATGCGATACTATCCTAAAGAGACTCGAAGGTCCCACCAAGGATAGAACCGCATATTGATACGCTTTTGCAAGGTGGATATCATTACATCAACATTACATAATAGATGGGTATACATACAAGAGGCATACAATGCCACACGAATACAATATCATCATACATAAGAGCACCATCCGACTACTGATGAAACACAAACAGAAACTCAAACGAAATCCACCCTGCTAGCCCAGGCTGCCGACCTGGAACCTATCCCCTGATCGAAGAAGAAGCAGAAGAAGAACTCTAAAACAAGCAAGCATCGCTCTCGCGTCATGATCATTGCATAACATGTACCTGCAACTGTTGTTGTAGTAACCTGTGAGCCACGAGGACTCAGCAATCCCATTACCATGGGTATCAAGACTAGCAAAGCTTAATGGGAAAGGAAGGGGTAAAGTGGTGAGGTTGCAGCAGCGACTAAGCATATATGGTGGCTAACATACGCAAATAAGAGCGAGAAGGGAGAAAACGGAATGGTCGTGAAACTAGCAATGATCAAGAGGTGATCCTGAACTCCTACTTACGTCAAACATAACTCAAAACCGTGTTCACTTCCCGGACTCCGCCGAGAAGAGACCATCACGGCTACACACGCGGTTGATGCATTTTAATTCGTATCTCGTGTCAAGTTATATACAACCGGACATTAACAAATTCCCATCTGCCACATAACCGCGGGCACGGCTCTCGAAAGTTTATACCCTGCAGGGGTGTCCCAACTTAGCCCATCACAAGCTCTCACGGTCAAAGAAGGATATTCCTTCTCCCAGGAAGACCCAATCAGTCTCGGAATCCCGATTTACAAGACATTTCGACAATGGTAAAACAAGACCAGCAAAGCCGCCCGATGTGCTGTCAAATCCCGATAGGAGCTGCACATATCTCGTTCTCAGGGCACACCGGATAGGTTAGCCTACGAGTAAAACCAGCCCTCGAGTTGCCCCGTGGTGGCCCCGCAGTCTGCCCATTTCGGACCAACACTCGAAGGAGCACTGGCCCAGGGGGGTTAAATAAAGATGACCCTCGGGCTCCGGAAACCCAAGGGAAAAAGGCTTAGGTAGGCAAATGGTAAAACCAAGGTTGGGCCTTCCTGGAGGAGTTTTATTCAAAGCGAACTGTCAAGGGGGTCCCATAAATCACCCAACCGCGTAAGGAACGCAAAATCAAGGAACATAACACCGGTATGATGGAACTAGGGCGGCAAGAGTGGAACAAAACACTAGGCATAAGGCCGAGTCTTCCACCCTTTACCAAGTATATAGATGCATTAATTAAATAAGAGATATTGTGATATCCCAACATAATCCTGTCCATCATGGAGCAATCTTCAACTTCACCTGCAACTAACAACACTATAAGAGGGGCTGAGCAAAGCGGTAACATAGCCAAGCAACGGTTTGCTAGGAAGGGTGAAAAGGTTAGAGGCTGTCATGGCAGTTTGGGAGGCTTGATCAACAAGAGATAGGTATTGCGGCATAGCGATAGAACGAAGCAACTAGCATAGCAATGATAGTAGTGAGATCGAGGGTGACGGTCATCTTGCCTGAAATCCCGCTAGGAAGAAGAACGAGTCCATGAAGAAGACGAACGGGAGTAGTCGAATGAATCCTTACAATCGCAACATTACCGGAACTAAGAAGCAACACCGGAAAGAAACAAACAACATGGTAAACACACAAGCATAATCATGGCATGATGCACAAACAAGTATGATGCATGTCGGGTTTAATGAGGCATGGCATGGCAAAGCGCAGCAAACAATACTACAAGTTAAGTGGAGCTCAATATGCAACGAGTTGCATATTGACAAAACACCACATTCAAATGTTTAGTTCTCTCCTGTTTATGTACCCAACAATATTAAATATTGTTAAACATGGCAAAAGGTGAGGCATAAGTAAACTAACTATTCTAGGCAAGTTTAAATGAGGCCGGAACAACAAACAACAATTCCGGAAAATCCTCATGTCCATATTTCGAATTTGGTACTGTTCTGCCCTAAAACATATTTTAATGTTGTTAAACATGCAAAGTAAGTGCACCAAGTTAAACTAGGTATTTTTCCACCCCATTTACATATAAAGTTTATTTAAAACGGAGCTACGGTTATTAAGTTATGAATTAAACCATTTTAACATGTCATTTATGCAAATTAAAGCAAACAACAGTTTTAAATATTTTAACATGGATGAAAGTTCAATATTGTGAAAGTACATGAAATTCTAAGCATTTTACATATATATATATATTATTTTAAACCGATGCACCATTTGTGAGTTATTATATGCATGAAATCTAGGGTTTTTTTGTAAAATAGCTAAATCACTGGATAATAGCTAAATTCGCAGGGAAGGAAAAAAACACACTAGGCCAAATCTGGCTGGCCCAATCGGTGAAAAAAACAGAGAGGCGCTGGGGGCTGCTCACCCATGGGCCAGGCCCAGTTCGACGGAGAGGCAAGGCAGGCCGACTGACTGGGCTGGAGATCAGAACGAGGCCGGATGAGACGGGGTTATTCACGGGCGAGCGAGGCAGAGGAGGCGCATGTCCCTGTCGCGTGAAGCAGAGGATGAGCGGTGTAGGGGAGGTGGCACTGGTCGTCGTCGTCCCCGCACGCAGAAGCAGGGGAGGCCGGCGATGAGGGCTCCGGGAGGTCGATCCGGGCCGGATCCGGTCCTTGGGCGTCAGATCTAGCCGGAGATGGGCGATGCCTTCGGGGAAGACGATGGCGGCGGCGGCTCCCTATGAAGAGAAGTGAGAGAGATGAGAGACTCTGAGAGAGAGCGTTGCCGATGATCAAGAAGAAAACAGAGGGGGAGGATGGAGAGGAAGGGCACGGTCTTACTGGTCCGGTGGAGCAGGTGGTGCGCCGGGCATCCACAAGCTCGGGTGCGTGAGGGGAGGAGGTGGCTTGGCGGCATCTCTCCGTCGACCAGAGGAGGCTTGAGCGAGTCGTAGTGGCCATGGCTCGGCTGGTACATGAGTATACAAGAGAGAAGGTCAGAGGAGAAAGAGAGTCAGGGAAAAAGAAGGGAAGAAGGGCGTGCGAGACGGGGACCTGCTGGGTTCGGTCATCGACGGAGGCGAGGCTCACCAGAGCAGACGAGGGCGGCGGGGTCTAGCGGGTCTGATCCTGCTGGTGGTGCTCGACGGTGGAGGAAGCTCCGGTGGTGCCGCTGCTTGCGGCGGTGCACGGGAAGCAGAGGAGGTTGCGGGCTCGAACGTGGAATGGATTGAGGGGAAAAGTGGAGGCTGGTTGGGTGGAACTGGCAGGGGAGATCCCGAGGGGGATTCGGTGGAGTGGCGGCAGCGACGAGTGGATGGGACAAGGTTCCTAGGTTTTGGGGTTGGTCTAGTTTATATAGCAGGTGGGTTTTGGTTTAGGGGTATTAGGTCCCTCCGATCGTAATCGGACGGTCGAAAATAAATAGGGTATAGAGTCTAAATAAGAAAACGGAGATGTTTTATAGATGTTAGGGGATGATCCAGATCCAACGGTGACGACAGCCCGAGTCGGGTTCGGGGAAGATTTCGGACGCGCGCGAGAGGTTTGAGCACTGCACAGAGAGACTCCGGTTTAGGCAAGAGGAAAAACGAAGAACAAGGTTGGTCTTCGAACGGTCAACAAAAGCGGGGGGATGCGGCAACTATGAGCGGATGCAAGTTAAAAACAATGATGGCAACGAGTGCCGATGCAATGCGGATGATGTCAAGATGAGATGCAACAATCGAATAAAACACACATCAATCAGGAAGAACATGGAAGGCGTCTGGAGCATCGGTCTCCGGGCGTTACAATCCTCCACCTTCTTCCCAATGCGGGATATCGTGTTGCCGCCCCGAGCCGCAACAATCCGACGCACTCTATGGGCCGATCGCCAGTCATGCGAAGGAAGAAGAAGTGGCGGAGCATGGCGACGGAGGGCATCACACCCATGAATGCCTCACAGTAGAAGGCGAAGATGGACAGGAGGAGGATGGAATTGGGATGGATGTGGAGCGTATGGAGGCCGTAATGGTGGAGAACGGCGTAGAAGATGCGAGAGAATGGGGGCACCAACCCCGAGAAGACGCTATGCATGAAGAACGGCGGCGACCCAGAGCGCAGTCTTCCCTCACTCGTTGTCCTCGCTCGCCGTTAGGAGAGGCGCCGTCTGGAGCTTCTCCTCGGTGATGGAGGGCGCAGTCAGCACCGGCTCGTACCAGGGGCTGGTAGCCAGGGCTGGAGCCTTGGTCTTCTCAACAGCCATTGGGCAGAAGATTGGAGGAGAGAATCGGCAGAAACGGTGAGTTCTTTCGGCGTTTGTCGTGGAATTAACACATCAGATGTCCTAGTGGAAGAACTTAGTCGTGGAGCCATCGCAACGAGATTAGCTTAAAGGGGTTAAACCAGAACAAAGGACACAGGAAGTTTATACTGGTTCGGCCCCTTGCAGTGAAGGTAAAAGCCTACGATCTAGTTGTTGTGGGATTGATTGATCTCGATGAGCAGGGAGTGATTCCGCTTTACCTATCTCTCGAGCTGTTGTTTCTTGTCCCTGAACCGCCGCCTGGTCGTCCCTTTATATACATATGTTGATGCTCGGCCGGTCTACAGAATCCCGAGGCTGGCTCATACAAGTGTCCAGCTCGGTTTCTTCCTTTCCCTAACTTAAGATACAAGTTATACATCTATGGCGGTTTTACTACTACGGGTCCTAATCCGCCATTGGGCTCTTGGCCTCTAAGCTTCCATAGTTAACGCGCCATATCTTTCATCTTTATGGGCTCTTATACCGAACTCCTTGTGAGTGTAATCCGGCCCCTCCTGGGCGGTTTATACTCAGTAGTCATATCCCCAACATTAGGCCCCAGATTGGTTTGAACTTGTTGATGTCAATCTTCAACTTTAGAGAAATTCTGATTTGAACATCTTCGTGTTGACCTTGTAAACCGCCATGACATCATCTTCTGAAATCGCTGTAAACCACCGTGACGTCATCTGTGTAAAAAACTCATAAAATTTTCCCTTTTATTAATTGATCTCCGAAGATCGAGGCGACAGCTGTGCCCCATTCTTCGTTTCAGGCTCCTCGATTCCCGCGCTTGCCTTACGTATCCATTTGCCTTATAAATAGGACCGGAAGGTCTTTTTCTTTTCCCCTTCCATGCTTATTCTTCCTCCTCGTGACTCCCGAACCCTACAGCTCCGTCGCCGCCCTCAACTTTCAAGCTCTGCATCATCACTGGCCGCTGCATCAACCGGATCGTACCAGAGAACTACAACACTTCTCCGCCGCTCTTGTGAAGCCGGTAAGCCTTCCTTCGTCAACCCTAGATCTGCATCAGGGTTCCATACCTTCGACAGTGTTCATCAGTGTTCATCGTTTGTTTGTTTGCTTTCCCTTACTGTCTCATCGAATCTAGACAAACTTGACATCTGCCCTTTGTAGCCAAAGCTGTAGTTTTATTTTGTCTTGCCATAGTGTCCCCTCTTTCATAAACAGATCCCATCTGAACCTTTGCTATGCCGCTGTTGCCATTTTAGATCTTTGATACTTTTCCTTTTCCTGAAGCGCGCTAGATCCATAATGATAACCTTAGCTTGTAAAACCTATTTGCGTAGCACTTAGCAATTTTCAGATCTGTTTTCTTCCATACCACTATAGGCGGTTTAACCTGTAGAATATGATAATCCGCCAGGTACCATTAGCCCTCACGTAAACCGCCGTCTTCACTTGAACATCAATATCCGGTTTAATGTGCACACATGCTTTGATTAAATTCCCCGGTTTGACACCGGTTTATGCATATCAATCTTGAACCGTGAACCGGCATTTGAACTTCCTTTACAGTTTGTCATCAAAAATGGCCAAACAGTTCTCCTCTTGCAATTGGGTTCCCTCCTGGATTACAGAAGAGCAACTTACTGGGTATGTTGTGACTACCGCTTTAGCAAAGAAAGAGATCATTCATTGGAGAGTCCCGGGTACTGAAAATCCTCCTGAACCTCAAGATGGAGAGGTAGTTGTGTTTATGCAGCATCTGGACCGAGGGTTTAGCCCTCCCGGATCAAAAAATTTCCGTGATGTACTTGCCAACTTCCAACTCCACTCTCAAGACATTGGACCGAACTCTGTGTCCAACATTTGCAATTTCCAAGTGTTCTGTGAAGTTTATCTGCAAGAAGAACCGACTGTTGAACTTTTCAGAGATTTCTTCCACTTGAACCGCTGTACTGAATTTACCGATGGCCCCAATACTGAACTTGGCGGGGTGTCAATTCAAAAAAGGAAATAAGTCAATTTTTCTCATGCCAAAACATCACAGCCACCCCAAGGATTGGAATCAGACGTGGTTCTACTGCCGGAACACTGCTCCTGCTGATGAAAATCCTCTGCCGGGTTATCGTGCTTACCGGCTCAGCAATGAACATCCACTGCCTCAACGGCTTACTGCCAGAGAACGATCAATGTATGCACCACAGCTTTCTAAGCTCCGGGCTCTTATGGCAAACGGTTTAACCGGTATTGACCTTGTCCGTTGCTGGGTTTCATGGGGTATCTTGACCTTTAGCCATCGCACCAGATTAATGTACGAATATACTAGGGATGTCAAGGATCCTCAACGGCACACTGAAATACAGATGACTAACGACGAGATAACTGAGTCTGTCAAAAAGATGCTAGATGAACCGATATCCGAATGCAGCAAGACCGGGCTGCGTCCCTTTTATGCTTCCAACATACCGCCAGCTGTAAGAATTTATCTTTCTGTTTTTAATTCGCCTCCTTTTTAACATTTTTTGATAGCCTTCTATTTATCCTTACAGGACAAAGATCCGTTCTGGAAGAGAAAAACTCAAGGCAAACCAGCGAAACCACAAGACAAAACGGTGAGAGCGCCTCGTGCTAAGAGCAAGGCCACAAAGAGGCCAGCAAAGAAGAAAACCGCCGAGTCCTCTGATCTGCCCGAAGATGTTGATGACTCGGAACCAGAGGTAGAACTTGAATCCCTTGGTTCATTTTTCATGCATCTTATTGACAGTGATCATTATCAGGATGATGCGGAAGCCAGTCGTGCTGACCATGTAGAGGTAATCTCCCTTTCCTCCAATTCAGATCTTGTGCCAGTACGAAAACTCCATCGCGCAGTCCGGAAAGTGAAACGTTCACATCCTCTCACTCATTTGGATCCACACTTTTCTTTGAAGACACAACACCCTGAAGCTCGTCGCACAACCCGGCAAAGTGGCCAACAAGTCACCTCCTCCGGTTTACCGGACACACCGGTTCAGAAGCACCATGCAGAGGTCTCTTGTAATTCTAACAAATCTTATCCCTTGGCGGGTTACTTCTGATACCCTCTTAATCCGTCTAATTCGAATTATCAGGGAACTTCCAATTCATCCTCTGGCGACTCATCAACCACACAAATGCCTCCCCTCAAGACCGTCCCTGGGTAAGTAAAATAAGTTTAATTTTGCTTTCTTGCACCGGTTTACCATATTAACCTCTGTTTGTTACTTGCAGCGCCAAAGCCCGAGTCAGCAAAAAAGCCAAACTGAGTGCTCCCACTGAGGAGAATCCGTCTTTTGAACTGGAGAGGACTTCAGAAGCTACTGATCAAGATGCTGATGTTGCTCTAGATGATCTTGTGCCACAAGATCAGGACACTTATGTTGATCCGCCAGAAGTTAATCCGGCTAGTCCTCATGTTGATCCGCCAAGCCCAGCTGCCGATCCACCAAGTCCAGCTGCTAATCCTCCAAGTCCAGCAAGAGCCGCTCCCAAACCGTCCAATGCAGATGAGATTGTTGATGGCAAGACTGATGATGTGGTGATTGCCGGTTTCGGCCACACTACTCGTGGCGACCCTGTCGCTTTATCAAAACACAGTGCCAAAGAGGAATTTATTGTTGTGGACAAAGGCAAGTGGAAGACTGATTTGTCAAGTTATGCTCATCTCAGTGCTCAAGACATCCATTATGGATACTTAAACCGCCTGTATACAAGTCGTGATTACTAGGCCGGTTTAGTCAACTTGATGAAGGAGCACTATGAGGTAACTTCTATTCAAATATTTAATAAAGTTCTCTTTGTACTTTATATCAACTCCATTGTATCCCCCAAGGGCCGGTTTATCTCTTCAAGATGAACCGGGACTTTGGATAAAAAAGACTTCAACTGGGTAGCCCCCAAGGGCCGGTTTATCTCTTTAGGATGAATCGGGACTTTCTGTTGCAAAGCTTGTCCTTGTTGAATTCCTTCACCTTTGATTTTTCTGATCAATTACACATTAGCCCCCAAGTGCCAAGAGTAATACTTTTATTGAGCCTTGGGACTTAAATTATCAGTTAAAAAGAAGCAATCCGCATTAGCCCCCAAGTGCCAAGTGTATAACTTGTTATGTGCTTGGGACTTTTGAGAAAATATTAACAACTTATTATCTGTCTGTTGTAGGCTGACTTGAGCAATAAGGATTCCCAAATCGCCGATCTTCAAGAAAATATCAAGTCCCAGCAAGCAGAAACCTCCAAGGCCAAAGATGAATTGAAGGGTGCTTTAACTGCCACGTAGCAATTAAAGGATGGTTTCAAAAGCGAGCGGGCAGACTGCGAAACCGAGAAAGCCACTCTATTAAAACAGGATGAGGATGCGGAGGCGGCTCTTAAACCGGTGGTGGAAGAGCTAACTAGGTTAAAGCGTCAGGTCAATGCTATGACTTCTGTGATATTTGGTAAGTACTCTTTGCAAGAGCCTTTCTTAAACATCCTTGAAGTTACCGGTTTAACAGCAAATTATTAAACCGTTGCAACTAGTCGTGTTGCTCATCTGGGCTCGGATATGTAGATGAAGTTGAAATCAGCCTATACCTTGATAGAACAACTGTATACCGGTGCTCAACGAGTCATCTGTGCGGCCTCATAAAATAAACCGGCACCAACATTGATCAAGGATACTTTGGCAAATTATCTATGACTCCTTCCCAGATAGAAGAGGTAAAGAGATATGCTGCAAGGGCTGGCACTCTATCTGCACTAGCTCGGGCCAAAGCTTGGATAGCTGATCTTGTTCTGGAAGACAATGGAAAGGGCTATCCAAGCCAACAAGAAGACGGGTCAGAATTTGATAGTGAAGCTCTCAAAGCCTTGACAAAGGAGATGTGCCCGTTGGCAAGCAGATTGGCCGAAGAAATTCACTTGTCTGTCCACCGGTTCAACTATGATGCGGACAACAATCGGGTTGATGCATCTGTAAAAGAAGTGCAAAATCTTATCCCGCCAATCCGTAAGCACACTTATGCCCCTGACGTTGAACCGTCCAATCTTATAAGTGACGAAGCTGTCTTCCAAGCTTTAACCGGGATTGATTGGGCGACCATTGACTTCCGGCCACTGGGTGGGGAGGAGGAGGTTGAACCGATGTGAGATGATCCATCATCTTCACGTCAACCTGGGGACGAATTATAATCCGGCAGCCGGCTTTATTACCGCAGATTTGCGTTCTGGCCAATCAAACAATTATTCTTTTGGGCATCAAAGCGCCTTGTAATAGGCTAGTTGAAATACTTTGATATTCTGCCATCGTGCACTGCTACATGACACTGTGTAATCCGTCATGATTGTTGCTATGCTTGCTTATGTGCCTTAGTACTTTCATAAAATCCTGCCTTCTGCATTTGAGAAACTTAAATGTGCCCTGGCGGTTTAGCGCCGGACGGGTTATGATATCCAATACAGAACCAGAGTTGTTATAACCAAGGCTGCAAAGCAATGAAATATGAAATATATCATACCTGTGATATTGAATCACATCGTTGGTTTACCAACTTGCATAGTAAGGGTGATAACCCAAATCTTGAGTGTTGATAACTCCCACCATGTTGTGCTGGTGCATAATAAAACATGCCGGGTTATGATAAACACCAGATGATCATCCTGGAGACTCATAGTCAATGCCAGATCGTGCTAAGAAAACTTCGGTTTACAGTTGAGTTTGTACTAACAACTGATAGTTGAAAGCTTGTGCCAGGTTAAGAAACACCAGACAGATGAAATGACTTATAGTCAGGCCGGGTCAATGGACGCCGGTTTACTTCAAAACCTTATCAAAGGAAAGAAAACTTGGACAAGAAAAAATCAAATAAAAACTTGTAGCCGAGGCTTTTCAAAGGCTGCTAGGCCCAAATTCGAGGCTTTTCATGGGCTGCCAAGTCGCTGAGTTGAACCATTTGACAAAGCCTTTTAAGATGAGCCTCCAATTAACCAATTGTCATTTTAACTTTGAGAAGTTCAGGGTCTATATAAGATTGACTTGTCAAACGTTTGGCGGGTCATACCAGGATTACCTGGACAGGAGTGGCTTACTTGATGAAGGCATGTTAACCCAGGGTTTTAGGTGAATACACCAGGCTTCCAAGCCATGGCTTGATAGCCTATTACAAGGGTCCTTTCAAACTCTTTGTTGCTATGCACAAAGAGCCCCCAAGTAACTTTGTGAGCTGTGCTCAATGGGTGCCTATGTTTGAGCTGTGCTTTAGCAACAAAACTCTCTTTGGCCCCTTGGGTGTGAAGCTCCCAAGCTTTGTTGTGGCATGATAGCAGGTTTAATGAACAAATAAACATCGCTGTATAAGCAGAAGCCCCCTTGTAACCAAGAAATATTGGAAGAAACGGCAGAGGCCCTACTTGTAGCAAGGATGCCGGTTTATTTATTGATCATAATATGTACATTGTCGAAAATATATACATAGTAGGAGCCTATGGCTCAGGTGTATAAGGCCGAAGATGAGCTATATTCCACGGCCGGCGAGTCTCCTCCTCTGATTTGCGTGAGTCTTTGTGCTCTCGAACATCGATGAGGTAGTATGACCCGTTGTTCAAATTCTTGCTGACCACAAAGGGTCCTTCCCAAGGTGGAGATAACTTATGCATGTCAGTCTGATCTTGGATAAGCCGGAGCACCAAGTCGCCTTCTTGGAAAGTCCTGGTTTTAACCTGGCGGCTGTGATAACGCCGCAGGTCTTGCTGATAAATCACCGAGTGAGCTGCCGCAATGTCCCGTTGTTCATCAAACAGGTCCAAGGCATCCTGGCGTGCTCGTTCATTATCCGCTTCAACATAAGCTGCCACTTGGGGCGAGTCATGACGTATATCACTTGGGAGAACTGCTTCTGCTCCATAGACCATGAAGAAGGGTGTATACCCTGTAGACGGGGGTTGTGTTGATACTCCATAGAACAGAAGGCAACTCCTCCACCCAACAACCTGGCGTTCGCTTCAAAGGGACCATAAGCCGGGGCTTGATACCCTTTAAGATTTCCTGATTAGCTCTCTCCGCTTGACCATTGGATTAAGGGTGGGCTACCGACGACACATCAAGCCGAATATGCTCACGTTGACAGAACTCTTCCATAGCTCCCTTGGAAAGATTCGTGCCATTATCTGCTATAATGATGTGTGGAAAACCAAACTGGAAGATCACCTTTTTCATGAACTGAACCGCCGTGGCCGCATCACACTTGCTCACTGGCTCTGCCTCCACCCACTTGGTGAATTTTGAAGGAAATATGCCCTAGAGGCTATAATAAAATTATTATATATTTCCTCATATCATGATAAATGTTTATTATTCATGCTAGAATTGTATTAACCGGAAACATAATACATGTGTGAATATATAGACAAAGTGAGTGTCACTAGTATGCCTCTACTTGACTAGCTTGTTAATCAAAGATGGTTATGTTTCCTAACCATGAACAAGGAGTTGTTATTTGATTAACAAGGTCACATCATTAGTTGAATGATCTAATTGACATGACCCATTCCGTTAGCTTAGCACACGATCATTTAGTATGTTGCTATTGCTTCCTTCATGACTTATACATGTTCCTATAACTATGAGATTATGCAACTCCCGTTTTCCGGAGGAACACTTTGGGTACTACTAAACGTCACAACGTAACTGGGTGATTATAAAGGAGTACTACAGGTGTCTCCAAAGGCAGATGTTGGATTGGCGTATTTGAGATTAGGATTTGTCACTCCAATGTCGGAGAGGTATCTCTGGGCCCTCTCGGTAATGCACATCACTTAAGCCTTGCAAGCATTGTAACTAATGAGTTAGTTGCGAGATGATGTATTACGGAACGAGTAAAGAGACTTGCCGTAACGAGATTGAACTAGGTATTGGATACCGACGATCGAATCTCGGGCAAGTAACATACCGATGACAAAGGAACAATGTATGTTGTTATGCGGTCTGACCGATAAAGATCTTCGTAGAATATGTAGGAACCAATATGGGCATCAGGTCCGCTATTGGTTATTGACCGAGACGTGTCTCGGTCATGTCTACATGTTCTCGAACCGTAGGGTCCGCACGCTTAAGGTTTCGATGATGCTTATATTATGAGTTTATGAGTTTTGATGTATCGAAGGAGTTCGGAGTCCCGGATGAGATCGGGGACATGACGAGGAGTCTCGAAATGGTCGAGACGTAAAAATCGATATATTGGACGACTATATTCTGAGTTCGGAAAGGTTCCGAGTCATTCGGGTATTTATCGGAGTACCGGAGAGTTACGGGAATTCGCCGGGAGAAGTATTGGGCCTTATGGGCCATACGGGAAAGAGAGAGGGCTGCCCTAGGCAGGCAGCGCCCCCCCTAGTCCTAGTCCGGCTGGGGGGGAGGCCGCACCCTCCTTCCTTCCTTCTCTCTTCCCTTCCTAGTCTCCTACTCCTAATACATGGAAGGATCCTAGTTGGACTAGGAAAGGGGAATCCTACTCCGGTGGGAGTAGGACTCCCCTATGGCGCGCCTCCTCCCTAGGCCGGCCTCCTCCTCCCTCCATCCTTTATATCTGGGGCAGGGGCACCCCATGGACACACAAGTTGATCCTTGAGATCGTTCCTTAGCAGTGTCGGTGCCCCCTCCACCATATTCCACCTCGGTAATATCGTGGCGGTGCTTAGGCGAAGCCTGCGTCGATAGAACATCAAGATCGTCCCACGCCGTCGTCTTGTGGAACTCTCTCCCGGAGCTTTGCTGGATCGGAGCCCGAGGAGCGCCACCGAGTTGTACGTGTGTCAAGAACTCGGAGGCGCCGAGTAACGGCGCCGGGATCGGTTGGATCGCGAGGAGAACGTCGACTACTTCCTCTACGTTGTGATCGCTTCGCTTCGGTCTATGAGGGTGCGTAGACAACACTCTCCCTCTCGTTGCTATGCATCACCATGATCTTGCGTGTGCGTGGGAAAATTTTGAAATTACTCGTTCCCCAACAGTGGTATCGAGCCTAGGTTTCATGCGTTGATGTTATATGCACGAGTAGAACACAAGTGAGTTGTGGACGATATAAGTCATACTGCCTACCAAATGTCATACTTTGGTTCAGCGGTATTGTGAGATGAAGCGGCCCGGACCGACATTACGCGTACGCTTACGCGAGACTGGTTTCACCGTTACGAGCACTCGTGAAAGGTGACTGGCGGGTGTCTGTCTCTCTCACTTTAGTTGAACCGAGTGTGGCTCGCCGGTCCTTGTGAAGGTTAAAACGGAGTCTATTTGACAAACTATCGTTGTGGTTTTGATGCGTAGGTGAGATTGGTTCTTGCTTCAGCCCGTAGCAGCCACGTAAAATTTGCAACAACAAAGTAGAGGACGTCTAACTTGTTTTTGCAGGGCATGTTGTGATGTGATATGGCCAAGGCGTGATGCTATATTTTATTGTATGAGATGATCATGTTTTGTAACCTAAGTTATCGGCAATGGCGAGGAGCCATATGGTTGTCGCTTTATTGTATGAAATTCAACGCATACATGTAATTGCTTTACTTTATCACTAAGCGGTAGCGATAGTCGAGAAGCAATAGATGGCGTGGCGACAACGATGCTACGATGGAGATCAAGGTGTCGCGCCGGTGGCGATGGTGATCATGATGGTGCTTGAGATGGAGATCACAAGCACAAGAAGATGATGGCCATATCATATCACTTATATTGATTGCATGTGATGTTTATCTTTTATGCATCTTATCTTGCTTTGATTGACGGTAGCATTTTAAGATGATCTCTCACTAAAATTATCAAGTAGTGTTCTCCCCGAGTATGCACCATTGCCAAAGTTAAATCGTGCCCAGACACCACGTGATGATCGGGTGTGATAAGCTCTCGTCCATCTACAACGGGTGCAAGCCAGTTTTGCACACGCAGAATACTCGGTATACTTGACCAGCCTAGCATATGCAGATATGGCCTCGGAACACGGAGACCGAAAGGTCGGCGTGAATCATATAGTAGATATGATCAACATAAGATGTTCACCATTGAAAACTACTCCATCTCACGTGATGATCGGTTATGGTTTAGTTGATTTGGATCGCGTGATCACTTAGATGACTAGAGATGTCTGTCTAAGTGGGAGTTCTTAAGTAATATGATTAATTGAACTTAAATTTATCATGAACTTAGTCTGGTAGTATTTTGCAAATTATGTCGTAGATCAATAGCTCGCGTTGTTGCTTTCATATGTTTGTTTTTGATATGTTCCTAGAAAATTGTGTTGAAAAATGTTAGTAGCAATGATGCGATTCGATCCGTGATCGGAGGTTTATCCTCATTGCTGCACGTAAGAATTATGTCCTTAATGCACCGCTAGGTGACAGACCTATTGCGAGAGCGGATGCAAACGTTATGAGCGTTTGGCTAGCTCAATATGATGACTACTTGATAGTTTAAGTGCACCATGCTTAACAGCTTAGAATCGGGACTTCAAAGACGTTTTGAACGTCATGGACCATATGAGATGTTCCAGAGTTGAAGTTAATATTTCAAGCAAATACCGAGTTGAGAGATATGAAGTCTTCAACAAGTTCTATAGCTAAAAGATGGAGGAGAATCGCCCAACTAGTGAGCATGTGCTCAGATTATGCAGGTACTTCAATCGCTTGAATCAAGTGGGAGTTAATCTTCGAGATAAGATAGTGATTGACAGAATTCTCTAGTCACCATCACCAAGTTAGTAGAACTTCGTGATGAACTATAGTATGCAAGGGATGATGAAAATGATTCGAGTTTTTCATAATGATGAAATCGTTGAAGGTAGAAATCAAGAAAGAACATCAAGTGTTGATGGTTAACAAGACCACTAGTTTCAAGAAAAGAGCAAAGGGAGCTTCAAGAAGAACGGCAAGCAAGTTGCTACTCAAGTGAAGAAGCCCAAGTCTGGACCTAAGCACGAGACTAAGTGCTTCTCTTGCAAAGGACTAGTCCTTTGGAGCAGAACTACCCCAAGTATTTGGCGGATAAGAAGATTGGCAAAGTAAACAAAGGTATATTTGATATACATGTTATTGATGTGTACTTTACTAGTGTTTATAGCAACCCCTCGGTATTTGGTACTGGTTCAGTTGCTAAGAGTAGTAACTCGAAACGGGAGTTGCAGAATAAACAGAAACTAGTTAAGGGTGAAGTGACGATGTGTGTTGAAAGTAGTTTCAAGATTGATATGATCATCATCGCACACTCCCTATACTTTCGGGATTAGATTTGAACCTAAATAAATATTATTTGGTGTTTGCGTTGAGCATGAATATGATTTGATCGTGTTTATTGCAATACGGTTATTCATTTAAGTAAGAGAATAAACTGTTATTCTGTTTACATGAATAAAACATTATATGGTTACACACCCAATGAAAATGGTTCATTGGATCTCGATCTTAGTGATACACATATTCATAATATTGAAACCAAAAGATGCAAAGTTAATAATGATAGTGCAACTTATTTGTGGCACTGCCGTTTAGGTCATATTGGTGTAAAGCGCATGAAGAAACTCCATGCTGATGGGATTTTGGAATCACTTGATTATGAATCACTTGATGCTTGCGAACCATGTCTCATGGGCAAGATGACTAAGACTCCGTTCTCCGGAACAGTGGAACGAGCAACTGACTTATTGGAAATAATACATACTGATGTATGCGACCCAATGAGTGTTAAGGCTCACGGTGGGTATCGTTATTTTCTGACCTTCAAAGATGATTTGAGCAGATATGGGTATATCTACTTGATGAAACATAAGTCTGAAATAGTTGAAAGGTTCAAAGAATTTCAGAGTGAAGTGGAAAAATCATCGTGACAAGAAAATAAGGTTTCTACGATCGATCGCGGAGACAAATATTTGAGTTCTGAGTTTGGTCTTCAATTAAAACAATGTGGAATAGTTTCACAAATTCATGCCACCTGGAACACCACATCATAATGGTGTGTCCGAACGTCATAACCGTACTTTACTGGATGTAGTACAATCTATGATGTTTCTTACCGATTTACCAATATCGTTTTGGGATCATGCATTAAAGACAGCTGCATTCACGTTAAATAGGGCACCATCTAAATCCATTGAGACGACACTATATGAACTGTGGTTTAGCAAGAAACCAAAGTTGTTGTTTCTTAAAGTTTGGGCTGCGATGCTTATGTGAAAAAGTTTCATCCTGATAAGCTCAAACCCAAATCGAGAAATGTGTCTTCATAGGATACCCAAAGGAGACAGTTGGGTACACCTTCTATCACAGATCCGAAGGCAAGACATTCGTTGCTAAGAATGGATCCTTTCTAGAGAAGGAGTTTCTCTCGAAAGAAGTGAGTGGGAGGAAAGTAGAACTTGATGAGGTAACAGTACTAGTTCCCTTATTGGAAAGTAGTTCATCATAGAAATTGGTTCCTGTGACACCTACACCAATTAGTGAGGAAGTTAATGATGATGATCATAAAACTTCAGATCAAGTTACTACCGAACCTCGTAGGTAAAACAGAGTAAGATCCGCACTGAGTGGTGCGGTAATCCTGCTCGGAGGTCGTGTTACTTGACCATGACAAACCTACGAACTATGAGGAAGCGATGATGAGCCCAGATTCATGAAATGGCTTGAGGCCATGAAATCTGAGATGAGATCCATGTATAAGAACAAAGTGTGGACTTTGGTGGAGTTGCTCGATGATCGGCAAGCCATAGAAAATAAATGGATCTTCAAGAGGAAGACGGACGTTGATAGTAGTGTTACTATCTACAAAGCTCGACTTGTTGCAAAAGGTTTTTGACAAAGTTCAAGATGTTGACTACAATGAGATTTTCTCAAGCAGTAGCGATGCTTAAGTCTGTCGAATCATGTTAGCAATTGCCACAATTTATGAAATTTGGCAAATGGATGTAAAAACTGCATTCTGAATGGTTTTCGGAGGAAGAGTTGTATATGATGCAACCGAAGGTTTTTCGATCCAAAGGGAGCTAACAAAGTGTGCAAGCTCCAGCGATCCATCTATGGACTGGTGCAAGCATCTCGGAGTTGGAATATACGCTTTGATGAGTTGATCAAAGCATATAGTTTTGGACAGACTTATGGTGAAGCCTGTATTTACTAGAAAGTGAGTGGGAGCACTACAACATTTCTGTTAAGTATATGTGAATGACATATTGTAGATCGGAAATAATGTAGAATTATTCTGCAAAGCATAAAGGAGTGTTTGAAAGAAGTTTTTCAAAGAAAGACCTCGGTGAAGCTGCTTACATATTGAGCATCAAGATCTATAAAGATAGATAAAGATGCTTGATAAGTTTTTTCAATGAGTACATACCTTGACAAGATTTTGAAGTAGTTCAAAATGGAACAGTCAAAGAAAGAGTTCTTGCCTGTGTTACAAGGTGTGAAATTGAGTAAGACTCAAAACCCGACCACGGCAGAAGATAGAAAGAGAATGAAAGTCATTCCCTATGCCTTGGCCATAGGTTCTATAAAGTATGCCATGCTGTGTACCGATCTATTGTATACCCTCGCCTTTGAGTTTGGCAAGGAGTACAATAGTGATCTAGGAGTAGATCATCGACAGCGGTCAAAATTATCCTTAGTGGAATAAGGATATGTTTCTCGATTATGGAAGTGACAAAAGGTTAAATAAGTAAAGGGTTACGTCGATGCAAGTTTTGACAATGATATGGATGACTCTAAGTCTCGATCTAGATACATATTGAAAGTGGGAGCAATTAGCTAGAGTAGCTTAAATGCGAGCATTGTAGACATAGAAAAATTGCAAAATACATAACGGATCTGAATGTGAAAGACCCGTTGACTAAGACTCTCTCACAAGCAAAACATGATCACACCTTAGTACTCTTTGGGTGTTAATCACATAGCGATGTGAACTAGATTACTGAATCTAGTAAACCCTTTGGGTGTTGGTCACATGGCGATGTGAACTATGGGTGTTAATCACATGATGATGTGAACTATCGATGTTAATCACATGGTGATGTGATCTCGATTATTGACTCTAGTGCAAGTGGGAGACTGAAGGAAATATGCCCTAGAGGCAATAATAAAGTTATTATATATTTCCTCATATCATGATAAATGTTTATTATTGATGCTAGAATTGTATTAACCGGAAACATAATACATGTGTGAATATATAGACAAACAGAGTGTCACTAGTATGCCTCTACTTGACTAGCTTGTTAATCAAAGATGGTTATGTTTCCTAACCATGAACAAGGAGTTGTTATTTGATTAACAAGGTCACATCATTAGTTGAATGATCTGATTGACATGACCCATTCCGTTAGCTTAGCACACGATCGTTTAGTATGTTGCTATTGCTTCCTTCATGACTTATACATGTTCCTATGACTATGAGATTATGCAACTCCCGTTTTCCGGAGGAACACTTTGGGTACTACCAAACGTCACAATGTAACTGGGTGATTATAAAGGAGTACTACAGGTGTCTCCAAAGGCAGATGTTGGGTTGGCGTATTTTGAGATTAGGATTTGTCACTCCGAATGTCGGAGAGGTATCTCTGGGCCCTCTCGGTAATGCACATCACTTAAGCCTTCCAAGCATTGTAACTAATGAGTTAGTTGCGAGATGATGTATTACGGAACGAGTAAAGAGACTTGCCGGTAACGAGATTGAAATAGGTATTGGATATCGATGATCGAATCTCGGGCAAGTAACATACCGATGACAAAGGGAACAATGTATGTTGTTATGCGGTCTGACCGATAAAGATCTTCGTAGAATATGTAGGAACCAATATGGGCATCCAGGTCCCGCTATTGGTTATTGACCGGAGACGTGTCTCGGTCATGTCTACATTGTTCTCGAACCGTAGGGTCCGCACGCTTAAGGTTTCGATGACAGTTATATTATGAGTTTATGAGCTTTGATGTACCGAAGGAGTTCGGAGTCCCGGATGAGATCGGGGACATGACGAGGAGTCTCGAAATGGTCGAGACGTAAAAATCGATATATTGGACGACTATATTCGGAGTTCGGAAAGGTTCCGAGTCATTCGGGTATTTATCGGAGTACCGGAGAGTTACGGGAATTCGCCGGGGAGAAGTATTGGGCCTTATGTGCCCTACGGGAAAGAGAGAGGGGCTGCCCTAGGCAGGCCGCGCGCCCCCCTTGCCCTAGTTCGAATTGGGCTAGGGGGAGGGGCCGCACCCCTCCTTCCTTCCCTTCTCTCTTCCCCTTCCTAGTCTCCTACTCCTAATACATGGAAGGATCCCTAGTTGGACTAGGAAAGGGGGAATCCTACTCCCGGTGGGAGTAGGACTCCCCTATGGCGCGCCTCCTCCCTAGGCCGGCCTCCTCCTCCCTCCATCCTTTATATACGGGGGCAGGGGGCACCCCATGGACACACAAGTTGATCCTTGAGATCGTTCCTTAGCCGTGTGCGGTGCCCCCCTCCACCATATTCCACCTCGGTAATATCGTGGCGGTGCTTAGGCGAAGCCTGCGTCGATAGAACATCAAGATCGTCCCACGCCGTCGTCTTGTGGAACTCTCTCCCCGAGCTTTGCTGGATCGGAGCCCGAGGAGTCGCCACCGAGCTGTACGTGTGTCAAGAACTCGAGGCGCCGAGTAACGGCGCTGGGATCGGTTGGATCGCGAGGAGAACGTCGACTACTTCCTCTACGTTGTGATCGCTTCGCTTGGTCTCTGAGGGTTCGTAGACAACACTCTCCCCTCTCGTTGCTATGCATCACCATGATCTTGCGTGTGCGTAGGAAAATTTTGAAATTACTACGTTCCCCAACAAATTTATCAACCGCCACCAGGAGGTGGGTCTTCTTATCCTTGGATCTCTTAAGTGGCCAACCATATCCAGCCCCCAAGTTGCAAACGGCTAGGTAATTGGAATCATTCTCAACTCCTGGGCCGGAACATGAGCTCGACGTGCAAACTTCTGACAACCATCACACCTTCTAACCAGATCTTCCACATCAGCATGAGCTGTTAACCAGTAAAAACTGTGCCGGAAAGCCTTAGCTACCAAGGATTTAGAACCGGCATGATGACCACAATCTCCTTCGTGGATTTCACGCAAGATCTCACGGCCTTCTTCAGAAGAAACACAATGCTGAAACGCCCCTGAGATACTGTAGTGGTGTAACTCGCCATTGACAATAGCCATGGACTTAGAACGCCGGATTATCTGTTTGGCTAAAACTTTGTCTTCTGGTAACTCGCCCCGGTTCATGTATGCCAGGTATGACAATGTCCAATCAGGGATAGCATGAAGAACCGCCACCAGTTGAGCCTCCGGATCAGGAATCACCAGATCCTCCTCCGTTGGCACCTTGACCGACGGATTATGCAACACATCCAGAAAAACATTAGGCGGCACCGGTTTACGCTGGGACCCAAGCTGGCTTAAAGCATCTGCCGCTTCATTTTTGCGCCGATCAATGTGCTCGACTTGATAACCTTTGAAATGACCAGCGATAACATCCACCTCTCGCCGATAAGCCGCCATGAGTGGGTCCTTGGAGTCCCACGTACCGGATACTTGCTGAGCCACTAAATCGGAGTCACCAAAGCAACGTACCTGGATTAAGTTCATCTCCTTAGCCATCCGCAGACCATGGAGCAAAGCCTATACTCAGCTGCATTGTTAGTACAGGGAAACATTAAGCGGAGAACATAGCAAAAAATTTCTCCTCGAGGGGAAGTAAGGACAACTAAAGCCCCCGAGCCTTCCAATTGTGTGGACCCATCAAAGTGAACAGTCCAGTATGTGTTATCCGGTTAATACTCCGGTGCCTGTAACTCCATACAGTCGTTGATGAAGTCTACGAGCGCTTGGGACTTGATAGCAGTGCGAGGCATGTATTTCAATCCATGAGGCCCAAGCTCAATATCCCACTTAGCAACCCGGCCATTTGCCTCCTTGTTTTGAATGATGTCCCCCAATGGAGCAGAACTGACCACAGTGATGGGATGGCCCTGAAAGTATTGCTTGAGCTTCCGGCTCGCCATAAACACTCCATACACCAGCTTCTGCCAATGGGGGTATCTCTGTTTGGACTCGATAAGTACCTCACTGATATAGTAAACCGGGCGTTGAATCGGATATTCCTTACCAGCCTCCTTGTGCTCCACCACAATAGCCACACTGACAGCTCGGGCATTAGTAGCCACATATAACAACAATGGTTCCTTATCAATGGGGGCAGCAAGGACGAGCGGTTCAGCCAACTGCTTCTTCAAATCCTCAAATGTCGCATCAGCAGCATCACTCCAAACAAAATTGTCTGTTTTCTTCATCATCAGATAAAGCGGGATCGCCTTCTCTCCCAACCGGCTGATAAACTGGCTTAGCGCTGCAATCCGACCTGCCAGTCTTTGAACGTCATTGATACACGCCGGTTTAGCCAGGGATGTGATAGCCTTGATCTTTTCCGGATTACCCTCAATGCCCCTGTTGGATACCAGAAAACCCAAGAGCTTGCCAGCCGGTACACCAAAAACACACTTAGGCGGATTGAGCATCATTTTATAAACCCTCAGGTTATTAAAAGTTTCCTGCAAATCAGCTATGAGTGTGTCTGCTTGCCTGGATTTCACCACGATATCATCCACATAATCATGAACATTACACCCAATCTGATTATCGAGGCAATTCTTCACACACCGTTGATAAGTCCCCTGAGCACTCTTGAGCCCAAAAGCATGGACACATAACAGAAGGCTCCAAAAGGAGTTATAAAAGATGTCTTCTCCTGGGCCTTAACTGCCAGGAAACTCAAACGCTCACAACCCGCCGTAGCATCAATGATTTGATCAATACGAGGGAGAGCAAAGGGATCAGCTAGGCAAGCTTTGTTTAAATCTGTGTAATCCACACACATACGCGAAGTGTCGTTTTTCTTAAGGAGCAGCAACGGATTAGGCAACCACTCAGGGTGAAACACCTCCACAATAAACCCTGCTGCCAATAGCCGGGCTACCTCTTCACCAATGGCCTTGCGCCTCTCTTCATTGAAACCGCGAAGAAACTGTTTGACCTGTTTGAACTTCGGATCAATATTAAGAGTGTGCTCAGCGAGTTCCCTCGGTACACCTGGCATGTCAGACGGTTTCCATGCAAAGATGTCCCGGTTCTCACGGATGAACTCGATGAGCGTGCTTTCCTATTTAGGATCCAAGTTGACGCTGATGCTGAACTGCTTGGATGAATCGCGAGGAACAAAATCAACCAATTTAGTCTCATCAGCCGATTTGAACTTCAAAGCCGAATCATACTCTGTAGTGGGCTTCTTCAGAGAAGTCATATCTGCCGGATCAACATTGTCCTTATAGAACTTCAACTCCTCCGTTGCACAAACTGACTCAGCATAAGCCGCGTCACCTTCCTCGCACTCCAGAGCAATCTTGCGGCTACCATGAACCGTGATGGTCCCCTTATGACCCGGCATATTGAGCTGCAGATAAACATAACACGGCCTTACCATGAATTTAGCATAAACCAGCCGTCCAAACAGGGCATGGTACGGACATCTGATTTTAACCACTTCAAAGGTCACTATATCGTATCTTGAATCATGATCATCTCCAAAAACCACCCCCAGAGCTATCTTACCGACCGGGTAAGCTGATTTACCAGGCACCACACCGTCAAAAACGGTGTTTGACGGTTTAAGATTCTTTTCTGTTAACCCCATAAGCCGGAAGGTTTCATAATACAAGATATTGATACTGCTCCCTCTATCCATGAGCACCTTGGTGAACTTATAACCTCCAACCTGCGGTGCAACCACCAAAGCTAGATGGCCAGGATTATCAACCCGGGGTGGATGATCCTCCCGACTCCAAACAATAGACTGTTCAGACCAGCACAGATAAGGGGCACTACTGGTTCAATGGAGTTTACTTCCCTTTTACGGAGCTTCTGACCACGCTTGCACAGACTAGTAGTGAAGACATGGTACTGTCCACCATTCAACTACTTCGGGTTGCTCTGATAACCCGACTGCTGCTGATTCCCCTGATTACTCTGCTGATTGTGACCACCTTGGTTGTTCTGGTTGCCCTGATTATTTTGAAATCTTGAGTTTGAACTGCCACCGCCGTACCCAGCCTATGAGACCCTGGACCTGAACCGCCAAACGGACCCTGATCGTACCGGAAGAGATCAGAGTTTTTGAATTCCTTCATAATGAAGCAATCCTTCCAGAGATGCGTGGCTGGAACCTCCTTCGTCCCGTGCTTTGGGCAGGGCTGGTTTAATAGGCGCTCCAAATTCATGCCTCCACCACGCTGGGGCTGTTTACACTTACGACGCTGTGCATTGCCCTGCACATTGGTATTAGCCACAAAATCCGAATTGTCCGCTTTACGCTTACCATTGTTCCCATGGCTCGCCTGGTTATGCTCCTGTCCCTTTGTACTGCCGTTCTTCTTTCCCTTCTCTAGCTTCTCTTCGTCAGAATCGGGAACCTTGGTATTATCAGAATCAACATACTTAACCAAGGCTGACATAAGTGTTCCCATGTCATTGTAGTGGCGTTTGAGCCGTCCCAATTTCATCTTTAGCGACTTAGACCGGCAATTACCCTCCAATGTTAGGATTGCCGAATCAGCCCTGATACGGTCTGATGAATGTGTCGGCATTCCGGGAATGGGGGTCCCCAGACTTGCCTGCCTACGGCCTGCGACGTGGCTCAAGTGGTGGCCCAGTACGGCCCATCTTCATCAGCACAAGGCTCAAGACCCTCGCGAGGGGCCAAGCCTCGCGGGGCGGACGGCGCAAGGCTTCCTCAGGGACGGCCTCGCCAGGCAGGCTCGTGAGGAGGCGGAGAGATCAAGGCAGGGTACCTCGCGAGGTGCTCATGACGCAAGCCATGACGATCGAGGCCACGCGGGCACCAGGCGGGAGCCGGCCTGTGCAGTGTCCTTGTTTCCTCTTTGGTGCAAAGGGGGCAAGCGCAGACATGGAGTACCGAGGCATCAGGCAAAGGTTGCCATTTCAGTGCAACGAGACCAAGACCAGCGGAGCGGCAGGATGGAGGTCACCGTGCAGCCCAAGACGGCGTCATCACCAGTGCTTTTGGCAGCTGAAGACCAACTTTAGTCAGGATAACTTGTACTAGATGTTCCGCTTCGAAATGGCCATTGTTAGCGCCCTTCCTGCTCAATATTTGGGGAGAGGCCCAGGGCCTCTATAAATAGAGCTAGCCACCACAGAGTAGAGGCATCTGATAGAGCCCTAGCTGAGAGAGAGAGGCGATCGAACTCACCCCAGCAGTTCATCGCACCAGCTCAAGAACACCTCTCGCGAGGCTGTTCCTCCCTTGTACTGTTCATCATCATCCCCTGAGGCAATCCACCACACCACACACTGGAGTAGGGTATTACACCACAACGGTGGCCCGAACCAGTATAAATCTCGTGTCCCTTGTGTTGTTCATCATTTCCAACTTAGATCTCACGAGGAGATCAGACATAGATCGGTAGGGGAGAGATCTTTAGGCGCACCCCAGTGTTCGAACCTTAAGGGTCTGCCGGAACCCAACATCCGACATTTGGTGCGCCAGGTAGGGGTGCGGCGGAATCTTTCTTCCGCTTTTCGCGTTCGATCTTCCGTCGTGTCCATGGCTGACGCTCGCTCGCGCCGAGCATCGGGCTTCTCTCGCCGCCCGCGTCACCCAGACAGTGCCCGTCGGCGGGTGCCCCCGTCGTTCCCCATCGCTTGCCTCTAACGCCGCCATCGGCCCGGCGGGGAACGAGCAGCAGGCCTTGTCTCTGCATCCATTGGTGTGGCGGGAAGGCCGCACCGCCACCTCGTCACTGACGCCAGCCGGTTCGTCGTCCCACGCCCGACACGCCCCAACGGACGCGCATGCCGCGTTGCTCCTGGCGCGTGAGCTCCTACACTACCGTCCCGTCGACAACCTCTATGAGTGTAACGCCCCGGATGTAGCTTTCCACATTCGTAACTCTAACTCCTGCCTTTTCCGGAGATGCGAGATATTATTTTCTCCATGGTTGGGTTTTTGTCTTTCGTTTTGCATTTTGTTCATGTCATGCATCTCGTCTCATGTCATCATCTGCATTTCATCTGCATGTTTTTTCAAAACTTGCATCCGTTCGGGTTCCGCCGGTTCTCTCCGTTGTCCGTTCTGTGCCCGACCACACTCGCACGCGCCCGCGGCTCCTCCGAAATATTATTTTATAAGTGGCATAAAAATGTTCTCGGAATGGGTTGCAACTTGTCATGCGGTCTTATTATAGCGTAGACAGAGCGCCTGTCAAGTTTCGTCGCATTCGGAGTCCATTTGATAGCCCAACCGTTAAACTTAGCGGTACCATTGCGGTACCTTAAATCCGGACGTTTTGGTCTCCGAAAACCCACGGGCCTCTCTTTGTCTTTCTCTTCTCTCAGCCCAACCCCTCTTCTCAGCCCACCTGCAGCCCACCTAAACCCCCCTCCGCTCCGGACCGTCCGATGGCGATCGAACGGCTTCAAAACGGTCTCAAACCCCCTAACCCTGACAAATCTGCTATAAGTAGACCCCCCTAGTCCATTTTTGGATATCCCTAGCCTAAATCTAGCCCTCCACCTACCTCCAGCCGCCTCCCACCTCCTCTCCTCGAATTCCGGCGCCGGCCAACCCCTCCAGCGCCACTTGGCGCGTTCCCATTCGCCAGCCGCCATCCGCGCCGCCGCTCCTGCCCACTCAACGCCCTCCACGTCGCCCTTCTCTCCAACCCCGCCGTGGCCCATCCGCGGCCCGTCCGGCCCGTTCGCGCCCTCTGTTCCAGCCCAAGACGCCGAAAGCCGCTCCCTCCTCGATCCCGATCCGGATCGAGGGAGCGAGAAGCTGCCCGCCTCGCCGGACCTTCCTCGCCGTCGCCCGAGCTCACCGCCGAGCATCCCGCGTCTTGCTCGCTCGCCGCAAGCGCCTCCCGTCCCCGTCATCGCCCCTCCTCGCCGCCCCAGCCTCTCTCCCAGAGTTCTACCATGGCCGCGCCCGAGCTCGGGTTCGCCTCGCCGGAAGAGCTGCCCGCCGCCGCCGTTAAATCGCCGGGAATGGAACCGCCACTGCCGGATTGGCCTCTCGCTGCCCCGCCTTGCCGGATCCGCGCCGCCGCTGCCCTCGAGCCTCGCCGTCGCCGGTGTGAACCACCACCGCCGCCCCTGTCTCCCTGTCAGTGCGGGCACGGAGGAGGATCGGCCAGCGTGGGCCACCTCCCTCTCAGACCCACCTCTGCCTGCCCACCCACCTCCAAGCCGGCCTGCCAGCCTCCTCATCGACCGGCTAAGGCCCAATGTGAGCAGCTCCCACGCCTACGGGCCAGATCTCGATTCGCCCAGCTCCTGTTTTTTTTTTCTTCTTCTGCGAATTTGTCTATTTATCCAGTAAACTGCAGTTTTACAGAAAAACCCCCATGCTTCATGCATTTAATTACTCACAAACCATGCATCTTATGTAAATAATTTATATATGTAAAATGATTAGAATTTCATCTAGTTTCATAATTTGCCACTTTCACCCATGTTTAAAAATGTTAAAAATGTTGTTTGATTAAATTTACTCAAATGCCATGTTAAAATGATTTAATTCATAACTAAATAACCGTAACTCGGAATTTAATAAACTTTATATGTAAATGGGGTGGAAAAATGCCTAGATTAACATGGTCCACTTTATTTTCCTGTTTAACAACTTTAAAATATGGTTTAGGGCAGAACAGTACCAAATTCATAATTTGCATATGAGGATTTTTCCTAATTGTTGTTTGTTCTTCCTACTCATTTAAACTTGCCTAGTTAGGTAGTTTTGTTATGCTTCACCCCTTGCCATGTTAATCAACATTTAATATTGTTGGGTAGCTTAAACAAGAGAGAACTGAATAATGGATGTGGTGTTCCGTCAATATGCACCGTTGCATATTGAGCTCCACTTAATTTGTAGGATTGCTTGTGCACTTTGCCATGCCATGCCATGCCTCATTAAACCGGACATGCATCATCCTTGATTGTGCATCATGCCATGCTTATGTGATGGTTGTTTACCATGTTGTTTGCTTCTTTCCGGGTTGCCTCTCTCGTTAGCTTCGGTTTCGTTCCGGAGTTGCGAGGATCCGTTCGACTTCATCCGTTCATCTTCTTCATGGACTCGTTCTTCTTCCTTGCGGGATCTCAGGCAAGATGACCGCTACCCTGGATCTCATTATTATCATTGCTATGCTAGTTGCCTTGTTCTTTCGCTATGCTGCGCTACCTATTACCTGTTTGTCCAGCCATCCCATATTGCCATGAACCTCTAACCTTCATTCCTATGCAAACCACTGTTTGGCTATGTTACCACTTTTGCTCAGCCCCTCTTATAGCGTTGCTAGTTGCAGGTGAAGTTGAAGATTTCTCCATGGTGGACAGGGTTTATGTTGGGATATCACAATATCTCTTATATTATTAATGCATCTATATACTTGGTAAAGGGTGGAAGGCTCGGCCTTATGCCCGTGTTTTGTTCCACTCTTGCCGCCCTAGTTTCCGCCATACCGGTGTTATGTTCCTGGATTTTGCGCCCCTTACGCGGTCGGGTGATTTATGGGACCCCCGACAGTTCGCTTTGAATAAAACTTGTCCAAAGAAGGCCCAACATTGACTTTTACCATTTGCCTCACCACCACCTATCTTTTCCCTTGGGAGTCGCTTCTCGAGGGTCATCTTTATTTTAGCCCCGGCCGTTGCTTGTCTAAGTGCTGGTCCAAACCGAAGCGATGTCCGGCGCCTCACAGGCAACCAGGGTCTATGCCAACCCGACGCCTTGCTCATCCGGTGCCCCGAGAACGAGATATGTGCAGCTCCTATCGGGATTTGTCGGCACAGCGGGAGGCTTTGCTGGTCTTGTTTTACCATTGTCGAAATGTCTTGATGTACCGGATTCCGAGACCGATCGGGTCTTCCCGGTGAAGGTCTATTCTTCGATGATCGCGAGAGCTTGTCATGGGCTGTTGGGACACCCTGCAGGTATAAACTTTCGAGAGCCGTGCCCGCGGTTATGTGGCGATGGGAATTTGTTAATGTCCGTTGTAGACAACTTGACACTTGATCCGAATTAAAACGCATCAACCGAGTGTGTAGCCGTGATGGTCTCTTCTCGGCGGAGTCCGGGAAGTGAACACGGTTTCTGTGTTATGTCTGACGTAAGTAGGTGTTCGTGATCACCTCTTGATCATTGCTAGCTTCACGACTGCCCGCTTTGTTTCTCTTCTCGCTCTCATTTGCGTTGGTTAGCCACCATACTTGCTTAGCCGCCGCAACCTCACCACCTTACCCCTTCCTTTCCCATTAAGCTTTGCTAGTCTTGATACCCATGGTAATGGGATTGCTGAGTCCTCATGGCTCACCGGATACTTCCAAAACCAGTTTGCGTGTGCCTATGTTATGAAAGCGGATGACGCAACTAAGCTCAAGGAGGAGCTCGATGAAGATCTTGCCCTTTTGTGTTGTTTCGCTCTAGTTGATCAAGAGTGGAGCCCAGCTTGGGGTCGATCGGGGACCTTTATCGATTTGGGGTTCTTCTTTTATTTTGGTTCCGTAGTCGGACCTTGATTGTATCTGGATGATGTAATGCTTTATTCATGTAATTGTGTGAAGTGGCGATTGTAAGCCAACTATGTATCTTTTTCCCTTATGTATTACATGGGTTGTGTGAAGATTACCTCACTTGCGACATTGCTTTCAATGCGGTTATGCCTCTAAGTCGTGCTTCGACACGTGGGAGATATAGCCGCATCGAGGGCGTGACAATGAGGACTGGCTCGCCCGCATCACCGAGCTTGTCAGCGCTGCAGGGGGCTCTCCTATGTCGTCCCTCTTGCTGCCTCGCCCTCCGTCCTGCGCAGGATAGGCAGATCAGGAGGTGCCTCCGCCACCTCCTCCCCAAGAAGGCGCCCTGGCCCCAAGGCGTGCGGCCCCAGGATGAGATCCACCGCGCCCAGCGCCCGCATGACAAGAAAGGAACTGCCAAGAGATCCCTCGTCCCCAAGACGATGCACGCGTGCTCCCAGCACCAGTGCGCCATGACCGCATCCCTGCGCCAGCACGCCAAGACCCCGTGCTGCTCCAGGCGGCAGCGCGTGGGAATCCCCAGGAGCAAGCCCAGCATCAGCAGAGGGCTCTGGTGGCCACCATAGGCTGCCGTGCCTTCACCCCCGAGCTACGCAGTGTTGCCTGGCTAGGCAAGTTCAAGCCTGACCTGCCTCCTCGCTATGACGGCACTGCAGACCCCGTGGAGTTCCTACAGCTCTACGAGTTGGACATCGAAGCCGCCAACATGGACGAAAAGGTCATGGCGAACTAGTTTCCCATGGCACTCAAAGACGGTGCCCGCGCCTGGCTCCTGAACCTGGCTCCTGGCACGATCTCCTCCTAGGATGAGATGCGCACCCGCTTCATCGCCAACTTCCAGGGCACTCGCGACCGCCCGCCGGCCGTGGGTGACCTGCGCCGCGTCAAGCAACATCATGGGGAGACCTTGTAGAAGTACATCCAGCGCTTCAACAAAGCTCGCCTCAAGATTTCCAGGGTGACTGAGGAGGCCATCATTTCTGCGTTCTCTGATGGTGTTCGCGACGGCAAGATGAAGGAGGAGCTGGCAATCCATGAAGATCTGTGCACGCCACTGGAGCTATTCAACCTGGCGACCAAGTGCGCAAGGGCTGAGGAGGGACGCCTCTCCCTTCTCGAGCTCCCAGCAGCGGACCCAGAAGAGAAGAAAGCCAAGGCAAAGGATGTGAAGCGCAAGGGAGCAGCTGTGCTCGCAGTAGAGCCGGACACCAAGCGCGGCAGGGACCAGCCGGAGTCGTCCAAGGGCAGCCGGTACTGTTTGTATTACGATCTCCACACCCACAACAACAACGAATGCCAAGAGCTTAGGGCCGTGCAAGAAGGCCAAGTCGGTCGACGCCCCGAGCGCAATGATCGGGGCTATGGCCAAGGTAGAGCAAGAGGTGAAGGACGATGGGACGATCGTGGCCCCCACCAAGGGTGGCGTGACCGACCTCGCGAGGACCGCTGGCAGGACCAGCCTCGCGAGGGAGCCCGGAGAGATCAGCCTCGCGAGGACCGCCCACAGGGCAATGCAGGCCTTCCTCCTCTGCCACCACCACCAAGAAGGAATGAAGACCATCATCGGGACGAGGGGGCTTGGGGCTTCCAAGAGCCACGAGCAATCGCTTGCATCCTGGGCGACGCTCGGGCCCCAGCCTCACAACGCATCTTCAAGCAGTTTGCTCGCGAGGTGAATGCAGTCCTCCCCAAGCTTGAGGCCACACGCCCTCTCAGGTGGTTTGCGTGCGCCATCACATTCAGCTCAGCGGATAAGCTCAAGTGCGCGACGACGGCCGGTGTCCTCCCAATGATCTGTTCCCCAGTCATCAGCAACGTGCAAGTCACCAGGACCCTCATTGACGGTGGAGCAGGACTCAACGTTCTGTCCGTCGAGACGTTCAACAATCTCCAAGTGCCATATGATCAGTTTCAGCCAACCAAGCCTTTCTCAGGAGTCACTGATGGTTCCACTGTTCCGATAGGGCAGGTCCACCTTCCTATCACCTTTGGACAGTGCAACAACTATTGCACCGAGCTCATTGACTTCGACGTTGCTCACATTCGCCTGCCATACAATGCCATCCTCGGGTATCCGGCCCTGGCCGAGTTCTTGGCAGTGACTCACCATGGCTACAACATCCTCAAGATGCCAGGAAGCAGCGGGGTCATCATGGTCCCCTGTGAAGAGAAGGATGCGGTGTGCTCCCTCGAGCGCGCCTTCCAGGCCGCGTCGATCGAGGACCCGGACAGCAAGAGTGGAAACCTCCCTGGAGCAGCTCCCAAGAAGAAGAAGACATCACCTGGCTCAAGGCTTCAGGAGGCAGGCGCCTCCGGAGGCGCCACATCAGGACATGCGCCCGTCCAAGGGGCGCCACCCTCCATCGCATAGGAAGGCGCGCACGGCGCCCTCCTCGGGCAGGGCTCGGGGGCTCTCTCCTTGGGAGCCACCGACGTTGCCAAGATCACGAGGGAGGCGCTTGGGCACCACTTGTAGGCATGCTTCACGGCACGTTTTCCTCAGGAAAGCGTAAGGAAAGAAGGACCCAACCCTCAGGAGTTCATTACCAAGGCCGCTCAGGAGTTGGAGGAATCGAGAGTCATGCACGGCAACCGCCGTCTGCCCAGCGTAGCTCCCCATCCAAGCGAGAATGGCGGGCTACGCGTCTACATTGACTACCCAGGGATCAATCGAGTCGCATCTCAGGAGTGCTTCGCCTTCACAGTGTTCTATGGCGAACTGCCGCCAGACACCGTTCGCATGCCCTTCGGCTTGCCGAACGCGGCTGCAGCCCACCAGCGCCTGATGAGGAGCATTCTAGAAGCTCAGCTGGCCAAGCATCACACGTTACTAGAGGAGATGGAGATGGACCTCGTCGGGCCGTCCGGACCTCTTGAGCCTCCCGAGGCTCGGAGTCCCGAGGGCTCATGAGGGTCGGCTCCTTCACCCCGCATCTTCAGCTACTCCGACACTCGTTCTGCAACAGTATCAGGTGACTTCTTTTCAGTTTTCGTTCCAGCTGGGAGCGTGTCACACCCTGCATTTTGTAACATTTCATTTGCATTATTAAAGCATGAAAATTTGGACCAACAAAAACTTTTGCATTATTTGGCTTTTATTTGGAGTTGATTTTCTCTCTGTGATTTTTTAAGTGCTCTTTAAAGTCAACACAACTCCACCTTATATACTTCATCTCCTTGCCCGAAACTTCTGCCCAATGATCATGCCATGTGTATAGAGCAATATAGTATTTTCTTACAAAATAATTTGGCCAAATAGTATTTTCAAAATTAGTTTTTCAAAATCCCTAAATTGAGGTTTGCCTTTGCAAGTACTTGATTTGGGGTATGAAAATATTTCAAAAGGATATTTGAGACCTATTAGATATAGGACTCCCATAAACCACAAAAATATAATTTTAAAAACTATTTTCCTATTTTATTTAAAAGCTTTTTTTAAGGCTGGAAATGGTCTTTAATAGGGAAATATTATTTTATTGTTTCAAAAATATTTGAAAAAATTCAGGGAAACTCAGTGGACATATATTTTCCATATATAAGAGTTTCAACACATGGTCATATTCAAAATATTGGACAAAACCTCCCAAAACCATCTCTGCCCATTTCAAGGATTTGAAATATTTCTACAGGAAATATTTTCAAAAAAATCCAAGGAAAATCCAGCAAGTCACAAGTGCATATTGTGATCACCTTGCAAAGCCTCATGTCAATTAAAGTCATTTTGGTTCACCAAAATGCCCCAAAACCCTCTCTGACCAAAATCATATTTGAACAAGTTTGTACTGCCAACTTTCTCTCCTTGACCCCAACTTTTGTGAGCATGTTCACATGACCAAATGAGGCCACTACACCAAGTGGTGCATCAAGGAGAAGTGATTTGCTCAACTAGATCTACACAAGCTCATATCTGCTAATTTCTAGGGTTTGCCAGAGTTTCATTAGCAAACTCTTCCAAATGAGCTCATCTTCCTTTTTCCCTGTCATTTTGTCATGACAAACACCCTTGCCAAGTGCCACAAGGAGTAAATTAGTGCAAGTACCCCAAAACCATATCAAATACCTTCTGCATGTTTACTAAAAACCCTATTTGGGGCTCTTCCACTAACCTCCATGAGCTCCACTTTTTACCACAACCCCTCCTAGTCCCCTTTCACCTCCAGTAACAATGGCAAACCCACAGCTCAATTATGGGATGGGTAAAACCCCACTATCTCTCTCTGGACAGCCCATTTCTCCCTCTTCTTCTACCTCTCTCTTCTCCTACTGGCCACCCAGGGCATCCAAGGCCATCTCCTACTTCTTTACCTCCCCCTTGAGCTACCAGACACCTTTGGGCGCGCCCACATTGCAAAAGAATGGCCATGCCGGCCATTTGGTGCTCTGCTGCCTTCTGATCGCTCCCATCAGTAGCCGCCTCTTCCAACCGCCTCCGCCACCTCGGGCCTCCCAGTAGCCCTGACGATGCGCCTCGATGTCTGTGACACGCCACGCCTCTGTCCCCTTCCTCTCTCCCCCTCTCTCGCCCCTGCTCGCACGCGCGCTGGCCGCCCGAGTGCGCCAATGGCGCGTCTCACACGCGCGGCGTCTCTGACCCGTCCCCGCTCTCTCCCTTAGCTCCCCTCGGCGTAGTCCATGCCAAGCAACACCCCAGACACGGCGCCAGCTCCTCCCGAGCCCTCTGGCAATGAGCAGGAGCTCGCCCGCGCACAGGTCCACGACACCCCGCCGTTCGCCTATTTAAGGGCCTCCCCGAGCCCTCCTCTCCTCACCACTCGCTATCCCACTCCCCAAAACATCCCCCTGCACCCTCAGTTCCTCTCCAGAGCCGCCCAAGCTCGAGAACGAGCTCGAGCTCCGCCGCTTCGGCTCACCAGAATTCGTGAGGTACAGGTCGTCCCCGGCCCTCTTTCCTCTTGATCTGGAACCCCTGCAACCCTCTGATCCTTTCCCCCTTGTTTCCCCTCCGTAGCAGCCGAAATGGCGGAACTGCCGACGCCGGCCCCCTCCGCCACAGGACTCGTCGCCGTGAACTCTGCTACCCCGGCGACCGCAACCACCACCACCCGAACGGCGAGACGACGCTGAGCCCAGTCGTGCCCACTCCCGACCTTGCCGTACCCTGCATCGTCACCGGTGAGCACGCCGGCCGTCTGGACTCGGGGTTAGGGATGACAGTGTGCCCGCTGTTAGCCTCTCCTCCATCGCCTCTCTCTCTCTCACGACACTGGCCCCGCCCATCAGGTTTAAACTCATGGCACACAGGTTGCCACACTGGGCCGCCTCTCTGGCTGGGCTCTTCACTCTGGCTGTTCTCGCCCAAAGAGCCAGAGCCCTTTTTTTTTTTTTTTCTCATCACCTTCCAAAATCCCGCAGGATAAAATATTTATCCAAATGAAATAATTCCAGTTCCTAAATTCTTGTAAAAATCCCACCTATTTAATGGTGCAACTTTCATTCAAATCCGACAACCTTTTCTTCACTGTAAATATTTAAATGTGACTTTAAGCATTTAAATATACCCTTGTAAATCCATTTCTCCTATTTTGCTACTCCAAATCCAAAACTAGGAATTTTCCCCTTCTTAGTTTTCACACTAGTATTTAAGGAAAATGAGTTGACATTTTTCTGAGCACTTTGGTTTTTCTGTTTTATTATTGCCTTATTTTTTCTCGTTATTATTTTATGCGATTTATAGATTGCGTTCTCGACGAAGGAGTTGGACCGTAAGACTTTGAAGACCCAGAAGACTTTGTTGAGCCAGGCAAGCAGCCCTTTGACCATGTCTATGAAACCATTTTTATGCATATCATATAGCACCATATTGTTGTTGCAACGGAATCATGATGAGGTAGTAACCACTTTGATGGTTTGCCACCGTACTTCCTCGTTGATACTTGCATTGTGCATGACCCTACCTTCTTATGAGGTTTATGCCAGTGGGAGTAGATAGGATGCTAAAGTAGTGCTACGCAAAAAGGGACGGGAATATGCATGGTGAAGGAGGCAAAGTATTTTCAAAAGACTTTTCGAAAACCCCGCCAGGTGCCACTTATGCCCGGGGGAGATGATGAGTTGGGTAGCCACTTGATGAAGAAGTGGTGTATCGAGGCAAGTGTGTGTTATTTTCAAAACGGATTGGTTTAAGTTGCGACCGTTATTCCAACCTTACATGCGCAACCACTCTAACCTTGTATGGGAAAGGGCATTATTGATTACCTAGGTCGATACTAGCTTGGAGCCCGCATTACTAGTGATGGGGGAGAGTTGGTGCTCTCTCTCGACGGGTCGTGCTGTAGGGCGTGCCAAGAACATTTTTATGGGGCACCGACACACCGCTGGTACCCGTACAAGATGTGATGAATATGGGAGCGATGCTCCACAATTTTAAGATGTGAAATGTTGGGCACGGGGGTTACTACCAATCGAGTGGACTCCATGTTAGTGTCGTCTAGGGAAAGGTAGTGATCGAGTGCTTACCCCGGGTACTTGAGGTATCGCGGGTCGTGGATGACATGGAAGTTCCCCGGATCTTGTGGGTAAAGTGTGCAACCTCTGCAGAGTGTAAAACTATTCGAATAGCCGTGTCCACGATCAAGGACAGTTGGGTAACCGCTCTTGGGATACGTCCACATGTTTACAAACCGTGTGTGTGTGTTGATAAAACTACTTGGGGACTTGACATGATTGAGTTGGGTTGGTGCCCATTCTATTTATGTTGATATCTGTAACCTGTCCTCATGGTTACTTGAATTCTCTTGATGCATGCCTTACAAGTTGTTGAACATGTCATTGCACTCAAAACTAGCTTTCTACAAAAATTTACCTATACCATGTATTGTTACATCTTGGACCAAAACATGGGTTGCTTGCGAGTACATTCAAAGTACTCATTGGCTTGCCACTGGTTATTTAATTGACCAGGCATGGAAGAACCGGAGTTCGAAGAAGAGTTCTTTGGAGACGAACACGCGAACTTGGACGTTTCCCAGTCAGAATGCCTATAGGGTTAAGGCAGATGGCATGGGTTCTACTTATCAACGAAGATTTCCGCTGCTTGCGTTTCATTTGATGTTCAGCCCTTAAGGCTTTATCAATGTAAGACTTGACCATAATGGTCATAATTTGTGTAAGACGGTATGTATGGATGTAAGACTCTTGTTATTCAGATTCTGTGTGTTCAGTGAGCATTGATCTCTGGGATCACTGTACACGTGCATTCGGTGATCTCGACTTAGGAGTCGGGGTCCCCACAGAGCTGGTATCAGAGCCATCCTGACTGTAGGAAGCCTTAGTTAGCATGGACATTAGTTAGCTTCAGACCATCTAAACTTCTCTTCTTTTATAAAGCTTACCCAACCCAAGATATATTTCCCTTATTGACCTCTCCCATTAAACCTTTGTAGATGGCTGCCGTACCCGAAGACTTCCTGACCACCGGATTTCCCGTGCTTCTCGAGGATAGCCTAAAGAAGTGCCAGTTTCACCGAGCCCCCATTTTCACCTACCATGAGCATAGGATCAATGACACCGAGACGGAGTATCATGTGGAAGTGATCGTGAAGGCCAATGACTCTCCAACAAGCTGGTTCTTCAAGGGACCCCAGATGGCAACTCTGGTTCTTGCCGTCGAGACGGCAACCCTCAAGGCACTCACCTGCCTCCGAGACCTTCTTCCAGAGATGGCAAACGAGTTGGCAACCCTCTTCTTGCCTTATCAAAAGGAAGGTGAGGATGAGAGCAGTGCACCAGCTCCACCATTATAAGAAGGACTTCCACTCCGATTCCAAACCTACTTCAGCCTTTGTGCCGATAGTTTGGCACAACACTTGGCCTCGGAATCAATGGAGCTCCGAAAGGAACTTCATGAGACCAAGGCACTTCTTCTCCAAGCTCAAGTGAAGACGGATAGGATCAAGAAAGAAGGTGCTCCCCCTGGACAACCCGCAATCGCATACAGAGGTGGAAGACCCCCAAAGGATGGAGAACCACCACAGCAACACCCCATGAGCGCAAGGGACTACCGCAAGCTCTTCACCCCACCAGCAAAGCAATGCCGTGTTGAGCTCCTCCACTCCCCCACCCCTTCAAGTGAAGAGGAAAGTCAGGATGCTGATGATGAGGAGGAAGACCCAGAAGAGCCAGACTACACGACCGAGCATTCCACCACTTAGGCATCATTCTCAACTTGGATATGCCCGTTAGTAACCCCTACGGTAGGATAGGTCGTGTACCCCTATGCGAAGTCGAGTCCTTGTAATGGTTCATATGAAACCATGTAGTGTTGTGTTTGCTTTTGATGTGTTTGATGGATGTCGTGCTTTCCTTCAGGGAACTTGTAAGCGACTACATCACCCATTTGACTTTAATGAATGTGTTTGGCCCTTTTGGCCCTTGCATGAAACAATTAGTGCCATACCAACCCCCTTACTATGTGTCCCATCTATATTGCTTTCCCCATCTTTCCCAATCATGAGACCTTGACCGCTCAAACAAGATGCCTGTTGTAACACGTACTGGTACCTCTACCTAGCAGCAAGAAGCCGGAGGCTCTGCTGAAGCAGGAGTCAGCTAGGACCAAGCCCGAGGACAGACTCCACCACCACCACCTCCTCCAAACATGGACATGGCTCAGCTTCTCCAAGCCTTCCGAGAGGAACGCCAAGCCAACACCGCAGCCTCCGGATGATTGCTCAAATCACAATCGCCACCAAGCGGACACAAGAATGGACGCCCACGTTGGTGGAGTTCAAGAAGCATGCACCACCCACCTTCATCGAGACCGCTGAACCCCACGATGCGCATTTAGTGGTCGCACTCATTGAGGACTTGTTGGAACTAGTCGGCTGCATCAAGACCGTGAGAGGGTGGCATATGCCCCAATCGTCTCGGGAACCGCCAGAGCTTGGTGGGATGGATTCAAGGCCATGCATGCTTGAGCAAAACATCACTTGGAATGACTTCAAGGCAGAATTCTGCAAGGCCCACATTCCTTCTGGAATCATGGCCATCAAGAAGCGTGAGTTCCGAGCCCTGAAGCAAGGAAGTAGCACTGTCAAGGAGTACATGCAGAAGTTCAGTGTTCTCTAAAGGTATGCCCCTAAGGATGTCAACACTAATGCTGCCGAAAAGGAGCGCTTCATGGAAGGCCTTAACCAGACTCTGCAGTACTTGCTTGTTGTGTGTGACTGCCCGACCTTTCCTGATCTGGTGAACAATGCACTCATGCTTGAGGACAAGCGACGTGCTTTGGATGATACTCGTAAGCGCAAGATGATCGGCAAGGGTAGCTCCAAGAATCAGAAGCCTCGCCTGTGGCAGCCAGCCCCATCAAGCCAACCTATCGGCAGCCAAGAGCTCCGCACCCAAGACTAACTATCCACCTTAGCAAAGATGCCAACCCCATGCCACCACAACAACCCCAATAACAATGCCGGGCAAGAGCAAAGAACCCCAACCAAGTCACTTGCTTTGGATGTGGTCACCAGACACTACTCCAAGAATTGCCCCAACAAGAAGCCCGACGCCTGCGCGCCTAATGCGTAGAACCCAGACAAGGCCGTGGAATGCCACCGAGGAACCAAGCTCCCCGCAACCACGAAAGCACATTTGCTCCTAGGTGGTTTTGGTAATTAATGACAACATACTTTGTGGTTGGACTAATGCTTTTATCAAGTATGTTTCAGAAATTCAATCACATTGGCATGGCAAAAGGATCAAGAGGTGGACCCTCAAAATGCAAAGGCAAGCATTGGCAAAAGCTCAAGACTCCATTTTGGTTTAGTGATCCAAGATCACATTGAGTCCATAGGAAAAGCCAATACTATTAAAAGGGGATGAGGTTATGATGATGATCCGTTGCTCAAGTGCTTAGTGATACATCTCCTAAACTATCGGCAACTTTCACCGCCATATACACTCATAAGTAATCTCGGTCCCACCGATATTCCAAACTCACCACACCGAGATGAACCACCTCAGCCATAAAGCCAAACCCTAGCAAACTCGGATTTTCCGATTCAACTCGGTCTCACCGAAATATGAGTTGCCAAGCTTCAGAACCTTCATCATCAAATCGGTGTCACCGAGATGATGAAGTCGGTCCCACCAAATTGGCATGCTCTTGTCATTGCATCTAATCGGACTAACCGAGATTGTATTTTCGGTCCCACTGAAAATCCCAACGCTCACATTATTTGAACTATCGGTCTCACCGAGTTGTAAACTTCGGTCCCACCGAGATTGGTCAAATGTGTGTAACGGTTGGATTTTGTGTGGAGGCTATAAATACCCTCCACCCCTCTTCATTCGTGGAGAGAGCCATCGAAAGAACTACCACTCCTACCTTACATTTCTCGAGAAGAGAACTACCTACCCTTGTGTTGAGATCAAGTTGCTCCACTCCCACCATATGAAGCTTGATCTCTAGCCTTCCCAAGTTGCTTTCCACTCAATCTTTTCTTCCACCACAGCCAAATCAAGTGAGGAGAGTTGAGTGTTGGGGAGATTATCATTTGAAGCACAAGAGCAAGGAGTTCATCATCATCTACAACATCTATTACCTTTTGGAGGGTGGTGCCTCCTAGATTGGTTAGGTGTCGCTTGGGAGCCTCCGTCATCGAGATGTGGAGTTGAACCAAGAAGTTTGTAAGGGCAAGGAGATCGCCTACTTCGTGAAGATCTACCCCGAGTAAGGCTAGCCCTCCGTGGGCGTGAGGCCATGATGGAATAGACAAGGTTGCTTCTTCGTGGACCCTTCGTGGGTGGAGCCTCCGTGGACTCTCGCAGCCGCTACCCTCCGTGGGTTGAAGTCTCCATCAACGTGGAAGTACGATAGCACCACCTATCGGAACCACGAGAAAAATCACCGCGTCTCCAAATTGCGTTTGATCTTCTCCACTTCTCTTTACTACTTGTGCAATTTACTTTCCGCTGCCCATACTCTAGAATTGCATGTGTAGTGTGCTACTTGACTTGTGTGTTATGCAAAATCTGCCAAAATCTGTCCTTGATAAAAGACGAATTTTTATCTTGTCGAGTAGTCTAATCACCCCCTCTAGACACTCTCACCTTCTTCGATCCTACAATTGGTATCAGAGCTTTGGTCTCCATTGCTTTGGTTTACACACCATTGGAGGAAGATGGACGTGTCTACGTTTGGGAGTGTTAGCCATAGAGTGCCTATCTTAATGGAGTGTCCTATAACTCGTGGAGGATTGAAATGCTTATTATCTTTAAGACATACAATTTGCGCAAATATGTTGAGACCCCCTATGTGCCTCCATTTGACCCCTTGCACCCTACCATGGATGAAGAGCTTGATTTGCTTCGTAATTTTAGAACTATAAATCTTATCATTAGAGGGTTACCCGATAACTTGCTTAAGCTCGTTACAAACTTTGAGTGCGCCTATGCTATGTGGAAGTTCTTGGAAGAACTTTATCCGAACTACTCTTTGAGAGGTCTTGATGAAATTCTATACAAGACTATTGAATTTGATATGATGCGCCCCAATGATCCCAACTTTGATAAATGCTTCTTTGAGCTTCGTGATCTTATGAAAAAGAAGGGTGATCCCGGTCTTATCAATGTTCTAATTAGAAATGCTCTTGTATTGCATTTCGATGATTATTGTCACATTGACAAAACTAATGCAACTTGTTATCAAATTGACCTACGTGTTGATGATGAACAATCTATGGGTCAATATGATGATGAGCATGAGCATGATGATGATTACTCCGATTTGGACACCGAGCTAGACAAGATCATGAAGAGTCTCAATCTTATGGCAAATCTGAGAGACTACATATCCGGCGGAAAAGAGTGGATTCTTGATAGTGGATGCACCGACCACATGACCGGAGACAAAGACATGTTTCGAGAGCTTGCAAAGAACGATGGTCCACGCAAGTATGTGACTTTTGGAGACAACTCCAAGGGTAAGGTACTTGGCCTTGGTAAGGTGGCCATATCTCATGATAGCTCTATTCAAAATGTCATGCTTGTAGAATCGCTTGGATACAATTTACTTTCCGTGTCTAGATTAGCTGACTTTGGATTCAATGTGCTATTCACCGAAGTAGATTGCCAAGTCTTTCGTCGTGACAATCATAACATGGCATTTACCGGTATCCGTAGAGGTGATCTATATATTGTTGATTTCACTAAGAAAGCCCAACCTAGAACTTGCTTCATTGCTAAATCCGCTAAAGGTTGGTTATGGCATAGAAGGCTTGGACATGTTGGTATGCGCAATCTAGACAAGCTAATCAAAGGTGATCATATTCTTGGCGTTAAAGATGTTTTCTTTGACAAAGATAGACTTTGTAGTGCTTGTCAAGCAGGAAAACAAGTAGGTGGTGAAGAACATCATGACCACAAGGAGACCGCTTGAGCTTCTTCATATGGATCTCTTCGGTCCCAATGCTTACAAAAGCCTTGGTGGTAACTCCTCTGGTCTAGTTATAGTTGATGATTATTCCAGATTTACGTGGGTATTTTTCCTTGATGACAAATCATAGGTTCAGAGAATCTTCAAAACCTTTGCTAGAAAGGCCCAAAATCAATTTGAGGTGAAGATCAAGAAAGTTCGGAGTGACAATGGAACGGAGTTCAAGAACGCCAATGTAGACTCTTTTCTCGACGAGGAAGGGATTCTACATGAGTTCTCGGCTACATACACTCCTCAACAAAATGGAGTTGTTGAGAGGAAGAACCGAACGCTCATAGAGATGGCGAGAACGATGCTTGATGAATACAAGACACCGAAGCACTTTTGGGGAGAAGCGGTCGAGACAGCTTGTCATGCTATCAACAGGCTTTATCTTCATAAGCTCCTCGGCAAGACATCATACGAGCTCCTCACCGGTAACAAACCCCAAGTGGGATACTTTCGTGTCTTTGGTTCGAAATGCTATATCCTTGATAAGCATCGTCGGTCTAAATTTGCTCCTAAAACTCATGAAGGCTTTTTTCTTGGTTATGGATCAAACTCCCACACCTACCGTGTCTACAATAATTTCACCCGAAAGGTTGAAGAGACGGTAGATGTGAAGTTTGATGAATCTAATGGCTCGCAAGTAGAGCAAATGCCTATTGATGTAGGAGATAAGGACCCATCGGAAGCTATCCAAGATTTATCTATTGGAAAGATCCGTCCCATGGAAGTGAAGGAGAGTACCTCATCTACATATGTGGAGCCCCCTACCTCACGGCGAGATGAACCTCAAGGCAACATGGAGGCCTCCACAAGTGGAACTCACCAAGATGAGGAAGTGCAACAAGAAGATCCACCACAACCTCCTTCTCCACCGCCTCAAGACAACACCAACAACAATGAAGAAGAAGAAGAGGAAGATGAAGATGATGAGGAAGCTCAGCCACAACCTCAACAAAAGCTATCCCGAGTCCGAGCAAGAGTCAAGAAAAATCATCCCATGGAACAAATGATCAACGACATCAACTCCGGGAGAATTACTCGCTCTAAAACTCGCTTAGCTAACTTTTGTGAGCATTACTCATTTATCTCTAGTATTGAACCTATGAAGGTAGAAGAAGCACTTGAAGACCCGGATTGGGTGAACGCTATGCACGAAGAGCTTCACAACTTCGAGAGGAACAAGGTATGGACTTTGGTAGAGAAGCCCAAGGATGATCAAAACGTCATTGGAACCAAATGGGTGTTTCGGAACAAGCAAGATGAAGATGGACAAGTCATCCGCAACAAGGCTCGCCTCAGAGCTCAAGGTTACACACAAGTCGAAGGTATGGACTATGGTGAGACCTATGCCCCGCTGCTAGACTTGAGTCCATTCGCATTCTTCTTGCTTATGCCAATCACCATGATATTACTCTCTATCAAATGGATATCAAAAGTGCTTTCCTAAATGGTGAAATAGAGGAGGAAGTATTTGTGAAACAACCTCCGGATTTGTGAATCCCAAAAGCCTAATCATGTTTACAAGTTGCACAAAGCTCTTTATGGTCTTAAACAAGCTCCTAGAGCTTGGTACAAATGCTTGACTAGCTTTCTTCTTGAAAAAGGCTTTGAGATTGGAAAGATAGATTCAACGCTGTTCACGAAAAGGGTTGATGGTGAACTATTTGTGTGCCAAATATATGTTGATGATATTATCTTTGGTTCAACTAACCCTCATTTTAGCGAGAAGTTTGGAAAGCTCATGTCGGAGAAGTATGAGATGTCCATGATGAGTGAACTCAAATTCTTCCTTGGGTTGCAAATCAAGCAATCTAAGGAGGGTACCTTTGTCTCACAAACAAAGTACACCAAGGATCTCTTCAAGAAGTTCAACATGCAAGAAAGCAAAGGTATGAGAACCCCCATGCCTACAAGTGGACATAATGACTTGACAAAAGATGGAGAACCCGTTGATCAAAAGGTTTACCGATCTATGATTGGTTCTCTACTATATCTCTGTGCTTCTCATCCTGACATAATGTTGAGTGTATGCATGAGTGCTCGATATCAAGCAGCCCCTAAAGAATGTCATCTTAAAGCTGTTAAAAGGATTGTGAGATATTTGATACACACACCAAACTTTGGCATTTGGTATCCTAAGAGGGCCTCTTTCGACCTTGTTGGCTATTCCGACTCGGACTATGCCGTGACAGGTTGATAGAAAGTCAACTTCGGCACGTGTCAATTCCTTGGTCGATCCCTTGTATCTTGGTCCTCCAAGAAACAAAATTCGGTATCTTTATCCACTGCCGAAGCAGAATATATTGTTGCTGGTTCGTGTTGTGCTCAATTGCTATGGATGACACAAACGCTTAAGGATTATGGGATACATGTGAGACATGTTCCCTTGCTGTGTGACAATGAGAGTGCGATTAAAATTGGACACAATCCGTGCAACACTCTCGAATCTAAACATATTGAAGTTCGTCACCATTTCATTCGTGATCACATTGCCAAGGGTGACATCAATCTTAAGCATGTTCGATCGACAAACAACTCGTTGATATCTTTACAAAACCTCTTGATGAGAAGGTGTTTTGTCGCTTAAGGAGTGAGTTGAACATCATTGATGCTTCAAACTTGGAGTGAAAACTCCATTGATGCATGCTAGGCATGAGCCCACTTGACTAATCCTTGATATTTCTCTTATGATGATGATCATATGTCTTGGACACATTTGCCCCCTTGTATTGCATCTAACTCCTTGCAGGTACTTGGATGATCTACATTCCACAAGATTACCACACACTCAAATCATGAGTAATCTTGTCATTAACCAAGTATCTAGCCCTTTGGGATGTTGAGTTCAAGGAACACAATTCCACATATCCTTTTTGACATCTTATACATCTAGTATTTCACTCTTGTCATCTTGGATATCCTTGAGTATTTCCTTGCTTGCCTAACCCATGTAGGAAGATGAACTACACAAGTGGAAATAGCGCTCTAACTTCACATTCAATGAGCACCTACATCAAGTTCACCTACATGAGCAAAGCAACAACAAGCCCAAGGTATGTTCTTCACATCTTTAAGGAGCTTTGCTCAAAGACATGAGTACAAGTAGCTTCATAAGATGTGATCACATCGAATGCTTAATCGAAAAATGGCAACCCCATTTTGAGCTTAAATGATGAGTATGACCTATGATCAAATGTCCTCATTTGACTCCTAAGTCAATATACTCAAACATAGGTGACCTTGTCGCCGACCTTTATCTAGATGAAGTACATATGTTTTGGAGTCTTTCTATTTTCTCTTATGTTCTCTCATTAAGTTTTCATTTAAAAAAAAAAGTTCATCTAGGAATCTTTTTTCATTTCTATTCTTCTGTCTTTGTGAATATCCTTCTGGCTCTGATCAATTCCTCGAAAATCATTCACAAATTCATTGCAAATCCTTTGAAACATTCCTCGCAAAGTGAGCTGAATTATTTCAGATTTCCTTGAATTAAACTCAAGGCCACCGATTTAAATATTTCGGTCGACGAAAAGGATCTACCCTAAGTCCATGACTTTTGGACCCACCGATCCATCTTAATTCGTGTCACCGATTTCTTTCTTCAGATATCATCTTCTGCAGCTCCACTCAATGATTCTCTATGCATGTTTCTTTTGCCTTGTGTGATTCTTAAGGATCCCACTTCCTTCTTTCCATCTTCCCCGACCTTCCTAGTTTGCTGTCCTTTTGGCACTTGATGTCAAAGGGGAGAAGACTTAGGGGAGAAGAGAAGATTTAGGGGGAGAAGAAGAGCAATCTTACCTTAAGGGGGAGAGAATCACATCAAAGCTTCAATGTTTTTCCTATAAGAGAATTTCTTGCCGTGTTTCACATTGGACATTACAATTGGCATCATTCTCATTTGGCATCATTCTTTTGATTTTGCTCTTTCCATCAAACCCCTTGATCTGAGACAACTCAAAGGGAGAGGAACCTTCACAATTGATATCTTATGGAAAGCAAAATCTCTCAGAGTTCATTGAAAATCTTCTTAGTTTCGGAGACATGTTTGCTGATTCAAGCTTGTGCTCAATATGAGACACTCTTTATACATGTCATCCCTGGCTTGGTACTCTTGATGTTCTTGCAGTTGGTTGAAGAAATACTCTTGTGTTATCTAACCTTGTTTTCCCAAGTTTATCTCTTCAGGTACAATGCCAAGGAACCTCAAGGTAAGTATATGCACTTTGCAGAATGTGCATGATGGTGACTTGCTTGTGAATACTTGTTTGCAAGAAATCACCATGCACATATGCATTATCACTCACTTCTTTTCATCTGCTCGATGCATATAGCCAAGCTGCATGTAGCACATCTTGCCTTTCTCTCTTGTGTGCTTGTGGTAGTCCAAAACCATAATTTATGAAAATCTTGCACACTTGTAGGGGAGCCTGTGTACTACATGTTTGTCAAAGCTTTGTGATAATTCTGTCTTTCTTTCAATAAGCTTTGATGTCTTGTTTAGTGTGTTGCCATCAATTACCAAAAGGGGAGATTGAAAGCACATTTGCTCCCTGGTGGTTTTGGTAATTAATGACAACATACTTTGTGGTTGGACTAATGCTTTTATCAAGTATGTTTCAGAAATTCAATCACATTGGCATGGCAAAAGGATGAAGAGGTGGACCCTCAAAATGCAAAGGCAAGCATTGGCAAAAGCTCAAGACTCCATTTTGGTTTAGTGATCCAAGATCACATTGAGTCCATAGGAAAAGCCAATACTATTAAAGGGGATGAGGTTATGATGATGATCTGGTTGCTCAAGTGCTTAGTGATACATCTCCTAAACTATCGAGAACTTTCACCGCCATATACACTCATAAGTAATCTCGGTCCCACCGATATTCCAAACTCAGTCACACCAAGATGAACCACCTCAGCCATAAAGCCAAACCCTAGCAAACTCGGATTTTCCGATTCTGAACTCGGTCTCACCGAAATATGAGTTGCCAAGCTTCAGAACTTACATCATCAAATCGGTGTCACCGAGATGATGAAGTCGGTCCCACCGAAATTGGCATGCTCTTGTCATTGCACGAATCGGACTAACCGAGATTGTATTTTCGGTCCCACCGAAAATCCCAACGTTCACATTATTTGAACTATCGGTCTCACCGAGTTGTAAACTTCGGTCCCACCGAGATTGGTCAAATGTGTGTAACGGTTGGATTTTGTGTGGAGGCTATAAATACCCTCCACCCCTCTTCATTCGTGGAGAGAGCCATCGAAAGAACTACCACTCCTACCTTACATTTCGAGAAGAGAACTACCTACCCTTGTGTTGAGATCAAGTTGCTCCACTCCCACCATATGAAGCTTGATCTCTAGCCTTCCCAAGTTGCTTTACACTCAATCTTTTCTTCCACCACAGCCAAATCAGTGAGGAGAGTTGAGTGTTGGGGAGATTATCATTTGAAGCACAAGAGCAAGGAGTTCATCATCATCTACAACATCTATTACCTTTTGGAGGGTGGTGCCTCCTAGATTGGTTAGGTGTCGCTTGGGAGCCTCCGTCATCGAGATGTGGAGTTGAACCAAGAAGTTTGTAAGGGCAAGGAGATCGCCTACTTCGTGAAGATCTACCCCGAGTAAGGCTAGCCTCCGTGGGCGTGAGGCCATGATGGAATAGACAAGGTTGCTTCTTCGTGGACCCTTCGTGGGTGGAGCCCTCCGTGGACTCTCGCAGCCGTTACCCTCCGTGGGTTGAAGTCTCCATCAACGTGGAAGTACGATAGCACCACCTATCGGAACCACGAGAAAAATCACCGCGTCTCCAAATTGCGTTTGATCTTCTCCACTTCTCTTTACTACTTGTGCAATTTACTTTCCGCTGCCCATACTCTAGAATTGCATGTGTAGTGTGCTACTTGACTTGTGTGTTATGCAAAATCTGCCAAAATCTGTCCTTGATAAAAGACGGAATTTTTATCTTGTCGAGTAGTCTAATCACCCCCCCTCTAGACACTCTCACCTTGTTCGATCCTACAAACCCGCCCAACAACAGCAAGGGACGTGTGAATCATGTCACTGCAGAAGAAGCCCAGGAAGACCCGGACGTCGTGGCCGGGTAATGCCTTGTCAATTCAGCACCTGCAATCGCCTTTGTTTGATTCTCGAGCCACGATTCATTT